>OU015742.1:109009401-109023400 GCA_907169655.1 Acomys percivali | reverse complement strand
CACACACACACACACACACACACACACACACACACACACACACACACTTCCCACATACATCTCTAAATCTTTAAAAAATTAAAACTAGTTAAAGACTTAAACTCAAGATTATAAAACTTCTAGAAGATACAGAAGAAAATACAGGTGAGCTTGTGTTTGGTCATGACTTTTACATACAATACCAAAGGCTCAAGCCCACAAAACAAAGGACTGGTAAACTGGACTACATTCAATTTTAAAAATTCTGCTTTGTAAAAAGAAACTGCCAAAGCCAAGACTGGAGAGATGGTTCAATGGAAGTGTTTGCCAAAAGCCTGATAATGTGAGCTCAGATCCCTGAAATGCAGGAAAAGCCAGATCCAGAAGTACTTATCTCCAATCCCAGTGTTCCTAAGGCAAAATGGGAGAAACCACCCAGAAGCCTAAGGGTGGTGACAGAAATAAGAAAGATTCTGCCTCACAAAAGATGGAAGTGGCGAGAACCGACCCCTTGAAAGCTGTCCTCTGACGACTGTGGCGCATGTGAGCCTGTACTCATATTCATGTATATACAAACACACACACATTTGGAGGGGTGAAAACTGACAAGAGAATTAAAAAGAAGACAAAGCAAGCAAACAACCCTTTCCTGCACCCCCCACCCCAAAACAAAAAAACAACAACAAAAAAAACCTCACAACTATAGTTTTGAAGAAAATATATTTAAAAACAAACAAACAAAAACCGCTACCCAATAAAAGACTATAATCCAGAGGTAGAGAGCTGGCTCAGCAGTAAAGAGAACTGGCTACTCTTGCTGAGGACCCAGATTCAATTCCCAGTACCCATATCATGGCTCATATCCATCCATAATTCCAGTTCCAGGGGATCCAATGCTCTCTTCTGGCATCTGTGGGCACCAGCTACACACAGGATACAGACATACATACAGGCAAACCTTACACATTAAAAACAAAACAACAACAACAAAAAACAAAACAAAAAATAAAAAAATAAAATAAAATAACAAAAACAAAAAAAATGAACAAAGAAGTCATCAAAGACAGTAATAAAACAAAACAAGTAACATCCTAACCTTAACAGAAAATGGGCCAAGAATCTAGGAACCCTTCTGACCAAAGAACATATTCACATGAAAAGCAAGCAGGCAGAAAGGCTTCTTCATCACATGCAACCATGGGAACACAAATGACAACAACAGTGACATACTGATGTGCATCTACTAGAATGGCCAAAATCTAGAAGACTGATAGATAACACAAGCTGCTGGTAAGGATGTAAGGCAACAGCAGCTGACATACAGAGCCACAGTCACTACAGCAGTGTTGTCAGCTTCTTACAAAATTTAACATATTCTCCTCATAATGCAGCAGTTGCACTTCTGTGAATTTACCAGAGATAGCACATGCTCACAGAAAAACTTCCACGCAAAGTTCATAGAGGTTTTCACTAATAATTGCCCAAATATGAAGTAACAAATATATCTTTTAGTTAGTGAATGGCTATTTGCAAATTATGGCATACTATACAGCTATGTAAGAAAAGCCATGAAAACACATGGGAGTAATTGCCAATCTGGAGCCAGTATGGTAGTTTGGTGGATCAAGACCCTGCCATCAAGCTTGACAATGTGAGTTTGAAGCCTAGGACCCACATGGGTAGGAGAGAACCAATTCCTGTAAACGGAATTCTGACCCCTATATAAATGACATTACTGCACATGTGAGTGCAGGTATGTACGTGCATAAGTGTGAGTGTGCTATGTATGTGCACATACATACAATTTTTTCAAGATAGGTTTCATTGTGTAGCCCTGTGTAGCTGTCCCGTATAATTGTAGAGTAGGTTGGCCTTGAGCTCACAGAGATCTGCGTAACTTTGCCTTTCCAAGAGCTGGGATTAAAGGTGTGTCCCAACATTGCCCAACCACAAAAAATTTTAATATACCATATTTTCCAGCATATAAGACAACGCCCTCCAGTTAAAATATAGAGTTTGCAACCCCAGTCTGATGCACAGGGTATAAGAGGGGTAGTCTTATATGGCGAGTATATTACAAACTATATTTTAACTAGAAAAGTTAAGGTTGGGTGTTGTCTTATATGCCAGAAAATACGGTAATTTTGAAACCAATGCCCATCTGAAAATATTCTAATTTTATGACAGTTTTGGAAAGGCAAAACTGTGAAAACAGTAGAAAAGATCAGAAGTACAAGTAACAAATGTAGCTCAGATGAAAGAAGGAAAGGACATGGGACAAACATGACTGCTACAGCACACCTACCAAAGCATGGCTCCCAGACCATAATTTTAGCACTCAAGAGACAGAGGCAGGATGATCACTCAATTGAATGCTGTCCTGGTCTATATATCCAGTTATAAACCAGTGCTACATGGTGAGACCTTGTCCCAAAAAGCCAAGAACAAAAAATATGTAAGCAAAAAACCACAAACAAAACCTAATGTGAGCAAATCTGTACAAGGAAACAAGTAGAAACATTGTACTTTCCACTAGATTTGAACCTAAAAGGGTTTGCAAAAGGACATTTTATATGTGGGTGGGTGTATCTGAGTGTCTGTGCATTGTGTGCAGGCTATGCTCACATGTGCATGTACATAAAGAGACCAAAATTCACATTAAGAGTCTTCCTTGAGGGCTGGAGAGTTGGCTCAGTGGTTAAGAGCACTGCCTGCTCTTCCAAAGGACCCGGGTTCAATTCCCAGGACCCACATGGCAGCTCACAACTGTCTGTAACTCCAAGTTCTGACACCCTCACAGCGATACACATAAATTAAAATGTAAATAAAATGTTAAAAAAAAAGTCTTCCTTGATATTCTCCATGGGTTTTCTTTCCCCTTTGCGTATGTATATGTAGTGTAGATGGCATGTGTGCAGGAGCTGATCTCTCACTGAACCCTGAGCCTGTCAAACTTGAGCTAGTCTAGCTAACAAGTGATCCTATCTTTGCTTAAGTGATGGCTGAGATTACTGGCAGCTGTCATGCCTGTCCAACTTTTACATTCTGGGGATTTCAATTGTGGTCCTTATGCTTAAACTTTATATATTTCCCTATGACAGACCCCATCATACTCCCCAATACACACACAACATATTCCTCTTTCAACGTCATGCTTTTTGGTTTTGCTTTTGATAATCCACAAACTCCAGTTAGTCTCCACCCCACCCCATTCCCTATCCATCACACTTTTTGAGAATACCTCTCTCATTGACTCTGGAGCACAGTGTTGGTTAAGCTACATGACCTGTGAGCCCCAAGAAATTCATAGTCCCTCATCCCCTTCACTGGTGTTATATATGCATATGGGTGCTGTGGATTCAAACTCAAATCTGTATATTAGCCACAGAGCAATCTCCCAGTCCCTAACAAAAGAGTATATTTTTAAAAATTCCTCAGTAGGGGCTAGAGAGACGGCTCAGAGGGTAAGATCATTTGGCTGCCCTTCCAGAGGTCCTGAGTTCAAGTCCCAGCAACCACATGCTCATAGCCATCTGCAGTAGAATCTGATTCCCTCTTCTGGTATGCATGGAAACAGAACATTTGGGAGGAGGGGAGTGAGAGGGGAATAACAACAACAACAAACAAAACAAAAAACAGAGCACTCATATATATAAAATAAATAAATCTTTAAAATCAAAAAAACTTGGAACAAAACTTTCTTAGTCACACAGTCAGAGAGGTCCATGAGGCCAGTAAGTGTTATCCAATGCCTGACAGGTTACACACAAACACTAGGATCCCTGCAGGAAAACTACTGCAGAGCACTAAGCTATCAGGAAAGAAGAAACTGATGGTCTGAGAGGAATGATAGGGCACTGCCTGCAGCAGTTGGAGATTACCTTTCCTTTTCCACCTGCTCTTTCTCCCCTCTTTGTTGCTGCCACCATCACTGCTGCTGCTGTTCTCAGAGCTCTGAGAATCTGACTGACCATCACTGCTTTCTTCTGAACCTTCTGACAGCTCTTTCACTCCATCTGGCACATCTTTCTGAAAATGTAGGCATCCTGTTAGGATTGTTACCATTTTAGCAAATGAAACTAAATTTCTAATATATAATGCAATAAATAATTAACTGATTAACTTTTTGTATAAAACAGTAAAACCACCAATATTTGCTGAAACCCTCATACTTCCCTTTTTTGGGTCAAGCAAATTAATTTTCCATCTATATCCAAAGATAAAATTTATATACAACATTCATATGAAGGCACAACATATGTTTAAAATACACCAAAACTGGTAGATGTAAGTCCAGGTAAAAGAGGAAATGTTCAGGTTTAAAAGCTAATGATAACTGGTCCTCAATATAGGTTAATGAGTAGCAGTAAGAAAAGGAGTATTATTTGGCTTCTTTTTTTAAAGAATTGCATTATTCTCTTTAGTGTCAGCTCTGAATAATGAGAATGTTAACTAGAAAGTATAACTATGTCCATTTAGTATAAGAAAAATACGACCAAGTAGTTGCATATCAAAAGCTAGGGAAATAAAGCTTTTGGCTTTATCTTCTCCCAACTACACAGCTTTAATCTAAGTTAATCTTTTGTGCCTTATTTTAGTTTCTAAGCTGGGGTAACAGTACCTACCTTAAAAATCACACAAATTATATGAGCTAATTAATATTAAATGTTTCAAATAGTGCCTTTATGGGAGCTCAATATTAGTTACTATGAATTTACATAGCACAAAACATATACAAATAAATGAATTAGTGAATGTTATTTCTCTTATGTATTTTCTTTCCATCAGTACTCTATAGTCCCACATATTTTTATGCTCACATTAAAAAATGAACTGACACAAAAAAACTGATCCTACATCTAACTGGCAGCACATGACATATTCCCAAGACCATTAAGTCCAATCAAGTAAGAACAATTATTTTCCACTTAAATTTCTCTCTAATCCATCTCTTATGTTATACACTTTCTTAAAATACAGACCCCATATTTTTATATTCCTTCCTTCAAAATGCAGGACAGCTTTTATAGAGTTAGTTGCCAGCCAGACATCTTGACCTGTAGGTTCAACAAGTATCTGAAATACAAATATAATTATCTTCTTTTTGCAAAAAACTTGTGATCCCTCTGGGATCAACGGCTCATGCCCCAAATCTTTGAATCTTTCTCACCCACTGTATTATCCCTCCCAAATGCAATGTGTTCTATTTCTCTAATGTCTCTTGGGTCGACCTCTTTTACTACTCTGACTTCCTCCTTCAAACTGTAATCACCTTTTCACTTCTTAAAACAGATTTCATCACATGGTTCTCCCTGAAGACTTCTGCCACTCAACACCCCACCCAAAACACACAGAGCTCAGTCAGGGTCAACTTAATTGTTAATTAATGTTTATCAGTTACCTTGGCTCCGGTGATTATCACTTAACTTAATTTTTTCTTTCAAATCCATTCAGAATGTCATCTGTCCCTTCACTTGAGCTGCTCAAAGGCCTTCACTCTTCTTATGTGTATGTTCAAGTCCATCTTAAATCTTACCAGCAAGTAACACAAACTTCCTAGATCCCTTTGTTCAAAACAAACCTTTATTTCACTTCATTACTATAGTGGAGTTTCACAGTATGTTTTATAAATATGAAGTATTTTAATACCAAAAATGTGAGTACTAAAGAGCTCAAAACTATAGTATATCCATCTTAGTCTCTTTAATTCTGGCATAGACTTGACAATATGATATAAGACAACATTATTTGAACTCTAAGTTCTTTTTTCTTTAAAGATTTTATTTATGTTTTACGTGCATGCATGTATGTATACAATGCCTGCGGAGGCCAGGAGAGGGCAACAGGCTGGAAACTGAGCCCCATTCCTCTTCAATATCAGCAAATACTCAAACTACTAAGCCATCTCTCCAGCACTAAGACTCTTGTACTGTTCTGATCAATAGCGGGATTAGGAAAACTTATTGTTCTGCTATTTGATCTTTGACTCTAGTTCCTAAAATGGGCACCTAAGTGAGTTAGCACTTCCTGAGTGAGAAGAGGATCCTGTTGTGATAAGATGACTCTGTAGGCTCCTGAATGACCTGCCTCAGAGTGGGGCTGACTTCTAAAAGAGACAATTGTGTGATTAGAAAATTGGAACTTTTAGCCCAGCTTTTCAAGGATGAAGACTGAGTTGATGGCCAATACAGAATCATGCTTGTATCAGAAATCTTCCATACAAGGCTAGAACAGCGCTAAATGTTGGCTAAAAAATGATGGCTAAAATCGTGTTTGTGCTTGGAGACTGATATGACACAACAACTTCCATACTCAATGACCAAACCTCATTTTATGAATGTCTTTTATCCAAATTAAAATAAATGAAAAACAAACTTTTTTCTCTAACATCTTTTGTAAGAAGTCCTAGAAAGTTAAAACCAAGAAAGACATGGAAACAATTATAGCTAGTTTATCAGAGGTTAGGTTATAACCAAAGACCTGAAAGTAGTAGCTGAGTGAAGGGTAATCTATGGTACTGGCCCTTAGCCTAACACAATAGCCAGACAATGCTGAAACTGAGTTAAATTAAAGGGCACCTCACTGATTTCAGAAGGAGAATTACTTGATGTATTGGAGAAACCCACACACACCTGGTATCAAAGAACTGTCCTTAAGTGGTATTAAGAATAAAACATACATTTTGAAAGTTTCTCCCCATCTCTACATCCCAGTGAGTACTTAAGGAATGCAATTAAAATCATGGAAGATTTAGAATAGCTAAAATATCAAAAAACAAAGTGAAAGTTTCATTTGGAATTCAAGTCCCTTAACACACAAATGTTAAACGCTGCAGACAAACAGAGTCAGAGGAAATTAAGATTAAAAAGCAAGATAGGAGTTTGTATGTTGTGTAGACTGGCCTTGAACTCACTATAAAGCTCAAGGTGGTTCAGAACTGGACATGACCCTTTTGCCTGAGTGCTATGATTGATAGCCATATACCACCACATTCAGCCACTAGATGTGGCGTTTTGTTCCTCTTTTGTTTTGTCTGACACAGGATCTCACTGTGCATCACAGGCTTGCCTGGCTAAAACTCAGGGATACCTACAACTGCCTCCTGAGTGCTGGGATTAAAGACATGCATGGCAACCACACCTGAAAGATGTTATTTAGTGTGTAAGTATGGGCACCAGTGTGCCACAGCATACATACGAAAGTTAGAGGACAACTTGTAGGAGTTGGTTCTCATTACATTTATATGTGCCCAGGGCATCAAAAACAGATTGTTGGTGCCTTTACATACTGATCCGTGTCAGCACCCTAGGTGACATGTTTTTAATGTTAGTGGACTCCACACTACCGCTGAGCATTGTGGTAAGCAGCTCAGAGGTAAAAGGACACAGGTGCCTATGGATATGTCACTTTAGGTGTAACTGTCTGCCAAGCACTCATTCTGGCTTACTGATAAGCTTCCTTGAAGAAACAACTACTCTCCTTAATTATCAGGCTGTCACAAGCTTAATCTCAACCTTACATCAAGAGTAATAATGATTCTATACATTTGATAATAGCCATAATTCATATATAGTGTCACATGGGCTCAGCCAAACCAAGTAAGTTATATCTGAGTGAGATGGAAGCCTCTTGCTTTAGTTACTGGACTCTTGTCTCTCTAGACTTACAGTTTGTAGAATGGAGACGCTGAATGAATTCATATACGATGAGGAGAGGCTGACTGAGAATAAAGCTAAAAGAAAGAACAGAGACCACGACCAGATGACATCTTTTTGATCAGCTGGAGCCAGCCTGGATTTCCCACGAATGTTTAGCTGTATAAGTTAATAAATCATCTAGCCTTCTTACTAAGATCACTTAGATTTGTTTTCCTACTTGTAAGTGAAAGGATATTGATGAGGAAAGGCAACCATTTCTGTTGACAAACTAAATATTAGCCAGCTAGCTATGGAAGAAGAAATGTGGGCGCTAAGTCTGATCAGAGTTCCTATTCTTGTTCTGATACCATACAGCCAACACCAGTAAAGTTTTCTTCATTATTAAAACAGGAATAATAACCATAACTGTTAAGTTTTAGTGGGAAAGTTCATGAATAAAGTAAAGCATATATGGCTCAGACAGTATGTTTCAAAGTAATACCTAATTTGTAATTTAAATATTTTGAGGCTCTTTAAGATAAGAAGGGGCTAGAAAAAGGGCTTAGCAGATAAGAGCACTGACTGCTGCCCCTCCAGAAGACCCAGGTTCAATACCCAATGCCCACAAAGAAACTAACAACCAATCTAACTCTAGTTCCAGAGGATCTAACAATCTCTTCTGGCATCCATGAGTACTGCATGTATGTGGCAAACATACATACAAACAAGATACCCATACACATAAAATAAAATGAATCTCAAAAAAAGTATTTTAAATAAGAATATATACAGAGGGTGCCTTTTTTGTATTCATGTGGTCCTGAGTTCAACTCCCAGAAGATCTTCCTCCTCCCCAAAATTTACTTACTTACCTTAGGGTTGAAATATTATTTCTTTGTGGAAATTAATTCCTCAAGAATAGAATTCTGTCCCTATGACTCAATTATTATATGTTGTCACTTACTATTTCTTGTCTTCCCAACAACTTACCTTTAAAGTATACACTCCCATTCTACCTGGGACTTTATAGAAGATGCCCTCTTCACCTCGGGAGTTTGTGTGCAGCATTGCATTTAAGCATGCAAGAGGGGAAGTCCCACTACAAAAAAGAAGGTGAACATAGTGATTAGCTTATCTCTGAATATCCTTTGTAATTTACCTCAATTTTTTAATTCTTCAGCATTACTCTCCATAAGTAATTTTTTACTAACAATAAAGTATATCACTATAGAAAGAGATTGCCATGGAGAATATGAATGGAAAATTCATCTTGGAGTATATAAAAAGGAAAAAAATTCTTAATCTAAAACTTAAGTAGAAGCAAAACAAAAAACCCACATATAGCAATATCAAACTATTTTGAAAATCTAATTATATATGAAACTTTACAAGTATACATGAGAAGTGGAAAGCATGCACACATGAACTAGTGCATGCGCACACACACAGATTCAAGATTTATTTTAATGTGCCTTAGTATGAGAGTGTCAGATCTTAGAGTTACAGACAGTTGTGAGCGGCCATGTGAGTTCTGGGAATTGAACCCGGGTCCTTTGGAAGAGCAGGCAGTGCTCTTAACCACTGAGCCATCTCTCCAGCCCCAAGATTTATCTTCCTGTATGCTGCTTCACTAAACTTAATCTGATCTTTAAAACTAACTTGCCATGGTTTTTTGTACCTACCTTAAACTTATCTGGAGATCACTATAAAAGGTACTTAGTAGACTTTTTATATTGCTTATGGTAGCTTTCTTTCCCACTTTCTAAAATTTTAACTATGTAATAACTTATTATTTAGAAATAAAAACAATGTGTGGGTGGGGCATGATGGCACACAACTGCAATTCCACAATTTAGGAGACTGATGCAAAGAGATCACAAGTTCAATGCCACCCTCTACTATAAAGCAAATTCCTAAGGGGGAAAGGTTCTCTTCCAACTGTTAACAGCCCAAATTGCATGTCTAAAAAAAAAATAATAAAGCCAATAAAATTCACTAACAAGCATCCGTATCTTGGTTTGTCATTGCATTAAGAAAACAGGACTTATATTTTACCCCAAGTCTAATGTTAGCTTCTTTTGTTAAGTCCTTATATAGCAAGAAACAGGAAAGAGGGCTGGAGAGATAGCTCAAAGGTTAAGAGCACTGACTGCTCTTTCAGAGGTCCTGAGTTCAATTTCCAGCAACCACACAGTAGCTGAAAACCATCTATAATGTGATCTAATGCCCTCTTCTAGTGTGCAGGTGTTCATGCAAGCAGAGTACTGTATACATAATAAATAAATCTTTTTTTAAAAAAGAAAGAAAAAGGAAAGAAAAAAAGAAACAAGCAAACAGGAGGCAGGGTGCAATGGCACATGCTTTTAATCCCAGCCCTTGGGAGACAGATGCAAGCAGACAGACGCAAGCAGATCTCTTAGTTTAAGATCAGCCTGGTCTACAGAGCAAGTTCAAGACCAGCCTGGTCTACAAAGTGAGTCTAGGACAGCCAAGGCTACACAGAGAAACCCTGTCTTAAAAAAAATAGGAAAAAAGAAAGAAAGAAAGAAAGAAAGAAAGAAAGAAAGAAAGAAAGAAAGAAAGAAAAAGAAAGAAAAGAAACAGGAAAGCAAACTATAAGCAATGTATTTTTTTAAGCATAAACTCAGGAGCATTAAAGAGTACCCCTGGGCATGGTAACTCATATTCAAAAATCAAACCTCTATAGCAGTGGTTCTCAACCTTCCGGATGTTGCAACACTCTAATACCCTCATGCTGTGATGACCCCCAACTATATAATTATTTCATTGCTACTTCATAACTGTCTACTATTATGAGTCATAATGTAAATATTTATGTTTTCTTATAGCCTTAGGCCACCTCCTAAGAAAGGTTATTTGAATTATCCTCCAGACCCCGTCAAGGGTTTTTTAGGTTTTTTGGTTTTGTTTTTCGAAACAGGGTTTCTCTGTGTAGCCTTGGCTGTCCTGGACTCATTTTGTAGACCAGGCTGACCATGTACTAAGAGATCCACCTGTCTCTGCCTTCCATGTGCTAGGATTAAAGGCGTGCGCTGCCACCACCCAGCCTGGCAAGGGTTCTTTACCTACCATTTGAAAACCACGGTTCCAGAGGTTGAGGCAGATAAAAAATGTTCTATATTAGCTGAAAAGACTTGCAAAAAACACAAAACAATAAAAAAGCAAAACAAAAACCTGTGTTATAAATTATCAAATTGTAGAGATTAGAAAGATGTCTCAAAACACCTGTTACTTTTGCAGAGGGCCTAAGTTGAATTCCCAGCACCCACATGGTGGCTCACAAACATCTTCAACTCTAGTTCAAGGAAATCCAATGCTCCCTTCTAACCTCTGCAGACACCAGGCATACAAGTGGTGCATATGTACACACACACCAAATATTGATCCATGCCAGGCATGGCAATACATGCCTTTAATCTCAGCACTCAAAAACAAAGGCAGATGGATCTCTGAGTTTGAGGCCAATCAGGTCTACATAACAAATACTAGGCCACCCAGGGCTACATTGTGAAACCGTGCCTCAAAAACAAATCCATAGACATAGATAAAAAAAATTTTTCTCTTTTGAAAATCAAACTACAGACTGCCTACCAAAAATAAATAAAATTTATGTTGTAAGATGATTAGGCCTGTAGATTTCATGCAACAGAAAAAGACTAAGAAATAGCTCTTAAGCCGGGTGTGGTGGCGCACGCCTATAATCCCAGCACTTGGGAGGCAGAGACAGGTGGATCACTGTGAGTTCGAGGCCAGCCTGGTCTACAAAGTGAGTCTAGGACAGCCAAGGCTACACAGAGAAACCCTGTCTCAAAAAACCAAAAAAAAACTTCAGCCAGGCGTAGTAGCGCACACCTTTAACCCCAGCACTCAGGAGGCAGAGACACGTAAATCTCTGTGAGGCCAGCCTGGTCTACATAGTGAGTCCAGGACAGCCAGGGATACACACAGAGAAACCCTGTCTCGAAAAAAAAAAAAAAAAATTTTTTTGAAAAAATTTTTTAAAAAGTAAAATAAAGCATCAAGTTAATATCAGCATTAAAATACAGAAAATAAACTGTGGTAGGAATATTACTAAAAATCAGTTATCAATCTAAGATCAAAGCCTATATAGTACTAAAGAAAATACACTAGTAAACTTTTTTGTATGATTGGTAAGTTTTTGTTTTTGAAACACAATTCATTATGTAGCACAGGCCTTAATTTGCTTGGAACTCTAGATGTATGTAGCCTACCCTGGCCTCAAACGCAAAGCAATCTTCCTAGTTTAGTCTCTGGCACTAGAATTACAGGTGTGGAACACCATGCCTGGCTTTTGGTGCTGCAATACTTAAAGCAACATATTCAGGTATCTTAGGAAAACAGAAGTAGCAAGAAAGCACACTTAAAGTTTCTATGGAACCTAGGCAGTTGGGGCTCATGCCTTTAAGCCCAGGCCAGCCTGGTCTACAGAGCTGGTTCCAGTACAGCCAGAAGTACACAAAACAATCCTGTCTCAAAAAACCAAAAAGAAAAAAAAAATCATATAGAAACCTGGGCATGGTAGCGCACACCTTTAATCCCAGCACTCGGGAGGCAGAGGCAAGTGGATCTCTGTGAGTTTGAGGCCAGCCTGGTCTAGTCAGTCTAGGACTGCTTTGGCTATTATACAAAGAAATCCTGTCTTGAAAAACAAAACAACAACAACAAGAAAGTATATAGGGTCAGGGAATGGCCTGGAGACTCCTTAAGCAGTTTTTGCTATTCTTGGTTTGTTTTATTTTTGTTTTTTAAGTTTCTTACAATTACTAAGGGACAAAACAACTTAAATGCACACTTCATCATCTTCTCAGCTCTCTGCTGGTGCCACTCAAAACCTCAAAGCAAATCTACTATAGGGGCCATAGGAACATGGACAGAACTGGAGGAATTGACATTAAGATAGAGTACAAAGGGCTGGAGAGATGGCTCAGCAGTTAAGAGCACTGGGTGATCTTCCAGAGGACTCAGGTTCAATTCCCAGAAGCTACATGGTAGCTCACAACTCTCTTAACTTCTGTTCCAGGGGATCTGACTCCCTAACACATACAGGCAAAACACCAATGTACATAAAATAAAATTCAAATGCATTATTTTAGCTTGGCATGGTGGCACACGCCTTCAATCCCAGCACTAGGGAGGGAGAGGCAGGAGGATGTCTGAATTCGAGGCCACCCTCATCTATAAAGTGAGTCTAAGACAGTCAGGGCTCTGTCACACAGAGAAACCCTGTCTCAAGAAACAAAGAGGGGGGGGAGGCAGGTCACTGGAGCTCGCTGGTCAGCCTGCATAGCCAACAGAAAAGCTATGAGAGAGGGGGAGGCAGAAAACACTCGATGTCCACCTCTGACCACCATACTCACACATCTTGCACCCACATAAGCATGTACATACACCACACCCAAAGAATCAATAAAATAAAAAGAAGTCACACACAATAAACACATAAAGGAGTCTGTGAAATATCTTGGATGTCTCTAATGGGTATGTGTCCATACTTTTTCTGAACTGTGATAATGTGGCATATCAACACCCAGGGAGAAGGTCATTATACAAAGGATGCTAGGATTAAATGCATGTGCCACAAAGCCCAGCTGAAACTGTTAAAAAACAAAACACACACAAACAAACCCCTTCCCCCAAAAATGCACCCAACAAAACACTTCCTTGTCCAAGGGTTGGCAGAATACTCACTTGCCTACTATGCCTTGTAAGGGCCTTGTGTTCAATGCCCATTACCAGGCAGGCCAAGTTAAGATCCTTGCCAATCAATCACCCACCTTTTACACAAAAGTGAGACAACAAAGACAAGCTTCTATCACTAACTAGCTATGCAATTGGCTCCTGTTTCAATGTCTTTATGAGACAAAGATGTCTAAGGGTTTATATAAACATAATACACATGTAATACCCAACTCCTATCTTAGCCACTAGTTCATTAAAACATCTAAGGGGTGTGTGTGTGTAGTTTTTGCCTACATATATATATATATGTGTGAGACTGTCCGATCTTGAAGTTACAGACAGCGTGTGGGTGCTGGGAATTGAACATGGGTCCTCTGGAAGGCAGTGCTCTTAACCACTGAGCCATCTCTCCAGCCCCAACATCTAACTTTTTTAAATCTTGTAATAAACAGGCAATAAGCAGGGCATGGTGGTACACACCTTTAATCCCAGCACTCGGGAGGCAGAGGCAGGCAGATCAATGTGAGTTCGAGGCCAGCCTGGCCCACAAAGTGAGTCCAGGACAGCCAAGGCTACACAGAAAGACCCTATCTCGAAAAACAAGAAAGAAAAAGAAAGAAAGAAAGAAAGAAAGAAAGAAAGAAAGAAAGAAAGAAAGAAAG
>OU015742.1:108985215-109000625 GCA_907169655.1 Acomys percivali | reverse complement strand
CTCTCTCTCTCTCTCTCTCTCTCTCTCTCTCTCTCTCTCTCTCTCTCTCTCTCTCTCTCTGTGTGTGTCTCTCTCTCTCTCACACACACACACACACACACACACAATCCACTGAAACTGTTCAAACTGCGTAACACAATTTTTACAAACTACTTTGTTTTTGTTTTTTGAGACATGATTTCTCTGTGTAGGCTTGGTGGTCCTGGACTTACTTTGTAGACCAGGCTGGCCTCAAACTCAGAGATCTACCAGCCTCTGCCTCCCAAGTGTAGGATCAAAGGCATGAGCCACCACAGCCCAGATTACAAATTATTCTTATGACAATATGATTAGCCATAAAAAAAGTTAAAAGCCAATGTTACATGTCAAGGGCAATGGATAAGATCCTTAAAGTACTTACTAATACTACTCCTTAGCCAGAAGTAGTAGTACAGGCTTTTATTTTTAGTACCCAAAAAGGCAGAGGCAGAGGCAGGTACTGGGTCTCTGTGAGCTGCAGGCCAGCCTAGTCTACATAGCAAGGTCCATGTAGGCCACGGCTACACAATAAAACCTTGTCTCAAACAAAACAAAGCAAAAAAGCAGTACTGAAGTATCAGTGATCATTAAGAGCAAAGATGGATGAAGAGTTTGAATCTTGTAGAATGTACATTATTTCATGTTACATTAAAAATGTTAGTAACATACACCTTTAATCCCAGCACTCAGGAGGCAGCGGGATCTCTTTGAGTTCCAAGACAGCCAGGTCTGTTTACACACACACACACACACACACACACACACACACACACACACACACACTAATTAATTAATTAATTAAATTTAAAAAGTATTTTCTGGCCTAAAAGCCTTAACTAATACTTCTGTGGTCATTGAGATCACTCAGGACACATGCAGAGTGAGAAAAGCTAGGAAGTCTGTACTACACAAGATGCCTAAAACCAAGTGAAGAAAAACTGCCAAATTGTGCTAGATTTCACCCCAAAAAAGTAAGAAGCGCTTATCCTTACAAAGTAACCAGTATTATTTCTTCAAGGTCAGTGGCTACCTTACATAGTTAGGATGTCACAAATAAGGCAAGGTTATCTACACTACCTTAAAAAAAAAGTTCTACTATGAACAACACTTGCCACTGAGTGGGAAGATTAAAAGGTTTTCTCCTTGTTTATCCTTTCTGTATTTCCTATTATGTACACCTTACACCTAGAGTTTTCTCCTTTATGTAAACAAATATTCCCCTTGATAAATTCTACCTTTATTAAGTCTACTTTACAAAGAGACACATGAAGTAAAGTTCTTGCAAATACAACATAAAAGTGATAAAGCTGGTACTATGCAAAGTAATATGCATGCATCCATAAACATAGTCTAAAGAAAAACCAAGAAGAAAACTGGAAAACATTATCACACACAAAGTTGTCTAAGAAAAATCAATGTAGCTGGGCAATGGTGGCACATGCCTTTAATCCCAGCACTCAGGAGGCAGAGGCAGGTGGATCTCTGTGAGTTCAAGGCCAGCCTGGTCTACAAAGCAAGTCCAGGACATGCTCATAAACACAGAGAAACCTTGTCTCTAAAAACATAAAACAAACAAACAAACAACAACAAAAACGTTCTAAAACTGCCAAAAATATACAAACCCTCCAAAGATCCACCAACTGATGAATAAGCAGCAGGGAGCATATATTTATATCATGAAATAATCCTTGGCCATAAAAAAATTACAATATTAAAGAACTTTATAAACATGTTAATTTTTAAAATCCAGGCAAGGGCTGGAGAGATGGCTCAGAGGTTAAGAGCACTGCTTGCTCTTCCAGAGGTCCTGAGTTCAATTTCCAGCAACCACATGGTGGCTCACAACCATCTATATAATGAGATCTGCTACCCTCTCCTAGCCTACATGCAGGCACAATACTGTATAAATAATAAATAAGTCTTTAAAAAGCAACTTATAACCAAGAAAAACTACACAACATATTTGGAAAAGTTAACTGAAAACTATACAACTAGATGTGTCTCGCTGGAAACAGAAAGGTCAGAAGGCAATCTGATCAGCAATTTTGTTTTTTTGAGACAGGGTTTCTCTATGTAGCCTTGGCTGTCCCGGATTCACTTTGTAGACCAGGCTGGTTTCAAACTCATAGCGATCCACCTGGCTCTGCCTCCTGCTGATCTGCTGGGAGATCATCAATTTTTCCTTAACTACTGAAAGAAATGGACTACCAACCTTAAATTTTATACCCAACAAAAATATCCAGTTCGATATGGCAGCACATGTCTAGAATCCCAGCACTGAAAAGGCTGAAGCAGTAAGAGTCAGTTTGGGTTAGACCCTATCCAAAACAAAACATCCTTCCAGAATGAAGGTAAAATGAAGCTAGACTCTAGGACTGGATAAATGCATTAGTGCAAGAAGCACAAACTGCTCCTGTATTTCCTATAGAAATGAAGACCCAAGTTCACTTGCCAGTACCCATGTCAAGCAGCTCACAATTGCCTGTAACTCTAGCTCCAGGGATACAATGCCTCTGACCTCTGCAGGCACACAAACAGTAGATACACACACAAACACACACACACACACACACACTAAAAATAATTTTTTTTTTAAGTTATTCTTTGCCAAGCAGCAGTGGCACACACCTTATTCTTAGCACTCAGGAGGCAGAGGCAGGTGGATCTGTGAGTTTAAAACTGGCTTGGTGCACAGAACAAGTTCCAGGACAGCCAGAACTACAGAGAAACTGTCTTGAAAATATCAATGAATAATAAATAAATAAATGAACAACATTTTATTGTTGTTTGGTTTTTGAAGGCAGAGTTTCTCTGTGTAGCCTTGGCTGTACTGGACTCACTTTGTAGACCAGGTTGGCCTCAAACTCAGAGATCAACCTGCCTCTGCCTCTGGAGTGCTGGGACTAAAGGTGTGTGCCACTACAACTTGGCACTATTGCTCTATTTTGTCCTAGCTCTAAGAACTGACCATTGGCTGGTATATGAGAACTTGGATTTCAAGAGAAATATTCCTATATAAAGCATATGATTTATGTGAACATCTGCTTTCCTTCTAGAAGTTAGGAACTTCTCTCAATAAAAACTCTTTGTTTGACATTTTACTCCTTGTTATAATTCATCCTTGAGGAACTAAGCACAGTGTGATCTTACTCAGAAAACTCTTGAAACACTCCTCCAAATTCCACCTCAAGCATATTTTCCAAATGCTCACTTCAATTTGAAACTTCTGCATGTACATACACATTTATGTGTGCCTGAGGGTGGAAGTCAGAGGTCAACCTCAAATACATTGCCCTTAGTAGCCCTCCACCTTCCTTTTTGAGACATTCACTGTGGGCTAGGGCTCACCAATTAGGTTGGGCTAGCTGTGTGGGTGCTGAGGATCCAAACACGGGTCCTTCCTTATGCTTGAGTAATAAGCACTTGACCAACTGTTTCATCTTCCCAGCCTTGTTTTGCTTTGTTTTGCAACAAGGTCCCATGTAGCCTAAAGTACTTTAAACTTGAAATCCTGCTTCCATTAACTCCCAAGTATTGACACTATAAGCCCAAGCACCATGTCCTGCTTCTACCATACCCAGTTTTTAACTGAAATCTTTGCCATAATAAATTATAAGTATCAGTATGACTAAAAGCTGAGCCCCATGTGTCTTAGAGAATCACCAAACCTGGAGGTGGTTATCAGGATCCCCCACAAAAGACACTGAGAGTCTTGTTGCTAAGAAACCATGCTCTACAAGAACAGCTGAAAGTTTAAGGCAGAAAAGAAGTACTATCACAAAGAATCTGAACAACAATGAAAGAAAAAGCTAGGCACAGTGCCCTACTCCAGCACTTCAGAGGCAGAGGTGGAAGGATCTCAAGTTCAAGATCATCCTTAACTACACAGGGAATTCCAGGCCAGTATGCGCTATGTGAAACTATCTCAAAAAATATATATTACACTGGGCGCAGTGGTGCACACCTATAATCCCAGCACTTGGAGAGGCAGAGGCAGGTGGATCGCTGTGAGTTTGAGGCCAGCCCGGTCTACAAAGTCCAGGACAGCCAAGGCTACACAGAGAAACTCTGTCTTGAAAAAACAAAAACAGCCGGGCGTGGTGGCGCACGCCTTTAATCCCAGCACTCGGGAGGCAGAGGTGGGTGGATCACTGTGAGTTCAAGGCCAGCCTGGTCTACAAAGTGAGTCTAGGACAGCCAAGGCTACACAGAGAAACCCTGTCTCGAAAAACCAAAAAAAAAAAAAAAAAGAAAAAAGAAAAAAAGAAAAAACAAAATCAATCCAAAAAGAAAGAAAAGAAAAGGGACTAAAGAGATGTCTCAGAGGTTTAAGAGCACTGGCTGCTCTTCTAGAAGACTCTGGTTCAATTCCCAGCACACACACATGACAGCTCACAACTGTCTATAACTCCAGCTACAGGAGATTTAATGCTCTCTTCTGACCTCCAAGGGCACCAGACTTGCACACTGTATACATACATACATACATACATACATACATACATACATACACACACACACACACACGACATCCATACACATAAAATAAAATAAAATTTAAAAATAATAAAGAATATATGATAAGCAGCATAGGCTATTCTCATGGACTTTAAAAAGTACTTTCCATGATGAAATGTGAAAATTATAATCTCTCATGGGCTTTCCAATTTCTAGTGTCGTAAGACAGTGGCAATATACTCATGTTATAGTAAAGGCAACTAACTATATGATGATAAGTAAAATAGTAATTCTAAACATCCTCATGAGAAGAAGTAGGTATATATTGTATTTTCTAGAGCAATGGAGAGGATGACAAACACAAGTGAAACAATTTAAAAAGAAGATATGGTGGCTCAACCTATGATCATAGCTGAGGCTGTGAGGCACAGGCTATGAGGCTAAGGCAGAAAGATAACAGGAATTTGAGATCAGCCTGGACTAGAGTGAAACATCCTGTCTCAAAGAACCAAATAAGTGGGGAGTGGCTCCTAAGATCACACCCCTTTCTGGGAATCTTTGGCAGTTAATGGTTGCTGGGAGGAGTAAGAGGATTTTCTACACTGGGAAGGTGTCTATAATCCTGTAAATAACCCTTCATCCATGCACCTGTTATCAACCCAAATGAAAACACACCAGGCCAAAAAAAAAAAAAGAAAGAAAGAAAAAAAGAAAACACACCAGGCCACCAAACTGTTAAAAGTAGAAGTGGGCTGGAGAGATGGCTCAGAGGATAAGAGCACTGGCTGTTCTCCCTGAGGTCCTGAGTTCAATTCCCAGCAACCACATGGTGGCTCACAGCCAGCTATCATGTGATCTGGCGCCCTCTTCTGGTGTGCAGGTGTACACGCAGGCAGAGCATTGTATACATAATAAATAAATAAATAAATAAATAAGTCTTTAAAAAAAAGTAGAAGTTAGTAGGTGGGAAGAGGAAGGTGATCAACAAGCGCAGGAGGGACAAGAAAAGATAATGGAGGATAAAAATGATAAAAATTCATCATGTACATGTATGAAAATAATGTAATGAAACCCATTATTATGTATACTTAATATACGTCAATAAAGAAGATAAGCAAGCCAGGCATGGTGGCTCACAACTACAAGCACAGCACTTAAGGCCAACCTTGAGTAGTTCAGGTCAGTAAGGACTACATTGCAAGGATCAAACAAACAAAAACATGTAATAAAAATGAAGAAATGGTACAATTTTATTGTGTGAAAGAGCTGCACTAAACCTCCTCACACCTCAGGAGACCAGCAGAACATAAGAAGTTGATGTGTAATACATATGGGTAGAAGAAATATAAAGTGAAAACAATGTGAAGGCCACAGAAAAAAAATTAAACAGCCAGTCACACTAGACTTTCCAGACCTCTATAAATCCCACGCATGCCCCACCAGACCTAAAATAGATGTTACATCCTGCATAAGAAGCAATAACTCCTAGAATAAAAACATATGGCAGATTTTTTTTTTTTTTTTTTTTTTGAGACAGGGTTTCTCTGTGTAGCCTTGACTGTCCTGGACTGACTTTGTAGACCAGGCTGGCCTCGAAGTCACAGCGATCTGCCTGCCTCTGCCTCCCAAGTGCTGGGATTAAAGGCCTGTGTGCCACCGCTGCCTGGCGTCAGATCAATTTTTTCAACTACCTTTTAAGCCTTTCTCTTCAAATATATTTCACAGTACTCAAAGATAAAGTAAATAGGAAATATTTTTTAGTCTTTCTTCTCAGCTTGCACCTTATTTTTGCAATGATCTTACATATTACTCACCTGTAAGTCTTTTATCCATCATCTTTAAGATTGCTATTTTATTTTTATGGGTAGGTCAGCATGCATTCATGTGTATGTATATACGCGTGAATGCAGGTGTCTCGGGGTTGGACCCTCCTGAAGCTCAACTGACATGTGCTGGGAATTAAGTTTGGATTCTCCATAAGAGCACTTCATGTTCTTAGCCACTGAGCCATCTCTTCAGCCCTTACCCATAATTTTTAAACACTGAGGTCTATTAAATTTGACATTGCTAGCCAGGCTGTGGTGGCCCATGCCTTTAATACCAGCACTCGGGAGGCAGAGGCAGGAGGATCGCTGTGAGTTCGAGGCCACCCTGATCTACAAATCGAGTCCAGGACAGCCAAGGATACACAGAGAAACTCTGTGTAGAAAAAAAAAAAAAACAATTGACGTTGCTAGATGGGCAGTGGTGGCTCACACATTTAATCCCAGGCAGAGGCAGACAGATCTCTGTGAGTTCAAGGCCAGCCTAGTCTACACAAAGAAACTCTGTCCTGGAAACAAACAAAAAATTTGACCTTGCTCCCTGAGCATGCTCAAGTTTTATTAGTTTACCACTATATAGTTTCAACAACATATTTATTCTTATTCATAACTATGTATTTTATTATCAAATTTAGGTTAAAGTCATATACATTTAGGTTAAAACAATACACAATTCTCTCACAATTTCTGAGTGCCAGGATTACAAGCAAATTAACTGGTCCTCTTAAAATCAGACCAAGTCGCCTTTAATTTTAGCACTGGAGAAACAGAAGCAGGTGGATCTCTGAGTTCCAAGCTAGCTTGGGCTACAAAGTGAGTTCCATGACAGCCAGGGCTACACAGTGAAACTCTGTTTTGAAAAACCTGTTTTGAAAAATTAAAACCTGTTTTGAAAAATCAGACCACGCTGTGAGAACCAAAGTGCACTAGGAATATGAACTCCTCTTGTGGTCCACAATCCAGTCACTGATGGCACTTAGCTAATACTCACTCCTAAAGGCTGCCTGCCATTCCTTGCCACCTGTCCTCTTTCATACACAGTTCACAACATGGCCATTTTGCTTCTTCTGTTTGTTTTTTAAGGCAAGATCTCACAATATATACAGTCTGGCCAAAAACTTACTATTTATAATTCATGTTGATTGGTCCCCAAACTCCTGGCAAATCTTCCTCATCCTGTCTAGTATTAACCCCACACCCACTAAGATAAAAAATTATTTCTCTATTTTACCTATCTTTTTACATAAAGATACAAAATATATACAATAAAAAAAACTTCACAGCACTTCAATGTATTTCATTTGAGTCAGGTTAGTGGCTCATATCTGCTTGTTGGACTGGAGATCAACCTGGAATACATAGTAAAACCTAAATGGTTTTAAAAGAAAGACCTTTAAGCCAGGCGTGGTGGTGCACACCTTTAATGCCAGCATTTGAGAGGCAGAGGCAGGCAGATTGGTCTACAAAGAGTTCAGGACAGCCAAAACTAACACAGAGAAACCATCTCAAAAAACAAAAAACACAAAAAACAAAAAAAGAAAGACCTTATCTCAAAACCAACCAAAAAAATTAAGGAAAGAAAGGGAGGGGGAAAGTACCAACACCATCCACAGGAACAATTTATTTGAAAGTGATTCTCACTAAACCAGCTATTGAATAATTCAAACATCAGCAAGTTAAGACTCCAGGTGGAAGCTTGGGGGATGTGGCTCAGCTGGTACATTGCTTGCCTGGCATGCATGAAGCCCTGGATTTCATTCTCAGCACTGCATGCACCCCAGCACCACATAAACCTGTCATGGTGACACACACCTGTAGTCCCAGCACTCAGGATCAAGAGTTCAAGGTTATCCTCATATAGCAAGTTTGAAGGCAGTGTAGGCTACATGAGATCCTGCCTCAAAATCTAAATAAATAAATGACTTAATCTCCTACATACACACCTCCTCCCTGTAGGGTCTCAAGCCCAGACTGGCCTCAAATTCATTATGAAGCAGAGAATAACAGAGAAGCCTTGATTCTATCTCCACCTTTTTGTTTGTTTTGTTTTTCGAGACAGGGTTTCTCTGTGTAGCATTGGCCGTCCCGGACTCACCTTGTAGACCAGACCAAGATGGCCTTGAACTCACAGCGATCAGCCTTCCTCTGCCTCCAGAGTGCTGGGATTAAAGGAGTGCGTCACCACACCTGGCTCTATCTCCACCATCTCTTAAACCCTTTTATTACAAGAGTATGCCAACACACACAGTTTATGCCATGACTCTGTGTATGCAGTGCCTGGAACAGAACCAATTCATTCATGTCAGGCAAGCACTCTTCAGTCTGAGCTACATCCCCAGCCATAACGTAGAAGCTCTTAATGGGAAAAATAGTTCATAAGATCCCCAAAACCTAGAAAGAAGAAAAGGTGAAGATTGATCAACTTGGTTACATTAACATTAAATACATATGTGCAGGTCCAGCAGCTAAGAGTGCTTCCTGTTCTTGCAGAGGAACAAATTCAGTTCCCAACACCCAAGTCAGGTGGTTGACAACCACCTGTAACTACAAGACATGGGTCAAATGCCCTCTTCTGGCTTCTGGATATCTGCACACACATGGTACACACATAACAGGCACACACATAAATAAAATTAAAATTTAAATATATATGTACGGGGGGTGCACACTTGAGAACACACACAGTACAGAGGCCAGATAAATGCCTTTGCCAAATAAGCCTGACAACCTGAGTTTGATCTACAAAACCCATGGAACCCACAAAGAGGAATGAGCCAACTCACAAGTTATCCTCTCACTTTCATATACAAGCCATGGCATACACACACTAAACATAAATTAAAAATATTTTTACACGAAAGAAAAAATTCCCATGAGTCCATTCGAAAGATAGAGAAATAGATCTGTAACATAACACAGGGCTAATTACCGTTATATATAAAACACTTAGAAATTGACTTAAAAGAAGTTTCAACACTGGGAAGGTAGAATTAAAATGTCTTAAAAAAGAAAGACAGACCAGTCATGGTGGTGCAAGCCTTTAATCCCAGGACTTGGGGGGTGGGGAAGTAGTGGATCTCTGTGAGTTCGAGGCCAGCCTGGTCTGTAAAAGTGAGTCCAGGAAAGCCAGGGCTCTATTGCACAGCAAAACCCTGTCTCAAAAAACTGAAGGGGGGGAAAAAAAGAGCTGTGTTGTCCAATTAATAGCCACTAGCCATATACTGCTATTTATAAGTAGTTAAGATTAAATACAATGTTAAATGAAGTTCTTAATCACACTAGCCATTTTAGGTGCTCAATGACCATGTGATGAATATTTCCAGCACATGACAACACAGATACCATTATATTCTGACATAGAGTGTCTCCCTGAAATGCTCAAATGTTGAAGGATTGGTTCCTAATGAGACATTCATTGTTCAGGTAGGGGATTCAGGAAAGTGAATGGATCATGAAGCCATGACTTCAAAGGATAAAGTCATTGATGGATCTGCAATCTGATAGCTTTCTTGTAAAACAGTAGAAGGAGGCAGGGCATGTTTTAAAGAAGTATGTGCTAAAAAAGAAAAAAAGGTATGTCCTAGACAGGCATTGGTGGCCCACGCCTTTAATCCCAGCACCCAGGAGACAGCAGAAAGTGGATCTCTGAGGAGACCAGCTTGGTCTACAGGACAAGTTCCAGGACACCCAGAGCTACAACAGAGAAACCCTGTCTCAAAAAACAAAACAAAGCAAACAACAAAAAAAAGTAAGCGCTTAGAGAGAGGGCACATGTACCTTGTCCCACTTGTTTCTTTGTGCCTGTACACTGGCTTCTAGCACTTACACACTCTCCCGTCGCCCCCAACCCTGCCACCATGAGACTTTGCCTCAAAAAACGGGAAGGGGGCATCTATTTAGTTATTGGCATAAAAAGATACCCATGATATTCATAAAGAAAGTAATATATCAATCAAGCTAACTTAAGTAGCATTTTAAAAATATTTTGTGTGAGTGTTTTGCCTGAGTCTATGTGTGTATGTACATCTCTCCTGCGTAACCAGTACTCAAGGGTCAGCAGAGGACATCAGCTCCCCTGATAGTTGTGAGCCACCGTGTGAGTGATAGGAACTTAACCTGGGTTGTCTGCAAGTGAAACAAGTGCTTAACCACTGAGCCATCTCTTCAGCTCTAAGCTAAGCATGGTTAGTATTTTATTATGCATACTTTTCAGTAGACTAAACTCATCTAAAATTAACTACTTCTATCCTTGTTCTTAAAATAATGATTACACATACATTTTGTAGAATTGGTGTTTTTATTTCTAAGGGAGTTTCATGTAGCCCAGGATGTCCTCAAGCTCTGTGTAGCTGAAGCTGCTCTTAAATTTATGATCCTGCTTGGATTTATAGATTTTTTTTTTTAAATACTTGTTTGGAAAAACAGCCTGGCTACCTAGCCAAAACTGGCTTTGGTATCAAGATAGTCCTGCCTCTGCCCACAAGATACTGGATTACAGCCCTGCCACAACATGGCCTCTAGAAACTTTTGTTTGTTTGTTTGTTGTTTTGGTTTTTCAAGACAGGGTTTCTCTGTGTAGTCCTGGCTGTCCTGGACTCACTTTGTAGAACAGACTGGCCACACATAGATCCACCTGCCTCTGCCTCCTGAGTGCTGGAACTAAAGGCATGTGCCACCACTGCTGGGCTCCAAAATAGATTTTTATTTTCTTTTTTGCCTTCCACCATGTAGGAGGTATATGGGCTTTCAGGACAAAAATATAAAGACAGGACAGGGTGGCAGAAAGAGGGCTCAATGGATAAAGCACTTCAGCACAAACATAAGGCCCAGAGTTCAGATCTCAAAAGACACAGAAAAGTGGGGGGGGGGGGGGGGGCTACAAAGATAGCACTCTTCCAGAAGACCAAGGTTCAGCTCACAATATGTAAGTGTAGTTCCAGGGGGCCAGATGCCCTCTTCTGACCCCAAGTATGCGTGTGATGCAAAGACACAGATGCTGACAAAATACCCACACACATAACACAACTGTTTTAAAAAATTTAAGCCCAGGTGTACATGGTGGCCCCATCTTATAATACCAGTGCTTGGAAAGTGGAGATGGGGGCAAGCTGGCCAGCTACACATGTGAGAGACTGTCCCTCAGTAAATAAAATGGAGAACTGAGTAAAGCATTAAATGTCATCCCCTGGCCTCCACATGCCATCTAGACACACACATAGACATCCCTCCATACAAAAAAAAAAGCATAAATGCATAAAACAAATGAATTTTTAAATAAAGAAGAGGGGCCTCTGGTGAGACAGCTGTGTCAAGGCGCCTTTGTGTGTCAGTGCTCTTAACCACTTAGCTACCTCCCTACCCTACTTTCTTTTAAACACTATTTTTCACATTGGTAGCTGGGGCACAAAATAAACAAATGTCCTAAATTATTATTGTAACTAAAATTATTTCTTCTCTTTTATTGACAGGAAGCAGTCCTGAAGGTGTCCCTTAAGTATAAAGTAAACTTCGGTGAAAGAGAAACTCCTCACCACCAAAAAACAAAAACAAAAAAACTATTTCTAGAGTTGTTCTTTTAAAGGAAACTACCAGTATAGTCACAAGGTGGGCTGTGGGTATAACTCAATTGGTAGAACATTTGCCTAAGATGCAAGACGCCCTGGGTTCTATCCTCAGCATCCCATAAAAGTGGGCACAGTGCTACATCCCTGCACTCAAGGGGCAAAGACAGAAGGATTGCTACAAATTTTAGGCTATCATTTATGTGAGATGCTAGCCTCAAAATAAATAAATGTATGTAGGGAAAACATTCAACAAAACAAATGCACATGACTTATAAAAACAAAACAGTGAATATAATTCAGATTTAGGGAAACAAGACTAGGCAATAGAAGAGTAAATTGACGGAGTTATTTTCTTCATAACTTTCTAAATTTCCCCATGTTAACATTACTTGTGAAATCTGAGTCTCACCTAAAAAATAAACCAGGAGACGGGCAGTGGTGGTGTACGCCTTTAATCCCAGAACTTGGGAGGCAGAGGCAGGAGGATCTCTGAGTTCAAGGCCAGCCTGGTCTACAGAGTTCCAAGACAGTCAGAGCTATAGAGAAACCCTGTCTCAGAAAATCAGAAAATAAATTAATAAACAAACAATGCAGGAATAGTGAGATATCCTAAGTGAGTAAAATTGCTGGTTGCCAAGCCTGATAACCTGAGTTCGATCCTGAGAACCTACACCAACTGCTACAAGCTGTCCTATCACCTCTATGCGTGCCCCATGGCCATCTACACCCCCACCTCTAATGTATGCATACATACATACACACTCATCTGTTAAGAAAATAAACCTTATAACTAAG
The DNA here is from genome assembly GCA_907169655.1 of Acomys percivali. Lineage (NCBI taxonomy): Eukaryota > Metazoa > Chordata > Mammalia > Rodentia > Muridae > Acomys > Acomys percivali. The sequence continues at coordinate 108,987,967 of OU015742.1, read as the reverse complement.
AGTTCACTTATTAGCACCCACTATGTTGTCCACTATTAAAGAAGTTGAAATGCTACTACTGGTTAATGTCCTGTTATTTTTGTTACATTTTCAATGATGGAACCTCAGTTTCTGCTTAAGGTTCCGTTTCTTCATCAATACACGTTTTAAAGTTTTCAAAACAAGATTTCTCACTAATATTCATTCTTAAGTGACTTCTAAACTCCGTATAACAAAACTGGGGGGGGGGGGCACTAATCATAATTTCGTCGGTCCATCTTCACTTTGGCTTAAAAAAAAAAAAAAAGTGAAAGCCGGGTAAACTACACGTCCCACCATGCATTGCTGCCTTATTCAGAGTAGGTCTCTACGGAAACAGAAAAAAAAAAAAAATCCAAGTCCCACCTGTTACTTCGTTTCTAAACACCTCCTGCACTTTCAGCTCCTATGGCAAACACAAAAGCCTCGTGACCTCCCGTTGGCTCCCAGAGCCAGATAAGCAGGGGGCCCCAGGTCTTGCTGCACGTCTGCCTCGGCGGGAGAACACCACCGAGCTCCAGCTCTCGCCTCTCCTTTCCGGGGCTGGATACATGCACAAGCCTCCTCCTGTCTGCATCCAATCCGGGCTCTCCAAGGCGCACAAGGGAGAAGAACCGGTTACTGGGCAAGCACAACACACGGTGTCGAGACAAGGACTAGCAAGCAGTGTGGGGGCGACAGCGACATGACCCCCGACTGGCAACCTCAGAACAGAGGAGTCCCTCTCGCAGCCCCGGCAAGGAGCAGCAGCCGCGCGACGAACGCCCTCGCGCCGACGCCTCGGGCTCCTCCGGGCTCCCCAACGCGACCCTAACCGCCGCCCTCTGCGCGCGCTTTCGTGCCCCTCAACCCGGTCGCGGGGCCAAGTGACCTCCCTTCCCTGGGACGGGCAGCCGGCGAGAACATGAACTCCTGCCGGCCTTCCCCTCTGCTCCCTCCTCCTCACCGTCTTGGCGGCCTCCGCCCAGGTCCTGCCCTTCTTCCTACGGCCCTTTTCCCTCATGTCGGGTCTTGAACTGACGGGGAGGCTTCCGTGCTCCGGCTCCGTTCCCTTGCCTGCTGCGCCCTGCACTGCTTTTCCCGCGGTGCCGGGAGAGGTGGGAGAAAGGGGAAGTCGGACCGGAGAAGCAACTCAGTGAGGAAGCGGCCGCGGAGGCGCGCAGCTGCGGGGGGAGGAGGAGGAGGAGGAGGGAGGAGATCTACAGGGCGGCCGGTCCTGCTGCCGTTGCCACTGCTACCGCCGCTGCCATATTGGGTTCTTACTGTACAGGCAGCCGCTGTGGTCATGTGACCGCTCCCGCGCGGCCGTCACTACTGTACGCAGCCGGCCGCGCGAACGAGCGCGCACTTGCGCGCGTCCCCAGACTCTCAGCAAGAGAGCCGGCTGTCTCGAGCGGTTCGCCACGCCCCTGCACTTCCGGTCTCCGGCATGTCCTCGGGCGCATGCGCGTGACGTAGGGCAGCCCAGAATCCGTGAGTCGGAAGTCTAGCGGGTCACACCCACCGCGAAGCTGTGCCGGCGGAAACGGATTCTGCTCTTTCCGGGGAAGGCTGATTGAGCGGTTGCTGACCGCGTGTGTGCGGAGCGGCTGTGGAGACTTAAAAGAGCCCGACGCTTGAGTTTATCTTGCCAACTACCATGCCAATAAACTTCGTTTTATTTTGTTGCGGTACAGGCTCGTATACGTAAGGCGCGCCTTAAACTCCGGCCCCTCTGTTGTTTCCCCATTGCTGTAGTTACAGGCATGCGCTACCATGCCCTTAAATTCAGTTTTACAAAGCTTATCCTTTACAGCAAGCAGTTCTCTTCTATTACTAATCTCAGTTTAGTAGATAAGATAGGTTAGATTGATTTACCAAACTTGAGTATAGGACCTGAAGAAACCAAAAACCAGGTTGTTAGTTCATTCATAAGACTTGCCTCTCAAACTAAAGAGACACCACATTTACCTTATTACATGAGACTATTGTCATCAAAGTACTGTCGTTTATCTCAGTGAACTCAGCCCATGGCACAGAGCCTGTATGCATAAGGCATCCGGTAAATATTTCTTGAATGACTCAGCTATGTCTAGTCTGGAACTGTTCATTATTCATAATGTCAGTAACACCCTGCTGAAAACTCCAGAACAGCGTTTTACCTCAGATTGTCTGTTCTTGTAAACAACATAGAACGAATGCATAGGGCATAGGGATGTATCTCAATGCAAAAATCCCTGCCTCCCATGGATTGACTCTGCAGCCTAGAACAAGCCTTCTACCGCTCAGCTGTACTCCCAGCCATTTTCGGTTTGGTTTGGTTTTACTTTGAGAGAGAGGCTCCCTGAATGATCCAGGCTGCGCTTGAGGCAGGCTATGTACTTGCTGTCCTCTGCGCACCCTCCAGAGTACCCAGGACTACAGATCGTCACAGTGTAGGCACAGCTCTAGTGACAGCCTCTTATCCAGCCCATAGGCGATCCCTAGATGGGTTTTAGCAGTTCATAGCACCTTTTTTATTTTTTTTTTAACTATTGGCAGTTTTTCTCTGTCAGAAGCTGTGTTGTGGTGCACCCTTGTCATCCTAGCACCGAGGAGAGTAGAAGCTTACAGTTTTCTGCAAGGTCTGTAAGCCCCAGGCCAGCCTTAGCTGTATGAAACCCTGTCTCAAAAACGAACCATCAACGTGTGTGTGTGTGTGTGTGTGTGAGAGAGAGAGAGAGAGAGAGAGAGAGAGAGAGAGAGAGAGAGAGAG
>OU015742.1:108954176-108984176 GCA_907169655.1 Acomys percivali | reverse complement strand
CCAACCAATGAGTTTTGTGTTGGCGCTACTAAAAAGAGTGTGGGTGAGTGGTTGCTGACAAGGAGCAGGAGTGACTGACAAAAGGAGCTACATACCAGAAAGCCCAGCCCAGCATAGCTGCCAGCTTGGAAAACTGCATTCTTGGAGCTCTCTTTCATTTGTTGTTTTTTATAGCTTTGGCTGTCCTGGACTAGTCTTGAAGTCAAGAGAGATCGCCTGCCTCTGCCTCTCTGTGCTGGGATTACAGGTGTGTACCACTGCACCTGGCCTCTAACCAATCTTCCTCCGGCAACTGTTTACCCCCAGTTGTACTATTGGTAGGCACCCTCAAGAATCTTTCAAGATTTGTTGTTGTTGTTGTTGTTTGGTTGGGTTGGGTTGGGTTTGGTTTTGGGGGGATTGGTTTTGATTTTTTGTTCTCTGGGCATGTGACCTTCTGTTTACCATCTGAAGCTCCTGAGCTTCCTTTTCCCTCCTGGAGCAAATGTTTCAATTTGGAGGGAATATTGCAATTGGAAGGAATATGCTCTACAACAAGTGGCTGTATAGGACAAAACTAGATGGTCCGGGCCAGAATTCCCATCTGAGTACATTTCACGTGGGAACTTGGACGTGCCGCTTCGCCTTTTCTTTTTTTTTCTTTTTTCTTTTTTTCCGAGACAGGGTCTCTCTGTGTAGCCTTGGCTGTCCTGGACTCGCTTTGTAGACCTGGCTGACCTGGAACTCACAGCAATCTGCCTGCCTCTGCCTCCTGAGTGCTGGGATCAAAGTCGTGCACCACCATGCCCGGCTGCCACTTCACCTTTTCTTTCTTTTTTTTTTAAAATTTATTTGTTTTTATTTTATGATCATTGGTGTTTTGCCTGCATGTATATCGGTATGAAGGTGTCAGATCTTGGAGTTACAGACAGTTGTGAGCTGCCATTTGGGTGCTGGGAATCGAACACAGGTCCTTTGGAAGAGTAGTCAGTGCTCTTAACTGCTGAGCAATCTCTCCAGCCCCACTTGACCTTTTCAAGGTTGAGTTTTGTCTGCTAGTGTGTTTGTGTGTGTGTGTGAGAGAGAGAGAGAGAGAGAGACAGACAGACAGACAGACAGACAGACAAAGACAAAGAAAGACAGAGACAGAGAGATCTGGTTTCTGGTTAAGAGAACATGTGTAAAAAAATGCCTGGCACATCAGTGAATGTGAATGATTGTATCTTTTTTTTTTTTTTTTTTTTTGTATCTTTTTTTTTAAAGAGTTTTTATTTATTATGTAAACAGTGCTCCATCTACATGCCAGAAGAGGACATCAGATCACATTGTAGATGGTTGTGAGCCACCATGTGGTTGCTGGGAATTGAACTCAGGACCTCTAGAAGAGCATTCAGCGCTCTTAACCTCTGAGCCATCTCTCTAGCCTCTTGATTGTATCTTTTTATACCTTGTAATCAAAAAGTGCAAAATCCCCATTCTTTTTTTACCACTTCACTACTAAGTGCAACAAGGTTTAGCTTATGTGGGACTACGACCATCAGGAGCCTAGAGCAAAGGAGAAGAGAGATGGTTTGTTGAAATACAACTTTGAGGGCCTGGAGAGATGGCTCAGAGGCTAAACGCACTAGCTGCTCTTCCAAAGGTCCTGAGTTCAATTCCCAGCAACCACGTTGTGGCTCACAGCCACCTATAATGTGATCTAATGCTCTCTTCTGGTGTGCAGGTGTACATGTAGGCATAGCACTGTATACAAATTAAATAAATCTTTAAAAAGAAAAGAAAAGAAATACAACTTTGACATAATCAAGACACAATGGGAAGCTGAGACAGGAGGATTGTGAGTTCTAGACAGACTGAGCTACATAACAAGTTCTAGAGTCATTCTCAACTATGAGTTAAACACTGGAGAGGAACAGGGACATGTTTGCCTGGTCATTATTGTATTTGCAGCACCATGTAACAGAAATGGTTAGGTTTTATTTATGTCTTTTATTACATTTTTATTTGTTCTGTGTATGGGTGGATGGGTGCACGCATGCAGTGGCACACACATGGAAGTCATAAGACAGCTTTTAAGGAGTTAGCTCTTAGGCTGGAGAGATGGCTCAGAGGTTAAGAGCACTGGCTGCTCATCCTGAGTTCAGTTCCCAGCAACCACATGGTGGCTCATCAACCATCTATAATGAGATCTGGTGCCCTCTTCTGGTGTGCAGGGGTACATGCAGGCAGAGCATTGTATATATAATAAATAAATACATTTTTTTTTAAAAAAAGGAGTTAGCTCTCTCCTTTTATCATGTGGGTACCAGAGATCAAGCTCAAGGCGTTAGCAACAAGTGCCTTCCCCAGCTGAGCCATCCTACTGGAAGCAGATGCTTTTCGTTTCGTTGCTTGTGGAGACACAGGCTCACTAGCACAGATGCACTTCGTAATTGATTGCCTATATATAAGGATGAAGTAGTCTCAGGGGCACCATGAGAAACTTGAGCAATGACTTCAACCAGACTGGATTGCAGGTGGCTGAATGCTCTGGGCTTGGAGGAAACAGGAAGGAAAGCAGAGGACCTGGAGACCAGCCCAGCTGTGTGACTCCTTAGTTAGCATGGGCTTCATCTAGCCAGATGGCCTCAGCATCTCCCACCACCCCTGAGGAATTTAACTGTTGGTTCTGAAGTTGTCTTAAATGTTCTTCATAATACTCAGAGGCCAAATAAATTTTCCAATTGGACAGTATGCTGTGTTGGAGACTGAATGGAGGGCCTTGCTCATGCTAGGAAAGTGCTCTAAACTACACTGTATTTTTACCCCCCAAAATAGTTCTTATATACTCATTATAGATTTTTACATAGAGAGGAAACAGAGCCTAAACCTAGATTGATCCTGACCTTGTCTTTTACTGATTGAACTTAAACAATTTTAAAGATATTTTTATTCTTTTAAAATTTCATTTAGCATATTTTGGTCTTAGTCACACCCAACTTCTTCCCATAATTCCTCCCAGATCCCCAACCACCACCACCACCCTAAGCTCCTCCAACTTCGTATTTTTTTTAATTTAGACCCATTATGTCCAATGTATGCTATCCATGCAACTCTGGATGCAGGGCCAGACACTGGATTGCGGCAACTACAGACGCCACACCTGCACAGGAAACTGCCTCTTCCTCCCCATAGATCTTTGTTAGGGTTAGAGAGTAAGTCATTTAGATTATTCAGGCAGGCTACCAATGTTATCTCTGAAAAGATGGACTGGTTTATTCAATAAATATTCATTTTATGTCAGGCATGATGTTTCACGCTTGTCATCCTAGTATTCAGGGAGGCAAAGGCAGGAGGATTGCTATGAGTTCTGTGCCAGCTGGCCTACATCGTAAGTTTCTGAACAGTGTGGGCTATATAACTAGACCTGGCTGCAAACAAACAAAACCACCAAATTATTTTTAGCAAGGCGTGGTGATGCATGCCTGAAGTCCTAGTGACTCAGGGGATGGCTTGAGTCCAGCATTTCAAGGCCCTGTCTCAGGAAATAAAACAAAACCAAAGATGGTGGTGCACAACTTTAGTTTCAACACTAGCAAGTTTTCAGGAGAATTAAAAGTTCAAAACACAAGCTGAGTGGTAGTGGTGCACACCTTTAATCCCAGCACTCAGGAGGCAGAAGCAGGCGGATCTCTGAAGTTTGAGACCAGCCTGGTCTACAGAGCAAGTTCCAGGACAGCTAGGGCTACACAGAAAGCCACTCAGAATTTGATGTTACATTGAGGCAAAAGACAGAGATGGCAAGGCCTAGCCTTGCACAGAGCAAGACATGGAACGTTCCAGCGCTTCTTTTTTATTATTTATTTATTTATTTATTTATTTTGGTTTTTTGAGACAGGGTTTCTCTGTGTAGCCTTGGCTGTCCTGGACTCCCTTTGTTGACCAGGCTGGCTTTGAACTCACAGCGATCTGCCTGCCTCTGCCTCCCGAGTGCTGGGATTAAAGGCGTGCGCCACCATCGCCCGGCTTTTGTTCCAGCAGTTCTTAACCTGTGGGTCACAACCCCCTTGGCAAACCTCTATTTCCAAAGATGTTTACATTACAATTGATAACAGTAGCAAAATTAGAGTTATGAATTATTAGAGTGTGACTTGTAACAAGAATATGAAGTATACAAAAATAAAATTATGGTTGGGGATTCACCACAACATGAGGAACTATATTAAAGGGTCTCGGCAGCTGGGCGCAGGAAAGTAGTAAGGTTGCTTGGCAGCATAGAGAGTTGCGTAGTCATGAATTTAAACTAGAACTGGCTGGCAGTTATTTCCAATGGTAAATAAAAATGAGTGGAAAAGGCCAGGCGTGGTGGCGCACGCCTATAATCCCAGCACTCGGGAGGCAGAGGCAGGTGGATCGCTGTGAGTTCGAGGCCAGCCTGGTCTACAAAGCGGGTCCAGGACAGCCAAGGCTACACAGAGAAGCCCTGTTTCGAAAAACCAAAAAAAAAAAAAAAAAAAAAAAATGAGTGGAAAGAGGCTGGAGAGATGGCTCAGTGGTTAAGAGCACTGCCTGCTCTTCCAAAGGTCCTGAGTTCAATTCCCAGCAACCACATGGTGGCTCACAACCATCTATAATGTGATCTGATGTTTTCTTCTGGCCTGCAGGTGTACATGCAGGCAGAACACTGTATACATAATAATAAATAAATAAATCTTTTTTTAAAAATGAGTGGCAGTTTCTAATAGAGATACTAAAAATGTTAGCTAGCTGTGCAAAGAGGCAGCCTGTATTGGAATAAGGAAAATTAAGCTAATCTGTTTGCTTTTGCTACAGTTGGCAACCTGGAGAAGAGATAAGTAATATGCCGCCATGTGGGGCTGCGGGACGGACCAACTGCTGCTTGCCAGCCAGCCTATTAACCCATTCCATTGGAGGAGAGGCCTAACTCCTATAAGCTGTCCTTTGATCATATACGTACTGTGTGTGGTGGTTTGAATAGCTTTGGCCCGATAGACTCATGTGCTTGAATGCTTGGCCTACAAAGATGGCACTATTAGGACGTGTGGCCTTGTTGGAACATGTGTGGCCTTGTTGGAGGAAGTGTGTCACCGAGTAGGTGGCTCTGCCCCCTGGCTGCCTGCCAAGGACAGTCTCCTCCTGACTGCCTGTGGATCAAGATGTAGACTTCTTGGTTCCTCCAGCACCGTGTCTGCCTGGATGCCACCATGCTTCCTGTCATGACAATAATGGGCTAAACCTCTGAAACTGTAAGCCAGCCCTGAATTAAATGTTGCCCTTTATAAGAGTTGCCTTGGCCATAGTGTCTCTTCACAGCAATGGAAATCCTAAGACACCATGGCACATGTGCATGTACACACATATACACTCAATAAAATGTTTTTTAAAATTACATACAAAAATATTTTAGTAATATACCATTTCTATCCATCTTTGATTTAAGAGTAAAGGCTGTTAGGGCCAGGGATACTGACGCATGCCTTAAATCCCAGCTGAGCCCAAGGCCAGCCAGTGGAACTCTTGTGTACTATATGGAAGCATCACCTCTTAATAAAAAGCTGATGGCCGTGCTCGCTTCGGCAGCACATATACTAAAATTAGAACGATACAGAGAAGATTAGCATGGCCCCTGCGCAAGGATGACACGCAAATTCGTGAAGCGTTCCCCTACCAAGGCAGGCTTTCCCTCTCTGGTTTCAGATTAGAGATGCCCTGTCCGACAAAACTGATTTGGAGTTTCTGATGGAAGAAACTTCCTCCTTATCAGGACAAGACCACCTGGAGCTCATGGATCTGGGTAATGATGATGAAACTAAGCCCCTTGCTCCTACACGATCAGGAGGTTATGGCACTACCTCCCATTCCAAAAGAAATCTTCTTTTGGGAGAGGACACAGATGATGATTGGGATTTGGACAGACAGCGAGGCAGCTAAATATGAGCCAGAGGAGGAAAGAGATCACCATCATGATCGTGTTATTTTGTCTGTAGCACAATCCAAGCCAAAACCTAAACCTAGAAAAAGGTCTTTACTGCCCCCCATGGGATTCCAGGCAGCTGTTTCAGAAGCAAGAAGGGTAGGTGATCTCTCCTTGGCTTTCCCCATAATACATGGGGGAGATAATGATGAAGAAGAACCAGAATGGGAACCTCTCTCATTAAAGACATTAAAAGAACTACAAACAGCGGTTAAGACTATGGGACCTTCAGCTCCCTACACTATCCAAATAGTGGACATGGTGGCCAGTCAGTGGTTGACACCACATGATTGGCACCAAACTGCAAAAGCAACCTTGAGCCCCGGGGATTATATTCTCTGGAGAACTGAATATGAGGAAAGAGCAAAGAAAACTGTGAGCAGTGTTCTTCCAGGGACCAAAAGGGTTCCTAAGCCTACAGTGGACATGATGCTGGGTACAGGTGATTATATCACCCCCAGATCTCAAATACATATACCTAAGCATGTTTTGCAGAAGGTAGCCACTAATGCAGTGTTAGCTTGGAGAGCAATACCTCCTCCAGCTACAAAAGGTAGTACCTTGTCAGGCATAAGACAAACGGCTGATGAGCCATATCAGGAATTTCTCTCTAGACTTGAGGAAGTTATTCATAGGATGTTGCCCCCATGTGAGGGAACAGACATCCTTTTGAAGCAGCAGCATTGGACCTCCCTTGTGTTCGTGTCTGTCTGTCGTGCCGAATCCATCCCCACCTGATATCCTAGGACCCTTGCTCTCCATGGCTAGAAGCCCCCTTGGTGGTCCGTGGCAGCGTTCCATATTTTTGGGAAGAATGGGAGGATACAAGGGATGGGATAACCATTAAGGGTTTTTTTTTTTTTTGGTTTTTTGAGACAGGGTTTCCTCTAACCATTGAGATATAACAAGAATAAATTAATTTAAAAAAAAAAAGCTGATGGCTTCTTAGCTGAGACAGGAAATAGGAGTGGGAGTTCCAAGAGAAAGAGAGGAACTCTGAGATAGAGTCAGAAGCGGGGGATTCTCCCCAGACTCTGAGCATGGAGGACACATGAAACCGAGGAGAGGTAATCAGCCATGTGGCACACACAGAATAGAACGGGCAATATAAGTTACGAGCTATTCAGGGAAAGAGCTAAAGCTTATGGCCTAGGTATTTATTCATAAAATAATAAAGTCTCAGAGTTGTTGTTTTGGCAACAGGGCACAGGGAGGAAAATGGTTACATGGCTCTATACCTAACTTAAAGGTCTGTCTTCCTTTCTTTTGTTTTTGTTATTGTTGCTTTGTTTGTTTTGTTTTAGGTAGTCTCGTATAATCCAGGCTAGCCTTGAACTCACATTGTAGCAGAGGATGACCTAGAACTTCTTTTCTGATCCTCCTGCCTCTATCTCCTGAGCGCCAGAATCACAGGTTGTCCCACTATGCCTGGTATCATGTGGTGGTATGGATCCAACCTAGGCTTTGTGCACGATACAGGCATTCTCCAACCGAGCCACTCTGACCCTTTAAGATTTTCTTTTAAAGTGCATTTATTGCATCTGGATATTTTTAGCCTGCGTGACTTTGCACACCTAATGCAAAATGCTATGAGTTTTGCTTTTGTGGTCTACTAAACTGGAAGTAAATCTAGTCAGTCTCTGGTAGAATCACTTCCTTGTATTCCAAATACAGGAACTTGGCTCATCTTCACGTTTCCGCAAAACTTCCTCTGCCTCCCCCCCCCCCCCCCATTTTGAGACAGTTCTGTCATGCAGCCCAGGATTGCTTCTAATTCCTGACGTCCCTGCCTTTGTCCCCTGACTGTTGGGACTACTGGTGTTATCCACCATACCAGGACCTTCATCTGTTTGTGTGCATGCAGGTCTGTGTGCATGTGTGTGCTCCTGTAGAGATCAGAGGCCACCTCAGATGTCATTCCTTAAGTGCCGTCCACCTTGTTTTTGGAGCATAGCTTTTCCCTGCCCTGAAGCTTGCAGACTAGGCTAGGCTGGCTGGCCAGCACTGGGATTATAAACACACAACCCCCCCCCCCACCGCACCCCTTTTGTTTACATGAGTGTTTACCTGAAAATTGAACTCAAAGGCAGGAGTGGTGGCGCACACCTGTAATCCCAGCACTCGGGAGGCAGAGCCAGGTGGATCCCTGGGGGTGATGGTTGTTATCTCTTTGTTCGAGGCAGGGTTTCTCTGTGTAACAGCCCTGCCTGGAACTCTTTTTGTACCAGGGCTGGCCTCTAACTCATAGAGATCCGCCTGCCTCTGCCTTGGATTCAAGTTTATTTGTCTATTTGTTTTTGTTTTTTGTTTGTTTTGAGACAGGGTTTCTCTGTGTAACAGCTCTAGCTGTCCTGGAACTCTCTCTCTGTAGACCAGGATGGCTTCGAACTCATAGAGATCCTCCTGCCTCTGCCTCCCAAATGCTGGGATTAAAGATGTGTGCTACCACCACCCGCCTTGGACTCATGTTTTTTGGTTTTTTTTCTTTATAAAGATTTATTTATTATGTATACAGTGTTCTGTCTGCATGTGTTCCTGCATGCCAGAAGAGAGCACCGGATCTCATTGTGGATGATTGTGAGCCACCATGTGGTTGCTGGGAATTGAACTCAGGACCTCTGGAAGAGAAGTCAGTGCTCCAGGTCCTGGACTCAAGTTTTTATGCTTATGAAGCAAGCACTTTTACTGACTACATTATTTCCCTAGTCCGTGCTGTAGAGACTAAATCAACAACATTTTGTGTTCAGGGCCTGAGCACCTGACCCCCTCTCGACGAGCCCCACGCCCCCTCCCCCCCCCCCCCCCCCGCCACACACACACTCACACACATACACACCGGGAGTTTCCAGGGAGAGCCACAAACACACAGCTAACAACTGTTCCTAGGAGCTTGCTGGGGCCAACCAATCAGAGCTACAGGTCAGTGACCAGAACAAACAAAAAGTTCCCTCCTGCGGTCTGGCCCTGGTCCCCTTGCCCTGGTCACGCAGCCAATCAGCTTAAAGGTCACCCTGTTGGCCAATCAAGTTTGTAATAATCACTGTTGCGGAAGTCTGCTTCTGTAAAGAGTATAAAAACCCACAGCCTTTCCTGCTCCGGGTTTCCTCCTTCTCGAAGGCAGGTAGACCCCATCGCCATGGATCAATAAAAGCCTCTTGCGTTTAGGTCGATCTCGGAGTCTCTCATTTGGGGCTTCCAGAAAAAGACTCTCCTGACACAAGTCTTACAATGCCTTTTTTTTTTGGTTTTTCGAGACAGGGTTTTTTTGTTTTGGTTTGTTTTGGTTTGATTTTGGTTTTTCGATACAGGGTCTCTCTGTGTAGCCTTGGCTGTCCTAGACTCACTTTGTAGACCAGGCTGGCCTCGAACTCACAGCGATCCGCCTGCCTCTGCCTCCCGAGTGCTGCGATTAAAGGCATGTGCCACCACGCCCGGCTTTTTTTTTTTTTTTTTTTTTTTTTGAGACAGGATCTCACTATATAGCTCTGACTGTCCTAGAACTCACTATGTAGGCCAGGTTAGCCTTGAACTTAAAGAGATACCTGCCTCTGTCACACAAGTGCTAAATTAAAGGTATGTGCTGCCTTCATGCCTGGCCTCTCTTTCATAATTCTGAGCACTCAGAAATTATATCCTGGTAACCTTCCAAGATGTTCTGAAATGTCAGTTCAAAATATTTGGTACCAGGGAACAATTCTGTACCCAACTCTGAACATCTGTTGCACTCTCCCTTATAAAGCAGTAATGGCGGAACACACCCTGAGTCTCTCTGTCAGCTTGTCTCATTGATCTCGTTAGGAAAATCTTTCTCTAAGCTTTGGACATCCTGATAGCAGACAGGCATTGATGTGGGACAGAATGAGGGGGATGTGAGCAGAACAAGACAAACTTGAATTTAAGACATGTCTGGGCGAAGCCGGGCGTGGTGGCACACACCTTTAATCCCAGCACTCGGGAGGCAGAGGCAGGCAGATCAATGTGAGTTCGAGGCCAGCCTGGTCTACAGAATGAGTCCAGGACAGCCAGGGCTGTTACACAGAGAAACCATGTCTCAGAAAAAAAAAAAAAAGGACACGTCATCGCAAGATCCCCTCTCAGCTGCCTTCCTCATTTGGCTTTCTCAGGCCACCTGGCTCTGCAACAATCTAAAACCTGGGAGTCAGCAGACTTATAAATGGCGCGCTGACCCAAGCCCAAAGTCTTGTCTGCTTAGAGGCAGGACCCGCCACTCTCAGCCTCCATGTTTATACCAAGTTTATCACACACTTCCCTTTTATTTGCCACAGAGCCCTCCATCAAGGCTGGAGAGATGGTTCAGTGGTTAGGAGCCTTTGCTGTATTTGAAGAGGGCCCAAATCTTGGGAGGCAGAGGCAGGAGTGCTGTGAGTTCATGGCCAGCCTGGCCTACAAAAGTGAGTCCAAGACAGCCAAGGCTACACAGAGAAACAAGACAAGATCTCACGTATCACCAGCTGGCCTTGAATTCACTATGTAGCCAAGGATGGTCTTGAACTCCTGATCTTCCTGTTTGCATTGACTAAGTATTACATCACCTCCAGTTTTATGTACTGTTGAAGATCAAACCAGGGCCTCCCGACTGCCAGGCAAGCAAGCCTCAGCATTCTACGCTACATCTCAGCCTCCCCTCCCCCCAATTGCCACCATTACTCTATTTGTTTGTTTTTTAGGTGATGGATTCAATTTGTTGGGACCCCTAGAGTGGAATCTCTGCCTCAGGACAATGTTACCTGAGGACAGGCTGCCTAAAGCACTATTCACAAAACATAAAGCCTTTCACATTATGGGCATTTAACCACCAGTGAAAGGAACGAATGAGATGAAGTGAGAAATATTATAAATTATTCCCCCAACTGGATTCCATTTTCTTTTCTTTTCTACGCTTTTGTGTAGGTGCTTCTTGGCGTGGGTGAGTATGTTCATTGAAGTGCTTTCAACTTCTCCTAGCATATCCTGCCTTCTCTCTCTAACTCCCTTTTTAATATCACACTCAGGCTCCCTCTCCACCTCTTACGCCCCACCCAGAATAATGGAGGTTTTCAGAGGCTCCTCCTGAATAATTTCTCTTTGTAAAGCAAACCAAGTGGGGGGTGGACTCAAAGCTCCTCTAGCTGCATAGCTGGTAAGTATCCAGGGCCTCCAGTGGCTGGGAGAGGGGAACCCTGGGTGCTTTGAGTGAAGAGGGGGCTAGGCACCAAGAGCAATAATCAGTTTATTCTGTTCAGTCTTCTGCACTGACTCTTTTTTTTTTTTTTTTTTTTTCATCACTAACTGGAACAAAATGCAATCAACATATGTGTTTAATTTGATGAGGAGAAAGGGCCAGGAACAACTATAAATTGTCACAACAATGGCAGCTACCAGCCTTGAAGTCAGTGGTAGTAACAAAGAGGAGAGAGGCAGCCTGCTTTGCACATCAAAGAGAGCTGTCCCAGCCCTCTGCTGAGGATGCTCAGGAGGGATGGAAGAGGGTATCTGAGACAGGAATCATTGCTTCCAGGGTGAACAAGACAGTCAGAATTCTCGAGAGAGGGGGTGCTACTAGGTAGCAAGGTAAGGAATAAAAAGCAGGCCATTTTTTTTTTTTTTCTTTCTGGAGGTGACATTGGAATTCTTGCATCAGCCAAGAGAACTTAGAGGTCAGTTTTGTTTGGTTTTTGTTTTTGAGACTGGGTTTCTCTGTGTAGGCCTGGCTATCCCAGAGCTCACTCTGTAGACCAGGCTGGCATCAGAACTTGGAGATCTCTGCCTGCCTCTGCTGGGATTAAAGGTGTGTGCCCTCGCCACCCTGCTTAGAGATCAATTTTAACTTGCTTTGCTGCCAGTTTCCTGGGGCCTGGAGTGGGGGCCGTTGTACACCAACTACCTCCTGCTGAAGATCTTTTCAGTCCAAGGCCACTTCACTTTCCTCTATGCATTGTCCTTTCTCAATGATGCATGCTTTCGCTTGCATGCGTGTGTGTGTGTGTGTGTGTGTGTGTGTGTGTGTGTGTGCATATATCCAGGCGTAGGCATGCACCTAATTAGATATAAGGTAAGATAAGGTATAAGGTACCAGATATTATGTTGTAGAAGAGTTTATTAAATGAGCATGGCGGGGGGAAGGGGTAGGGGTGTTTCCAGAGAGAGAGAAACAGAGACAGAGACAGAAGAGTGAGAAGAGAGACATGTGGAGGGTCTGTTCTTTTATATGCCCCTGGACAGGGCCACTACCCCGTGGCAGGTAAGCAATGACATCACAGGTAGGCAGACTGAAGCAGAATGCTAACAATGCACTCATGCTCAGTGCCTGGCTTTTTTTTTTTTTTTTAATATTTTATTTAATTTTAATTTATGTCCATTCGTGTGGGAGTGTCAGATCTTGGAGTTACAGACAGTTGTGAGCTGCCATGTGGGTGCTGGGAATTGAACCCGGGTCCTTTTGAAAGAGCAGGCAGTGCTCTTAACCACTGAGCCATCTCTCCAGCGCCCCAGTGCCTGGCTTTTTATGTGGGTACTAGGACTCAGACTCAGGTTCTCATGCTTGCACAAGCAGTGTACTCACTCAACCGTCTCCCAGTTCTAGATCACTTTATCTTATCTTTCTGGGTTTTTTGGGGGGGCTGGGGGGTGGAGAAGGGATATTTGATTGGTTGGTTTTTCTTTTTTTCTTTTTTTGTATTTTTTTCGAGACAGGGTCTCTCTGTGTTAGCCTTGGCTGTCCTGGACTCACTTTGTAGACCAGGCTGGCCTCAAACTCACAGTGATCTGCCTGCCTCTGCCTCCTGAGTGTTGGGATTACAGGCATGCGCCACCACGCCCGGCTTAACAAAACATGAGTGGAAAAGGCCGGGCGTGGTGGCGCACGCCTATAATCCCAGCACTCGGGAGGCAGAGGCAGGTGGATCGCTGTGAGTTCGAGGCCAGCCTGGTCTACAAAGCGGGTCCAGGACAGCCAAGGCTACACAGAGAAACCCTGTCTCAGGAAAAAAAAAAAAAAAGAGTGACGGCTCAGTGGATAAAAGCACTTGTTGCTCTTGCAGAGGTCCGGGAGTCAGTACCCAGTACCCACATTAGGTCACTCCAGTGCCAGAGGATCTGATGCCCTCTGGCCTCCCCCGGCATCTGCATGCATGTGGTACACATAGACCTATGCAGGCACACACACACATACATGTAAATAAAAATAACACATCTTTTAAATGTAAATAATAATAATAATAATAGTAGGGGCTGGAGAGATGGCTCAGTGGTTAAGAGCACTGTCTGCTCTTCCAGAGGTCCTGAGTTCAATTCCCAGCAACCACATGGTGGCTCATAACCATCTATACCCTCTAAAGCCTTCTTCCGGTGGACAGGTGTACATGCAGACAGAGCACTCATATTCATAAAATAAATAAATAAAATCTTTAAAAAATAATAATAATAAAAAATATCAGTTGTGTGCAGATGGCTTAACAGGTAAAGGTGCTTGCTGCCAAGTTGATGACCTGAGTTCAACCCCCTGGACCTACATGTTGGAAGAGAACCAGCTTCCTCAATTTGTATTTCAACCTTCATGTGTGCATGGGTGAGTGTGCCTCGCACACATTTACACACAAAAAATGGTAATTTTAAAAAAAGATTTATTTATGTGTATTGATTTATTGTTATGTATACAGTGCTCTGCCTGCATATACACCTGCAGGCCAGAAGAGGGCATCAGACCACATTATAGACTGAGATCCCACCTCTCTGGAGCCTGTGACTGGATCACATCAGTAGGAAGCTGCTGGAAGATACATTTCCTACCACAAAAACGTTTTCCTTGGAACCCGTGGGCTGGAGAAGCAGTATGCTCAGAGGCTGTGGGGTGAGAAGGATCAGCTCCATCACTGTGTAGACAGGCAAGGCTGTCAATTTCCTCAACTCTCTTCTGAGCCAGTGACATTACTTCCTATCTGGGAAGAGTTCTCAGACGTAAGTGTGTGAGGTCTCAAACCTGGGACAGATGGCTAACTGACATACCCACTAAAATATCACAGTGGATGCTGGTTGCCAGGTTCTCTCCGCATTCATTCTCTCTGTCTCTGTCTGTCTGTCTCTCTGTCTCTGCCTGTCTGTCTGTTTGTCTGTTTGTCTGTCTGTCTGTCCGTGTCTCTCTCTCTCTCTCTCTCTCTCTCTCTCTCTCTCTCTCTCTCTCCCCCCTCCTTCATCTTGTGTGTGTGTGGTAAGGGTGATGTGTGCATGCATATAGAAGCCAAAATCAGTCTCTTCTTCTCCTTTTTGAGAATGAATCAGGGGCTGGAGAGATGACTCAGAGGTTAAGAGCACTGGCTGCTCTCCCAGAGGTCTTCAGTTCAACTCCCAGCAACCACATGGTGGCTCATAACCATGTATGATGTGATCTAGTGCCCTCTTCTGGCTGGCATGTAGGTGTACAGGCAGGCTGAACATGGTATATGTAATAAATCTCTCTCTCTCTCTCTCTCTCTCTCTCTCTCTCTCTCTCTCTCTCTCTCTCTCTCTGTCTCTCCTCTCTCTTATGTATATAGTGTACACCTGCAGGGCAGAAGAGGGCACCAGATCCCTTTCTAGATGGTTATGGGCCACTATATGGTTGCTGGGAAATGAACTCAGGACCTCTGGAAGTGTAGACAGTGCTCTTAACCTCTGAGCCTTCTCTCCAACCCCTAAATAAGTCTTTTTTTTAATGAGAATTGAATGAATCTCAGGCTGGTGAAATGGCTCAGTGAGGCCTTTACCTGCTAAAGGGCCCTCCTGGTCGGCATACCCAGCTCCCTACCCTTAACTGTGCAGTGCAGGTACTGAGGCTGGCCCTCCCTCCCTGCAGCTCTTCTGGACCCTATATAATTCAGCTGTGTTGGCTATGCAAGTCTTTTGGCCCAGGCCACCCGTCTTGGTCAGCAGCTCCTCTCCCCTCCCCCCTCCCCTCACATGTCCTGCTCAGGGTCACGTTCACTCTGGCTTCTTCTCAGATGTCTTGGTCTCTACCTAGTGTTGTGGAAGTTTTGTTTTATATGTGAACATGGTTTTGTTTTAATCCCAGGTGTGGGATATGGGGGCTGCTCCAGTTTGTCAACTGCTAACAGCTGCCTCCTGAGAGGGCACGTGATCTTTGTCAGCTGGGCACTGCCTTGTGCGGGGGCGTGGTCTTGTCCAGTGGGAATAAATGCCAGACACAGAGAGAGACTGGGGCCTCTGAGAAAGAAGAAGGCTGCTGGTGCTTCCAGCCCCGCCCCCACCTTTTGCTCCTGGTTGCTCTTGATGTAGTTTGATGAGAAGAAGTTGGAGATATCCTGGAATGAAGATTGGACTTGCCCCCAAGGAACCAAAAAAAATAGCTAAGGAAAACTATGCCCCCTCTCCCTATAGCCTCCTACCTGGTGTTGGGGTGTTGGAAGGGATTGTGGTGGAGAAGGGAAAAAGCTATATAAGGAACCAAAAATAAAAATAGATTTTAAAAGTACACCAGTAGCCTCTGTTCTCCCTCATATCCACAATGAATCTCTGTTTCACCATACCTAGGAGCAGTCATGATCTTCCTTTTTTAATTTCTTTTCTTTTCTTTTGGCTTTTCGAGACAGGGTTTCTCTGTGTAGCCTTAACTGTCCTGGACTTGCTTTTGTAGACCAGGTTGGCCTCGAACTCACAGCGATCTGCCTGCCTCTGCCTCCTGAGTGCTGGGATTAAAGACGTGCACCACCACCTCCCAGCCTTTCTTTTCATTTTTATTTTTATTTTTTAAAAATATTTTTTATTTATATATATATTCTGCTTGCATGTGTGCCTGCCTGCCAGAAGAGGACACCAGAGCTCGTTGTAGATGGTTGTGAGCCATCATGTGGTTGCTGGGAATTGAACTTAGAACCTTTGGAAGAACAGACAGTGCTCTTAACCTCTGAGCCATCTCTCCAGCCCCTCTTTTCATTTAAAAATTTTTTTCTTATTTATTTGTTACATATACAGCATTCTACATGCATGTACACCTGTACACCAGAAGAGGGCACCATATCTGATTATAGATAGTTGTGAGCCCCCATGTGGTTGCTGGGAATTGAACTTGGGACCTCTGGAAGAACAGACAGTGCTCTTAACCTCTGAACCATCTCTCCAGTCCGTGATTTATTTTTTCTCTCAAAAGGCCCGATGCAACCCCTGGCATATGTCCCCAGCACCAGGGTGACACTCAGCCCGAAGCCTGGGAGCTTCAGGCCTGAAAGCACAGGGGCAAGAAATTCCTTTGGGAAAAAAAATCTCAGTTCAGAAACTGCTCACTGGTGTTTCTGCTTTGTGAACTGGGGCACGAGGCTTTTGGTCAGTACTTTTCATTCCCTCCAAGACAGACACACAGGGACTTGGGTCTTTTATGTTTGTTGTGTGGACTGTAACACAGGGCCTTGGGCATGGTGCTCCTGTGTTCTCTCAGTGAGCTCCACCCAGGTTGGAAACTAGTTTTTTTTTTATTATTATGTATACAGTGCTCTACCTGCATGTACACCTGCAGGCCAACAAGGGCATCAGATTACATCATAGATGGTTGTGAGCCACCATGTGGTTGCTGGGAACTGAACTCAGGACCTCCGGACCAGCAGACAGTGCTCTTAACCTCTGAGCTATCTCTCCAGCCCGAAAACTAGTTTTGTATTGGAATTTAGTGCTCCCCACATGCCAGGCACATGTGTGTGCTTTCCACAAATTATTTTCTGTCTAATCCCTGACAGCTAATCTGAGGAACCCCCACCCATTCTGAGGTGAGCTGATAACTCAGAATTCTGGTCAGAGGCTGCTGTCGTGGAAGGTGAATGGCTGTTCCCACAGCCCTGGCACACACCTCCCAGGAGAGCATTTCCACCTACTGGGCACATACATTCATATTCATTTTCTCTCCCCTCCCGCCCTCCATCTTGTGAGTGTGATTGGATGATGTGTGCAAGCATGCAGAGGCCAAAAGTGTCCTCCTACGTCACTCTCCTCTGTTCCTTTTTTTAGAAGGACTCTCGGGCTGGGGAAATGGCTCGCTGGGGCAAGGTGCTCAGCACCACGCCTGCTTAGCTGAGTTCAATCCCTGGGACTCACATGATTGGGTAGAACCAGCTCATGCATGCTGTCCTCTAACCTCCAAATGCATGCCGTGACACGGAGCAACGTAAAGAAGTGAGCAGGCGCGCAGACAGACGCATGTGCAGTTTAAAAGAGAGACAGTTTCCCCCTAAGCCTGCAGGTCACTTACTCAGTTACATTAACTAGTGAGTCCCGGGGTCTCCTTTCTCCCCATCTCTCACACCTTGGAATCACAGGCTTGCTCTGACACATCTCGCTTTTCATGTGGGTGCTAGAGAGCCAGACTCAAGGCCTCATGACTTTACTGACTGAGCACTTTCCCAATATCCTCTCTTAAGTCAAATAGTCTCTCTATGTGGATCACGGTTTTGTTTCTGTTGTTGTTGGTTTTTGTTTTGTTTTGTTTTTTGTTTTTTGTTTTTTTTCCGAGATAGGGTTTTTCTGTGTGTATCCCCGGCTCTCCTGGACTCACTTTGTAGACTATGCTGGCCTCGAACTCACAGGGATGCACCTGCCTCTGCCTCCCCCAGGCGCTGGGATTAAAGGCCTGCACTACCACGCTCGGCTCTGTGGATCATGTTTTACAGTGTGCATGGGTAGGTGTGCCACCCACACCATAGCACAGATGTGGAGATCAGAGGACAACTTGCAGGCATCAGTTCTCTCCCCACACTCTGTGTGGGCCCTGGGGATGCAATCAGGCTGTCCTCTTTGGCAGCAGGCACCTTTACCCGCTGAGCTCTCTTACCAGCCTCGTCTATCTAGTATCTTTCTTTCTTCCAACGCCAGGGATGGAACCGTGCCTTGAACAAGCTGCACACGCACTCTAACAGCCAGGCTAATCCACCTGACATCCTTTCATAGAGCAGCTACATCCCCTCTGAAGTTCTGATGGCTGCAGGTGGCCTCCAGATACTTGCGAGCCCTTGCTGAAAAAGCTGAAGAGAAAGGGGAAAGTGAAGAGGGGAGTGAAAGGAGGAAAGGCCGAGGGAAGAGAAGCAGGCGAGGGACGGACGCCACGGTGATACTTATTCCTTTATTGTCAACTGTGTTAATCTCAACAGGGCTGGGGCCCGCAGGCTGCTGGCAGCACCAAGCTAGGGTGCATCTCCACTTAACAGAAAGGCCTCCATCCTAAACCAGGGGGACAGAGGGTAACGCTTTATATCTATATATGTGTATATATTTATATATTACATATGCCCCAGATAGTCTTATGTATAGAATGACAAGAATGGGCCACAGCATAACTTTAATTAAAGACCATAGCAACAGACATGGGAATTTGGTCCTAATTAAGGCCCTTACTTTGTCAGTCAAATGTCTGATACAGTAAAAGAAAAGGGAGAGAGAGAAAGACAGAGACTGAGATCCAGCCACTTTTGGTAGCCTTGTCCCCAGGGTATCTCACATTGAGTGCAGTGCCCCTGTACAGGTAAACATAAGCACACACATAAACACACATTTACAGTACCATAGGCAGGAGTGCCTCCTCTGACTGCACCTTGGGTCCCACACTCAGGCTGGGGTGCTGAAGTGGGCTGTATTGTGCTATAAGACTGTGAGGGACAAGTGAGGGGCGTGGGGAGTCTATGTGTCCAAGTGACGAATGGGTGACATGTGCAGCTTCACCTACGGATGACAAAGCGGTCAGGGGGAGGCCCCTCGAGGCCCAGGTCACATGGGGAGACGTCTACACACAACTCCTGTCTGAGATAAAGCCAAACCTCTGATTTAAATCCTGAATGTCAAATCATCACAGGGTTCTGTTGAAAAACTAAGATTTCCTTAAAGAACAGGCAGCTGAGAGGCTCAACCGTCTAGTCCAGTAGAATTGCAGAAGACACAGCAGTGGGAGGTCAAGCGGGTGCTCCTCAGAGGAGAACTTGAATGGTGCAAGAAGGGCTATTTCCCAAAAGGACAAGAATGCCCCGCAGCCCTTTGCCACACATAAAACTTCTGGCAGATCTATCAGCTTCATGCCTTACAGAAATAACAGCGCTGCTCGTAAGCCAGGGGACTCTCAACATTAGAGCGCCTGAAATCCTAATTTCCTGTTTACTTTCATTGAAATTACCCACCACTACCCACCACAATATACATCTTTAAAATAAGTCAATGTATTTGGCGGTATGATTCTTAGTATTAAAAGAAATTTCTAGCCGGGTGTGGTGGCACAAGCCTGTAATCCCAGCATTCAGGGAGGCAGAGGCAGGAGAATCTCTATGAGTTCTAGGCCAGCCTGGTCTACCAAGAGAGTCCAGGATGGCCAAGGCTACAGAGAAACCCTGTCTCAAAAAACCAAAGAGAGAGAGAGAGACAGAGAGAGAGAGAGAGAAAGAGAGAGAGAGAGACAGAGAGAGAGAGAGAGAGAGAGAGAGAGACTTAGTTTTTCAACCAATAAATAATAATTAAATAGTAAACTGTTAAAAGTTGACAGCAGAAATTACAATTCCTTATACAAGATACTATGTGCTCATCAACATCTTTTGAGTAGCTCCAAGACTTGGAAAAGATTAGACATAGGGGTAGGCATGGTAATACACACCCATAATCCTAGCACTCTGGAGGCAGGGGCAGGAAAATGGCTGCAAGTTGCATGCCAGCCTGGTCTACATAGTGTGTTCCAGACCAGCCAGGGCTATGTAGAGAGACCCTGTCTCAAAACAACAAAACAACAGAAACAGAGGATTGTGGATTTAACTTAGCAATTAGGGGAGAAATCCAAGTTAGTTGTAGAATAAATAGAACTGGATGATTTTAACTTAAATTTAAAAGTTTAAATTTTTATTATTTCTTTATTTATTTCTTTATTTTTCCTATGGAGCCAAGGAAGATCTTGAACTCCTGATCTGCCTACCTATATCTCGCAGGTGCTGGGATTGGTATGTACCACCAAGCTCAGTTTAAATCCAAATGTTAGAAACTTCATCTTTAGTTGTGTGTATGTCTGTGTCTGTAGGTAGGTATAGGCAGATCACTGCAGAGGCAGAAGAGGGTGCCAGATCCCCTGGAGCTGCCTGAGGTGGGTGCAGGGAACACAACTTGGGTCCCTCTGGAAGAACAGTAAGTGCTGTTAACCTCTGAACCATCTTTCCAGCTTTGATTTTTTTTGTTTTTTGTTTTGAAACAAAGTTTCATCATATAGAATGGGCTATGATCACTGGCAATTCTCCTACCTCAACCTGAGTGACTTTCAGCAATGTTTGGGGGGTTGCAAATATACAAAAAAACATTTTCAAAATAAAGACTGGGTATCATAGCTCACACCTATAATTCCAGCACCTGGGAAGTGGAGGCAGGAGTGCCTCAAATTTGAGGCAAGGGTGGGCCACATAGCAAGTGAATACTAGTAGCAAGCCTGGGCCACACAGAAAGGCCCTACCTTAAAAAAAGAAAGAAAAGAAAAAGAAACAGCAGTTAGAGATGGCTCAGTGGTTAAGAGCACATATCGCTCTTCCAGAAGACCTGAGTTCAATTCCCAGCACTCATGTCAGGCGGTTCCCAACCACCTGTACTTCCAGCTCCAGGGGTTCCACACCTCTGACCTCTGCATTCATGTATACAGACACACATAGTTTAAAAATAATAAAAATAAATCTTAAAAAAATAAGTTTTATCTTGCATGTTAAAAAATAAAGGTCAATGAAAATTAACTTTTTAAAATAGAAATTTACTTATCACTTGCAGTACCTGGAGACATTTGGGGCGGTCACAGAGGAAGGTAAGGAGGGACCAGTTCATACAAGTAGTAAAGAGTGGATCGATTTTTCAACAAAATAGTGTTGTTGTCCCCATCCCCCCAAGATGTGACTAAGAAATAGGGAAAATAAGTAAATCTGGCAAAGATTGTGCCTGGGTTTGTTTCTTGTATTAGCTGGAGGAGTAAGCGAAGGATTTTGCTATCTGCATTTAGTAAGGGGCAGAAATGACACAATTCTTCCCACAGCGGGCTGAGACCTGACAGCTTCGGAGAACAATGAGTAAAGCAGGAAGAAGCCGCACCTCCCATGAGGAGAGGTGTTTGATGCTCTGTTCACCAAAGGAGCTTCTTGGAGGAGATAGAA
This sequence comes from Acomys percivali, assembly GCA_907169655.1. Classification (NCBI taxonomy): domain Eukaryota; kingdom Metazoa; phylum Chordata; class Mammalia; order Rodentia; family Muridae; genus Acomys; species Acomys percivali. The sequence continues at coordinate 108,963,095 of OU015742.1, read as the reverse complement.
ACCCAGGGATCTGAGGAGGGACGCCCTCCACGGACAGTCCACGCTGTTGCTGTTTCCACACGGTTCCATTCCCTGCAAGTCTCACGGTGGCAACAATTCCCAAGGGTGGAGAAGGGGCTGGCAATGAAGCGGATGGAGCTGGGGGAAGCCTCGAGGCCTTGCCCAGGAGGCTGCAGAGCCCGGGATGAGTCTCAGGCCACTGAAAGTTCTTGGGAAAGAGGCCTGGAGGCTGGAAGAGTCTGGGGCCCAGCAGGAGGAAAGCGGAGGCTTGGTCCATCACGGAGTTGCAGGCACCAACACTACTAGGGTACCTCCTGCCCTCAATGGTTGCAGGCAGTTTCCCAGGCCCAGAATGCATTTCAGGGGCTGCTCACCATCAGATAAGACGATGGAGACATGGACTTGGGTGGGGAAAGGAAGCACTCTCTTCTCAGGCACTAGCTATCTTCCCTTCTTGGAGCAGCTGACAGGAGGAGGAGCTTGGCGCCTGAATGAAGTCTCTCCCCAGCCAGAAGGAAAAAGGGGGCTATGCAGTGATCACAGCAGGCCCAGGCAGCTCAGGTGAGGGGATTTCTCCTCACTAACCAAGCTCCACGAATAAATAATATGAATTAAATAAAGGAGGCACAGAAAACAGGCAGAGGCATCATCTGCCAGTTCCTTGTCCCTTCACACACACCAGTACACACATACACACACACACACACACACACGCACACATGCACACATACATACACACACATACACACATGCATGCATACATACCACACACAAACGCACCAAGCATCAGATGGGATGAACCAGGGTTGGCTGCCCTGTCCTAGGAGTCTGTATGATGGGCAGCCTGACTGAAGGCTGTCAGTCGTGGTCAACCACTGTGGCAGGGTGCAGGGGAGCAGAGGCCACGGAGGCATGGGCGGTGGAGGGTGGAGGAAGCCGCTGAGGACTCTGGCACCTGTGAAGAAGCAAGGAGACAGACCAAAGGAGAGATTAGGGAAACCAGAGGATGGGAACTGGAGATTTTTCTTTTCCCTCCCCATACTCTCTTTGGTTGCCCCTCATGCCCTCTTCAGCCTTGAGCAGTCCGTGCGGTCCTACCTCCTAAGTCCGGGGCTCACCTTGACCCTGGCAGTACTAACCAGGATCTCGACTTTCGCACTTTAGACGAGGAAGGCCTTTCCAGAAAGCTGTCCAACCTCATGAGCCTCTCCATGTGCAGGACCCTTGGATCTTGTTTTTGGTCATGAGAAAATTCCATCTCAAAGATAGCTGGTGGGGACACATCCAGTTCCAAAAACATTATATTTTCAGCCTGTGGTAAAACAATACATGAGAGGTGAGCAGCAGTGTAGCTTCCGGGCGCTGGATCTTGGGCATCACAAGTATGATCAGATGCTTAAGAGGAAGTGCATGTGTTAAGCATCCTTTCTCCTTGGGTTTCTCAGCTTCTTACCCTGTATCTGGGATGGGACCCCATTGCCATGGCAACCCGAGCATACTGGCTGATAGGTCTCTTGTAGCCCACTGCAGAAGTTGGCCGCTTCTTCATTTGACTGTTATTCCTGTAGGGAAAATAGGATATTAGAATGAGTTTATTGTTGGTTTAGTGGGCTGTTAGCTTTTTTTGGTTTTTTTTTGTTTTTTGTTTTGTTTTGTTTTTTGAGACAGGTTTCTCTGTGTAGCCTTGGCTATCCTGGACTCACTTTGTAGACTAGGCTGGCCTCAAACTTGCAGTGATCCATCTGCCTCTGCCTCCCCAGTGCTGGGATTAAAGGCCTGCGCCACCAGACCCGGCTCAGCTTTTAGCATTTTTGAGACAGGGTCTCATGCAATCCAGGTTGGCCTTGAACTCATGTAGCTGAGGATAAAGTTAAGCTACTGAGCCTCCGGCCTCAACTACCAAGTGCTGGGACTATAGTCATACACCACCACACTGGATTAGAAGGGATTTCCTCAAACCTAAAGAGCAAGTGGCATCAGTAGGAACTGTTACCCAGGTAGCTGGCTCTACTTCAGGCTCTACAATAACTTAAACTAGTGTAATATAAGAAAGCACACATCTTACCCGTCTTGTGGCTCTAATTTTTCTCTCATAATAATATTATGTTTACAGTGCTCTGCCTTCATGTACACCTGCAGAGGGCATCGGATCCCATTATAGATGGTTGTGAGCCACCATGTGGCTGCTAGGAATTGAACTGAGGACCTCTGAAAGAGCCATCTCTCCACCCCTTAAATGCTTTTTGTTTGTTTGTTTGTTTTGTTTTTCAAGACAGGGTTTCGCTTTTTTCCTCTTTGGCTGTGTGAAGGCAAGATGGGTCACCAGCAGCTCTACTGGAGTCACCCACGGAAGTTCGGCCAGGGTTCTCGCTCCTGCCGCGTTTGCTCTAACCGCCACGGTCTGATCCGGAAATACGGGCTCAACATGTGCCGTCAGTGTTTCCGTCAGTACGCGAAGGACATAGGCTTCATTAAGTTGGACTGAGCGACCTTGAGTGGATTATTCAAGACTGTCTGCCCAGTGAAACGGATAATGCTAGCCTTTGTACATAAAGAATTAAAAAGTGAAGACCTTAAAAAAAAACAAAAAAAACAAAAAACAAACAAAAACCAGGGTTTCTTTGTGTAGCCTTGACTGTCCTAGACTTGCTTTGTAGACCAGGCTGGCCTCGAACTCACAGCGATCCTCCTGCTTCTGCCTCCTGATTGCTGGGATTAAAGGTGTGCGCCACCATGCCCGGCCTTAAATGCTTTTTAAAAATAAGCATTATTGTGAACTGGGCTCTATGGCACATGCCTTTAATTCTAGCACTCTGGGAGGCAGAGGCAGGTGAATCTCTGTGCATTCGAGGCCAGCCTGGTCTACAAAGCAAGTTCAGGATAGCCAAGGCTACACAGAGAAACCCTGTGTTGAAAAACCAATAAATAAATATTTAAAAAAAGTTATTGTGGTCATAGTGTCTCTTCAAAGCAATAAAACACTAGCTAAGACACCATGTAAAAATAAAAAAAGGTAAGCATGGTCACATACACTTATCACCCTTGGGCTAGCAACACAGAGGTGGAAGATCCCGACTAGTCAGTCCTGCCTAATTGGTGAACTCCAGGCCAACGAGGGACTATTACAAACAAAAGGTGGACAGTGTTCAATAATGACACCTACGGTTGTCCTCTTAGCACCACAGGATGTGCACACAGGTGATGTGCATGTGTACCACAGCACGAGTGCACACACACACACACACACACACACGTGCGCACACACACACACACACACACACACACACACACACACACACACACTGATTATTAATGGCTGCCTTTCCATGTCATTCCTAAGAGTTAACAAAATAAAATGGTTAAAGTAGGCCAGATATGTTAGTGCATGCTTTTGATCCCGGCTGGAAAATCAGGAGTTCAAGTTTATCTTCAGCTGCAGAGTGAGTTCAAGACCAGCCTGGGCTATGCGAGATCTGTCTAAAACAACCAAAAAGAACATGCGAGAAGAGCTGTGGATGCGGGCTGGAGAGATGGCCCAGAGGTTAAGAACACTGGTTGTTCTTCCAAAGGTTCTGAGTTCAATTCCCAGCAACCACATGGTGGCTCACAACCATCTATCAAGTGATCTGGTGCCCTCTTCTGGTGTGCAGGCACATATGCAGGCAAAACACTGTATAAATAATAAATATAATCTTAAAAAAAAAAATAGCCAGGTGCAGTAGCCCACACTTGTAATCCCAGCACTCAGGAGGTAGAGGCAGGCACATCTCTGTGAGTTCGAGGCCAGCCTGGTCTACAAATGAGTCCAGGACAGCCAAGGCTACACAGAGAAACCTTGTCTCGAAAAAACAAAAACAACAAAAAAAGATAATGCAAGGGCTGGCTCAGGGGTTGATTCCCAACACCCACATAGTGGCTCACAACCATCTGCAACTCCAGTTCCAAGAGATCTAACGCCCTCTTCTGGCCACTGCATACATGCAGTACATAGGCATACAACGTAGGCAAAATGTGCATATACACGGAAAATAACAAAATAAAGATTAAGGAATAAGGTGGCTGGGTGTGGTGGAGCACACCTTTAATCCCATCACTGCAAAGGCAGAAGCTGGCAGATCTCTGAGTACAAAGTCTGGGGTCTACCTTCCCCAGCCCAGCCAGGGATACACAATAAGACTCTGTTTCAGAAAAAAACAATAATAAAAAACAAAAGCAACCTAAGAACAGCAAAGGTGGGGCTGGAAGGATGGCTCCGCTCTCAGGAGAACCCACACTCTTGCAGAAGTCCCTGATTGGGTTCTCGGTACCCACATAGCAGTTCCAGGGGATAAGAATATCCTCCCGGCACATGGGAGGCAGAGGCAGATGGATCGCTGTGAGTTTGAGGCTAGCCTGGTCTACAGATCAAGCCCAAGCCAGCCAGCCAAGGCCTCACAGAGAAACCCTGTCTCTGAGGGCACCAGGCATGAACATAGTGCGCACGTATACATTCAAGGAAAAACACTGATACAGGCTGAATGAATGAATGAATGAATGAAGTGAACAAAAAAATAAAATTAAATTTTTTGTAAGTGGACCAGGTGACCGGTCCCTGTATTGTTCTGCTTTATTGAGACTGGATCTCACCTAGGCCACGGTGATTTGGAATCTACTAAGTATCAGAGAGTGACCTTGAACTTTTGACCCTCTAACTTCCACCTTCTGGGTGCTGAGGCTCTAGGTGTACAGTAATACACATGGTGTACCGTGATGCTAGACGCAGAACCCGGGGCTTCATGCGTGCTTGGTCTACCATCTGAGCTAGACACCAATCTGTTTTCTTTCCTCCCCCTGCCACCCCTCCCCCACTCTCTCTGTCTTGAGACAGTCTTTTGTCGCCACGATGGCTGGCCTTCAGTTCATCACCCTGCTTCTACCCCCAAGTTCTGGGGTTACATGCATGAGCCACCACATTCAGCCAGTTTTGTTTTTATGGTGCAGCGTCTTGACATGTAGCTGGCCACAGACACTCCATCTTCCTGTAATCTTGCTGATCGGGTTTCAGTCTCTGTAGTGCCTGGATCACGGCCATGAGCTACCATGTCCGTGTCCACAGCCGCAGACTTCTCCCCCTCGGCCACTTGATGAACATAACACAGTATTTGAATCACTCAAAACCAATGAGAAGCAAACAAAGAAAACAAGAAAGTGGTGTCCAATTTTTTTTTTAAAAAAGAAGGGGGGGCATAGGTTTGGGAGGGAGACAAAAGCTGGGTTTGAATGCTGTCTTGGCCCCTCACATCTCGGTCACCCTGGGAAGCACCTTACTGTCTTTGGCCTCCAACATGCCCTCCCCTCAGAACTGCTGGGATTCAAAAAGGCAAACAGCACAGGGCGTTGCCAGGGCTGACACAGGACTTCAAATTAACTCCATCTGCTAATTCAAGCAATGATACAAATAAAATGAGCAATGACAAATTCAATAGGTGACACTAGAAGGCAGAAGACAGGAAGGAGCCACAATAACTCTCAGACAGGACATTCTGTCCTTGCATAAAACTAACTGTACACACCAGAGTGGGGGGTGGGGGAGAAGGTGGGGGGTGGAGGGGTGGGGGGGTGGCGCATGCCTTTAATCCTAGCACTGGGGAGGCAGGGGCAGGTGGATCACTGTGAGTTTGAGGCCAGCCTGGTCTACAAAGCAAGTCCAGGACAGCCAAGGCTAACACAGAGAGACCCTGACTCAGAGGAAAAACAGCAACAACAAACACAAACAAACAAACAAACAAAAAACTAGCTTTACACAAACCCCAAGGCTAATTTGCATTCTGCAGTAGAAATGAGAAGTTACATTCAGTGCAGGGTGTGTGTGTATGTGTGTGTGCGTGCATGTGCACTCGTGCAGTGCAAGTGCATATTTGAGAAAACTTCAATAAGATCAGGCCATAGGCAAGCCTGGAGGGTTTTTTCTTAATTAGTCATTGCTGAAGGAAGGGCCCAAACCATTGTGGGTGGTGCCATCCCTGGAATGGTAATCCCAGGGTTCTATAAGGCTGAGCAAGCCATGGGGAGCAGGCCAGTAAGCAGCACCTCTCCATGGCCTCTGCATCAACTCCTGCCTCCAGGTCCCTGCCCTGCCTTCCCTGTTTGTTGCCTGGATTTGTAAGCTGAAATAAACCCCTTCCTTTCCAACTTGCCTTTGGCCATAGTGTTTCATTGAAGCAATAGACACCCTAAGACACCCTCCATCTTATTTTTTGAGGCAAATTCTGAACCTAGATCTTGCCAATTAGGCTAGACTGGCTGCCCAACAAGCCCTTGGGAGTGTTTTTCTGCCTCTCCAGTGCTGGGATTACAGGTATATACTACCATGCTGCCTTTTTAAAATGGGTGCTTAGGATCTGAACTCGGGGCCCCATGCCCGCTACTGACATCTCTCCAGCCCTGAGAAGCTACCCTTTACCATGGATACTGTGGCCTAGGTTCACTTTACCATGCATACCAAAAAGTGCTGGGAACAAGGACCGAGAAGGCTCTAAAAGCCCCCATTTCCTTTTGTTCTCAGGAGTGGGGGTGGGGCAGGGTGGCTATAGGAAGCCAGAGAGGCTAAGTGCCAGAGGCAGCTTTAATGGCAGCCTTGCACAGCATGCTGGTGGAACAAGCAACATCACCCCACAGAGAACAAAGTGGAAAGTTAGGACAACAGTTTATCAATGAGAAGGTACACGCCACACCTCTTTGAACCTTTAACCCACTCCTAAGGTATGGATGAACCAGGAAGCCGGGCTTAGGAAGGTCAAGTACCCTTTGTATCTAAGGCTATACGACTAGCAACCGCAGAAATTTGAACCTCCCCAAGTACTCTTTTATGACTATGTACTGTCTCTCAGGAGTACATGTCAGAGAGGATCTTTGAACGATGCAGGTTCTGGGATTAGGACAGAGGAGCACGGCTGAGCAGGCTGAGCAGCAGCGGGTCAGTGGGAACTGGCAGTCTGACCCAATAAAGCTGCCAGGGTTATTCTGGGTGGCAGGCATGAGGAAGACAGGGCTGGGGGGAGGGAGTCCGTGACTGGGATACCAGTCATTCACTCCCTCTTCTGCCCCAAGCCGACTTTCATAGTAAACAGGTTATGCCTGATAGCTCAGAGGTGGGGGCCTGGCTCTGTAGTTATCCACACCTCCAAGAGACCCAGAACAGCACTTACTATGCTCAGCAGCGGTGAACACTAAGCTCCTAGGACTCTCATAATTGCCTAACATCGTGACTTTCTCTTTAATATTAAAAACCTATGCCTGGGACTGGGGTTGGAACTCAGTTGGTAGAATGCTTGCCTAGCATGGACAAAACCCTGGGCGCCATTCTTGAGACTACACACATAAACCAGGCATGGGGGTACACTCCTGTAATACCCACACTCGGGGGGCAGAGGCAGGAAGAAGTCTAAGGTCGTCTTTGGCTAAATAACAAGTTCAAGGCCTAGCAGCCAGCCTGTGCTACATGAAAGCCTGGCTTTAAAATAGTAGAGGGCCTTGAGAGATGGCTCCGGTAGCTTACAACAGTCTGTAACTTCAACCCCAGGGGATCAGATGCTGTCTTTCTAGCCTCTATGGGCAGCAGGCACACAAGTGGTACAGACATTCATGCAAGCAAAACACCCATACACATAAAAATAAAAATAAAGTAAATAAAAATAGTAGTAATAAAAGGGAAATTTAACTGTGAGTTCCATCTCAAAGTTTGATACTATTCTCATTGGTTTTTTGTTTGGTTTGGGTTTTTTTTTTTTTCAAGAGAGGGTTTCTCTGTATAGCCTTGACTGTCCTAGACCAGCTTTGTAGACCAATCTGGCCTCAAACTCACAGTGATCCGCCTTCCTTTGCATCCCAAATGCTGGGATTAAAGGCGTTTGCTAACATGCCCGGCTCTATTCTCATTATTAATTGTTTCTAATCATTCTCTTTCCTCTTAAAGATTTAAAGTGTGTGTGTGTGTGTGTGTGTGTGTGTGTGTGTGTGTGTATGTGTGTGTGTATAGGGGGGACAGGCTGGGAATCTGGTTCAGTTGGTAGAGTGTTTACCCAGCATGCAGGAAACCTTGGGTTTGGTCCTAAGCACTGTGCAAACCAGGCATGGTGGCACAAGCCTGCACTCTCAGCATCTGGACGGTAGAAGCAGGGCATCAGAAGTTGAAGGTCATCTTCAGTTACATCGGGAATCTGGGGCCAGCCTGAGACTCAGGAGATTCTCAAACATAACCTGTCACCCCCAAATCCAGACCAAATAAAAGTTGGGATCTAAATGTAAAAACTCAACATCTAGGGGCTGGAGAAACGGCTCAGAGGTTAAGAGCACTGGCTGTTCTTCCAAAGGTCCTGAGTTCAATTCCCAGCAACCACACGGTGACTCACAACCATCTACAATGAGATCTGGTTCCCTCTTCTAGCCAGAAGGCATACATGCAGGCAGAACACTGTATAAATAATAAATAAATCTTTTTTTAAAAAGTGAACATCTAAACAAAAGCAGCAAAGAGTGGCACTTCTCGGGGACAGACACAGCCCTTACTTTGGTGTCTTCATCAATAAGATGGCCAATATTTGTTAACCTGCTCCTCTACGTCTGGGTCAGGCCTGGAACCTTCCACATGCAGTCTCACGTCAACTTAACAATCCTGCATGGCACACATGACTATCTGCACTTTACTGGCTGAAAGTCATGTTCAGCCAGGCAGTGGTAGTGCACCCCTTTAATCCCAGCAGAGACAGAGACAGGAGGGAGTTTGGGGCCAGTCTGAGCAATACCTGAGCAATAGCCTGCTTCTAGGTTGCTTAGTACCTGCCACCGCCTGGGGCGAAGGATAAAAGACCCTGAATGGCCCTGACTCCCCTCCCCCAGCCCCCAGTCTCCTAAGGCACCCCCTCCCCCAGCCCCCAGTCT
>OU015742.1:108931942-108949176 GCA_907169655.1 Acomys percivali | reverse complement strand
TGTTTTGTTTTTTTCCTTACTCTATAAACCAGGCTGTCCTGGAACTCACAGAGATCCGCCTGCCTCTGCCTCAAGAGTGCTTGGATTACAGGCATGCACCACTGCACCCATCTAAAAAGGTGGTTTTTATGTGCAAAATGCCCACACTGAAAAGGCATTACTTGTAAATTTGCTATTTCCAACTTGTGTCACATCTGGGTGTGTAGGGTCACCCCTGCAGAAAGCAGATTAAACAGGCAGGTAAAGCACTGAGACTTATGGGCCTCATCCTAGCTTCCACCCCAGCTCTGGGGAGGGGGCTCCCCTCCATGGTTGTAGCATCCCGAGGATACAGAGTAAAGAATGTCCGGGTAAGTGCTCTCTCCACAGCTGTATATACCAGCAGAGGGCGCTGCAACCCAGCTAACTGACGCAGCTGCGCCTAAGGGCTCAGAGCGCTCCAGGGTTGAAACAGGTGGAACTGCTGAATCACTCAGCCACGAAGCCAGAAAGGCTGGATCAGGCCTCGATGATGCCCGGGTCTTTCCCGCTGGACCATAATAAGCTCCGACCATATCTGACTTACCTTCTGCCTGTATTCTTACACAGACCCGACACACAGCAGAGTTGGGCAAATATTAATAATTGTTGCTAGTTCTGGTAATCAAGAAAAGCACAAATGTGTAGCCACCAGAAGTAGCCAGCTACTACACCCAAGACTGGGGTGTCCTGCCTGCACGCCCCTCCTCTTACAGGCTCCTTTCGAATTCCTTCATGGAGACACCCCCTCCTACACACACACACACACACACACACACACACACACACACACACACCCTCCTTGTGCACCTCTTTTTTTTTTTTTCTTGTGCACCTCTTAATCCACTGCTCAAGCCCCCAAACATCCTGTCTTTCTGCAGGCGCGGTCTCAAGCCCCTTACCACCCACAGCCCCGGGAGAGGCCTGCAAGTCAAGCCCCAAGGTCCAGACAAACGGTGAGAGGGACTCACACGCCAGCGGGCACCAGTGGCTGGAACTTCCACTGATCCTCCTCACAGTCCAGGAAGAGGCGGTTCATGATCTTGTTCTTCTCCTCAGGAGGGATGAAGTTCTCGATGATGAGATACCTGAGACCAGGACCATGAGGCAGAGGGGAAGGAGGGCGAGAGGCCCCTTCACGGAGGCCACAAAGAAGCTGGGAAAACAAAGGGTGGAAGGGGGTGCCCCCGCCACAGGCACAACGGAACTGGAAGAGTGCTGGTTCTGATGGGAAGATCGTGGGCCAGGCTCGGCCTCCAGGGCTATTCCACCAGCTCTCAGTATGTGCTTTGGCAGAGGGAGGTGGAGCTGTCAAACCAGGCTGAGGAAGTAGACCAAACGTAAGAGCTGGCCTCTCTCTCATGAGCTCCGGGTTCAGCGAGAGACCCAGTCTCAAAAAAATAAGGTGGACGATGGTAGAGGAAAACTCTCCACTGTCAACCCCTGGCCCTCCTCACGTGCTAATTACAGGTGTGCACAGGTATACATATGTACACCCTCGGGCCCAAAACACCAAAGACATACAAGCTGGGCAGGGTGGCCTATACCTGTTAACCCAAGAACCGGAAAGCCGAGGCAGGAGGATAGCTGAAAGTTCCAGGACAGCTTGGGCTATAGTGTAAGACCCTGTCTCAAAGAGCCAGAAACCCAAACAAAGACAAAGAAAAGGGGAGGGCATATAGGTGAGTAGATAGTCAAAATATGGCCTTCAGATGACTCTTTCACAGAGGCCCTGAGGAATTCGGGGAGACTGTGGGGACCCAGAACCAGAAGAGGAGCCAGGCCTACTTGAGCTTGAGTTCCCGGGTCTGCTCATTCTGCGCCTCCTCCAGGTCCTGCCGCACGCGGATGTACTCCTCATGTTGGTCCTGGATCTCAGCTTTCACCGCCTGTAGCTTGGCATAGAGCTGTACATGCACAGGTGTGGGTCAGAGGCTGCTCAGCCAGGACCCAGTCACCCAGCCTGGGCTTTGTGGCAGTCCAGGCTGAGGCTGGGGATCCTGGCCTGAACGCAGAATGGCTGCCCATCCCTGTGAAATCCGGCTGGGCTATTTTGAGGGCTGCCTTTGTCCTCTGCTGAAACCCTATGGCTGTTAGCTGCTCTCTCTCTCTCTCTCTCTCTCTCTCTCTCTCTCCTTCTCTCTCTCTCTCTCTCCCCCCCTCCCCCACTCTCTCTATTGGTATCATGAAGTGTTCAAACTGGAAGAGAGCTGAGCCTAGCATTCTCTTTTTACAGGTAAGGAAAGTGAGACACAGACCAAATAAAAGGTCATAACTGATCAAGGTTCCCTCCTAAGCTGCTGAGTGATGCCCTAGTAACTGCGTTAGGAGTGGGCCTGGCCTGGCCTGGCTAGCTCTGAGGTGACCACAGCAATAATCCTGGGGGTTCCCCTGGCTCTTCCCTGAGTCGACACTGGAATTCCCTACCTTAGACCTTTATCTCAGGCCAAATCTTTCCATGACTTTTGCAGGATCCTGGTGACCAGGGTCTTGCCCCTTGGTGTGGTGTGGAGGACCACTTTTCCTCCTAATGTGTCTCCTTCTTAGCCACATCACATTCTCTGACCCAGCTCCCAAAGCTGCGACTCATTGGTGACAGTGGAGAAGTTAGCCTCCCCTCCACCAAGCCCCATAGTCTGGAAGTGACGCCCTGACTCCAGATGCCTGGCTGTCCCCCACCCCACAGCCCTGGCAGTATAGCTCAGGGGTTGGGCAGTGGAGGGGGGCCTTTGAGACACACCCTCTTGTACAGCATCTTGTTTACCCTGCATCTCACCTTCTTGAGCTTCTTGGTTTTGACTTCCACCTCCTGCTGCAGAGATGAGTAGGTACCACGCAGCTCCATGGTCTCTTCATCTCGGAGGAGCATCTCCTGCTGCATCTCCCGCTCACGGCGTTTCTAGGGCGGGGTGGGGCAAGGGACTCATGACAGAAAAGCATGGCACACCGGGGGAGGGCTGAAGGGGCACCCCATGGCTCGTGTCCACTATTCCTCACAGTCCTAAGTGGAACACAAGACACAGACCCCTGTACTTAGTGGTCCCAGCCCTAAGAGCTGGTATGCCATGGGGACATTACTTGTAGCATCACAGGTGATTGGTAACTAATTAGCGTGATGACTCAGGAAATGGTCATGTAGTTGGCAGTGAACTCACATCCCCGTGGAAGGCCCGGGAGTGACACCAGAGGTCTGGTGGAGGCTAACTGTGTGGAAGGCCACCTCTTCCTCTCACCCAAAGAGAAGACTCTGAGCTGGCAGGCCCATGGAATCCAAGCAATTTAGCTTGAGTTTCAGCATTAGGATTGCAGGACCCCCAGTCCACTGGGGCTCATGGTCCCAGCCTATCCCACACATGACCCCAAGGCCACATGCCTCGGAGACCCAGAAGCCTAGCAGCCTTACCTGTTCTGCAATCTCCTGCCGTTTCAGTTCCAGCATCTTCTGTTGCTCATTGGTGTGATCCATGATGTTCCTCCCCCCGATAAGTAGTTTGCTTTCCATGGCCTGAGGACACAAGGGGGTTCAGAAGTGAGACTGGCAAAGATGCATAGCATCCCAATTTTGGATTTTTTATCTGTTGGTCACAGGATCTCATGTAGCTCAGACTAACCTCAGACCTATGCAGTGGAGGACAACAGTGTTAGGGTTACAAGCATGGACTTCGGTTGGGTTTTTGTTTTGTTCTTTGAGAAAGAATCTCACTATGTACTGTTGGCTACATAGTGGAACTTACTACGCAGACCAGACTAGCCTGGAACTTGTGGCAATCCTCCTGTTGTTTTCTGCCACCTGAGTGCTGAGATCGCAGGTATGTCTCATCATGCCTGTTGACAGTCTCTCTCTCTCTCAGCCTGGTGTGGTGGCCCACCACTAATCCCAGCACTTGAGAGGCAGAGGCAGGCAGATCTCTGTGAGTCTGAGGCCAGCCTGGTTTACAGAGCCAGTTCTAAGACAGTCAGGGGTACATAGAGAAAACCCTGTCTGGAAAAGCCACAGGCACACAAAAGAGTCTCTCTCCCTCTCCCCACCTCCCTTTATGTAATATAGCCAAGCATAACCTTGAACTCCTGATCTTCCTCCTTTCAGTCATTCGTCCAGAGCGGAGGCTCTGCCCCCTTTCCCCGTGATCCTTCTAGGAGCTGATGTAAACCATATCCGGACGGAGCCTGGAGCCACTGGTGGGAATGGAGCTTTCCCCTCCGGCCCCTGGAGCCATGGCACAAAGCTTCCATTGTAGGTAGGATCCTTAGGATGAAAAAAACGAGGGAACCCCCTCTGGGAATATAGGGCACCTGATCTCTTTGCTATGGATACCAAGGAACGGCTGGGTCACCATGCCTGTGAGGAGGGTGGGTGGCAATCTATTCCTGGCAACCAAGCCCCAGATGGCATGTAGCAGCAAGGAGGAGAAACGGCAGCCACTGGGCAGCCCAGCCCTGTCCTGACTGGTTCCTGACTCAGGAAGACAGCTCATCACTGGGGCAGCAGGAAATCTTGGTCTAATCTTGGGCTGTTGGGGAAATCAAAACAACCCAAGGGAGAGATTCCACAGTAGCGGGGGCACAAAATGATGCCCCAGAGGCTGAGTGAACTTTAGACCCAACCTAAAAGGCTCCTCCAGCCCTGCCCACTAAGCTGGAGGCCCAGCCTCCTCATATACGCAGTATCAGAACATCACTTCATTTCCCACAGCTCACAGACACAGGCAGCAAAATGTCAGGCACCAAATAGAACCCTCAACAGAGTGAACTTCTTAGATGGGAGGCTTTTCATTTCCCCACAAAACAAATAAAGAGACAGGATAACTAGTCTAGGACCACCAGCTGGAGATAGCAGAGGAGAGAGCTGCAGGCCTCAATGAGCGCTCCATGCTGTGTGAAAGCCCTCCTCCCCCACCCCATCGGTGACTCCAGTAGGGGCTTCTGGAACTAGATGCTGACACGAAAATGGATTTGTGCAAAGTATGACTCCCTAAAATGCATTGTCATTGTTGTCAAGAAGAGGGAATTTTCCCCGGGGGCAGCCAACTGCCCTCTGATTGCATCGCTGGCCTCCCGGAAGGTTGACATCACCTTGAGCCACTGGAAGAAATTGGCTGTCTCCCCTACTGGAATCTTTCCCAGTGGAGCCAGCTGACATGTCTGAGGGCTCTCAGAGCTGGGGGGTGCTGCCAGGCTGGAGGAGTGGGCAGCCACCTGTGAGCGTCACATCACTGGGAACAGAGCAGGACCGGGCTTAAAGGATGCTGTGGGGAGGTCGGAGGCTGCCTTGTGCAAAAGGGCCATGGACATAGCCAGTTGGAGTGGCAGGAGCTACATGCAGTTACAAAGACAAAGGAGATATCGAGGAGCTATGGAGGGCCTGGCTATCCTTGGTGCCACACCGTAGCGCTCTGCACCCCTGGATAACTGTCTTACCATCTAGCCAATCCCTATGTCACAAACTCCTTTCGATTCCTCTCAGTTCAAGGTTACAACTTGTACAACCTGAAATTTGGTACCCTTGGCAGCTTGCCTCAGCACAGCCTTGCACCTCACTCACCCCTACAAACAGCCAGTCATTTTTTTGTCACCGTCAAATGCTTCTAAGTGTAGGTTACATCACTGTATCCTTTTTGTCCTTACTGATACCCACTGACCTTACTGAAATCTTCAAGACTCTCCTGGACCACCCATAGGCCTTTAGAGCCTCAGTTTCCTCTTCCATCCATCTTCCAAACACCCAAGTCTAAACAAGTTCTCTTCTGATCACATTATCCAAAGGCCCGGACTCTCCACAGGAGGAAATCCACTGTTGTCTTCTTCCCACTCCACAGCTACCTGGAAAACTGCTACTCATCTCTCAAGACCTAACGGGAGCAGCTTAGGAAATTTTTGTTGCTTCCTGCAAAGCTGCTTGTTTGGACCTCCTCCATAACCAGGCATGTTCCTACAGTTTCCCCATATTAGAACCGTTCCGGGTCACGTCCCCTGTTAGCTCCATCAAGGCAGGAGTCATGCCTCTCTGAGATGTCAGGGCCCCAGCAGAGTCCTTGACATAAACCAGTGCCAGGTAAATATTTAAGGACAGGAACAGAGTCCCTGGGCTCATCTCAAGGCGGGTCCCAAGCCATTTTACTAGATTCCGGAGCAGCTTCTTCTTTCATCCATCAACTCATGGGGTCAGCATCCAGGAAACCCAGCAAAGTGGTGGGATAGGTGTGAAATAAATAAAGCCCCTTCCTGTTGAGGGTCACAGGTAAGTGAGCACTCTGACTCCTGGATAGCAAGGCTTCAAGGGCCTGGCCTCTACCTGGCACATTGCCCATTCCAGCAAAGTGTCTTCATATCTGCCTCAGCACTTTATGTAATGTGAGCATCCTTTACTCTTTGCCACTTAACAAAAAGACAATACTTCTCAAATTCTGCCACATATTGGAATCACCTGGGAAAGTAGCAAGGCGCCCAGACTCAGAGAATCAGAACCTGCACTTTCCAAAGGGGGGGGGGAGCTGGGGACGTGGCTTTGTGGGTAAAAGGCTTGCTGAGTAAGCAGAGGGAGCCTGAGTTTACATCAACAGAGTTGAGAGCGTTGGTGGAGACAGGAAGTCCTGGGATTCGCTGGCCGGCCAGTCTAGGTTCACCGAGAAAATAAGGTGGAAAGTGATAGAGAAAGACACTAATGTCAACCTTTGGCTTCCACAGGCACACACAAGTACACACACGCACACACACACACACACACACACACACACACACACACACACATGCACACACACACACACACACACACACATCAAACAAACCAAAAACACCCAAATCCATTGTCCTAAGTCCCCAGGTGACTTTCGTGTGCCCCATGTTGAGGACCAGCTACAGGAAAAGCAACATCTTTTCAGTAACAGAAGATTAAACCTCACTAACCTCTCAGAGTTCTTTCAAACTGGGACAAAATGACTGCTGCACTAGGGAAGCCAACGGCTAAAATGCCCCCCTGAGAAGGTTGTCCAGCAGTGGCTCTTCCCCATTGCGTGGGAGGTGGGGATGGAGAAGGGAAGTGGCTTAGGGTAAGGAAACGCATACAGTGTGTGGAAAAATGCCTAAGTGTGGGATGGCAGGACTGATCTCTGTCAGAAATTGTATAAGGAAGTTGGACAGTGCTCACGCAGGCCTTTAATCTCAGCTCTTGGGAGGCAGAGGTTGGCAGATCTCTGTGAGTTCCAGGCCAGCCAAGGCTATACGGAGAAACCCTAGCTTGAAAACAACAACAAGCTGGGCTTGGTGGCACACTGCCTGTGATCCCAGTACTTGGGGAGACAGAGGCAGGCAGGCAGGCAGACCTCTGTGAGTTCGAAGCCAGCCTGATTTACAAAGTGAGTTCAGAAGAGCCAAGGCTACACAGAAAAACGTTGTCTCAAGAACAACAAAACAAAAGCAAGCAAAAAATTGTACAAGGACGCACGTACTGATTAAATACTCAATTTCACAGATACCCCCAAATCATTCTATGTCATAAGGAACAACGTGAGCTGACTGAAAATAAATAAATAAATAAAAGGCAGGCAGGTAAGGTTACAGTTTTCCATCTGAGGGGAAAGTGATCCTGACTCCCAGAAGACTTCAGCTTAATATGCTGCCACAGCCAAATTCCAGTAGCAGCCGGCAAAGGACCTTTGTGGAGGCTTTTTGGAAACAATACAAAATGAGTCCCCTTGCAGAGGACAATTATCCAGCCGAATCTGGAGTACTGTGTACGGTTCCATTCCAAACCTCCAGAGAGCCAGAGAAGGCCTTTCCACGGCTACTTAAGAGATGGCAAGCCGGGTGTGGTGGCTCACGCCTTTAATCCCAGCACTCGGGAGGCAGAGGCAGGTGGATTGCTGTGAGTTTGAGGCCAGCCTGGTCTGCAAAGCAAGTCCAGGACAGCCAAGGCTACACAGAGAGACCCTGTTTCAAAAAAACAAAACAAAACAAAACGAAAGACAGGTCTTACTGGCTGGTCCAGAACTCACTATGTAGATCAGACTAGCCTCAAATTCACTGAGGCCTCTTCCTCCCTAGTGCTGGAATTAAAGGCATGCCCCACCATGCCTGGTTGAAAAGAAATTTTTTTCCCACAGTAACATTAGCATGAAATGTTGTCTCTTAAAATTGTTATAATAATATATATAAAGTGAGCCTCTTCATTTAATGAATTTAATAATCAGGGTTTTTTTTCCTCAAAACAGAATTAGGATTGACTGTGGTCCAGCTGAGGACGGCGCTACACACCTGACTTTCCTGCCTGTCTTCAGGTGCTGAACTGCAGGCATGCGTCACCCTACTTGGCTCTTTTCCTTTCCATTCTCCATGTCTTCCTGGTGATCCCTCTAAGGCTTGCTCTCGTTTTTCCCAACCACTCTTTTTGTGCTGCTTGGGGATAGATAGCTTTTTCTGTTTTGGTTTTTTGAGACAGGGTTTCTCTGTGGAGCCCTGGCCGTCCTAGGACTTGCTCTGTAGACCAGGTTGGCCTCGAACTCAGAGTTCTGCCTGCCTCTGCCTCCTGAGTGCTGGGATTAAAGGCGTCTGCCGCCGCCAGCCGCCATTATTTTCTTTTTGAGACAAGGTCTTGTGATGTAAGTTAGATTGACCTAGAAATGTCCTTGGACTCACGTGATCCTCCTGTTATTCAGGCTTGTTCCGTGATGCCCAGCTGGGATGAGTGTTGGGTGAACATGTGGACCTTGAGCCGTAAGCAAAACTGTTTATCCATCCTCCATCCCCCCCAGACACCTATATCTATCTAGGCTCATGTTCTCCTTACCCAAAGGCTACCTGTTCCTGCCTTTTTATCCCCTCTGGACATTGTCAAACAGAACTTGAGCTGGCAGTCAGGCATCTAAAGGGTTAACCAAGACTGAGTCACCAGGGGTGGCAACCCCAGCTGGGCTGCCACAATCACCAATCACCAAGGCCTGAGTCTGGCCTGCTTCCTGTTAGGGCTTCTTGGATCTAGAACTACTTCAAGACCCCTCCAGCTGGCTGAACCTCCATGAAAAGATTTCCCGGATGGTGACTAACAAGCCATTTCCACCCCATTCCATTTACTCCGTGCCCCTCTCCTCAGCTGGCCCTGCCCAGGTCCAGTGACAGCTGAATCTGCATTAGCGCCTCCCTTAGTCAAGCCCTCAGTGTCTGCCAAGCTTGGCAGACAAGACCAGCCTTGTGTTAGGAGAGGTTCTGGTTCTGGTATGAAAATCAAGATGGGGGTCCAGGTGCAAGGTCTCGCTCAGTCTGCACTATTTCACTCCCGCACTCTGAAAGATGCCACGCCAGCATCTTCTGTTCTTTTTCTGTTCCTTCTGAGGATGGCAGGCTCATCTCTTCCTTTGCCTTAGAGACCTCTCTCCTTAGCCATCACCTGTGGAAAGTGGAGGGACAAGGAGGCCTCTGACCCTTGTCCAGTTCAAGCTGGGTGTGCGGAGCAGAGGGCCTGCAATTCGGGGTCCTGGTCCCAGGGACAAGTTCCCTGGAGATCTCAGCTGCACTGGTCAAAGCTTCCTCTGATCTCTCAGGGCAAGAGTATAGGTGGGTGGGGCCTGGGGACAGGGCTCCTTGCTTCTCTGGATGTTAAATAGGTCCAGTGTGAGTGAAAGGCCAGCAAAGGCTGTGGGGCAGAGCGGATCTGGTCAGGAGCTCCCGGGCTCGTGAGATCACACGGAGGCCAAGTAGACTTTGGGAGTCATTGCCACAGACCTCTGTGCTTTAGCGACAGAGAGGCCCAGGAGCGGAGTGGAGTGGAGTGCTGCAAGCTTGGGGTCTCCTGACTAAGGAATCTGTGTGCACAACTCCTGTTTTATTAACTCTACACTTTCCAAGTAGTTTCCTGATTTGATTAGAGCTCCAGCCTGAGGTATCCGGGGCGGGTCAGCTGCCGTACAATGATCAGGATCACCATAGGGAATGCGTCAGCTTATACATCCAGCCGGACCTTTTCCCCAGCTCCAGGAACAGGAGGACAATACCAGAGGTTGATATGGGCATGGAGACTCACACTTGTGATCCTAGTACTTGGGAGGTTCAGGGAGGAAGACCTCAAGTTCAAGGCCAGCCTGTGCTACAAGTGAGATTTCACCGGAAGGAAGACAGGGAGAAAGGGAGAGAGGGAGGCTGAGGGGATTTCGATCAGTTGGTAGAGTACTTGCTAGCATACAAGAGACCCTAAGTTTAATCCTCAGCACCCCATAAACCAGGCATGGTGGGGGCACATTATTATAGATGGTCAAGAAAGCTGGGTGTGACCAGCCCCCCCTTGGGGAGAATACCATCAAATGTGGTTCTCCAAGAACAGAAAAGGCAAACCAGCTCCAGCCTGCTACTGCCAGCTACCCTATGGCCCTCTACAGAGGACTGGAGTCTCAGATACATCTCGTCCTATGTCTGGCTAGACTGGGTCTCTTAAAAATTACATTTATTAGCTGGGCACGCACGGTGGCACACCCCTGTCTCGAAAAACAAACAAACAAAAATTACATGTATTTATTAAAGGGCAGGGGGCCACAGATCACATGTAGAGGTCAGAGGACAACTTTGTAGGTCCTGGGGCATCAGGATTGGCATTTCGCTCACTAACTTATCTCTCTGGCCCCTGGACTAGGTCTTTTTTTTTTTTCTTTTCCCCTTTCTTTTTCTCCTTTTTAAGGATTCATTTATTCATCATTTATACAGCATTCTGCCTGCATTCATACCTGCACACCAGAAGAGGGCACCAGATGCCACTATAGATGGCTGTGAGCCACCATGTGGTTGCTGGACACTGAACTCAGGACCTTTGGAAGAGCAGACTGTGGTCTTAAGCTCCGAGCCATCTCTCCAGCCCCTGGACTAGGTCTTTGTCATCTTTATTTATTTATTTATTTTTGGTTTTTTGAGACAGGGTTTCTCTGTGTAGCCTTGGCTATCCTGGACTCGCTTTGTAGACCAGGCTGGCCTCGAACTCAAAGCGATCCGTCTGCCTCTGCCTCCCAAGGGCTGGGATTAAAGGGGTCTTTGTCATCTTAATCATACCATCCAGTCATGGCAAGAACCTATGACATGACACTATGCTTGTGGCCTCTAGTTGAAACATAGTTAAACTAAGGCTCAGACTTGCCCACGATCACAGAGACAGTCAGCAAGATGGTATCTATCCTGACTCCAAGTCAGTGCGTTTCTCCCAGCTCCTCCGCTACCCACTGGCTTTGGGTCAGCTTATGAAAAGAAGCTGCATTTGACATTCACGCCTTTGCAAGCTCAGAGACCCACTGCCTTCTCTTCCAGCGGAAACAGCTTTCACCTAGTGGGGCACTTATGGGGTCTCTGGGATGAGAGTGGGCTAGAGAGCTCTTACCCAAATGCAGGAGGTTCTATCCTTGGAGTCTTAGGGAGACTGAAAGGGTTCACCTTCTTAGAGCTGTCCTGGGATAGCATGAAGAGCGCTGGGCATGCTGAGCCTTTCCTCACAGGCTCTGCCACCCTGTGTTACAACAGAGACACCCACTGAGGTGTCAGCCCTCTGTCTGTAAAGTGGGAGCCAGTACACTCACTCCCTTCCAGGCTTTGGCTAAAGAGGATCAGTTGGGCAACAGATGCAGAGGTGCTTCATAAGTGGCCATGCGCAGAGAAGGGCTGGGAATGTAGCTCATTAGGTAGCACAGTTGCCTAACAAAACCTGGGGTTCTGTTGGCAACTCCGCAAAAGTAAATCAAGCAGCAGCAGCAGCGGTGGCGCACACCTTTAATCCCAGCGCTCAGGAGGCAGAGGCAGGTGGATCTCTGAGTTTGGGGTCACCCTGGTCTACAGCATGAGATCCAGGATGGTCAGGGCTACACAGAGAAACGCTGTCTTGGAAAACCACCACCACAAAAACAAACAAACAAACAAGCAACCCAAATCAAGCACAATGAAATAAAATGTATGGTAACTCGCTGATTGGCTGCACTGTTGGAATACGCTCACCACTCACTGGAAAGGGCCAACCCTAAAAAACACCTACCTCATCCAAAGAACAAAAACAAAAACAAAACAAAACAAAACAAAACAAACAAAAAAAAACAAAAAAAAAAAAGAAAGGAAGGAAGGAAGAAAGAAAGAAAGAAAAGAAAAATAAACTTAACAGCCCCTGTTCCCATCTCTTAAAAGACACAGCCATTCCTATCCAGACCTATTTCTTCTTTTCAGGTACTGATTGTAGGTCTTGAGGAGTCAGCAACAAAGTTAGAAGAAAGGAGAGATGAAGGGGAAGGCTGAATAGGTCTATTTTCAGATGAACAGTGCTATTTTCAGTGGTTTCTACCCTGGGGACATAAACCAGGACATTACGTCTGAGTCTCCTCCTTAGATAGCTCAAAATGCAATATAAATGGCTGATGGAAAAGCGAGAAATCAGAGATTGGGAAAAACATTGGCCAGGGAGTGAGGTGCATCTCACTCTGCTGACAAGGCGTGCCCGGAAATGCTCTGTCCATTCCCAGAGAAGCGCTAAGAAAAAGGTGGGCCGCTTCCTTCAGTGGGCAGAGTGAGTGCACCCGGGCTGAGCGGGAACTCACCTCCCTTCACTATTACCCTCTCTAAAAAAAATTTTTTTTAATGTTATGCTGGGCATATGGTGTAAGCCTTTAATCCCAGCACTCAGGAGGTGGCGTCTAGGACAGCCAGATAGAAAAACCTTGTCTCAAACAAAACAAAACAAAAACAATTATTACACAATTTATTTACTGTATGTGCATGTGTTTGCTTGTGCCATGGCAGGAACTGGGACGTCAGCTTGTGGGAGTCGGTTCTCTTGTTCTACCCTACGGGACCCAGACATAGGACTCCAGTCACAGGCTTGGTGGCAAGTGTCTTTACCCCCGAGCATCTCACTGGCCCCACTACTTCCTTCCTGCATTTGTAGCTTCCTAGAAGGTTCTCTCCAATACGTGGGATGCAAATCCAGGTAATAGAATAACAGTGTCAGGACTGACAAAATCTAAGGATGTAGATGGGCTAAGTGACATCAGCCTTTGGCAGAGGAAGGGCAAGGCCCAGAGGGGTGCACGACTCCAGGTGACAGAGCCTCCAGGCTCAGCCAGGCACCTCTATTGCTATCTCCCCAGGCTGTCTGACCCTGAGTTCTTGACTCTCTGTAGCCAGGGCTCGTCAGCAAGTGATGGCGTGAACACCTATTGATGGATCATCTCTTACGTTCCTTGGAAGATCAAGAGATGTGTACAGGGGCTGGAGAGATGGCTCAGCCGTTAAAGGCTAGGCTCACAACCATAAATATAAGAGATGTGTACAGGTCCCAGGATTATCAGAAACTACATCACTTGACTATTACTACAAACCCTGACTTCTCTAAATTATTTACTGCTTCTAAGTGAATCATCCTACAAGGACGGACACACACAGACACACACACACACACACACACAGACACACACACACACACAGACACACACACACAGAGATTTTTTTAGAGGGGGTGCTGGGTTTGAACCCCGAGCTCATTCTTCCTAGGCTGTCATTATATTGTAACTCAGTTATAACCCTAGCCTTTTTGTTTGGTTTTGGTTTTTAAGACAGGGTGGCTCTGTACAACAGAGCCCTGGCTATCCTAGACTCAATTTGTAGACCAGGCTGGCCTCAAACTCACAGAGATCCACCTGCCTCTGCCTCTGCCTCTGCCTCTGCCTCTGCCTCTGCCTCTGCCTCTGCCTCTGCCTCTGCCTCTGCCTCCAGAGTGCTGGGATTAAAGGTGTGCACCACCACGCCCGGCTGCCCTTCTCACTTTTTACTTTGAGACAGTTTCACAGGTCGTCCAGGTTGTTCTTCAACTCACTCTGTACGCAGGTCAGCTTTGGATTTGTACATCTCTGTTTCAGTGTTGTGTTTTTTAAAATTATTTCCGCGTATGTGAGTAAGCCTGTGAGAGTCTATGTGTACCACATACACGCCAGAGCCTGAGAAGGCCAGGAGAGGGCACCGGCTTCCTCACACCTGGACTTTCAGGTGGTTGTGAGGCGCCACCTGGGGGCTGGGGCCTGAACAGAAGCAGTCGCACCTCAACCTGGGACTCACCGCTCCAGTAGCTGGGAATACATGCCTTAGTTATCAGCATGGGTTAATACTTTTTTTTTTTTTTTTTTTAAGATAGGGTCTCATGTGGCCCAGTTTGGCCTCAAACTCCCTAAGTGGCCAACGCTATCCTTGAACTCCTGACCCTACTGCCTTTACGTTTCAAATACTGAAATTACAGATGTGAGATGCCACATCTGGCACCCTTGCTTTCTATGTGTAGTCTAAACTCTGCTTAAAAAACAAAACAAACAAACAAACAAAAACAGCCAGGCCTGGTGACTCACACCTTTAATCTCAGCACTCAGGAGGCAGAGGCAGGTGGATCACTGTGAGTTTGAGGCCAGCCCGGACTACAAAGCGAGTCCAGGACAGCCAAGGCTACACAGAGAAACCCTGTCTAAAAAGAAAAAAAAAAAAAAAAAAAAAAGAACAAAGCAAAACCAAAACACCTCCCTCTCAAAAAAGACAGGACTCACTTTGTAGACCAGGCTGGCCTTGAACTCACAGTGATCCACCTGCCTCTGCCTCCCGAGTGCTGGGATTAAAGATGTGTGTTACCACTGCCTGGAGAGAAATCTTGTCTTGAAAAAACAAAAACAAACCAAAACAAACACACACACACACACACACACACACACACACACACACACAGAGAGAGAGAGAGAGAGAGAGAGAGAGAGAGAGAGAGAGAGAGAATACAACCAGGTATGTGTCAGTAGTCCTAGTACCTGAGGAAGAAGAATCATGAGTTCAAGGGTAGCCTGGACTACACAGTGAGACCTTACATCATAAAAATAAAAAGCAGCAGTTGGCCTGGAGGTGTAAGCTATCTGCAGAGCACTGTAGCATATATGACCCTGCATTCAATGCCCAGTGCTGAAACCAAACCAAACCAAACCAAACAGGAGCAGTATGTGCTTATGGTAAAAACAAAGAAGCTGAGCGTGGCAGCACACACCTGTAGTCCCATTGAGGAAGACTGAGGCAAGAGGATCACAAGGTCCAACCTGGGCTACATAGTGAGTTGCAGGCCAACCTAGATTCTATAGCAAGACCCTGTTTCAGATAAAATGCAAGGGTGGTAGCTATAGTTTAATGGTAGAGACCTTAGGTTCAATCTTCAATGTTGTCTAAAAAGAAAAAAACTAAATAACTTACTAAAGGAAATATTGTTGCTGTTTTTTTTTTTTTTTAAAGAGGGTAAAAAGTAGCAAGGCATTGGAGGTTAAGGTGGGAGGATCTCAAGTGCAAGGCCAACCTGGGCTACAAAGTTTGGCCAATGAGATTGGCTTTAAAATTTTTGTTTTGTTAAGCCGGGCGTGGTGGCGCACGCCTTTAATCCCAGCACTCGGGAGGCAGAGGCAGGCGGATCGCTGTGAGTTCGAGGCCAGCCTGGTCTACAAAGTTGGTCCAGGACAGCCAAGGCTACACAGAGAAACCCTGTCTCGAAAAAAAAAATTTTTTTTGTTTTGTTTTGTTTTTTGAGATAGTGTAGTCTTGGCTGGTCTGGACTTGCTTTGTAGACCAGGCTGACCTCACAGCAATCAACCTGCCTCTGCCTCTCTGCCTCTTGAGTGCTGGGATTAAAGGTGTGTGCTATCTCACCTGGCTGGGTTTTTTTTAAAGATTTATTTATTTATAATATATACAGTGTATACCTGCAGGTCAGAAAAGGGCACCAGATCTCATTCTAGATGGTTGTGAGCCACCACGTAGTTACTGGGAATTCAACTCAGAACCTCTGGAAGAGCAGACAGTGCTCTTAACCTCTGAGCCATCTCTCCAGCCCCTTGTTTGTTTTTTGAGACAGGGTTTCTCTGTGTAGCCCTGGCTATCCTAGAATTCACTCTGTAGACCAAGCTGGCCTCAAACTCAGGATGCCTCTCTAGTGCTGGGATTAACAGTGTGTGCCACCATCACCGGGCAAAAACAATTTTTTGAAGATTTAATTTGATTATAATCTTGGTGGTGATGGTTGAGTGCAGAGGCTAGGGGTTTGCATCATATGGAAGAAAGGCATGAGTTCAGCATCCCAGGGGACCAGAGCTCCCACTGGGACCTGTTAGCGAGGAAGCTGGCATCAATCTCATCAGCTGGGTTGTCCCGTAGCGGGGAAAGTTGTATACCATGGTGCCAGCTAGTTACAACCGTATAATTCTGGAATTACCATGTCCAAGGCATGTGACGCTGTTCAATATCCTTACTTGTCACATGGAAATTGGAACAGCCCTGCTTTGTGGTGCTTCCATGAGGCTGAAATAAAACAATGGCCTTAATTACACAAGGGGAAAAAATAGCTTCATTATTATTACTACCGCCTCCTGCATCTTCCTGGCAGCCAGATGAAGAAAAAAAAAAGCCTGCATGATAATTACCTACGGCAATAGAAACAGCTCAACCCAGGCCCTGGTAGTCTTCTGTTTGGAATATGCAGGAGCTAGCACCAGTGTTGGACTTAGGAAGATCAGAAGTTCAAGGCTAGCCTCAATGAATAGCAAGTTCCAGGCTATCTGGTTTAGAAAACATGAGACCCTGCTTCAAACAAACAAATAAACAAACAAAGCCAGAAGTAAACCAAGCAGAACCATGCTCATACATAATCCTAGCACTTTAGATGTGGGGATAGGAGGATCAAGCCGGGGGTATGCCTTTAATCCCAGCAGAGGTAGGCAGATCTCTGTGAGTTCCAGGATAGCCTGGTCTACAGAACAGCCAGGGCTACACAGAGAAACCCTGCCTCAAAAAACAAACAAAAACAAACAAACAAACAAATGGGCCAGGTGTGGTGGTGCACACCTTTAATCCCAGCACTCGGGAGGCAGAAGCAGGAGGGTCTCTGAGTTCCGGGTCAGCCTGGTCTACAAAGAAAGTTTCACAATAACCAGGGCTGTTACACAGAGAAACCCTGCCTCAAAAAACAAAAACAACAGCAACAAAACCAAACTAACAAACAAGTAAATGGATGGTAACTGTTTATTTTGACTGGCACTTAATGTTCAGACATTCTTGGGATATTAAAAATTCCAGGAATGGGGTTAGGGCTTAGAGATAGGGTATGGCTTAGCATGCATGAGGACTTAGCTTCATTTTCCAGCATCAAAATGTGCTGGAAATAATAATAATAATAATAATAATAATAATAATAATAATAATAATAA
>OU015742.1:108883124-108931932 GCA_907169655.1 Acomys percivali | reverse complement strand
ATAATAATAATAATAATAATAATAATAATAATAATAATAATAATAATGATAATAATGATAATAATAATAATAATAGAATGTGCACATGCCTTTATTCCCAGCATTCAGGAGAAAGAGGCAAGCAGAACTCTCTAAGCTTGAGGCCAGCCTGGTCTATCTAGAGAGATCCTGTCTCAAAAAAAAAAAAATTCTAGATCCAAACCCTAAGTGCAGGTGGTGACAAGCTCCAGGCATGGAGGCTGGTCTTTCATACCCACAGAGCATTTACTAAAGAGAAACAGGCCATTCTCCTACCCACTCAGACATGCCACACACTCAGTTCTGTAACTACAAAAGAAGTGGCCCGGGCCAGGCACAATGACTCGCAGGACAGAGTCAAGAGCAAAGTGCTATTCTTGATCTGAATTCCAGGCCTTTGCTCTGGGTCCTCAGAACACAATACCAACATTATCACAGTCACTTCATCCAATCCCACGTTTCCAAGGGCCTGGAAGGACCGAAGGTGGTGATGTTAACATACTCCTCCAGTCAGCACAGAGCTGAGAAGGCTGACCTCACCAAAGGCTTCTCCTTCATCAGAGCCCGAAGCCCAAATCACAGGTGGAAATGAATTAGTCTTACATATCTTTCCCCACTGGCCAAATAATTTTTCAAATGTATTGTCAGCCATGGTGGGTACACACCTACTGGGATATGAAGGCAGGAGGATTGGGTGTTCAAGGCTAGCCTAGGTTACAGCAGAGCCTGTCTCAAAAACCAAGCAAAGTGGGCATGTCAATATAGTTCATCTTGTCAAGTGCTCACAGGCATACATGGGTTTAATCCCCAGCACCACATAAACTGAATATGACAGTGTAAGCCTAGCTGGGCATGGTGGCACACACCTTTAATCTCAGTACTCAGGAGGCAGAGGCAGGTGGAGCACTGTGAGTTCGAGGCCAGCATGGTCTACAAAGTGAGTCCAGGACAACCAAGGCTACACAGAGAAACCTTGTCTCAAAAACAAACAAACAAATAAACCAGACAATGTAAGCCTGAGAGCCCAAAGCTAAGGAAGTAGAGGCAGGAGGATTAGACATTCAAGGTCACCCTCTCTTTTTCAGCTCTATAGATCAAACTCAGGGCCTTGTTCTAGCTAGGCAAAGCTCTGCCATTGAACCGCGTGCCCTCAGGTCCTGAGAAAGAGTCAGTGTTGGCCTGCCTCTACCTTTCAAGTGCTGGTGCCATGACACCTTCTCACTGGCTTCCCACTGGTCAGATCTGTATGGTACAAATGCTCTGGGAACCGTCACTTCTGTGAACTAACCACATTCACCAGTGACGAGAAGAAACACTGGTGCGCTCCCACCAACATGGAGGCCACAGGCATTGACCTGTATGTTAAACCCAGCCCCGGCACATGGGCCATGTGTTACACCAAGCTTTTCTCAAGGATCTGACAGTAGAAGACTCAGCTGGGAAGGGGTTGGGGTGCACGCAGAGCTCCGATGACTAACCCCGCACATTTCCCAGTGTCTGCACGGGGCTGACTGATGTCCTTGAGTTTGGAACCAGATCAGCTTTTGGAAAGAAGATGCTCTCTAGGTCATTAGGGGCGTTTCTGAGGCAGTGTCCAGCCCTAGTTGGGTCTTGACAAATTAAGCAACCATTCTACCACTGAGCTCCACTTCCAGATAGAACCCATTACTGTATCGAGGGATGATTAACACAGAATAATGCTGCACATATTTAATGCATTCCAATCAGTGAATTTGGGGATAAGTATGAACCCACAGAACCATCTCCACCAATGCTGCCCAATATGTTTTTTTTTTTCCCAAAAGTGGGGCTCAAGCTGGCTTCCCATATGCTATGCAGCTAAGGATGACCTTGAACTCTTTTTTTTTTTAAAAAGATTTATATATTGTATATGAGTGCTTTGTCTGCAGAAGAGGGCATCAGATCACATCATAGATGGGTTTTGAGGCACCATGTGGTTGCTGGGAATTGAACTCAGGACCTCTGGAAGAGCAGGCGGCGCTCCTAACCACTGAGCCATCTCTCCAGCCCCGACCTTGAACTCTTGATCCGTCTGCTTCTACCTCTGGAGTTCTAGGATTACAGGCTTGTGCCACTTTGCCTGGTAAGTGCTGGGGATTGAATCAATGGTTTCAAGCACTCTACCAATTACGCTACAGCCCCAGCCCACACTCAGTGTTAAAGCAAGTGGATTCTGTCGAGGAGTTCTTGAAACCAACATGGTGGTCCCTGCTTACAGCTCCAGCATTCAGGACATTGAAACAAGAGGCTTGGGAGTTAGAGGCTAGCCTGAGTCACATAACAAGACTTTGTATCAATAATAATAATAATAATAATAATAATAATAATAATAATAATAATAATAATAATAATAGTTTGGGGGAGGGTTGGAGAGGTGGTGCAGGAGTTAAGAGCACTTGTTCTTGCAGAGGGCCCAGGTTCAATTCCTGGCACCCATATGGCAGCTCACAACCATCCATTACACTTGTTCCAGAAAATCACACCTCCTTCTGACCTCCAGGGTACTGCATACATGTGGTGTACAGCCAAGCAAACACACAAAACACCCCCACACAAAATAATAAAATTAAATTAAAGGAAATAATAGTATTGCCAGGCACGGTAGCACACAGCTTTAATTTCAGTACTTGAGAGGCAAAGGCAAGCTGATCTCTGAGTTCAAGGACGGTCTGGTCTACTTATCAAGTGCCAGGTTAGCCAGCACTGCATTGGTTTTGTTGTTTGTTTGTTTGTTTGTTTGCTTGTTTGTTTTTTCGAGACAGGGTTTCTCTATGTAGCCTTGGCTGTCCTGGACTCACTCTGTAGACCAGGCTGGCCTCGAACTCACAGTGATCCACCTGCCTCTGCCTCCCGAGTACTGGGATTAAAGGCATGCGACACCATGCCTGGCTTTTTTTTTTTTTTTTTTTTAAGCACCGCATTGTAAAACCTCTCAAAAACAGAGTGCTGGGGTAGTAGCACATGCCTTGGAAAGTAGAGGCAGGAGGATTGCTGTGAGTTCGAGGCCAGCCTGGTCTACAAAGTGAGTCCAGGACAGCCAAGGCTAACATAGAGAGATCCTGTCTCAAAACACCAAACCAAAACAAAACTACACAAAACAAAACAAAAAAAACAAACCAACACCCCCCCAAAAAAAACCCCCAAACATAGTAATAAACAATAGTAATAATAGTAAATAATAACAGTAATTTCTAACAGCTATTTTATTATGTGGGGGATATTGCTCAGTGGCAGATTGGCTCCTTGAAGAAACAAGCAAAGTACTGGGTTCAATTCACAGCACAGTGGAAAAAAAAAAAAGCTAAATAGGGTTAGGAATGAAGCTCAGTGGTACAGGGCTTATTTAGTTGCAAGCCCTGGATTCTATCCTGACACCCCACAATAAAAACAAACAAACAAACAAACAATTAGCATATAATTTAGCAAAGCAGATCAGATCTTAGTGAACCTCATTATTATTGCTGAGATTGTTAATGCTTGAGTTGAAACTTCCTGTCTGCCAACCCAACTGCAGATAGCGCTCATGCTCCAACATGGGAGGATGAAGAGGGACCCACAAAGGGTACAATGACTATTCAGTTCGGTTTGTGCTCCCTGCAGTGATCTCATCCCTCTGGCTTTGGTGGCTGTTTCTGAGGGTTTCTTTTCTAAACCCACCACAGACAGAGAGTTGGGCTCCGGCCAGAGTCACTGCTCCTCGCTCTGCAGACCAGCTTCCTGCAGAACCACCCCAATGCTGCATCTGCCTCGCTTCCATTCCAGCCTGAGTCTCTGTGTCCTTCCTCCCCCAAACAGCTTCCTTTCTACGCGTTGAGAAATAAAGCTTGCGAAATCAATATCAGCCTCTCAGAAAAAGTTAACTTCAAGATTAAAACACTTATAAATTCTTGCACAATTAAATTGAGCAGAGAGTGCCTTCTCTCAGGCTACATGCTGGGTCTTCGCTGGTACTGTGAGTCTGTAATAATGTTACTTATCTCTCCTGCTTCATGGGATGAGAGTGCTAGCGGGTCCCCCAGATATGACCTAAGTATATGGCTCGCTAATGATTAAGGCTACACAGGGCACAGGCACATCTATACACCTAATATTCTGAGGCTCACATAAATGTAGTAAAAAGAGATGAGAGGGAGAGAGAGAGAGAGAGAGAGAGAGAGAGAGAGAGAGAGAGAGAGGGAAGAACAAAGAGAGAACCAGAAGGCTTGAGGGTGGCAGGCAGGCAAAGCAGCGAGACAGACTGGAAGATGACTCAGACACAGTGAATGAGGGCACTGGGTCGACTCAGCTACACTTAGCTGGCCTCAGGGATGGAGGGAACTAGAGGAAAGGAGCGGCAGGTGGCAGGGGTCAGGGAGTGAGCAGTGCGGATGGACGGTGCCTAACCCAGAAAGTGGCGGAAGAGTTAAGTGAAGACAGAGAGGGAAAGCTCCCAGGCTCCTGAGGTCTCCAAGGCCTTTCCTGCCTGCCTCTGCAGGGCCGTGACAATGCTCTTACAAAGGCACGGTAAGGAAAGAGTTAAGCTGTCAGCGCAGGACCCCTGCTTGGCAGACAGAAGGTACTCTGTGGCGGCTAATGCCTCCATTCATTTCAATGTTTTCAGCCTATTTCAAATGCCCCCATGCTAATGATCTCATTTCATCTTCCGTGCAACCCTGGGAAAGAGGCAGGGCTGGGTTGTTACTGCTACCCTGTGGCTCCCTAAGGAGCTGTCAAAATGTTTCCGCCATGCCATCCCAGGGCCGGGTTGTACCCTACCTAGGAGCAGCACAGGAAGGTTGGGTACTCTGTTTGGGTTCCATTTGGCCTCAGTCCCTGCTTATTATCTGGGCTGGATGTTTCAGAAATCACAGGATAGACTCATTTCTCTCCTAGAATTTCCCAGGCTGTTCTTGCCCTCAGCTTATATCTGATAGCCAGTACCTAATGGCTACCTTACTCACTCCCCAGGGAGCTATGTCAAGCCTCCATCCCTCATTAGACTACAGAGAACCCAAGACTCAGAGAGGCAAAGCCTTTGTCCTGATTTGCACAGGGAGAAAGCATGGAGGAACCTTGGGTGATTTGAAAAGAACCCAGAGCTGGAGACATCAGAAGATCCTAATTCTAATGCAGGCTCTGCCACTTAAGCAAGAGCCATAGACCAGCCAACATCTCCCCAGCCTTGGAAGCAGTGTCTGTGACTCCAGCACTCCAAAGGCAGAGGCAGGCGGATCGCTGTGAGTTCAAGGCCATCCTGGTCTACATAGTTCCAGGACTACACAGAGAAACCCTATTTCAGAAAACCAAAAAGATGCTACAGTGTTACATAAAAGCAAATGACTTGGGCCGGGTGCCCACACCTTTAATCCCAGCACTTGGGAGGCAGAGGTTGGTGGATCGATGTGAGTTTGAGGCCAGCCTGGTCTACAAAGTGAGTCCAGGACAGCCAAGGCTACACAGAGAGACCCTGTCTCAAAAAACAAAACAAAACAAAACGAAACGAAACAAAACAAATGACTTGACTGGAGATGGTTTGGTGGCGTGGTTAAGGGGGCTGGAGCGATGGCTCAGTGGCTAAGGGCGCTGCCTGCTCTTCCAAAGGTCCTAAATTCAATTTCCAGCAACCACATGATGGTTTACAACCATCTGTAGTGTGATCTGATGCCCTCTTCTGGCCTACAGTTGTACATGCAGGCAGAGCACTGTATACATAATTAATAAATAAATTATTTTTTTAAAAAAGAGAGTGTTTACTGATCCCCCAGAGTACTCAGGTTCAGTTCCCAGCACCCACATGGCGCCTCACAACTTCCTGAAACTCAGGTTCTAGGGAATCTGATGCCTTCTTTCAACTGATCTCTGCAGGCTCCTGTACATACATGGTGCACATGGCTCAGGCACACACATACACATAAAATAAACATACCTCCAAAACAATTACTTTCATGTAGTTAATGTTTGCTGGAGGAGGGGGACATTTCCTTTAATGAAACTCATTGGAGCACTGTGTGCACTTGCATGCACACACACACACAGAAAGCAGAAGAGTGTTGGTTGGAAAAAGTAAGGGGATCAGTGGAAGTAGGAGGGGGACAAGAGAGGGTATTGGAAGTGAATATAATTAAAATACATAATATACTAGTGTAAAAGTGTTACAGTGAAACTCATTGTGTATAATTAATATACACTAATAAAAAAAGAAGACAAGAACAAACCACATGACTTTACCAGGAATATAAGCAACAACGGAAAGAGCCTAGACTGCATGTGAAGAGGCTGGGCTCTGCTCAGGCCATCTGTGTGGCCCTGAGCCTCCCTACACTGGTACTCTGCTAGCCTTGCCAACTATAAGATTGTAATGTGGTATGGGCTATACCCCGAGTGCAGGGACTCCAGTTCTGGTCACTCCGATCTTTGTATTGATCAGCTGATTGACTGACTTGCTTGTGGGCTGCTTGTAACAGGGTCTCATCACTCTGCCCTGGCTGGCCCCACTCCTAGGCTTTTCTTCTGCCTCAGTCTCCCAAGCAGCTGGGAGTCCAAGTGCTTGCCACTGTGCACAAATCTACCCTGCGTTCTTGACTGTTGAGTTACCTGTGTTCTTCCATTGTCTTAGATGGAAAGTGGAAAGATATCAGTCAGTTCCCAATAAGAACATGTGAGGTATCCGCCTGCACTTTCCTCCTTTCCTAACCCCTGTAACCCGTACTACCTCCCAGCTTAACAGGGTAAGGGATGTCTTGGAAGAGAAATCAATGACTGATGTGCTAGATAGGATTTCCCAGTCAATACCAGCAGCCTGCATATTAGATTTTCTCCCTGCTAACGGGACTAGACCAGCAGCCTTCCCTTTGTACGAAGCTGCTCAGTATAACCCTGCTTGCACTTCTCCATGAGTGAATTAAATATTAAACACCCAGGCCACAGCCCTGGTGCAGCAGAACGTTCCCAGTACAGAGACAATGCACACAGCTCCAGTTGTCACTCTTCTGCTAGCTGTGGGCTAGGCCTCCCCATTCCTAGCCCACACTCCCAAGAATACACAAGAAATGGCAGTGTTTGACCTTCCCAGCAAGCTCATAGGTCTTCATAGTTTTCCTCCAACCTCACTGCTGCAGGCTCCAGGGATCCAGAAATGCCTGGAACCCTGGCTTGTGACACGTGCAGCACTGAAATGTAACAAGCAGCTGGAGATGTGGTTCAGTCAGGTGAGTGCTTATAGCGTGCACAAAGCTCTGGGGTTGATCTCCAACTGTGCACAAAACCAAGCATGGCGGCAGTACTTGCCTATAATCCTAGCAACCAGGAGATGGAGGCAGGAAGATAATTCAATAGTTCAAGGTCATCCTCAGCTACATAGACTACATCATTCCATTTGCAAAGAAGAAGAAGGAGAAAAAGAAAAGAAAAGAAAGAAAGAAAGAAAAGGAAGAAATTTAACAGGTATATATAACTGACTCAGTAACTTAGTTCCACATAGGGCCGGAGACTCCCTGGGAAACGGACAGGTCAGGAAGGGTGCTAAAGCCCTGACATCTCTCAGGACAATAGGGAATTAGACAGAATTGACAAGAGGCCTCATTGTGTAAGCCAGTGGGTTTTTCTTTTTTCTCAGATTAATATGGGTCATAGAATTACCAGACTGGTAGAATCCCAGCCATCCCTCAGGCTAACATCCTCGTTTATAGAAAGAGAAATGGAGGTAGGATTAAAAAGGGGAAATCACAGCCATCACTCAATGAACTGTAGCCTAAGAGGCTCCAGATCTCTGGGACAGAGCCCAGGTCTCTTTCCAGCCTACCTCCTACATGACACTCTGAGTCTCCTCATAATGACACTGAGGAGCAGGACTGGCACCGTGTCATCCGGTGGGTCATTTCCACAGGAAGCAGGATTCTCTCATTCTCACGGTCTGGCCTTGCTACCGAAGCCAAAAGCATGGAGTCTACAGGTACCAGCCCAGCTCTGCTGCCCTGAGGAACGGAGCTTGTGGTCCTACCACTCTCTGAGCCTTAATTCCTTAATCTGTAATAGGAGGATTTAAAAGCCACTCTTTGGAACGGCTCCTGTGAAGATGGGACAAGATGGTATGAAAGTGGGGTGTTTTGTAAACTGTGAAGTGCTATCCAAATGTTAGATACTATTAATATGTTATGAGGTCTGAAGACACTGCAGAGAGGAAAAAAAATAAGTATCAGGGGAGGAGGTCATACAGGAGTGAGAAGCCATTCTCACAAGAGGAGAGTCCTGCATGGGCTCCTCATGGATCTGACCAATCCTAAGGTCATTTGAGAGATGGACAGCACTAGGTCACACCATCTCAAGTCCACCGGTTCAGGACTTGGCGTGTGTGCACGCATGTACAATCACCTGGCTGTCTAGTACTACAGCACTTTACTTAGCTGCTCCGGGGCAGTCGTCAGTGTGTGGTCCTGAGGTGGGATACCCCACTTCGGGCCAACTCACAGACACCCCACTTCGGGCCAACTCACAGACACCCCACTTCGGGCCAACTCACAGACCCGCCAGGGAAAAACCTACTAATCAAAATCCTGTGGGGACCCTTCTCATCCTCTAGAGTCCTTACCTTGTACTTGGCCGCAAGCAGCTCGGTAGCCTGTTGTTCCCGCCGCAGATCCTCCAGCATCTTCTCCTTTTCTTCTAGAAGCTTCTGTTTCTCCTCGCTCACGAGGCTGCGATCATCCTGGATGGCGGCCTTCTCCTCCTCCAGTTGCTCCTTCTGTTCCTGCAGGTAATTCTCCATGTTCTTCTCCAAAGCTGACTCCAGGATCGGCTGGGGTGGGCGGTGATTGTTGTTGTTGTCATCTTCCTCATCGGCCACCCAAGCCTCAATCACGGCCCCCTCTGGGTAACCGGCTGGGGCGGACACAGCCTTCTTCCTGCGGCTGCTCTTTCTCCGAGGTCGCTTACCCAGCATCCCCTTCTTCTCCAGCTGGGCCTTCAAGCGCGCGATCTCTTCCTGGAACTCCCTCAGCAGCGTGTCCTTGGGGTCTTCGTTCACCCGGGGTTTGTTCTTGATGTTCTTGGCTCGGTTTGCAAAGCGGAGGGTGGAGAGGCTCTCGTCATAGCTATGAGAAGCTGGACCCAGTGTGGCCACCATGATGGTCTTGGCATTGCCCCCCAGTGAGTCCTGGAGCAGCCGGGTCAGCTTGGAGTCCCGATAGGGGATATGGGTGCTCCTGTTGCCGGCCAGGGCAGCAATCACATTGCCCAGAGCAGATAGCGAGAGATTGATTTTAGAAGCTTCCTTAGGCCTCTCCCCGCTGCTGCCACCACCACCACTACCACTGCCACCTCCATTGCCACCACCAGTTGTGGGCTGTGTAGCTGACCCTCCAGCTGTGTTGGGACCTGCCTTGTTCTGCCTCTCACTGCCAGCCAGGTCTACCAGGTTGAGCTTACCTACTCGGATATGGTCTTGGCCGTCGGAGCCACGCTCGCTACACTCCACTGTGATGACAAAGATGGCATGAGAGCGGGAACTGACCTCATTCATGTGAGTGCTACCCACCGCCCGGGCCTGGTTCCCCAGGTTCATCACATGCTCGATCTCCTTGACATTCTTGGTGACAAAGGAGGAGAGGTCCTTGATATAGACCCCTGTTTCAGGATTCTCCTTCAACTCTAGCCTCTTGCCTGGCTCCTTGGAGAGCAGGTCTCGAATCTCCTCCTGGTAGATCTCCAAGTAGGAAGCACGAACCAGGTACTGCTGGTTCTGGGAACGGGAGATGTGGGTGAAGATATGCTCAAAGGCGTTAGGGATAACCCCGCGGAGCTCTGGCTCCACCCAGGTCCCCTGCATGGTGTAGGTCTTGCCAGTGCCTGTCTGGCCATAGGCAAATACGGTGCCATTGAAACCCTGAAGCACTGAGTCTATCAGGGGCCTCACCGTTTCATCATACAGGTCGGCCTGCTTGGAGCTAGCATCATACACAGCATCAAAAGTGAAGGTCTTGGGCAGTTCCCCGGGTGCCGCGCGGGGGTTTCGCAGAGTCACCTGGCCCAGTTTCACGTCCATGGTCAGAATCTGCTCATGACCAGCAGCCTCCTCCTTCCTACTGAGGGGGCGGCACCGGGCCACCACCTTCAGGGCCTCGCTGGCCTTGGTCTTACTGGCCATCTTGCAGCTCTGTCCTTCCAGATGGGCCGCTCTGCAGCCTGGGCGGTCCTCCTGCCCTACTCCTAGGTCGGGATCAGCGATGCTGGCCCAGCCCCCAGGCACCGCTCTTCAATCCGCATGCAGCCTCCCAGGGTGGGGATGTAGGGAGTTGGCCCCGAGTCGCTGCAGTCCAGGCCTCCACAGCTCTCAACGGCTTTCTGTGCACAGGCTGGAGAGGTAGAATTAGGCAGAATCCCCAGGCAACCGCGCAAGCCGCTCCTGCCGAAGGGCAGTGCCTGGAACCCGCCCCATGCTGGGGCAAGAGGGAGAGCTACGGTAAACAGCTTCGGTAACAATGAGATAAAGGAAAAGGAAAATGAGATGGGGGTGGGCGGCAGAGCTGTCTTTTCCTCCCCCTTTTCTCCTTCCCCTAGGAATCCATGGCGGGGGATGCGGGTCCTGGGCGGCCGGGAGAATCCCGATCCTCCCGAGGGCAGAGGCTCACCTGGAGTCCTCCCCTCCGGCTGGGGGATCATTCATTGCAGCCACAGCTGGCTGCTACAGCCTCTCCTCCGCCTTCCCCGCCGCCGCCACTGGAGAATGAGAGAAAAACAGAAGAGGATGGGGCGGAGCAGCGGCGGCGAGAGTGATGTTGCTGCGGCCGCTGCGCTGCGGCCCGGGCTAGGTCTCCCGACTGGGGTGGGGCAAGGGGCGGGGCCGCGGGGCGGGGAACACGAGCCCGGCGCGGCCCTTGGTCGAGGGACAGCGGTACATCGCCACCCGCACCCCGCCGACCCCTCAGGGATGACAGGCTCTGGTGCCTACCCAGGTTCCGCGCCCACCAGTGGGATGCAGCGCAGCCACCGCCAGCCGTCACCCCACTGAACCCGAGCATGCTGGGAGATGTAGTCCTCCCTTTGTTAACTGGGGTCTGTCAGGTTGCTAATGCATTCTCCAGTCCTCAAGTCTAGGAGCTCCTCCTCCCACATGCAACCTCCCGGAGTGTGTCTGCTGAGGCTGCACCACCCACGCGTGTTCTCTGTGAAACCGCCATTCTTGGTTTCTCACTGCTCCAGCCATTTTGCTTGCAGATGGAGACATGTCACACTGTCTTCCACTCCTCAGGCTATCACCAGATCTCCTGGAGCTTTTAACTCCTAAACGTTATTGAGCTGGCTTTTCCTCTCCCTATCCTGGTTTACTCCCGAGTTTTCCTTTTAAACATTCTGCTGAAAGCGCAGTTAACTGATTCCACTCCTGGTGTCTGCAAATGGCCTCTGGTGCCAACCACATCACCTTCAATATCCTTTTTATTTAATTAATTTATTTATTTATATTTTTATTTTCAGGTTTTTCGACATAGGGTTTCTCTGTGTAACAGTCATGGCTGGCCTCGAACTCACAGCAATCCGCCTGTCTCTGCCTCCTGCGTGCTAGGCTTAAAGGCATGCGCCCCCACAGCCCGCTCACCTTCAATATCCTATGAAGGCATGTCCATCTTTTGACCTTCAGGCCCTACCTTCACTGATATGATCCAATCTGTACTCCTGATAACCATGCCATCACACTTTGCTTGGTCCCATTGAACCACGAGCCTATTCTAGGAGCTGGATCCTTCTGAAGGAGCTCTCACGCTGTAATAGAACTGACGCTGCCGTGTTGTGTCCTCATGCCTTTGCCCAAAGCTCCTGTTGCCTTTCTTCATCTGCTGTTCTGCCGCTGGCGCGTAGCACAGGCACTTCGTCATCTATGGAGCTGCGAGGGTTAATTTTTGTCAACACAAACTAGAGAGATTGTCTCCATTAGAGTGGTCTGTGGAGTATATTCCTGCTCGCTAATTGTCTAAT
Organism: Acomys percivali; assembly: GCA_907169655.1. Lineage (NCBI taxonomy): Eukaryota > Metazoa > Chordata > Mammalia > Rodentia > Muridae > Acomys > Acomys percivali. Next base: position 108,919,947 of record OU015742.1, on the reverse strand, counting down.
TGACGCAGGAGAGAGCCCCGCCCACAGTAGGAGGTGTCACCCCTGGGCAGGTGGTCCTGGGTTGTATATGGTGGCTGAATACAAGCCTGGAAGCCCACCAGTAAATAGTGTCCCTCCATGGTTACCACTTCAAGCTCCTGCCTCGAGCTCCTACCTCGGCTCCCTTGAGGATGGACTGAGCCCTGTAAATCAAATAAGCTCTTTCTTCCCAGAGTTGCTCTTGGCAGTGTTTTATCACAGCAACTGAGAAGCAAATCAAATCAGAAGGCTTCTCTGACTGGTTTGTTTCCATAGCAGGAAAAATAAAAATAAAAAAATGAAAAGGGTGGAATTTCCATAAAATAAAGCTTGGGCCTAGCATTCCAGTTCCTGTATGGTGTGTGTGTGTGTGTGTATGTGTGTGTGTGTGTGTGTGTGTATTTATGGGTTTGTGTGGGTGTATACACACATGCATGCATGTGGGTGCCTCTCCAGGCTAGAGATTGACCTCATTGAAAAAAATTTGTAGCCAGGCGTTGTGGCACACGCCTTTAATCCCAGCGCTCGGGAGGCAGAGGCAGATGGATCTCTGTGGGTTCGAGGCCAGCCTGGTCTACAGAGAGAGTCCAGGACAGTCAGTTGTTGTTGTTGTTGTTGTTTGTTGTTTGTTTGTTGGTTGGTTTTTTAAGACAGAGTTTCTATATGTAGCCTTGGAACTTTGTAGACTAGGTTGGTCTCAAACTCCTTCCTGCCTTTACCTTCTTGAGTGCTGGGATTAAAGGTGTATGCCAGCATGCCCAGCCTTATTCACAAGTTTTTAATTTTTTTCCCAAACGAGATTTCTTTTTGTAACTTTCCTAGACTCACTTTGTAGACCAGGCTGGTCTCAAACTCACAGAGATCCACCTGCCTCTGCCTCCCTGAGTGCTGGAATTATAGGCATGAGCCACCATGCCCGGCAATTCACAAACTTTTTTTTTTTTAAGATTTATTTATTTACACCTGCTGCCTACATGTGAGCCAGCAGGCCAGAAGAGAGTGCCAGATCTCATTATAGATGGTTGTGAGCCACCATGTGGTTGCTGGGACTTGAACTCAGGACCTTCGGAAGAACACCCAGTGCTCTTAACCTCTGAGCCATTTTTCCAACCTTAACAAGTTTTATAAACCTAGTCAGTCGTGATCCCAGCCACACTCAGTAGGAAGACCAAGAGTTTAAAGTCATCCTCAGCTACATAGCAAGTTCAAGGTCAACCTGCGCAACAAGAGACTCCCCCACCCCAGTCTCAACAACAACAAAAAAAAACTTATCTCTTATGCCATGCTATCCCCAATTCCTGGAACTCATCAGCTGGGCCAGTGTGAGGTTTAGCTGGTAGCTTGCCCACTTCCAAAGTTCCCTGGCCTTCCTCTCTACTCTGCTGGTCCAGCTCCACTGATGAGCGTGGCCTTTGGGCCAATTGCTGGTGAGTTTTGGCTGTGCGAACTGTACCTTTCTTGGCTCTGACAACATGGCTTGTGGATACTGTTTGATTCTTGAACTATTTCCTTGTTGTGCTTGGCTCTGCTTCTGCACACCCCTCTCCATCTTTTGGCTAACTCACCTGCCACTACAGCGCTGGATGAAATGCAGGACTATGCTACTCTCTCCATGTAGTCACTGCCGGCCCAGGTCCTTCTGTGTGGGAACCGAGGGTGAAAAGCCACTGCTTAGGTCTCTGAACAGCTGTTTTCACAGTAGGCTAAAGGTGTTTACCTTCCCTCACAGGACTTACAGAAAAATTAAGTCAAATGATATATGTGTGCACTCTCAGGCCACAAAAGGCACTCAAGAAAGGAGGGTCCGAGCCTGGTGGTAGAGCACGGGCAGATCTTTGAGTTCGGGGCTAGCCTGGTCTACAGAATTCCAGGACAGCCAAGGCAACACAAAGAAACCCTGTCTTGAATAACAACAACAAAGAAAGAAAGAAACAAAGAAACAAAGAAAGAAAAGAAAATGAGGACGCAGGGCCGAGGATCTACCTGGCTTAGCCAGGAGACCACTTGCCCAGCAAACATGAAAACCTGGGTCTGATCCTCAGCCTCTGAAAAGCTGGGCACAGTGGCACATGCCCTTAATCCCAGTAATTGGAAAATTGAGGCAGAAGGCTCAGAAACTAGCTATACAGTTAGTTTGAGGTCAGCCAAGGCTACAAGAGGCCCTGCCTCTAAAAAATAAATAAGTTCCTTTCCCTGTCCCCCACACTCAACACAGTTAGAGTTTTGTGTCTTCTATCACTTTTTCCATTTTTTTTAAGTTTAAAGATTTTATTTTTATTTATTTATTATATGTGCATGTATGTCTGAAAGTACCAGATGCTCTAAAATGGAGCTACAGACAGTTGTGATCCACCATGTGGGTGCTGGGAGTTGAACCCAGATCCTCTGGAGGAACAGCAGTGCTCTTAACAGCTGAGCCGTCTCTCCTGTCTTCCACCAATCTCCAGCTGCTCCGACCAGCGGTCTCCGGAAGCCACAGCACAGCTTCCTGTGTGCCTGTGTCCTGGTGCTGCTCCTCAGCTCAAGGCGCCTTCCTTCCTTTATTCCTCTACCTAGCCTCATCTTCCGTGGCTCAGCCTCTTCCGGCTCCTTCCTGCTCACGCCATTCGAAGAGACTTCCCTTACTGAGACCCGGTTTCCCCTTCACTAAGCCTCTCTAGAGACACCTTCAAAACACACCCAGAATTTGTTTTATTTACTGAGTGGGGGGTGGGGAGGAGCGGGCGGGAGGGAGAATATGTAACTCAGGTTGTGACATGTTTGTGGCCAGCACTCTTACCCATGGAGCCACCTGGCCAGTCCCTTATTCTATTTTGAGATAGTCTGTCTGTCAGCTTGCCTTCTTTTCTTCCCTCCGTCCCTTCCTCCCTCCCTCCCTCAGTCCCTCCTCTTTCTTTCTTTCTTTCTTTCTTTCTTTCTTTCTTTCTTTCTTTCTTTCTTTCTTTCTTTCTTTCTTCAAGAGAGGGTTTCTCTGTGTAGCCCTGGCTGTCCTGGAACTCACTCTATAGACCAAGCTGCCCTTGAACTTAGATATCCACCTGCCTTTGTCTGCGTGCTGGGATTAAAAGTGTGTACCACCAACACCCCTTGTGAGACACAGTCCTTCTTCTTCTTCTTTTTTTAAAAAAATTTTTCTTTTAAGATTTATTTATTTATTATATATACAATGTTTTGCTTGCATGTGTGCCTGCATGGCAGAGAAGGTCTCATTATAGATGGCTATGAGCTACCATGTGGTTGTTGAGAATTGAACTCAAGACCTTTGGAAGAACAGCCAGTGCTCTTAACCTCTGAGCCATCTCTCCAGCCCAACACAGTCCTTCTAAATTGCCCAAGCCGGCCTTGAATTTGCAATCCTTCTGCTTCGAGCCCCTGAGTAGCCAGGATTACACATGTGTGCTACCACGCTTGACTGGAAGCTCACTTCTGAGGAATACAGTCTGTCTCTCCATGATCACATCCCTCTGTACTGTGCTCCTCTTCTCCTTCACTGAACTCAGCCTGAAGGTGAGTACAAAAATTATTTGTCAGCTGGGCGTGGTGGCGCACACCTTTAATCACAGCACTCGGGAGGCAGAGGCAGGAGGATCGCTGTGAGTTCCAGACCAGCCTGGTCTAAAAAGCAAGTCCAGGATAGCAAAGGCTACACAGAGAGACCTTGTCTCAAAAAACAAACAAAACAAAACCCAAAATTATTTGTCCACCTCCCTTTGCTCAGTGTAGATTGCGTGTTTGTTTTGTTTGAGACAGTGTCTTCCTGTCTAGCCAAGGCTGGCCTTGAATTTCCAATCCTTCCGCCTCGGTTGTCTGCGCAGTTGGATTTACAGGCCTATACCACCAACCCTGGCTCTTTTGCCATTTTTGCACTCATGGTGATTAGTTTCACTCTTGACACATAGTGTACGTTCCATTGGTCAATTTACATATTTATTTTGGCTTTGTGTGTGGTATATGCACATATGTATGATGTATGTACGTGTGTGCATGTGTCTATATGCCTGTGTATGCTCTTGAGTACACTTTCCCATGTGAGCAGAGGTACCTGTGTAGTCCACAGCATCTTCTTATTTTTTGAGACAGGCTCTCTCAAAGAACTCGGCGTTCACCATTATGTCTATCTTAGTCAGCCAGCCTCCAGGACCTGCCTGTCCTGTTCCTCAGCACAGAGACAACAAGCACACATAGCTGCTGAAGGCGTCTTTATTTATTTTATCTATTTTATTTGAGTTCTTATACCTCTGTTTCCCTCTCAACCCTTATTCACCCAAATACCTTCCAACACCCCAACACAAGGCAGGAAAGAAAGAAGGTCAGTGGGGGAGAGGGAGTGTAGACCTCCTTAGGCTACTTCCTGCTGTTCAGGGACGTAGTTCCTTGGGGCAAATCCAATCTTCATTATAGGATATCTTCAACTTCTCATCAAACCACATCAAAAGCAACCAGGAGCAACAGAGAGTAGTGCCAGCACTCTTCTTTCTTGGAGCACACCCTCCTTCCAGCCCTGGCATTTATTCCCTCTCCAGAGTCCTCAGAATTAAACCAACTGTAGCTGGCAAAGAGCCATCTCAGAGTCTACCGAAGGCAAATAGTTTGCTGCTGTGGACATTCTGAATCAGCCCCCTATCCCACACCTGGGATTAAAACAAAAACAGAGCCGGGCGTGGTGGCGCAGGCCTTTAATCCCAGCACTCGGGAGGCAGAGGCAGGCGGATCGCTGTGAGTTCGAGGCCAGCCTGGTCTACAAAGTGAGTCCAGGATGGCCAAGGCTACATAGGGAGACCCTGTCTCGAAAAACAAAAAGCAAAAAACAAAAAACAAAAACATGTTTTCTTAACATAACTGAGTTTTTAAAGGCACCAAAACTTTCCACTACAGTTGCCCAGCTTTTTCGTCACAGCTGGTGATGTTTTTCTGGCTTTTGTTTTTGTTTTTGTTTTGTTTTTCGAGACGGGGTTTCTCTGTGTAGCCTTGGCTGTCGTGGACTCATTTTGTAGACCAGGCTGGCCTCGAACTCACAGAGAACCACCTGCCTCTGCCTCCTGGAGTGCTGGGAACAAAGACATGCGCCACCACCGCCTGGCTCACCGAGTTACTCTTACAGTACTCTTTATAGCTGGACTTGGGACTACTAAGTCTGTCTTTCTCACCATAATGTGTGTGTGTTCCCTACAGAAAAGAACAAGATTTTTGCCCTTATTTCTCCTTTCTTCACACTTAACATGTTATATGTATTTTGTGACTTGTACAAACTTTAGGAAATCACTCTTGTTTGTTAAGCAAATGAGTACATGTTAAAGACCTTTAGGACAAGAACATAACGGAGGGAAAGCCAGATGTAATAGTCATAAATCCTTCTGTCTGTTCTACTTTGACTAGAGTATCCTCAAGGTTATCCTCACATGGACCTCCCAGCACTCCAAGAAAATGGGAAAATTGGGCTGGAGAGATAGCTCAGTGGTTAAGAGTGCCAGAGGTCCTGAGTTCAATTCCCAGCAACCACATGGTGGCTCACAACCATCTATAATGTGATCTGATGCCCTCTTCTGGCATGCAGGTGTACATGCAGGCAGACCACTGTATACATAATAATAAATAAATCTTAAAGAAAGAAAGAAAATGGGAAAATATTTATACCCAAGCTCTTTTCTTACTTTCATTTATTAAAATTTATTTTTAAATTTTTTTAATTTTTAAAAATTAATTTAATTTAATTTAATATTTAAAAAATTTTTAGTTTTCCTTTTTTAAATTTAATTTTATTTTATTTTTCCTTTTTTAAAGATTTATTTATTGGCGCGGTGGTGGTGGTGCGGTGCACGTCTTTATTCTCTCAGCACTGGGGAGACAGAGGCAGGTGGATCACTGTGAGTTCGAGGCCAGCCAAGGCTACACAGAGAAATCCTGTCTCAGAAAAAAAAAAAAAAAAAAAAAGATTCATTTATTTAGTGTGTAGGAGTGCTCAATCTGCATGTACACCTGCAGGCCAGAAGAGGAAATCAGATTCCAGTATAGATGGTTGTGAGCTACCATTTGGTTGCTGGGAATTGAACTCAGGACCTTTGGAAGAGCAGGTGGCACTCTTAAATGCTGAGCCATCTCTCCACCCACATCCTACTTTATTTATTTATTTATTTATTTATTTTGACACAGGGCTTCTCTATGTAGCCCTGACTGTTTTGGAACTCTCTGTGAAACCAAGCTGGCCTGGAACTTCTGGAGATGCCACTGCCTCTCGAGTGCTGGGATTAAACACGTGCACCACTATGTTTTTGGCAACATCCTTGTTTTGTAAAGAAGGCCCAGCCCAGAAGCTTCAGACTGATGCAGTAGGGAGAAGAAACTAAAATAATAGAAAAAAACCCTAAAATAATAAAAATGAAAGCAAAGCGTGGTGGCAGTTCACAGGCCTTTAATCCCAGCACTTGGGAGTTCGAGGTTAGACTGGTCTACAAATGGACTTGGACAGCCAAGGCTACACAGAGAAACCCTGTCTTGAAACAAAAACCAATAAATTAAATTAAAATAAAATAAAGTAAGAAACAAAGCCACTGAAACTTCAACCTCGCAGCCCTGTGGTCTTCCGTTGTGTATTGGATGGCATTAGCATAAAGATAAGTAGCAGGGCAGCTGCTTATGACGCCGTGCTTAATAATGAAAGTGCTTGCTCATTATGTAGCCCAAGCTGTTTTATAGCCTCCCGAGTGCTGAGATTGTAAGTGTGCCCTACCACACTCAGCTTTCCCCACCGCCCCAGGGGATTCCCACATCAGCTGCTTCTTCAAGTAAAGATCTAGTACATTCCGGTTACAGCCGTAAAACTGTACAATGAGCGTACAAGACAGAATAAGCTTATCAAAGTCCTGAGCAGAGGCCTTACAAACAAAAGGACTAACTCCGGACTTGGATTTACTATGCAAAACCAGGTTTGGCCAGCAGAGGGAGATATAGCTATGTGACAAAATTACTGCATAGCCTCTAAGAGTATTGGCTGTCAATCACTCTAGGGTTATCTAATTTTAGCCCTTCAGTGTGATCAAGCTTAGATTCAAATTACTTTATTTTTTTTTTTAAAGTACTTTAGATAAATCCTCTACCCATAATAGGCAAATAATCTACCACTGAGATAAATCCTCAACCTGTAAGCCTAGATTTCTTTTTTTTAAAGCCTTATTAATGATTATGATTACTTTATGTGTGGGGTGCTTTGCCTGTGTACCACCTGTGTGCAGTGCTCACGGACACCAGAAGAGAGCGACAGATACTCTGGAACTGGAGTTGTAGAAGGTTGTGAGCTGACATCTGGGTGCTGGGAACGGAACCCAGGTCCTCTGCAAGAGTAGCCAGTGCTCTTCCCTGCGGAGTGAGCCAATTTTTCCATCCCAATTTCTTGTTCTTGCGTGGTTGTTGTGTTTGAGACAGTATCTCAGCTGTAGTCCAGAATGTCTGTCGCTCTCTGTCTAATGCTGGCTCACAACAAACCTGCAGTTGCCGGGCGTGGTGGTGCACGCCTTTAATCCTAGCACTCGGGAGGCAGAGGCAGGCGGATTGCTGTGAGTTCAAGGCCAGCCTGGTCTACAGAGTGAGTCCAGGATAGCCAAGGCTACACAGAGAAACCCTGTCTCAAAAAAAACAAAAACAAAAACAAAAAACAACCTGCAGTCCTCTTGCCACAGCCTGTTGAGTGCTAGGACCACAAGTATGGACTCCAATACTTAGCTTCTAGCCTACACTAATGATTTCTACCATTTCTGTTTGCTGTTTTGTTTTTGAGATAGATTATCTGTTGGGGACAATAGGCCATATGGCCAATGCTCAGACATCTTGTCAGAGCCTGCACCTTTAAGTCTCTGTTTTTCCCAGAGCTTGCCTTTCACCAAACTAGCTGACCTTGTTGTGGGTCAGCAGTTAGAGTAAAGACAGATAGAGATGGAGCAACCCTGTTATGGTTTAGCAGTTAGACTAGACAAAGATGGAGCCAGATACCCTGTGTGGCAGGACATTATGACCCTGCCTAGAATTCCCTGTGTTTTGAGAAAAGCCTGCAGCTGGGTTGCTATAGCAATATGCTTCCCTTATAAAAGTTATAAAAGCTGCTGCCTGACTAATAAAGTTTGAGAGTTTGATCAATCAGACTTGCTCTCCTTCTTTGTGTCTTGCATTTTTCAACAGGTGAACTTCCTCCTGAGTTTCAGTCGAACCCCGCAGGCCGGGGCAAATATCATAGTCCAGACTGTCCTTCAACTTACATCGCTGGGGACAGTCTTGAATCCCGATTTTCTGTGACAGTGTCCAGTGTCCTGGGGTTACAGGCATTTACCACCAAACCTATCTACTTGAGCCTAGGTTTCTAAGTGCTTCTCTTCTCTTGAAAGCTGTTTCTCTATAGTCTGTAGTTTCTGGAGGCTGGGATTTGTCAATTAAAAATTGTATTTTTATTAACCATTTTTGGTTGTTTTTTAAGATGTGGTTTCATGCATCTTAGGCTGGCATCGAATTTACAATGTAGGCAAGGATGACTCTCTCCCACTTCTGCCTCTCTGAGTACAGGGTTTCAAGTGTGCAGCACAGCCAGCTTGCATTTATATATTTATTGTTTCTTTTTTTTTTTTTTTTTGAGACAGGGTCTCTCTGTGTAGTCTTGGCTATCCTGGACTTGCTTTGTAGACCAGGCTGGCCTCGAACTCACAGTGATCCACCTGCCTCTGCCTCCTGAGTGCTGGGATTAAAGGCGTGCACCACCATGCCTGGCAATTGTTTCTTTTTTTGAGACAGGGTCTCACTATATAGTCCTGGCTGTTCTGGAACTCATTGTGTAAACCAGGCTGGCCTCGAACTCACAGAGATCCACTTGCTGTGATCAAAGGTATGTGCCACCACACCCACCTTGCTAGTTTTTTTTTTTTAACACTTTTGTTGTTGTTGTTGTTGTTGCTTTGTTTTTTTTTTTTTTTTAGATAGGATTTCTCTATGTAGCCTTGACTGTCCTGGACTCACTTTGTAGACCAGGCTGGCCTTGAACTCACAGTGATCTGCCTGCCTTTGCCTCCCGAGTGCTGGGATTATAGGTGTGCGCCACAGCACCTAAGCTGTTTCTCAGGGGGTTTGTGGCAGGATTTTCCTATGTGTTCTAGCCTCCAACCTCAAACTTGCCAAAATGCACTGTTTCTGCCTCAGTTTCCCAAGAGCTGGGACTATAGGTAAGCCTGTTTCTGTTTTTTTCACTGGTCTCACTGTTTCCCAAGCTGCCCTTTCACTCATGGCTTCAAGCAACCTTTCTACCCCAGCTGGCAGAGTAGCTGGGACCGCAGATGTGCACCATAGTGCCAAGCTTGACCTATGACCCCAGCACTGTAACCCTGGGAGCTAAGATTTCAACATATGAGCTGTGGATAAGTGTGGGGAGATGCAAATGTCCGGGTAGCAATAACTGCTGACCATCAGCGCTAACCTGAGGGACAGCAGCTATGGTAGAAATTCAGGAGGCCAGATTTGGGGCCAAAGCGTAGTCTCCCAGACACTTGTACCAGACAGGAACAGTAGCTGAATCTCTCCACTTCCGTAGCTTCCTGGGCCTCCCCAGACTGGTTATCTGGTGCTTTTTCCTGACTCACTATCCATCAGCCTTCAGAACCAAGGGCCTGTCTCTCTCCTGGAATGCTGCAGGAGCAGTTTCCAGGTGTGACTCATGAACTGCAATAGTCTGACTGAGAACTTGAGAAGCATTTAGGAAGCTGAGGGTACAGTTAGCAAGCTTCTCAGAGCCTCCTGGGCCGGGGATCGCATATCTGGGTGTTCACACATCACCACCACCTTTGCCATTATTTTCATGAAAGATACAACTTACATTTCTCTCTCTCTCTCTCTCTCTCTCCCTTCTCCCTTCCTCCCCTCTCACCCTCTCCTTCGTTGACAGGGTTCGTGTATCCCAGGCAGGCTGGCCCGAGGATGATCTTGCTGTCTGATTCTGCCTCCACCTCTCCAGTGTTAGGATTACAGCATCATAGGTGGGCTTAAGGCAGGTGCTAGAAACGGAACTCAGGGCTTCGTGCGCACCAGGCCAGCATCTTCAGTTCCACTAATACCGTCTCTCCAAATGTGGGTGGTATCGACCATCTTAGGTTTCTACTGCTGTGAAGAAACGCCATGGCTTGGGGAGGAAAAGGTTCGTTTGGCTTACAGGTCCATATCACAGTGCACCATCTAAGGAAGTCACAGCAGGAGCTCAAGCAGAGCAAGAACTAAAGCAGAGGCCACAGATGGGCGCTGCTTACTGGCTTTCTCCCATGGCTTGCTCAGCCAACTTTCTTATAGAACCCAGAACCACCAGCCCAGGTGTGGCCCCACCCACAATGGGCTGGGCACCTCCCACATCAATCACTAATTAAGAAAATGCCTTACAGGCATGCCCATGGGCAAATCTTATGGAGACATTTTCTCAATGGAGAGCCCCTCTTCCCAAATGACTCTGACTCATATCAAGTTGACATAGAAACATCTAGACAGAGACAAAGGTGGTTTTCTCTGCTTAGCTGTAACCAAGGGTGCTGGATACAGATAGCATTCAATAGATGCGACACTGAGCCCTCAGAGGGTCTGTGGGTAGGCCTCCTGCACACTGCCTAGCCGGGCGTGGTGGCACATGCCTGTAAACCCAGGCAGAGGCAGGTGGATCACTGTGAGTTTGAGGCCAGCCTGGTCTATAGAGTAAGTCCAGGACAGCCATGGCTACATAGAGAAAACCTATCTTGAAAAAAAAAAAAAAAGCCAGCATGATGTCCATGCCTTTAACCCCAGCACTCGGAAAGCAGAGGCAGGTGGATTGCTGTGAGTTTGAGGCCAGCCTGGTCTACAGAGTGAGTCCAGGACAACATTGGCTACACAGAGAAACCCTGTCTCAAAAAAACAAAAAAAAAAGTCAGACACATACCTATAATTGTAGCTCCTTGGGAAGCTGAGGCAGGAGGATTGAGAATTCAAGGACAGCCTAAGCTGCATAGTGAGACCTTTTCTCTAAAAGCAGAAAGCTAAACAAAACTACCCAAGCATGATGGCTTATGCTTTTCGTGCTAACCCTGGGAGACAGAGGCAGGCAGATTTGTGAGAGTTCAAGGTTAGCCTAGTGGACATACCAAGCTCTAGGCCAGCCAGAGCTCCATAATGAGACCTCATCAAAACTAAACAAGCATCAACAAAACAAATATAAATTGAGCATGGCACTGCGTGACTGTAATCCCAGCACTTGGGAAGTCTGGGTAGGAGGGTCAGGAGTTCAAGGCCATCTTCAGCTATATCCTGGACTGTGTATGTGAGATGCTTTCTCAAGAAACTAACTGATTGACTACATTAATTAATTAAAAAGAATCATGCCTGGTCCACATCTGTAATCCCAGAAATTTGAAAATAGGAGCAAGATCAGAAGTTCAAGGTCATCCTTGGCTACATATCAAGTTTGAGGTCAGCCTGGGCTCCACATGACCTGGTCCGTAACGACAATAGAAATGCTCGACACAACAAATGAGGCAAGCCCTTTAAACTTTTCAAAGAGGAACGTGTCTAAACTGCTCCAAAATGTACACCCAAGGGCAGCTGTTGGCTGGCTCCAGTCACAAGAAGTCACAGAAAAGTCTGGGCAACCTCCCGTGAACTGTGTGGAGTCAACTTTAAAAACCCAAGCCTGCTTCACTGGCAAAAGCCCAGGTGTTCTCTGAGAGCGCTATCAACCCAAAGGCCACGCTGACAGCCATGGGAAGTTAATCCCCTCAGGAGATCCTGTCTTACCTCAGAAGGTTATGAATCTCAAGTGGACAGCTGATGAGTACAGGGAGGGAGCAGTGGGAGAGCTGGCAACAGGCCCCAGGCTTCAGTCAGGAACCTCAGCTCCAGCCTAGCTGGAGACCTCAGTGTGCCCATGCCCCTGGGCCTCATGTGATGTCATCCTCTGAGCCCAGCAAGGGGCAGCCCTGCTCAGCCACCCATTCAGAGATGGTGTCATGAGCAAATATATTAAAATATATATATATATATAATTTTTATAAAAATACTTTGAAAAGTTTAAAGTGCTAAAATGATATGACTGGTTGGGTGGTGGTGGTGCACACCTTTAATCCCAGCACTTGGGAGGCAAAGGCAAGTGAATCTTTGAGGTTGAGGTCAGCCTGGTCTACAGAGCAAGTTCCAGGATAGGGCAGCCAAGGCTACACAGAGGAACCCAGTTTCAAACAAACAAACAAACAAAAACTCCAAACAGATATGACTGGTTACTAGGAAAAAAGAGAGATCCAAGTATTGTGGCGCATGCCTTTAATCCCAGCACTCTGGAAGGCAGAGCAAGGTAAATCTCTCTGAGTTCAAGGCCAGCCTGGTCTGATCTACACAATGAGTTCCAGGACAGTCAGAGCTATGTAGAAAGATCCTGTCAGAGGCAGGCGGATCAATGTGAGTTCAAGGTCAGTCTGGTCAAAAAAGTGAGTCCAGGACAACCAGGACTACACAGATGCACCCAGTCTCAAAAAACCAAAACCAAACAAACCAAAAGAGAAACAGAAAAGGAGGGGGATGGGCCTGAGCCTCCCTGGTCCTCTGGTCACTAGCTGGGACCAGTGCAGTCCCTCCCGTGCCTTTCTGTGCTCCTTAGGATGAGCTCCTTGTGATGCTGTCATGTTCCAGTCTTGCAATTCCATGAGGCAATTTCCCAGAAGACCTGTGGAAATAGCTCAGCTGGCCACATTCCTCACTGTGACTAGGACAGCGAAGGGGAGAGGGAGATGAGTAAGGAGAAAACGTGACTGCTAAGGAAGCAGTCCTCTGACTGCTGTCAGAGATCTTAAGCAGAGAGATAATATGATTAGGGCTATGTGGTTTTCTTAAATTTAATTAAAGATAGTAAACTTTTTTTTGGAGACAGGGTCTCCATAGCCCAGGCTGCCCTGGAAATCATTAGATAGTCTGGGCTGGCCTCAAATTTGAGATCTTTTTCTGGCCAAGGCCACCATAGTACCTTGTATGTATGTATGTATGTATGTATGTACCTACGTACGTATGTATGTTTGTTTGTATGTGTGTATGTTTGTTTGTATGTATGTGTGAGTATGTATATATGTATGTTTATGTATATATGTGTATGTATGTTTGTGTGTATATGTGTTTGTATGTACAAGTGTGTGTGCGTTTATATGTATGTGTGTATGTATGTACAGGTGTATATGTGTGTGTATGTATGTATATATGTGTGTGTATATATGTGTGTGTATATATGTGTGTGTATATGTGTGTATTATGTATGTTTGTGTATGTATGTATTATGTATGTGTGTGCTGGAGATTGAACCTGAGACTTGACTCAGGTGGGGCAAGTACTCTGGACACAGAGCTGTATCCTCAGGCTTCTCCTTCTCCTTCTCCTTCTCCTTCTCCTTCTTCTTCTTCTTCTTCTTTTTAATTACATTTGTTTGTTCATTTATGTGTGTTCACTACGGCGCACATTGAGGTCAGTGGCCAGGCTTAGTGACAGGCACTTTGTCAGTCCAGCTTTCCGTTTTAGTTTCTATGTTGTTGCCAGATGTCACTAATTGCCCTGTTAGCCCTAGTTCTGCTGGGCCTTGAGCCTAGTTTTTTGTTTGTTTGTTTGTTTGGGGTTTTTTTTGGGTTTTCTTTTTCTTTTTTCTTTTTTTTTTTTTTTGAGACAGGGCCTGCCCAGCTTCAACCTCACAGAGTTCTACCTGTCTCCAGAGTGCTGGGACTAGCCTGGCACAGTGCCACACGCCTGTAATCCCAGCACTCAGGAGGCAGAGGCAGGCAGATCTCTGTGAGTTCGAGGCCAGCCTGGTCTACAAAGTGAGCCCAGGACAGCCAAGGCTACACAGAGAAACTCTCTCCCCCCTCGTCCCCCCCCCCCAAAATAATAGAGTGCTGGGCCTAAAGGTTTATGCTATCATGTCACGCCTAACTTTTTGTTTTGTTTTTAAAGATTTATTTGTTTATTAGATATACAATGTTCTTCAAGTATGCTGTGTGCCAAAAGAGGGCGCCAGATCTCATTATAGATGGTTATGAGCCACCATATGGTTGCTGGGAATTGAACTTATGACCTCTGGAAGAGCAATCAGTGCTCTTAACCACTGAGCCATCACTCCAGCCCCAACTTTGTTTTTATTTTTATTTATTAATTTATTTTTTAAGATTTATTTATTATTTATTATTATGTATACAGAGCTCTGCCTGCATGTACATCTGCAGGCCAGAAGAGGGCATCAGATCACATGCCCTCTCTCCAGCCCCAACTTTTTGGTTTTCTTTTCTTTTCTTTTTTTTCGTTTTGTTTTTTTTTGTTTTGTTTTGTTTTTTGTTTTTTGAGACAGGGTTTCTCTGTGTAGCCTTGGCTGTCCTGGACTCCCTTTGTAGACCAGGCTGGCTTCGAACTCACAGCGATCCGCCTGCCTCTGCCTCCCGAGTGCTGGGATTAAAGGCGTGCGCCACCACCGCCGGCAAACTTTTTGGTTTTCAAAGACAGGTTTTGTTACGTAGTTCAGGCTGCTCTGAATCTGCCTCTTCCTCTCATGTACTATATTACAGACATTTGCTACCATATCCTATTGTTGATCTTTTTAAATATTAAGGTCCCTTCCATCTACCCTTCCCTTCCTTCCTCACCCTTTCTTTCTTTTCTTTTTATTTATTTATTTTTTGGTTTTTTGAGACAAGGTTTCACTGGGTAGTCTTGGCGGTCTTGGACTCACTTTGTAGACCAGGCTGGCCTCCAACTCACAGTGATTCACCTGCCTCTGCCTCCAGGTGTGCGCCACCACCCCCAGCTTCTCACTCTTTCTTATCTCCCTTCATTATCTTTGTCCTGTGCTGTTTGATGCCCTAGGGGAGAAAAGAAAGGTCCTGCTCTTTCAGCAGAGCATTTGGGCACTGAGCCAGCGGAGCCCTGACTGGTGGCGCCCCATTGTAGGAGGCCAGCACTCTGGTCAGGATCTATGGTCCTACCTGCAGAGTCCCTTGCCTGAGGGCGCAGCATGCTCCAGGAGGAGGCTGGGGCTCAGTAAAGGAGTACCAGGTGGGAGACACATTCTCAGGATTGCTTGGTCCCAGAAAGGCTGGAGACAACCCCTAGGCTCTCGCTCAGCCTTCCGGGAGGGCCTGTCGCAAGCACTGCCCGAGGGGCCCGAAGTCCGGCGTCCTGGCTGTATGTCCGCCTTTTGCGATCGTGCATTTTTTGCGATTCAGAGCTTTGGGGTTCTGTATGCCTGACTCCATGGGCCAAGTAGGTGATGAACCCAGCCTGGAGTGACCTCTCCAGGCTGTCCCACCCTCTTCTTCCTCCCCAGCTTCCTTCAGCAGCAGACCAACTTCCGTCCCTCTTCTCAGTGTTTCCCATAGACCCATACCTGGCCACCAGGTCCTAACTCAAGGCTTTGGGGGAAGACAAAAAACTGAGACCACATATTTGTTGTGTGTCCTTGTGTGTGTGTGTGTGTGTGTGTGTGTGTGTGTGTGTGTGTGTGTGTGTGTGTGTATTAGTGTGTGCTGTCTTAAGAGGAAGGACATATTCTCCTTTTTTTTCTTTTAGACAGGGTTAGCATGTAGCTCAGGCTGGCCTCAAACTCACCATGAAGACGAGGATGACCTTAATCTCTGGGCCCTACAGCCTCAATCATCCACATGTTGGGGTAACAGTCAAGCGCCATTACATGTGGTTATGGGGTGCTGGGGATCAGCGGAGACCAGATCCTGGCCTTTGTGCCGGCTAGGCACGCACTCGACCAACTGGGCTGTATTGGTGACCTCAGAACACTGTCTTTTATTTATTTAATTTTTTTGAGTTTTTGAGACAAGGTTTCTCTGTGTAAGAGCTCTGGCTGTCCTACAACTCACTTAGTAGACCAGGCTGCCCTCAGACTCTAAAAGACAAGCCTGCCTTTGCCTCCCGCATGCTGGGGAGTAAAGGAGAGCCCCAGGAACAGCTGGCTCAGAACTGTCTTTGTGGGGAACCTATGGCAGTGGTCTGCTCAACATTGTATCCTCAGCTCTGGCCATGAAACTGGCCTCTGACAAATATGTATCAACACAAGTGAGTGGATGAACAGAAAACAAGTGAAACAAAGTTAGATCTGAAGAATACTCATTGTTTGACTAGAGCAACATGAAGAGCTTTCTAGAATTTGTTTAATTTATTTTTTATTATTTTGAGACAGGGTTTCTCTGTGTAGCTCTGGCTGTCCTAGATTCACATTGTAGACCAGGCTGGCCTCGAACTCACAGGGATCCGCCTGCCTCTGCTTCCCGAGTGCTGGGATTAAAGGCATGTGCCACCACCACCCAGCAATAGTTTCTTTATTTAATTTTTTCACACAATATATTTTGATCATATTCCTTCCCTTCCCCAACTCTTCTAGATCATTCTCATCTTCCTGCCCACCCAACTTCGCGTTCTTTCTCTCTCTCAAAAAGAAAAAACAAGACCAATGAAAATCAAAACAAGAGCCCGGCACTGTGGCGCAGGCCTCGTGTGTGCTGTCAGTCTCTGTGAGCTCCCATATGCCTCAGCCCTGCTGTGTCTGGAAGATGCTGTTTCCTTGGAGTTGTCTGTCACCTCTGCTTCTCACGATCTTTCTATCTCCTCTTCCACGTGGCTGCCTGAGCCTTGAGGGGATGAGTTGATGAAGACATCCTATTTAGGGTAGAGTGCTCCAAAGTCTCTCGCACCCTGCGCATCATCCAGCTGTGGTCTCTGTGTTAATTGCCGTCCACTACAAGAAGAAGCTTCTCTGATTAGAACTGAGTGATGCACTGATTTATGAGTTTAACAACGTTCCATCAAGAGTCATTTGCTTGCTATGCTCCTTTAGCAGAGCAGTTGTCAGGTGTCCACCACCACATCCAGCTTTTTTTTTTTTTAAGTTTTTAAAATGTTATATTATATGTTTGAGTGTTTTGGTCACATGTATGTCTGTTCATCACATGTGTGCATGGTGCCTGTGGAACTCAGAAGAGGGTGTCTTATTTCCTGCCACTGGAATTATGGACATTTGTGAACACTGTATGAGTGCTGGGAATACAGCCTGGGTCCTCTGCAAGAACTGGTGCTCTTAACCGATTACTCATCTCTCTCCAGGGATGTGCAAGCAGGCAGTCCTCGGGCTACGTGTAGGAGGTCAGTCAGAGCAGGAGCAGTCGGTAAGAGGATAGGAAAAGAAAAGGAGGCAGTGGCCGAGGAGAGGAAGACAGAAGGGGCGTTGTGGGGTCCAGGACAGCCTGATTGAGCCTGAAAGAAGGAGTCCTGTCACTGCCAGCAGGCCTGTCTCATAGTCTCAACCTTACCAGCATTCTTGTCTTGGATCTTGACTTTGTTGCTTCTTCTTCCCAAACTAAAATTAATCTCTTGGGTTTTTTTGCTTCCCTTGACCCGAGGCTCATCTGAGTGTGACCTGCAGTGACCCAGGTCCTATCCACCCAGCTCATCACTTCTGGGCATGTGTCACAGACATCCTGTCCAGGTGGCACAGCCAGCTCAGCAGCTTCAATAGTGGCCTTCCTAGGGTGCTCCAGCTGTGGCCAGATCCTAAGGATGAGGAAGAAGAGGCAGATGCAGAGACACCTGGGAATGTGGCTCAGAGGCATAGCACTTGCCTTGCAGGTATATAAGTCTCTGGGTTCTTGTCTCGGTGCCGCAGAAGTGTAAGAACAGGGCAAAACGAGACAAAGCAACAGATGCAGAAAACAAAGGGAGGACACGGCTGCTCCACAGTTACAGAGGAACTAAGTGTCTGATTTTCATATTTTCTGCCTTGAGCTAGCTTGGGCTGGCTTCAATTCCAAACAAATGGTTGGACTTCCTCCACTTAGACGGATCCAAAATGTGACTCCATGCCACCTTAATAACCTCGACTAAAGCCAAGTGTGGGGATCCACACTTTAATCCTGACACTCGGGAGGCAGAGGCAGGCGGATCTCTGAGTTCAAGCCAGCCTGGTCTACAGAGGGAGTTTTGGACAGGCAGGGTTGCACAGAGAAAGCCTCTCTCAAAAAGCCAAAAAAAAAAAGAAAAAGAAAAAGCCAAGGGGGGAGGGCGTGAATAAGACTGGGCATGCCCTCATATATTAACCTAAGCCTCACTCCTTACATAATTCCTGCCACCATCACCATACTCAGAAGTATATATACACTGGCCCTTACTCACCCTGAGGCCCTTCACCTTTCTCCTCCACCAACTCCACCAACCTCCTTAGCCCAATCTCTGCAATGGCTTCTTTTCCACATCTCTAATTCTTGAGTTATTTTTCTTTATTCTGTGGACCACTGCTACCACGCTATTTATTCTTTTCATTTAAAAATATCACAAGGAGCCAGGCAGTGGTGGCGCACTCCTTTAATCCTAGCACTCAGGAGGTAGAGGCAGGTGGATCACTGTGAGTTCAAGGCTAGCCTGCTCTACAAAGTGAGTCCAGGACAGCCAGGGCTACACAGAGAAACCCTGTCTCAAAAAAACAAAAATAAATAAATAAAAATATCACGAGGAGCCAGGCAGTGGTGGTACATGCCTTTAATCCCAACACTTGGGAGGCAGAGGCTGGTGGGTCTCTGTGAGTTCGAAGCCAGCCTGGTCTACAAAGGGAGTCTAGGACAGCCAAGGCTACACAGAGAAACCCTGTTTTTAAAACCAAACCAAACCAAAACAAGATGGCTCACCTATGAAAGATGCTGCTGCTGAGCCTGAGAATCAACATGGGGAAAGGAGACAACTGACTTCTTCTTCTTCTTCTTCTTTCTTCTTTATTTTTTTCTTTTTTCTTTTTTTTGGTTTTTCGAGACAGGGTTTCTCTGTGTAGCCTTGGCTGTCCTGGACTCACTTTGTAGACCAGGCTGGCCTCGAACTCACAGCGATCCGCCTGCCTCTGCCTCCCCAGTGCTGGGGTTAAGGGTGTGGTGCGCCACCTCGCTGGCTGACAACTGACTTCTACAAGTTGTCCTCTGAGTACACACATGCCATGGCATGTGTCTATGTGTGAGTGTGCATGCGTGTGTGTGGGTGTGTGCAAGAGAGTGAGTATGCACACACACAGTGAAAGTGTAAATTAAAAATTAACTTTTAAATTATGGACTATATTATTTATGTAAACAGAATTTAGAGTGAAGAGCCAGGCCTGGTGGCACACGCTTAGAATCCCAGCACTTAGAGGTTGAGGCGGATGATCAGGAGTTGCTTTGTTTTCTTGTTTTGCTTTTTCATTGTTTAGAGACTACTATATTGATTTCTGTAACCAATGCCAGGCAGGTAAGACCTTACGTTTGTAGTACAGTGCCATATCCCTGTACAAATGGAAAAAGATTAAGTTTAATGTTTTTAGGACAATATAGCTGTAGCTGAGGAGATGGCTCAGTGTTTAGGAGCCTCTTCCAGAGGATCCAGGTTCAATTCCCAGCTCCCACATGGTGGCTCCCAACCATCTGTAACTCAAGTTCCAGGGGATTTGATGTTCTCAGCTGATTTCCAAAGACATCAGGCATGCATATACATATATGCAGGCAAAACTCTCATACAAATAAAATAAGCTACAATTTTTGTTTTTTGAGACAGGGTTTCTCTGTGTAACATCCCTGGTTGTTCTGGGCTCGTATTGTAGACCAGGCTGGCTTTGAACTCACAGAGATCCTCCTGCCTTTGCCTCCCTAAGTACTGGAATTACAGGATTACTTTTAAAGTAAAGCACAAAATCTGAGAAAACAGCAACATTCTGCTTGTGTTTTCAGACAGAGTCTCTTGTAGCCCAGGCTGGCCTCGAACTCTCTGTGTTGCTGAGGATGACCTTAAACTTCGGGTCATCTTTACCTCCACCTCTTAGGTGCTAGAATTATAGGAATGTGCTGTGGCCCAGTTTAGGCAGTGCTGGGGTGGAGCCTGGAGCTTCATGCATGTTAAGCAAGCACTGAGCTACATACATTCCCTAGCTAGTGTGTATTCTTCCTTGCTTTGTTTTTTAGACAGGGTCTCATATCCAATTTGCTGACCTTGAATTCTGATCCCAACCCAGGCCCTTCCTGGGTGCAGGAATTACAAGCCATCACACCTGCGTGTCACATACAGAGGGTGCGGCCGAGGCCTTCATGTTTGCTGGGCAAACGCTCTCCCAACTGAACTATAGCCCCATCTCACCCCCTTTTAAAAACAAATTTATTGATTTTTATGTGTCTAGATATTTGCTTGTATGTATGTAAGTGCACCACACATGTTCCTGGTGCCCAGGGAGCAAGAAGAGGACACCAGATCCCTTGGGACTGGAGTTAGCAGAGGGTTGTCAGCCACCATGTGGATGCTGGTCTGGGGGAGCCATCTGTCCACACTGCCCTTCCGAGAAACAGCCAAGGTTGTCCTGTTACCCGTTACTTGACCAAAGCTGGCCTTGAATCCTGATCCTTCTGCTGGTCCCCCACCCACCCAATCTCACAAATGTTGGGATTACAGACTAGGGAAAACAAGAAAATTTGAGCCCAAATGCTATGTAAATTGAGGCAATCTGTATTGCTATATCCCTTATCCATTTTGTCTTTTTATAAGTTTTGTTTTACTTCTTTTTGCTCTGTGTGTGTGTGTGTCTGTGTGTGTGTGTGTGTGTGTGTACACTCACACAGAGTATGGTACTTGGGTAGAGGTCAGAAAACACCTGGCAGCAGTCAGTTGTCCGCTTCCACCCTGTGGGGCTTGGGGACTGCACTCAGGTGGTCAGGCGTGGCAGCAAATATCTTTACCCCTGAGCCATCCTGTTTTCTTTTTTTAATATGTTAATAAAGATGAGACCCAGGTCCTAAATGCCTTAGTTTCTTTGTCTGTTACGGGGTGGGGGGGGTGGAGGGGGCGCATTCCCTAAATACCCTGACACTTAAGGGGCGGGGAGGTTTATTCTCTTTATCAGCTCAAAGGTACCACCCATCCTGCTGGTGCAGGATCGCAGCAGGGAATGGCACCGCCCACCGTGGATGAGCTTCTCTCACCTCAGTGAACACAGTCACGGTTACCCCCACAGGCATACACGGAGGTCCTTCCCGTGACCTAGAGTCTGTCAAGTTGACAATTACTAAACCATCCCACTAGGCAAAGTGCTTTGCTGGTGAATTACAAGCCCAGCCTGCCCCGCCTTATTAAAATACTTCTTTTACATTGCTCAAGAACTTGCTGACACTCCCTAGTTCCCATACTTGTTGCCCGGGACACCTTTTGGGCTGGTCTCACTGTCTTCCAGGCTGCCTCTCTCACACTGCTGCCCCCTCTCTACCTTTGCACTTCGTCGAAAAGCACAGGAATACAAACACAAACTATGTTCTCTAGTCCTTTATCGGTCATTTTAAATGATTAAACCTAGGGCCTCAGCCATGGCAGGCGAGAGCTGCGTCACTGCTGAACTGCCTTCCAGCCCCAAGATTAATCTCCCGGAATTTGTTGGGCTTTTCTCATGGCAAGCAACGGAAACCATATTCAAGCCAGCTGAAAGAAAGAGAGAAAGAAAGAAAGAAAGAAAGAAAGAAAGAAAGAAAGAAAGAAAGAAAAATGTATTGACTCATTTCTGAAACCACTTTAGGGTAAGTCTAGTTTGAGTACAGAGAGATCCGGGACCCAAAGGGTGTCACCAGGAAATGGTCTCTGGTCTCTACTTCATGATTGTCCCCAATTGTTTCTGGCCATGGTCCTGGATATATGAATCTCATTGGCCCCCTGGACTACATGACTTCTGGAAGAGCAGACAGTGCTCTTAACCACTGAGCCATCTCTCCAGCCCACCTGGCTTCTACTTTAAAGAATGTAGTTTCTCTTCTTCTCCATTCTCTTCCCTTTCCCTTTTTCCCCTCCCACTTTTTCTTCTTCTTTTTTTTTTTTTTTTTGCCCCCAGAGACAGAGTCTCTCTGTGTTAGCCTTGGCTGTCCTGGACTCACTTTGTAGAGCAGGCTGGCCTCGAACTCACAGCGATCTGCCTCCTCTGCCTTCTCAGTGTTGGGATTAAAGGCGTGCACCACCCCGCCCAGCTTCCTCCTTTTCTTTTTGAGAGAGTCTCTCACTCTGTAGTCCAGGGTGGCCTCTAGCTCCTCATCTCGTTCCTCAGCTTCCTGAGTGCTGGGTCTCTGTGAGCAGCTGGGAACACAGAGCTTGACGGTGATCCTCAGCTTCTGGAAGAACCTATGCCTCCTCAGACATCCAGTGCATGGTCCCTCCTGGCTCAGGAGGGAAGGCATACTTCAGCCACTGGTTACCTTCTTGTCTTTCATTAATTTTTGAAAGATAGGGTTTCAGGCATCTCAGACACACCTGAAACTTACCACGAAGCCCAACCTGGCTTTGAACGCCTGTCCCTCCTATCCCTACCCCACAGCTGCTGAGATGACAGATGTTACCACCGGACGCAGCTCATCGGATGACAGGAGTCCAAGACACAGATCTCAACAGTTTCCTGAAGACCTGGGGACCAACAGTGCCCACTCATGGGGCTTTCCCGCAGGGACACCCTTCGTACCTGTGGGCTGCGGGGAAGACACCCATGGGATTGGCACTTTTTCTTTCATTTTCTTGTCTTTAGAAACCTCGATGATGAGCCCAGGGTGCAGCTTCCCATCCCAGTTTACCCAGTTTTCCCAGCTCGTGGAGGGTGCCAAGGCTGCAGGCAAGAGAGGAAGGTGAAGGGAGAGGAAGGGCAGGGTGTTGGCTTCTCCGCTTGTTGAGACCAGAGCTGTGGAGCAAGACAAGTTAAGGCGTGCTTAGCGTTCCTCCTTCCTGGCTTGCCTTTCACCCTAGGCCCCAGTTCAGTAGCAGCCCTATTGGCTGGGAACGCTGGGGGATCCAGGAAGAGGAAACAGCTACAAGGGAGGCTTAGGGACCGGGAAAGTGTGAATCAGAGCTGTTGCCCCACATCTGGATGTGGCTTCTCTTTGCTCCTTCCCCTACTGACCCTGACTTCCGGTCACATCAGAGTTCTTATAATCTTTGAGCATGACATTCCTGCTGTGTGTGGTTTCTGGGGCTGTGAGCTGCACGGCTCTGTGAGATGCCATCTGATAGACAAAGGCCTGACTAGCAACCTTAAGGTCATGCTCTTCTGTGACTTCCATCCCTGTGACTATTGCTCCCTCTGCCACAAACTCTCTTGTCTGCCTTCCTTCCCACCACCTTTTTACCTGGATCACTGTAGAATACTCTGCTTTGGAGTTCTGCTCACTTATGATTTTGGTGAATATTATAGGTTGGTTGGCTATGAACTATTCTCTAAGTTCCATACACTGAATTCTTGGGAATTTGATCTCTTCATCTCTCTCTGAGCATCACCTGGCCACTAAGAGGTCTCCCACCTTGTTGTATGCACTGTGCTGCCACAGGTCCAAAGTCATAGGGCCAAGTGTACATGGACTGAAATCCCTGAAATGGTGAGATAAAATAACCCTTTCCTCTTCATAAGTTCATTACCTCAGATTATTTTGTCATAGAAACAGAAAGCTGACTAACAGTGAACACACATATGGCAGTTGCATACTTTTGGCAATGCGCATGTGGCGGCGCTGCTAACCCAATAGCTTGTTTGTTTATGGGGGCGTGTTCTAAAAGGCAGCATAAGTGTAACAGCCCAATGGGGTGGATGGAATGATTCAGTGAAATGAGACTCAAAGATGTGGAGCAAGTGCACACACTCACTGCCAGTGGGAATATAAACGCTTTTTCTGTTTCTCTTTGGTTTTTTGAGGGAGGGTTTCTCTGTGTAGCCTTGGCTGTCCTGGGCTCACTTTGTAGACCAGGCTGGCCTCAAACTCACAGCGATCCACCTGCCTCTGCCTCCTGAGTGCTGGGATTAAAGGTGTACGCCACCACTCCCGACTGTGAGAATATAAATGTATACAGTTACTTTGGCCCATACACACTTTGCATACATAGACACCTTACACACATACCACACATTACACACACACACATATACACACTACACATACAACACATACGCAGACATACGGACACATCATATCACACATATAGACACCACACCACACATACATACATACATACACATCACACATATACTTCCCCATTGCATTTGCTCCTTTTTTTTTTTCAAGTCAGGGTTTCTCTGTGTAGCCTTGGCTGTCCTGGACTCTCTTTGTAGACCAGGATGGCCTCAAACTCACAGTGATACTCCTGCCTCTGCCTCCGGAGTGCTGGGATTAAAGTTGTGCACCACAACGCCAAACAATTTGTTACTTTTATTGTCACTGTGACCAAATACAGGACAAGGACATTTAAAGAAGAAAGGCTTTGTTTGGTTCTTGTTGGATGGAGAGAGCCCATCATGGCAGGAAAATCATGGTGGCATTGGCAGACACTGTGGCAGGGATGTGGCGGGCACTGTGGTGGGTACTGTGGCAGGGATGTGGCAGGCACTGTGGCAAGGATGTGGCAAGCAGTCACACTGGCAATTGGCAAGCCAAGGACATTTTTTCTTAATATAAGTGTCAGGTTGACTTTACTTGTCACTCTGTTAAATCATGTTTGAGTTTTGCATTTGTAAAAAGGGAAGTGGGATGCTGGAGAGATGGCTCAGTGGTTAAGATCACTGCTGCTCTAGCAGAGGACCTGGGTTGAGTTCCTACCCACATGGCAGCTCACACTGTCTAGAACTCCAATTCCAAGAAATCTTCTGGCCTCTGAAGGCACTGGGCACACACATGATATACATGCAGATAAAATACTCATACATTCAAAATAAAAATAGATAAGTCCTTCTATTATAGGTTTATTATTAAAAATAATTTTTAACATTTTATTTATTTATATATTTTTAAATTATTTTATTTTTTTACATATACATTTATTTATTTTGGTTTTTCGAGACAGGGTTTCTCTGTGTAGCCTTGGCTGTCCTGGACTCGCGTTGTAGACCAGACTGGCCTCAAACTCACAGGGATCCACCTGCCTCTGCCTCCCAAGTGCTGGGATTACAGGCGTGCGCCACCACTGCCCGGCTCATATACATTTATATTGTTACACATATATACAATAGATTACCTATGGCAAGAAGAACTGTGACACAATCAGGAATTATATGTTACATTCTTAGTGTTTTGGCTATTTGTATTTGACACCCTTGAAGAAGACATCTTTCCTATCTTGGTGCATCTAAATTTTTGAATATAAATCAATCTCCATCACATATTGTCATTATCAACTTAGATCACCTATCAAGACCTAAAAACATCTTAACCTCTAAGCAATTAAGCTTCATTGTAAAACTAAGCTATCTGGTCTTCAACTCCCTCAGAGACTTGAGAAGGAGTAAACTTGATTATCTGAGTATGCCAGGAGTGCAGGTTAGTAGCTTTCCAAAAAAAAAAATATGACAGAGACAGTGTTCTACCTGAATAATCACCCAAAACTCTCTATAACGTTGGAGCATCTTGTTCAG
The DNA here is from genome assembly GCA_907169655.1 of Acomys percivali. Taxonomy (NCBI): domain Eukaryota; kingdom Metazoa; phylum Chordata; class Mammalia; order Rodentia; family Muridae; genus Acomys; species Acomys percivali. The sequence continues at coordinate 108,894,500 of OU015742.1, read as the reverse complement.
CCTTCTGGCCCAATATATGTGACAGACATATTAGTGAGGCAGGAACTATTGAGGACTTGCTTACCCTGTCTTGGCAGAGTTTGGCCATCGGCTCTGCCTATATCCAAGCTTACCCTTATTTTAGGCAGAATTCTGTGTGTGGTATAAATGAGGACCTTTTGCCCAGTGGCTGGTTTGCCACATTTGAAGGCATCTCCGTAAGGAGGTTCTTTGATGCTCATCATCTTCTTTGGGGTAGGCTGGGTGTTACCAGGAGTTAACCTGTCTTATTGTTAATGAATCTTTAAAGTAATAAAAACATGTTTAGCTGGGCATGGTGGCGCAGGCCTTTAATCCCAGCACTTGAGAGTCAGAGACAGGTGGATCAATGTGAGTTCAAGGCCAGCCTGGTCTACAAAGTGAGTCCAGGACAGCCAAGGCAACACAGAGAGACCCTGTCTCGGGGGAAAAAAAAAAACACATGTTTAAATGCCATATTCTGCATGTCTCTGGGGTTTTTGAAGACCTTGTCTTTCTATAGAGTCATATCTATCTGATGTACCTAAGATGTATATTCTTGTGATAAAAGTAGACTAGCAATTGACATGACCATGATTTAATCTACTAACATTTAATTTGTAGAACTTATTTCTCTTAGACAGCTTGATAGCACTTTCAAAGCATTGGATGTAAACCTTGTATTATAATTGAGTTATATGGGTATAACAACTCATATTAGAGTAGAAATATATATATATATGTATATATATAATGTGTGTGAAGAATAATCTTACATTTGAATTCTATACCACTGTATCTAGAACTTATTTTGCATCTGTATACAAAATTCTGTATCAGTGAATTAAAAATATCTTGTGAGTGACAATTGAGGCATTAAGTTGAGGAGTAGATTCACTAATCTACTTTTTGTTCTATGTTCCCTGTACATTTCTATATTCCCCCTTCTTTCTTTTCAACCACTTTCTCCAAACAGGATGTCAATGTCCAATATGCTGAGGGGAATGCAGCCTGTAGGTCTGATCCAATGTCAGTGTCTGGTTCTTTTGTTCTGAAAGCATATAATTTCTCACAAGCATTATACAGTCCTAAAATTACAAGTGTATAAAAGGGTGCGTGATGCATGGAACAATTAAGACTGGATTTCTGCTCTTTGTATGAGCAGGAAAAGAAGACATCTGTAAATCTTCATTCATGCCATACGAAGAAGGGCATCTAATAGTAATTCATAGGGGTTCTGTGGTCAAGAACCATTGTCTATGCCTAGACATTCATGACTAAGCCAGCCTCAGAGCCAGTCCCAAATGGTGGGATTAGCAATATAAATTACCTGCTTGTTCTGCAGTTTAAATTCTTCACATCCTGATTGTAGGCCCCTCCCTCTTTCCCTCCCAGTGCCCCTCCCTTCCTCATCCTCTCTCCCTCTCTGCCTTAGTACTCAGACAGTTGAGCCCTCTTACCCTAATATCTGAACTCCACCTATCAAGTCTCATCTGTATTAGCTGTAACCTCTTCCTCTGTAGCCTGGCATGGCAGTCTTGCCAGGAGGAAGTGATCTAAGTTCAGTAGCCAGAGCACATGTCTGAAGTAGTCCTTACTCTCCACATGTGGGATCCACAAGGAGACTGTGCTACTACATCCAAGCAGTGGGTCTAGGTCCACATCATATATGGTCCTTGGTTGATATTTCTAACTCTGTTTTGTAGTGTAGTTATCTTGTATTATGTGGCTAATGTCCGATTATGCGTAAGTATATACCATACGTGTCTTTCTGGGTCTGGGTTACCACACTCAGGATGATTTTTTTTCAGTTCCATCCATTTGCCTGTAAATTTCAAGATTTCTTTGTTTTTAATAGTGAATAGTATTCCATTGTATAGATGTACCACAGTTTCTTTACCCATTCTTCAGTTGAGGGACATCTAGGTTGTTTCCAGATTCTGGGTATTACAAATAAAGCTGCTATGAACAATGTTGAGCAAATGTCCTTGCTGTATGGTAGAGCATCGTTTGGGTATATTCCCAGTCTTATGGCTGAGTCCTGAGGTAGAGTTATTCTGAATTTCCTGAGAAAGGACATTGGGCACACATATGATATACATGCAGATAAAACACTCATACATTCAAAATAAAAATAGATAAGTCAGCTGGGCATAGTGGCACACGCCTTTAAGCCCAGCACTTGGGATGCAGAGGCAGGTAGATCACTGTGAGTTCGAGGCCAGCCTGGTCTCCAAAGTGAGTCCAGGACAGTCAAGGCTACACAGAGAGACCCTGTCTCAAAAAAAAAAAAGAGAGAGATAAGTCCTCCTATTATAGCTTTATTATTAAAAAAGAAGTCTTTAAAAAAATAATTCTTTTTTAAAAAACGAGGAAGAAGGGACGCTGTAGGTATGGCTCCCAGTGGCAGGCACTTGCCTTACCATGTGTAAAATGTCCTGGGCTCCATGCCTAGCACACTTGGCCTTAAGAACTACTCTAGGGTCCCATCACAGGAAAGCCATAGTCATGTACTGGGCCTCCACACACAACTCAGGAGCCACAGTGAGCCCATCACACTGTTACTGTTCCCCCAGCTTCCTAGGAGAGCTGACTACAGAGTTTGAATAGAGAAATGTGGGCATTAGAAGTTGCCTTCTCTTCCAGTACTTGGAGGCAGAGGCAGATGGATCTCATGAGTTCAAGCCAGCCTGATCTACATAGATAGAAAGTTCCAGACAGCCAGGGAAACCCTGTTTCAAAAACAAAAACAAAAACAAACAACAACAACAACAAAAAACCCATAAACAAACAAACACACACAAAAAAACGAAGACGTTGTCTTCTTCCCCATGGTGAACTGTATCACTAAACTGTAAAGCAAAATAAACACTCTCACCCTCAAGTTGCTTCATGGCAAGTTTGTTTGTCACAGTGATGAGACAAGTAACTAGTATCACTTCCAAGAAGACAAGTTCTAAAGTGCAGATTTTCCTAATCCAAGTCTTAGCTATTCAAGTGAACTAGACAAGAAGATAAAACACCTTTAACAAGCAGGGCTGTGGTAGCGCACACCTTTAATTCCAGAACTAGGGAGGCAGAGGCAGACGGATCTCTGTGAGTTCGAGGCCAGCCTGGTCTACAAAGTGAGTTCCAGGACAGCAGAGGCTACACAGAGAAACCCTGCCTAAACAAACAAACCATAAAACAAAAACAAAACAAAACAAAACCCCCACCTTTGACAAGGTGTCAGACACTAGGAAGTGCTTGCAAATGTACCCATTCTGCAGACGCTGGATTTAAGTGGTTTACAAATTTACGCATGCGCTGTAGATTGAAAGGCTCAGCTCTGGGGTTGGGGTGAAGCTGACTTTAGAGCAAGAAGAAAGGAAGAAAAGACCTCAATGTGGAAGAAAGGTAAGGAGGAAAAGAGGGAAGGAGGGAGGAAGGGAGGGAAGAAGAGAGAAAGGAATGGCGGCGTGGAAGTCTCAGCTGTTCATAGGGTTTAATGTTTGGTTGGATGTTTTTTGTTTTTGCTTTGTTTTGTTTTGAAACAAAGTTTCTCTGTGTAGCCTTGGCTGTTCTGGACTAACTTTGTTTGTTTGTTTGTTTTTGTTTTTTTTTAAAATATTTATTTTTATTATGTATACAGTGTTCTGCCTGCTTGTATGCCTGCAGGCCAGAAGAGGGCACCAGATCACATTACAGATGGTTGTGAGCCACCATGTGGTTGCTGGGAATTGAGCTCAGGACCTCTGGAAGAGCAGTCAGTCAGTGCTCTTAACCGCTGAGCCATCTCTCCAGTCCTGGACTCACTTCGTAGACCAGGCTGGCCTCGAACTCACAGAGATCCACCTGCCTCTGCCTCCCAAGTGCTGGGATTAAAAGCATGTGCCACCACTTCCAGCTGGTTTGGTTTTTAAAAATAACTTCTTTCACATTTATTTGCGTGTGTGTGTGTGTGTGTGTGTGTGTGTGTGTGTGTGTGTGTGTGTAAGTCAGGGGAGAACTTCCCAGATAACCTTAAACTTCTGACCTTCTACTTCCACCCGCATGTGCAGGGAGTGCTGCCACTCCTGGTTATGTGATGCTGGGGCTCAAACCCAGGGCTTCATGTATGCTAGGCAAGCACTCTACCGACTAACAGACATTTCCAATCGTTGTTCATTTATTATTTATTATTGCTTCTTTGTTTATTTTTAGACAAGGTAACCCAGGGTGGAAAGGAACTCACTCAGGCTGACCTCAAACTTGCGATACAGGCCAGGGAGGACCTTGAATTTCGAATCCTCCTTCATCCACCTGCCAAATGCTGAGGGCATAAGCATAGGCCACCACACCCAGCTTCATTACATCTTGATCTTTTTTCTCTGCAATGAACAAATGTGTGTTGGGCAATTACCGTATGCATGTACTGGCTGGTGTCAGTGACATTTTAGCGAGCAAACCAAATGCAAACTCCTGCCTCTGTCTATTATGCCTGTTTCTAAAGACAACGTTAGAGCAATTGCCATGTCCTCCGGCTCTTTACTGTCCAGCTTTTCTGCAAAATCTCTAGCAGCAAGGAAACTGGCTAGTGTTCCGCCCCTAAATCGCTGTTGGCTTCCCTTCAGGAGTGACTCTAAACATCTGTTTTGTTTTCTGTAGTTTCCAAAGTTTCAAATTATCTTTGTAAGGGAAAAAAAAAACAATATAAACTATGCATCTTTTAACTCAGCCTCATGTAGCCCAGGCTGGTCTGGAACTCACTATGTACCCGAGGATTGACTTTCAACCCTTAGTCCTCCTGCTTCTATCTCCCAAGTGTGGAGTACACCGTTACTATACCACAAGCAGTGTGTGTGGTTCTGGGGGTAGGAGTCAGGGCTCTGTGCCCATAGCTCAGCTACATCCAGCCCCTTATTTTATTTATTTATTTATTTATTTATTTATTTATTTTGGTTTTTCAAGACAGATTTTCTCTGTGTAGTCTTGGCTGGCCTGGACTCACTTTGTAGACCAGGCTGGCCTCAAACTCCCACCAGCGTCTGCCTCCCCAGTGCTGGGATTAAAGGCGTGCCCCACCATGCCCAGCCAACAACAAAATGCTTTTTAAATGTTGTGTGTGTGTGAGGGCATATGCACATGTGTGTATGTATGTATGTATGTATGTATGTATGTATGTATTCTCATTTGCAAACACAGATGCCAGAAGAAGACACTGGCTGTCCTACCATATCACTCTCCACCTTATCCCTATGAGAAAGGGTCTCTCACTAAACATAGAGCTATCCTGGGGCCAGCAAGTCCATAGAGCCTCTTGCCTCTGTCCCCTACAACTGGGGGGGTCACAGTCTCAAAAAGCCACACCTGAATTATATACATATATGTGTATGTATATATGTACATATAGATATGTATTCCGATATATATTCTAGGTATTAAAATTTGGATCCTGGGCTGGGCATGGTGGCGCACACCTTTAATCCCAGCATTTGGGAGACAGAGGCTGGTGGATCGAAGTGATTCGAGGCCAGCCTGGTCTACAAAGTGAGTCCAGGACAGCCAAGGCAACACCGAGAGACCCTGTCTCGAAAAAACAGAAACAAAAACAAACAAAAACAAAAACAAAACAAATTTGGATCCTTATGCTTATATCCTTAAACCTCAACTTTGTCATTCATCTGGTGAGGTGGACATAGGAAGGTCTCCCAACCCTCAGCAAATCCTGAGCTCAGGAGTTCAGCAACCTTAGGTAGGGATGGTTACAGTTCAAAATTAGCTATTGATTTTTTTTTTTTTCACTTTCTGGTTATGTGTCACCCCATGGACACTATGCACACCCTGTGAGGACAGGGATCATATCTGGTCTTGTTCAAAGGCGCCAGCCAATGCCTGTCATGTAGCACTCAGTAACTACTTGTTTTCAGAGAAAGCAGACACAGCATTATTCATTCATTCTGGAAACTGTCATTGACAATCGGCCCAGAGAAATGCTGGGCTAATGTTCTTTGCTCGGGGAAGCTGTGCTTCAGGAGCCTGGTGTGGATCCAAGAGTCCCTCGGTAAATACAGAGCTGGGCTAAGGGACTTGGGAGATCTTAAGAGATTGTGGTGCTACGCTGTGGCACCCAGATGAGTCATGCTTTCCCACACGAGGACAGCTATCCCTTGCCAAACAGGATTCTGCCTCACCCAGTCCTGGCACCTCTTCCCTGTCTCTGTAGGAGAAACACTGACGGTTTGTATTCTGTCTTCCTAGTGCTCCTTATCAGTCCCAGCGATTCAGGCCTTTGGTCTCCGTTACAGTGTCCAAGATCACACAGTGTCCCTTGTGGTTACAGTTTTCCACTGGAGTTTCTCAAAGGGACGTTTATAATGTTAAACCATCCTAGGTGATTGATGACGGCCCCCTACTATCTGAGGTGAAAAGTCTCAGTCACTGTACATCAGCTTTTCTATCTTTAGAAAATGAAAAGAAGTGAAGTAAAGAGAAGGGGTGGCTGGGGGAAATGGGGGGGAGGACTAGAGAGCTGGCTCAGCAGTTAAGAGCACTTGTTGCTCTTACTGAGGACCTGGGTCCAGTTTCCAGCACTCACATGGTGGCTCACAACCATCTGTTCTCTGGTTCCAGGGAATCTGACACCCTTTGCTAATCTCCACAGGCACCAGGCATGCACAATAAATACACACACACACACACACACACACACACACACACACACACACACACACACACACGCTGGCAAAGCCACTCATATTCACACCACCACGCCTGGCTATAAAATGAAATAAAATCTAAAAGAAAAAAGAAAAAAGAAAGAAAGAAAAAGAAAGTCCCTTTGCTTGTATCCAAGAGAGTTAAGGAAAAAACAAAAACAAAAACAAAAACAAAGTCAGGAGAAAAAAAAACAGTGTTTCAGATCAGGAGGTGTGGAAGTGTACAGTGGAAGGTAGAGGCAGGAGGATCACAGTAAGTTTCAGGCCAGCCTGATCTATATATTAAGTTCCAAGCCATCCAGGGGATCCACAGTGAGTCACGCACAAACAATATGACAACAGGAATGGCTTGAAGTTGTGATTTAGCGCTGGGGATGAGGCAGAGGACATTCCTAGTGTGCTTAAAGGGTTGAGTTCAATTACCAGCATCAAAACCAGAAGTAGATGCTCAAGAGATGGCTCAGCAGTCAAGGTCACTTGATGCTTTTGCAGAGGACTCAGGCTTGGGTGCTATCACCTACATGGTGGCTTGTAACCATCCAGAACTCCAGTTCCAGGAGATGCCTTATCCTGATTTTAACAGGAACCAAGCATACATGTGTTGTTTTTGCAGTGAGGGGACTGAACCCAGGGCCCTTTTAATGCTAGGCAAGTACTGACACCCTCTGTTAATGTGCACAGGCACCAGGCATGCACATGGTCCATATAGATACATACATACATGCTGACGAAAGCACTCATACACATAAACTAAACTAAATAAATCTAAAAAAAGGAAAAAGAAAAGCAAGCAAGAAAGACCCTTTGTGGCTGGGTGGTGGTGGCGCATGCCTTTAATCCTAGCACTTGGGAGGCAGAGGCTGGTGGATCGCTGTGAGTTCAAGGCCAGCCTGGATTACAAAGTGAGTCTAGGACAGCTAAGGCTACCCAGAGAAACCCAGTTTTGAAAAACCAAAAAAAAAAAAAAAAAAAAAAAAAAAAAAGACCCTTTGCTTTTATTCTAGGAGGACTAAGGAAAACCTCTTTTCATGAAACTTTAAAAAAATTTTGAGACAAGATCAGACAGACTTGATTGAGCTTGTCTGTAATTTATAATCCCAGTATTTGGGATGTACAAACAGAAGGATTAGGAGTTCAAGGCCAGCCTTGGCTATATAGCAAACTTTGAGGTCGGCCTGGGTTACATGAGACTCTGTCAGAAAAAGAAGGAAAAGAGATATGGAGCCTGGGTTGGTCTGGAACTCATTTTGGGCTTGAATTTTTTTTTTTTTTCCGAGACAGGGTTGTTTCTCTGTGAGGCCTTGGTTGTCCTAGACTTGCTTTGTACACAAGGCTGGCCTCGAACTCACAGCAATCACCTGCCTCTGCCTCCTGAGTGCTGGGATTAAAAGTGTGTGGCACCACACCTGGCCAATAAAGATTTATTTATTATGTATACAATATTTTGGCTGCACGCTAAAATCTCATTATAGATGGTTGTGAGCCACCATGTGGTTTCTGGGAATTGAACTCAGGACCTTTGGAAGAGCAGACAGTGCTCTTAACTTCTGAGCCATCTCTCCAGCCTGGGCTTGAATTTATAATCTTTCTGCCTTGGCCTCTTGACTAACTGGGTATGTGCCAGCCACCATACCAGCAGAAATATTTAATTTTTTATGCTTTTTAGACATGGTCTGATCTCAGGTAGGCCAGGCTGACCTCAAACTACCGATATAGTTGAAGCTGTTTATCTTCGAACCCTCCCGCCCCCGCCTCCTGAGCGCTGGGGCTGCACACGTGTGCCACCCTGCCCAGCGTCTGCTGTGCTGGGATCAACTGAGGCTTCTCATGCGCTAGGTAAGTACTCTACCAACTGACCCTCATCTCAGCACGAGAAGCACTTCTTATCAATGTGGTCCTGCCTCTGTGGGGTGAGTAGAGGCATCACCCCTCTTTCCCACATAACATTTGAATTTGGACTGAACCTGGAGGTGGAATCTTCTTTGTAAACAAACAAACAAACAAACAAAGAAACAAACAAACAAAAAAACCTCTCATTTTCTTTTTTCTATTTACTGGTTTGCTGTGACCCTTTAATATAGTTCCTCATGTCGTGGTGACCCCCAGCCATAAAATTATTCCATTGTTCCTTCATAACTGTAATTTTTCTACTGTTATGAATCGTTATGTAGTATCCGATATATAGGACACCTGATATGCTACACCTATTGGGGTTGAGACCCACAGGTTAAGAACAGCTGTTTTAGCTGGGCATGGTGGCGCACACCTGTAATCCCAGCACTCCATAGGCAGAGGCAGGCGGATTGCTGTGAGTTTGAGGCCAGCCTGGTCTACAAAGTGAGTCCAGGACAGCCAAGGCTAACACAGAGAGACTCTGTCTTGAAAAACCAAAAAAAGAAAAAGAAAGAAAGAAAGAAAGAAAGAAAGAAAAGAAAAGAAAAAAGAAAAAGAAAAAAAGAGGACGAGGATTGAAACCCTAGGTCCGAATCACGTAGCCGGTTCTGTCCAGTGAGGAGGATGCTGGGACAGGACAGAGCCAGGCTGGCCCAACTTGTTCAACCCAGCCAGGAAAGGGCAAGTCAGATCTGGCTCCCAGGGGAGGCTGGAAGGGGTGTGGTGCTGACTCAGGGCCTGGCAGGTCCAGTGACAAACGAAAGGACAGCTGTTGCCTGGGTGTTTTTAGAAAACTTCATGTGCCAAGTACTCTGTTGGGCTGAGTCTGTACCTCTTCCAAGGCAGGCAGAAAAGGTAAAAGTGTCTTCTTTATCATTGCTCTGCCAGGGGCATTACTACCTGGATAGCTTTTATTTGGAAAAATATAATATTTTATTTATTTATCTATTTATTTAGAGTCAGGATTTTTACTACAAAGCCCTTTCTGGCCTGAAACACACTACATAGACCAGGCTAGCTTTAGACTAATAGAGATCTACCTACCTTTGCTTTCTGAGAGCTGGAATTAAAGAATGCACTAACCCCCTGATCCCCGACTACTTTTTTGTTGTTGGTTTTTTGAGATACAATTTTTCTGTGTAGCTCTGGCTGTCCTGGAACTTGCTCTATAGAACAGGCTGGGCTTGAACTCACAGAGATCATCCTGCCTCTGTCTCCCAAGTGCTGAGATTAAAGGCATGTGCCTCCATGCCCAGCCTTAAAATATTTTTAATTATGGAAAAGTTCAAATATGGGCAAATTTTTTATTTAGCATAGTGATCTTTTATCTGGAAAGATTACCATACCAGCCCATGGCTAATCTTGCTTCATCTTTACTGTTTTCCCTCCTTCTACCCATGTGCCATTTAAACAAATATTTTAAGTTATTATTGTGTGTATATTGTATGTATACACAACCATTAGTCCATATAAACACGAGGACGACACATCATCCATGTTTGATACATCGGGCATGTGGAGAACTGAGAACGCTTTGGGGAGTTGGTACCCTCCTTCTCCCTTAAGCACTAGGGTCTGAACTCAGGCCCTCAGTCTTGTGATGCTCTCCTGCCTGCTGAGGCATATCACCCAACTCCCCCTAGCCAACAACTCTCTGGGAGGTCCCAGGCCTTCTTAAATTCTTTAAACCCTTGTTTCCTCATCTAAAAATGGAGAAATTATTATCTCCATTTTGAAGTATTTAAAAAATATTTACACTTCAGGCTGGGTGTGGTGGCGTACTCCTGTAATCCCAGCACACGGGAAGCAGAGGCAGGCTGATCTCTGTGAGTTCGAGGCCAGCCTGGTCTACAAAGAGAGTCCAGAACAGCTACAAAAAGAAACCCTGTCTGGGAAACAAAACAAAACAAAATTTACACTTCCCAGAAAGCCAGAACAGGGTGATGGGCCCTGTCACAGAGTCACAGATGGTTGTGAGCTGCCTGGCGTGAGGGCTGGAAACTGAACCCAGGTCCTCTGCAAGAGTAACCAGTACTTTTAACCCACAAGCCATCTCTCTAGCCCTACCCCAGAGCGTTACTGTGAGTCACGCCTGCGCAACACCCGGCCCAGTGCAGGAACTATGTAAATAAGCTTGCATTATCACAGTGCAAAAATAAGAAGTTCTACTTCCCTCCTGCCTCTCTGTGCCCCTTGCCCTGCAGTGACCCTGAAGAGACTCTCCCCTGCTGGTGCTATGCTGAGATGCCAGGATAGGCTGAGCCCAGATTGGGGTCGGAGGAAGGCAGTGAGCTGCAGGGAGGAGGACGGAAGCTACACTGGCCCTGGGGGAGAGTCTGGTAGATAGCAACAGAGCTCTAGTGGGGGTGTAGCGGGTCCAAGTGGGCAAGGTCAGCAAACAGTGGGAAAAAAGAACGTGAAGACAAAGCAAATGCCATCGGAAGTTCTGTTAGAAACGAGTCAGCCACCAGGAGTCTTCACTGTAACACAAAAGGACTTTGGCATTTGGAAGCAATTCATATACATCGATTGAAAGGCTACTGGGAAGGTCTTAGATTGACTGAAAAGCCAGAGAACTTGACTCAGGAACTGGAGACAGGGCAGAAACGGGCCAGGAGAGCCAGCAAGATGGCTCAGCTGATTAGTCACGGTGTAGGCTTGATGTTCAGCTCCCAGAACCCACGTAAAACTGAAAGGAGACAGCTGACTTTACAAAGTTGTCATCTGACTTCTTCATGTGTTCTGTGGCACAGCTCCTCCCAACACACACACACACACACACACACACACACACACACACACACACACA
>OU015742.1:108861342-108879056 GCA_907169655.1 Acomys percivali | reverse complement strand
GGCAGAGGCAGAGGCAGAGGCAGAGGCAGAGGCAGAGGCAGAGGCAGGCTGTGGATACTGTGAGTTCGTGTCCAGCCTGGGATACAAAGCCCAGGAAAGCCAAGGCTACACAGAAACACTCCCACTCAAACAAACAAACAAATAAAACAAACAAACAAAAAAATCAAAATAAAACCCAAAACCAAAACCGAAACAAACAAACAAAAAAAACCCCAAATCAAAAAGTTGAAAATAATCATCCCACACCAAAAATTTCAATTTTGAAAATTCCTCCAGCTGGGCATGGTGCACATCTTTAATCCCAGCACTTGGGAGGCAGAGGCAAGTGGATAGCTGTGAGTTCGAGGCCAGCCTGGTCTACAAAGCGAGTCCAGGACAGCCAAGGCTAGCACAGAGAGATGCTGTCTCGAAAAACCAAAAAAAAAAAAAAAGAAAAAGAAAAAATAAAATTCCTCCAAAACAGTATTTCAAGAAGGGTATAGTGGTACACACCTTTAGTTTCAGCACTCCAGAAGCGTAGGCAGGAAGATCTTTGTAAGTCTACAAAGTGAGTTCCAAGACAACCAAGGCTACATAGAGAAACCCTGTACTGAAAACAAACAATCAAGCAAACAAAACGAAACAAAAGAGCATTTCAAGAAAAAAAAAAAACAAAAACAAAAACGTGAAACTCTCATTGTATCATTGTATATAGTTTTTCCTTTATAAAACTTGTTGGGACTCTTTTGTGACATGGTCTCACCATGTAGCCTGGCTTACCTAGAGTTGGCAGAGATCTGTCACCTTTAACCTCTTGAGTTCTGGTATTACAGGCAGGAACCACAGTGAAGCTTCTAAAATAGTTATCCATTGTGAAACTAAGACATTTTAAAACAGAATTGGTTCTTTGTTGTTGTTTGAAACAGAGTCTCACTACCCAGCCCTGGCCGGCCTCTATCACGCTATCAATGGCTTTGAAATTGTATTGATCCTCCTGCCTACTGTATCTCCCCTGGGCTGGTATGATAGACTATAGCACCAGCGTCACAACACAACTGATTCTGAGAAGTACTAAAGGAGTTTAGGAGGGAAACAAGCTACTTACAGCAGAAGTTGCTATGGTGAAGACATAAGCTCAAGGCTGAAGGGATACAAATGATTTGAGGCACATTGTACAGTAAACTAACCTTGAAGTCAGGAAGATACACAGTAGCTGTGGGAGAGAACACTTTCCCTGTTTTCTAGAGCCGTGAAGGAGCTAGGGTAGTTCACTGGGCCTGCAGTCTCTTGAATGGTGGCTGCCAGTGGGGAGGCAGGCAATGGCGAATGAGAACAGCCTTGGCCTCTGGGCGGCCAGGTCAATCTAATAAAAACCTTCCTCAGGGAAGTCCCTGCAGAAGACTGGGTGTGAACACAGGAAATGGGCAGCAGTAAACAGGCAACGTCCTAGAGACTGGAACAAGTAGGTCTCACAGTTAGGCCGACTTACCTTTCAAGCAAAGATGCCATTATGAAGAACAAAGTGACCAATGAGCAGAATTGACATAAAAGAGAAAGAAATCAGGCACAGAGATGGTGAAGTGCCTGCCTAGTAAGTAGAAGGGTTCAATTCCCAACAGGTGGAGAGTCAATTCCTTTTTTAGTTTTGTGGGGATGAGGCAGGATGGGGCGAGTGAGGCGGCGTCTCCAGCTCAGAATTTGCCATAGCTAGCTTTCTTGATCCTTGTGCCTCAGTCTCCCGAGTGTTAGGATTACAGACATTCGGATCACACCCAACAAAATTATGATGTCAAAGATCTAATATTTCATGATCCTGATTTAAGATTAAAAATAATTGTTAATAAATCTAACCAAAGAACATAAAATTTCAGACTTTAGATTTAGGAAACAACTGGGATATAGAATGAATTTTTTAAAAATAATTATTTTTTAGCAATCCATTACTTCCCAAATTTATGCGATGGCATTGCTTTTCCAATTGCTTTCCACTTTAAACAGAAACAAACCTGTTAACATTCAAGCGGGTGTGGCAGCATATACTTGCAAATATGGCAGACTCAAGTGGGAAGAATATTGAGGCTTGCCTGGCTATTTACAGACCAGGACTTTCAGAATGCTTTACAATACTGGAGTGTAAGTTGATTGAGCTCTCAATCTCTCCACTCTCTGACAGGGTCTCTCTCACATATCCCAAGCTGGCATCCAATTCACTTTGTAAGCAAAGATGACCCTATACTTCTGATCCTCTGCTCCCCACCTTCCAAGTGTTGGGATTCAAGAATTGAACCTGGGGCTTCATTAACACCAGACAGGTACTCTACAAAGTGAGCTACATCCCTAGACCCCTGAAGAGTTTCCTGGGGTGGTCAGATTATGATTGAATTAATGACAAAACTGAAAAGCCAGTGCTTACCCAGCATTTTACATAGACTTGTTGACTTTCACTAGAGTATGACATTCCTAGGTGGAGAAGGAACGATTCCAAAGATATGGTTTAGTAATAAAACTAAGACCAATCAGCAGCCGGCTTGTGGTGGCACACACCTGTAATCCTAGCGCTTGGGAGGCAGAGGCAGGTGGATCACTGTGAGTTCAAGGCTAGCCTGTTCTACAAAGTAAGTCTAGGTCAGCCAAGGCTACACAGAGAAACCCTGTCTCAAAAAACCAAAGACAAAAACAAACAAACAAACAAAAAACCCAAAAATACAAAACCACCACCACCACCACCAAACTCGAAAACAACAAGAAACAAACAAAAACAAAACAAAACAAAACTAAGACCAATCAGAAAATCAACTGGAGGATCTAGCGAACACAAATATCTCCCAAGCTTTACGGGTGTTTGGAAGGTAGACCAGTGTTTAAAAAACATATTCACAACTGAGATGGTCACAAAAGAACATGGTCAAAGGCTTATTTTAGTTACACATGAAATGCACAATTCGATGATGGTGAGGTGTCCGCCAAAATGTAGCTTCTTACTTTAATTTTTTAAACTTTTTTTTTGTTTTGTTTTTTGAGACAGGGTTTCTCTGTGTTAGCCTTGGCTGTCCTGGACTCGCTTTTTAGATCAGGCTGGCCTCGAATTCAAAGCGAACCGCTTGCCTCTGCCTCCCGAGTGCTGGGATTAAAGGCCTGTGCCACCACACCCGGCTGCTTCTTACTTTTATTTAAAATGTAGATTTTTATTTATATAAATATAAATATCTCCTTATTGGTTCAAATGTCCCAGGTAGAAGCAGCTAACCAGGTTTAACCTTTCTACCATCACATTCTGCATGTCCTGGAGCATACTGAGACAGGTAGGTTAGAAACGTGGCTGGGTAGGTTAGAAAGGGGGGGAAAAGGCAAGTATAATTGAGACTGATAAGGAGAGGGGGAAGAAGGGGGCAAGGCCAATGGAAAGACATGGCAGGGGTGTGGTGGGGTGAGCCCATTAGAGCTGCACCCCAGCATGGAGTATCTAGCCACACTTGGCAACAAAACAACCAACCTACAAAGAAGGAAGAAATCGGTTGGGATGGGGAGGGCTTTCGGATTTTCGATTTCGTGGTCCAACTTTGGCTACAGTGACTGCCCCGCCTTCTCTGTAGAGAGTTCTTCGGGGATTCCAAGGGCTGCCTAGGCCCCGAGCAGCTAAGCTTCCATTCGCAGGGAGGTTCTACCCCGACCCGGGGTTCCCCAGGCCGATGACATCATTCCGATTCCAGGAGCGCTGAGACTTTTTCAATTTGGAATCCCGGTTCTCTGGAACTCTAGCTTCTTAAGGACACCGAGCTGTCACGATGGGCCCACATGCCAGAGCCCTTCTGGAGACCTCTGGCCTTAGTAAGGACGTTCTTGAATGGCACTCCTTTCTCTTGCATCTAGGAAACACACACTCACACACACACACTCACATAGGCCACCCACGCCCGTCGCTGAGCCAACATCCTTAGCTCCACAACAGGAGACAGAGAATCCCAGCAGTCAGCAGGGCGCCCCGGAAAAGGCAACGAAGGAGAGGGCGGGGGCTACACAAAGGTAGTGCGCACGCGCAATTCCCGGGCCGCACCTCCCCCGGGGAGGCGTGTTCGTCAAGCCGCGCACCCAATCAGGAGGCCCCAGGGAGCGCGCCCGCGGTCTCGCCCTCTCTGGTCCCGCCTTCGCGTGCCCTGCATGCCCTCCCGCGCGCGTGCGCAGAGGCGGGCCGCAGGGGCGTGGGCGCGAGAGAAGGGCGGGTGTACGTCCTTGCGTGCGTCTCAGGCAGCGCGCACGCCGGCGTGAGAGGGCACGGGGAAAAAGGTGGCTCTGGCCGGGGCGGCTCTGTTTCCTGGGGTTATGTAGCAGGGCTCGTCGGCTCGCGAGACCTCCTTCGCTTCCCTCGCCCGCGTCCTAGCGCGGAGTTTCTGCTTCGGGCCGAGGCCGTGTTCAAGCTCGCCGCGCTCCCTCGACGTAGAGCTCGCCCGCCCGTGGGAGCGTCCCGGCTGAGCCGCGCTGAGGGGGGAGGGGAGGCCATTTTGTCCCGACCGACTCCCCGGAACCGGGCGGAGCGGCTGGGAGAGGCTGCGGAGCCGCGGGCGCCGCCCCTCGGAGGCACGGGCGCCGCCACCGTCGGGGCTTCCTCGACGAGGCCGTTCGGAAGGTCTCTTGCTCCGTCTCGAGAGCTGCTTTCCTCCCCCGCACACGCTTCCCGACTGCTGCGGCCCCAGAACGCCCCGGGTGAGGAGTTGGCCGTAGTGAGCAGCACCGATCCCTTGGGGTTACCGGCGGTGAGCGCCCGAGCCGCTCCTCCCAATGGCGAAGAAGACGTACGACCTGCTTTTCAAGCTGCTCCTGATCGGGGACTCGGGAGTGGGCAAGACTTGCGTCCTTTTTCGTTTTTCGGATGATGCCTTCAACACCACCTTTATTTCCACCATAGGTAAGACCTGTGGGAGGGTAGTGATGGGGCTCTGTAGCCACGAGCCGTTTTCTTTTATTCCAGACCTCTTGCTTCCCGGAATTTACGCCTTTGTTCCAGTGATTCCGATTCCAGGCGACAGATCTAAGTTAGTGTTGGAATCGGAATAGCGCTTACTGGGGCGGGGTCTTCCCATGCTTTCCATCCGGTCTTTTGCTTTCAAGTCTCCTTCTCTGTTCGCTGCCTGCTGGCACAAAATATGCAGCATTTAGCAGCGTTCCAGAAAGCCTGTTCCTTTAAGTGACTTGACTGGCCTTTTCATAATCAAGTAACTTCACGTTACTTGATGTGATATTTGTAATAGACATATTTTAGTGTTTGGGATTGAAGCGATACTGGCTATGTGGTAATGGCCCGAATTTATATTGGAGGTCAGAGAGAAAAATAATTCCGTCTGGCGGTAACTTGGAGTAAACTTGAGAGTTGCAGAATCATTAAGGAAAATGAGAGGGGTGGAGGGAAGTGAGTTGGCTGTCTTGACTGAACCATTGATGTGTCGAACAATCGGAGGCTCTTCGTGCTTGGGGTGGGAATCTGGCATGGTTGGCTCACAGCACTTTTTTAAGACCTTAACAGAAGCAGTAGTCTGATGGGATGATCGGTGTCTGTCTTCAACCCGATGGAATCAAGTCTAGTTCTCGTGTTTTCCTTGACGCTAGAGTTTACAGGAAAATGTTTCGTCAGCCATAGCCCTAAGGACTTCTTATGTACTTTCACCGCATATTTCGGAATTACTCGGTATGGAAGTAAAAGCTGAGGGGGTTGACCTTTTAATTGAGTTTCCTGTTTCGGAAATGAAAAGGGAAGGTTCCAAGAAAGTCGTTTTGACGCTGGCACCAACATTCATTTTGTCAAAGTGACTGTACGTGAAACACCCCTTACCCCCGGCCCCCATTTTTTTTTTCTAAGTATCCTGCGTCTATCGTTTTTAGACCTCAGCTCTAGCATTAGGGCATCGCAGGAAAACTTGTGATAAATGTAACTAATTTGATGATGAAGTTGAATAGAAAAGCAACTGTAGTGGTAGTTCTTAAGAATTGTGAAAATCAAACAGATTTTAACCAATTTGTAGTATTACTGAAATAGGCTTGGATTTCCTTATGACATTTTATAAGTAACTTAAACTCTTTTTTTTTTTTTTGGTTTGGTTTTTTGAGACAGGGTCCTTAAACTCATTCTTATAAAACAAGTTATACTGAAATTAAAGTGAGAAGTTTTTATTTAAAATGGGTTCTTGTACCTTACTGGTGGGAGGGATTGTCAAAATTTCATGAAGCTTAAACTTGCCCTCTGCTTTGTGGATTAGCATTTGCAGCACTAAGTTTGCTTTGAGGTGTAACTGGGTGAGTCAGGTGGCTAAATCAGCAAATATTTATTGAGCACCTAATGCTAGGTACTGTTAAAAGCTTCGGGACTAAATGGTGGGTACAGTAGACCCCTTGACTGTTCTGATGAAGAGAACTAAAATACAGTGAGGAGTGGCAGCGAGGGGACTAGTCTGAATTATGGGGAATCTGCTTTGCATGGACTGACAATTTCAAACAAAGTTTGAAAGACAAGTATGAGTTGGATCAAAGGGAAGACAGTCTTTTTGAAAGAGAATTAATGTGTGGTCAGGTTTGTTTGTTTTGGTTTTTCGAGACAGGGTTTCTCTGTGTAGCCTTGGCTGTCCTGGACTCCCTTTGTAGACCAGGCTGGCCTTGAACTCAGAGATCCACCTGCCTCTGCCTCCCCAGTGCTGGTGCCACTACACCCCAGTGTGGTCAGTTTTTAAAAACCTGCCCTTGAGAAGGGTGAGGTGAAAGTAGGAAGCAAAGTTTGGTAGTGAAGGGTGATGCTGGGCTCCCAGGTACTGGGCATTGGATTGGTACTTGCTCGGTAGGCAAGCTGCTGAGCTACATACATCTCCAGTCCTGACTCCATCTGTAGTCTTTGTTGTCCTCGGACTTGGGAAAATGGGTTGGTTCAGTTTAGCCTGCTGTGTTGGAATCCTGGCTCCACTGGTTACTAACTGCAACTTTGGCTACAATGTCTTAAAATAGTATTAGACAGTGTAAAAGTATCTACTGTGTATGGTGCTTGTGAGGATTTCTAGGTCAGTGAGAGCAAAGCATTTAGTAGTGGTGCCAGGTACTTTGTAGGAGCATGGTGCAGTTTTTTGTTTTGTTTTGGTTGGTTGGTTGGTTTGGTTTGGTTTTTCGAGACAGGCTTTATGCGTGTAGCCTTGGCTGTCCTGGACTTGCTTTGTAGACCAGGCTGGCCTCGAACTCACAGGGATCCACCCGCCTCTGCCTCCCAAGTGCTGGGATTAAAAGCCTGAGCCACCACAGCCTGGCCACAGTGCAGTTTAGTGCAGAATACATAACGTTTCTGCTACTGGTGTGTGACAGAATATGTTGCTTTAATGATTGTGTCCTGTATGTAATGGCCATTTGAATATTTGTTGGTGCTCTGCTAAACAATTTCATTGTAACCTCTGACATTTACACATTTTGATATAAAAATATTTGATATTTTTATATGAGATTTGAATAAAGCAAACTGAAAAAAATGAATATAATTCTGGCAATTCTTAGTCTAGCTCAAACATATTCATGCATTAGCTCTGGGCAGAGATTTTGAATTCTTCTAGTGCCTTAAAAAAGTGCTATCTGAAAGAAATGTGAGCTACTCATGTAAGAAAAATTTTTTAATATACTTTAGCTCATCAAAGATGCACTTTTATGCAGCCAATTTCAAACAGATACTTTGTAATGTTCCCCTCTGGTGTGGGAGATATATAGGCAGACCATGTCAATTTTTATTAGACAAATTTCAGGTGTTCGGTTGCCACATAAGTCTAGTGGCTCCTATATTGACAGTATATGTCCAAACAACAGAAAAGTAGCCAGTTGGTACACAGATAATTAGAGATACTTGTAATATTAATCACTTTTAGGATATTTAAAATACTATGGATTTTCAGTGGGCCAGATCCCTGTCTCTTCCAGGTGGGCATTCCACCATTGAGATACACTCAAACCTTGCACTAATGAAGAACTTGTCACTTTACATGTGTTCTAAAGGACCAGGCTCAATGAAGGTAGCCCTTCATATTCCAGGCAGAATCATTCTTACTCATTGACTCTGAAGGAAGGTTTTTTATAGATTTATGGCTCTTACAGTATTTACAGTATTTACTAGGACACACACACACACACACACACCCTTTTTTTTCCTTTCTGAGATAGGGTTTCTCTGTGTAGCCCTGGCTGCCCTGGAACTCTCTTTGCTGACTAGGCTGGCCTTGAATTCACAGAGATCTGCTTGCCTCTGCCTCCCTTGTTCTTGCTTTTTTGTATACCATCAATTCTTACATATTTATTTAGAAATTATGTTAAGTTTTGTAATCAGATCCATTGAATACTGTTGCAAAAATAAATCACTGGTATGTTTTAGGTTTAACCCAACTGCAAAGTGAATCTAAAGTCACAGCTGGATGTGGTGGCTCATGCTTCTAATTTCAAAACTTGAGTGGCTGAGGCAGGAGGATCAAAGGTTCAAATAGCAAGACCATTCACAAACAACACCAGAAGTGAATTTGTTTGGTTTCTGAGACAGGGTTTCTCTGTGTAGCCTTGGCTGTCATGGACCAGCCTGGCTTCCAACTCACAGAGATCCACCTGCTTCTGCCTCCCAAGTGCTGGAATTAAAGGCGTGCGCCACCAGTGATAATAATAAGTGACACAGGGGCAAGGGTCTATGGTTTTTTTGCCTGTAAAGTGCTAAGCACCTAAAAGAGGTGAGTGATGAATAATAAACGCAGGTAGGAGGAGAGCTAGTGCAGTACAGTGATAACCTCTTATGAAGAACAAGGCGTTATCCCTGGATCAGGGCTAATTTACTTTAACACTTTACTTTTCATTTGCTTTCTGAGTACTATGGATAGGTTCTCTCATTTAACCCTGAGCTTGCCAGTCAATCACTGGCAGGCAGGCCCCAGAGATCCTCCTGTCTCAGTGTTCCCAGTGCTGGGATTGATTCCCTGTGCCATGCTTGGCTTTTTATTTGGATGTTGGGAATCTGCACTCAGGTCCTTATGCTTGTGCATCAAGTATTTTAGGTCAAAACCTTAGAAATTCAGCGATGGTTTGGAGAGTAATTAAAGTTACTGGTTCTGGTTGTACAAATTGACCTCAGTGATGGTATAGCTATATGAACTTATCTTTAAAGCACCTTCTTCCTCTTCCTCCTCCTCCTCCTCTTCCTCCTCTTTTCTTCTTTGAGACAGTTTCTCTGTGTAACCCTGGCTGTCCTGGAACTCGCTCTGTAGGCTAGGTTGGTCTCACTCAAACTCAGAGAGAGTCTGCCTTTGTTTCCTGAGTGCTGGGAGCAGCAAGTTTTTGTTGTTGTTGTTGTTTTTGTTTTTCTAGACAGGCTTTCTCTGTGTAGCCTTGGCTGTCCTGGACTTGCTTTGTAGACCAGGCTGGCTTCAAACTCATAGGGATCTGCCTGCCTCTCCTTCCCAAGTTCTGGGATTAAAGGCTTGCACCACCACCACACGGCTAGCAGCAAGTATTTTTAACTGAGCCATCTCTCCAGCCCCTAGTTTTTTGTTTTTAAAGATTTATTTATTATTTTGTATACAGTGCTCTGCCTGTATGTACACCTACACACCAGAAGAGGGCATCAAATCATGTTATAGATGGCTGTGAGCCACCATGTGGTTGCTGGGAATTGAACTCAGGACTTCTGAAGGAGTAGTCAGTGCTCTTAACCACTGTGCCATCTCAACAGCCCAGCCACTGTTGTTGTTGGTTTTTTTGTTTGTTTGTTTTGTTTTGTTTTTTGTTTTTGTTTGAGACAGGTTTCTCTGTGTAGCTGTGGCTGTCCTGGAACTCTCTCTATAGACCAGGCTGGCCTCAAACTCAAGAGAGTTGTCTGCTTCTGCCTCCTGAGTACTGGGAGACAGAGTTTCTCTGTGTAATAGCCCTTGCTGTCCTGGACTGATTTTGTAGACCAGGCTGGCCTGGAACTCAGAGATCTGCCTGCCTCTGCCTTTGCTTCTGCCTCCCAAGTGTTGGGATTAAAAGTGTGTGCTAACATGCCGATAAAGCACATATTTTTCTCCGGGGGTGGGGAGGGGGTTGAGTTTTGATTTTTGGAGACAGGGTCTCTCTGTGTAGCTTTGGCTGTCCTGGACTCACTTTGTAGACCAGGCTGGCCTCGAACTCACAGCAATCCACCTGCCTCTGCCTTGTTATCTATCTATCTATCTATCTATCTATCTAGATATTTATTTTTATTTTAGCTGGAGTTACAGATAGTTGTGAGCTGCCATGTGGGTGCTGGGAATTGAACCCAGGTCCTTTTCAAGAACAACCAGTGCTCTTAACCTCTGAGCTATCTCTCCAGCTCCTATCATTTGGTCCTTAATCCTCCCTTCATGCCCAGATTTTTTGTTTTTCTAAGGACAGTATCTTCACTGAATAAATGTAGTCCCTGGCCCCATGTAAGAAAATTAAATTGATAAAGACTTGATTCTGAGAGCGCTATAATATAATTTTTATTATCTGAGTTCATTAGCTAACTTTGGAAGAGTAAATTGATAATACTAACCTGCATTAAAGACATGATGATTAGGCCAGCAAGATGTCTTAGCAGTTAAGGGCACTTTTGCCAAGTCTGAAGACCTGAGTTTGATCCTGGGACCCACTTGGTAGAAGGAGAGGTCAACTTCCCCAAGTCGCCTTTTGACCTCGGCATGTATGCTGTGACATTTGAGTGTGTGTATGAATATTTACACAGTCAAATCAATCAATAGAGGTAAATTATTTTCCCCTAAGAATCAGTTGATTTTACTGGATATGGTAGGACATTCCTGTAATCTCAGTACTCAGAAGGCAGAGGATGTAGATAAGTCTGAGGCCATCCTGGTCTACATGGAAGATTTCAGGCTGGCCAAGGATAAGTTGTGCATGGTGGCACAATTCTGTAATGCCATCACTCAGGACAGAGGCAAGAGAACCACAGCAAATTAAAGCCAGTCTGGTTTATGTAGCATATCCCAGGCTAGCTGGTACTGCAGAGTAAGACACCATTTCCCAAACAAAAAGAAAATAACAAAAGAGTTGATGACATTTGACTGACCCCCATTTTATATAGAGTGTCTCATTTTATTTTATTTTATTTTTTGAGACAGATTTCTCTGTGTAGCCTTGGCTGTCCCGAACTTGCCTTGTAGACTAGGCTGGCCTTGAACTCACAGTGATCCGCCTGCCTCTGCCTTGAGTGTCTCCTTTTAGAGATGAGCCAAACCTTTGTCGAAAGCATATGAGAGCTGTGCAGGATACTCAGGCTCATGTGCAGGGATGCCAGATGCCTAAGGGATTGTTCTCACTGAAGCATGTGCTTTTAGGGTACATTAAAACTATGTAAATGTGACTCCAAAAATACATGTACAAATGGCTTATAAGCATGTGAAAAACAAGTCAAAGCAATAGTGAAATGTTATTTTACAGTCATTAGAATGGCTATTCTCTATTAGACCATGGTGTTACAGGCCTTTAATTCCAGCTGCTTGGGAGGCTGAGGCAGGAGTATTTCAGGTTGAAGGCTTGTCTGGTCTACAGAGTAAGACCAGTTTAGACAAGTTAATTAGAACTTGTTCAAAATGAAAAAAAGGCTAAGTGGTGGTGGTGTACGCCTTTAATCCCAGTACTCCAGAGGCAGAGACAGGTGGGTCACTGTGAGTGGGAGGCCAGCCTGGTCTACAAAGTGAGTCCAGGACAGCCAAGGCTACACAGAGAAACCTTGTATTGCAAAACCAAAAAGAAAAAGGAAAAAAAAAAAGGAGGGCTGGGGTTATAGGGTGCTTAGTATGTGTGAAGCTCTGGTTCAGTCCTGAGTAGTGTAATACACACATGGGATATAGGAGAGAATAAATGGCTATTCTCACAGTTCCCCACAGAAACAAAAGCAAGTGTTGAAGATCTGGAGGATTTGGAGCTCTGGCATGTTGCTGGGTCTTCAGATTATAGTACTGTGGGGAGTAGCATGTGGGTTTTTCTTGAAAGAAAAGAAGAAAGAAAAGAAAGAAAGAGTTTTGAACCTATACGGCTGGTAAGAACAAGTAAACATGGAGTGAGTTCTTTAAATACATTAATATTCAGGCTGTGACCTGTACACCTGTAACCCCAGTACCAGGGAGACACACACACACACACACACACACTGGGAGTTTGAGGTCATCTGGTTTATACAGCAAGTTTGAGGCCAGCCAGGGCTACAGGGCAAAACCTTGTCTCAAAAACCAAACTAAGTAAAAGAACTTGAAGTTTCTTAAGTTGGGATTGGTAAGAAAGGTGAAGGAAACAAATAAAGTGTAGCTGGAAATGGCTGCGCTCTGTTGGTAGGTAGTGTGCTCGTCTAAGGTTCAGAACCCCTGGCTTTGGTCCTCAGGGCAGCATAAAGGGCATGGCTGTGCTCGTGCGGTCAACACTTGGGAGGCAGAAGCAGGAGGGGCTGCATGAGATCTGTCACAATGAAAATAAAACCTGAAGGGAAATTAAGGATGAGGAAATGTTTCATTGAAGACGTTGCCATATACTTTGGGTTGCATGCATACATAACTGGTGTTTATCCTTTCTAGAAATAAAAGATAATGTTTTTAATGAAAAAAGCTATTCTTGATGGAGTCCTGTGTTTCCCATACCATGCAGAAACAGCTCCCAGGTTACAAAACATTAGAGGATTGAAAAAATACAGTGTATCAGACTCATAACAGAAGGTACTGTTGATTTGTTTCTTCCATATCAGTAGCAGTGCTTAGGCAGATTTTGTTTGTTTTTGTTTTCCAGACAGGGTCTCTCTGTGTAGCTCTGACTGTCCTGGACTCACTCAGTAGACCAGGATGGCCTTGAACTCACAGAGATCCGCCTGCCTCTGCTTCCAATTCCAGAATGCCGGGCTTAAAGGTGTGCTCTACCACACTCAGATTAATTTTAACTAAAATATTATTTATTTCATGTGTATGTGTGAGTGCCTGTATATATGGGTATCACATGTGTACCTGATGCCTCCATAAACCAGATCCCTTGGAACTGAAGTTACAGGTAGTTGTGACTCACCATGTGGGTGCTGGGAATTGAATCTGGTTCTTCATCAAAGGCAACTAGTGCTGAGATATCTTTCTAGGTCCCTTCATTGTAAGCTCTGTTAGTATTATTTTAAAATGTTTATATTCATATGTGTATTTAATGTGTTTGGATCAAACCCATCCTCCATTTCTCTCACTTCAGATCCTCCTCATCCCCTTCCAACTTTTCCCTTTAAACCTCTATGCTCTCTGTATTTTAAGTCTGCTGAGTTCACTTAATGCTATCTGTGTTGGTGTAGGGTATAGGGCCTCTACTGGAACATCCCTGAAGAAAACTGAGTCTCCTTCCCCAGCAGCCATCACTTGCCAATAGCTCCTCAGTGCCCACCCACCCCCCTATTCCTACCATGCTCAGATTTTTATCTGGCTTGAATTTGTGCGAGTTTTCAGTTTTGTGCGTGTAGTTCCAGCACGTGTACAGTTGTGCTATTATGCCCAGAAAATATTATTTTGCTACAGAACTGTACTCACTTTGGTTCCTAAAATCTTTATGCCTTTCTTTGTTTTTCTCTTTTAAACTTGTTTGTTTGTTTATTATTTTGGAGGTGTGTGTGTGTGTGTGTGTGTGTGTGTGTGTGTGTGTGTGTGTGTGTTATGGCATGCATATGGAGGCCAGAGGTCAACTTTGTGAAAAAGTCAACTTTCTCCTTTGACTTTTAGGTGTGTTCCAGGGATTGACTTTTGGGTTGTGAGGCTTGCCTAGCAAGCATGTTTACACATTGAGCCATCTTGCCGCCTCCTCCCCTTTTCTTTCCTCTGAGTTAAAAATTCTCTTTATTTGATTAATATCGTTCCTATATCTTCAATGGGTTTCCTCACAGTCAAGCCATCAGAGAGACAGTGTTTTTGGCTTCTGTTGATTTCCTAGACTAGAAAAGGTAGACCTTTATTCTCCCATCCTCTGTAACAGGCTGGTGGTACAGCTATGGCCTTGGAAATTCCCTAGGTTTCCTGTGTGTGACATTCTTGCTTTTGCTAAACATTCTACCTTGAAGCTTATCCTCTAATAGCTTCTTACAGAAAGGCTGCATATAAAGGAAAGTTTTTGAGACAACTCATGTTTGCTAGGGATCAAAACTAGAGCTTTGTACATGCTGCACGAGGGTTCTGCCATTGAGGCATGCCTCTAGTTCCATGGCAGTGCTTTAAATCTGCCCTTTGATTGACTTGAGTGTTTGATGGGAGTTTAGGTTGAAAATGCTTTTCTATTTTCTTCTAGCTTTGGATGGTGCTTTGGTTTCAGCTTTGTTAGTGGTGGAGTTCTTGCTTTGTGAGCACTGTTTCTTTTCTGTTTTGTTTTTTGAGACAGAGTTTCTCTGTGTAGACTTGGCTGTCCTGGACTCGCTTTGTAGACCAGTCTGAACTCACAGCGATTCGCCTGCCTCCGCCTCCCGAGTGCTGGGATTAAAAACGTGTGTTACCACTGCCCTGTTTCTTTTAAAATCCATTC
Organism: Acomys percivali; assembly: GCA_907169655.1. Lineage (NCBI taxonomy): Eukaryota > Metazoa > Chordata > Mammalia > Rodentia > Muridae > Acomys > Acomys percivali. The sequence continues at coordinate 108,864,548 of OU015742.1, read as the reverse complement.
TTCTGTGTTCACGGGTCTTTCAGGTTTTTCACTGGATATCTTATCACATTTTTTCTTGCCTTTATTTTCTGTTGTCTTTTTAACTGAATATTGGACTCCATGGATTGTCGTAGTTTTTACTTTCAATCCTGTTGATTTGTTCTACCACCTGGAAAATACCCTTATCTTTTAGGTGTGTCCCTCCTGCCCCCCTTTCCTTAACCCTCAGCCTCCAGAGTACTGACATTACAGTCTTGTACTACTATACTAGGCTATCTTTTAAACTTCTTTCTCTTGAATAGATCTGAATCTGTATCCTTCTGTCTCTTGCTAACTTGATTTCTTTTTTTCTCTCTGTAGCCCAGACTGGTCTTGAACTGGCTGTGTAGCCCAAGGATGTTTTCCAATCCTGTTCAAACTGCCCAAGTGCTAGGATTACAGTCATGACCTTTTATGTCCAGCTTATATTTTTAAAATAATTAATTAACTATACAGTGTTCTGGCCTGCATGCCAGAAGAGGGCAGGAGAGTCTCATTATAGATGGTTGTGATCCATTATGTGGTTGCTGGGAATTGAACTCATAACCTTTGGAAGAACAAGCAGTGCTCTTGACCTCTGAGCCATCTCTCCAGCATCCCAGCTTATATTTTCAACTTCAGCAACTTCTGTCTTGTTCTTCCCTTTTCTTTTCCTTCCTTCTCTCTCTCCCCTTTTCCTTCCTTCCTTAACAGCCTTAGGTAGGCTAGAATGCACTTGAACTTGCTTGTTTTGCCTTTACCACCCAGCACTGGGATCACACTTCAGGTAGGTAGATAGGGGACTTGATGCCAAGCTGGATGTCCCGAGTTGATCTCTGGAACCCACATTGTGGAAGGAGAGAAGTGATTGCCACAGTTTGTTCTCTGACTTCACTCATGCACCACAAATACACAATAAAGTTTAAAAGTAATTGTTTAAATTGTTCAGCCAGTGGTGCAGGCCTGTAATCCCAGCTATTCAGGACGTTGAAGCAGAAGATAAAAAGTTTAGACAGTTTAGTGGGACTCTACCTCAAGATAAAAGTATAAAGAAGTGTGGACACGGGTTCTGGTGATAAGAGTGCTTAGCATGTGGGGCATCAGGCTCAGTTCCCAGTTAACCTCCTCAGGCCAGGCAAGATAACAAACACCTTTAGTTCTACTACTCAGGATGCCCATGAATCTGAGTTCAAGGCCCGCTAGGGCTATATCGTGAGGAGATGTGTTTTGTTTTATTTATTTGAAAAGATATTTGTAGTCTCTTTAATCATGGATGCTGAGGCTCTCACAGAATGATGAACAGTGACCATTTTCTAAAATCTAGGAGTTGCCCAGCACTCGGGAGGCAGAGGCAGGCAGGTCGCTGTGAGTTCAAGGCCAGCCTGGTCTACAAACCGAATCTAGGACAGCCAAGGGTACACAGAGAAACCCTGTCTTGGAAAAAACAAACAAACAAAAATCTAGCAGTATATCTAGACACTTAAACCTATAGGGTTTTCCTCTTTTGCTTGCTTGTTTTTGAGATGAGTCACACTATGTAGTGCATATTATCTCGGATTATCTCATATTCCTAAATACTAGAATTAAAGGTGTGTTTCTGTCACCATGTCTCATCTTTGTGGGAGTGGTTTATAGAGCAATTCCATTTTTCCAGAGAATGACAGATGTTGTAAAGAAAGAAAGTCCCAACCATTTGATTTTTACCAGTACAGACTCAGGAGCCAGGTGCTGGGGTGAAAACCTGACAGCTCAGAGAAGCAGTGAAAGCACGCAGCTGACCTTCCTACTCAGCTGATGTCCCAGAAGGAGAAGCCATTTCTCCTACTCCACACTGTCTTAAATATCCTTCCTGCCTTTCTACTTCCTTCAGAGTCTATCTCTCCTCCAGAATTCCTGTCATTCTCTATGGTCCCTATGTCATGTCCTGTTCCCCACCCCCCCTTCGCTTCCTGTCAATATGATTGTTTGCTTCTCCTCTTGATCTACAGTTAACTTCATTTAATCTAATTTAACAGAAACTCTTGGATTAAAGGTGTGTGCTAGGGCTGAGCCACACAAGTACTTGTTTACAGTAAACAGAAAGCTCTAGGATCAAAGGCTGAGCTACACCACAATTAGAAACAGATTTTTAGCCCAGCTTGGTGGCATACACCTTTAATCCCAGGTGGGTTGAGGCCAGCCTGGTCTACAGAGCAAGTGTAGGACAGCCAAAGCCTACAGAGAAACCCTATCTTGAAAAACAAAAAACAAAACAAAAATATTTTTACAGTTCACAATCTCGGGATTCACAATAGGATCAAATATCCTGCGTCAAGGCTCAGAAGAGGGATAGGATGCCTTCACATTCACATACTGTTCCTCCCACAAAAACACTTAAAAATAACATGGGATTTTGCGTTTTTTGTTTTTGTTTTTTTTGGGGTTTTTTTTTTTGGTTTTTTCGAGACAGGGTTTCTCTGTGTAGCCTTGGCTGTCCTGGACTCACTTTGTAGACCAGGCTGGCCTCTGCCTCCCAAGTGCTGGGATTATAGGCGTGCGCCACCACGCCCGGCTTTGCATTTTGTTTTTAGTTTTTCTGTGTGTGTTGTTTTGTTTTTTGGTTTTTCAAGATAGGCTTTCTCTGCGTAGCCTTGGCTGTCCTGAAACTCATTCTGTAGACCACGCTGGCCTTGAACTCAGAGATCTGCCTGCTTCTGCCTCCCAAGTGCTGGGATTAAAGGCATGTGCCATCTTACCCAGTTTATAGAGCTATGTTGTGCATTTATTTTAGTGTGTGTATGTATTCATGTGCCACAGTGTGAGAGTAAGAAGGTCACAGGATAGTTTGGGGAGTCAGTTTTCTCCTTCCATCATGTAGGTCCTGGGAATTGAATTCAGGTCGTCGGGTTTGCTGGTCAAGCACTTTTACCTGCTGAGCCATCTTACTATCCTCAGATCTTTTCCTTCCTTCCTTCCTCCTTTTACTTTCTTTTTTTGAGACTGGATCTTACAACGCCAAGCAGGTTTTGGAGTCTTGGTTCCCTTATATCTACCTGAGTGCTAGCACTGCAGGAGTGAGCCACTATACCCAGCTGTAGCCTTGTGGGCTTTGTTGAGCTGGTTTTGACACCCTCCCCCCAAGGCTGTGCTTGCGTACGTGCTTGCTTGCTTGCTTGCTTTATTTATTTATTTATTTATTTATTTATTTATTTATTTATTTATTTATTTAT
>OU015742.1:108840121-108861332 GCA_907169655.1 Acomys percivali | reverse complement strand
TATTTATTTATTTATTTATTTATTTATTTATTTATTTATTTATTTATGTGTTTTTCTTTTGAGACAAGGTTTCTCTATGCAGCCCTGTCTGCCCTGGAACCCAATCTGTAGACCAAGCTATCCTTGAACTCAGATCCACCTGTCTCTGCCTCCCAGGTTCTGGGATTCTGCCTCCCCGCCCCTTTAATAGCTAGTCTGTGCTTTTTAACCAATACTGTTGTAGTTCATTGATAATGAAGAAATATATGTAAATATATGAATGTTCTTACCTTTTGCCATCCACTGTAATGTATTTGTTATGTCCAGTTCCATTTGTGGTTTATTTACATAAGGTTTGCCCTTTTGACCTCAGTTCAGTTCTAAGTATGACCTCTCCCCTCGGGTTAATTTGTAAATTTAAAAAGTTCTCATAAAAAAGTTTCCTGCTTAGTGGGCTGTTCAGATAATTTGTTTTTTTATTCTTATCTTATTTGAATGTTAATCAGTTTAAAATGGAAAAGTTGGGGCTTGAGAGATGACTCAGTGATTAAGAGCCCTTGTTGCTCTTGCAGAGGACAGAAGTTAAGTTCTGGTGGCTGATAGCCATCTGTAACTCTAGTTCCAGTGATCCAACACCGTCTTCTGACTGTTTCCAGCAGTAGGCATGCATGTGGTTTCCATATATACATGCAGGCAAAATATTCATGCACATAAAATAAAGTTAAAACTTAAATTTTTAAAAATTGCTAAATTGAACCTAGTTGTGGTAGGACTCCAACTGGATGGAATCGCAGCACTCCAGAAGCTAGAACATGGATCGCCATGAGCGCTAGGCCAGCCTGGGCTATAGGGCGACACTCTGTTTCCTAAAGTGCACATCTTTAATCCCAGCATTTAGGGAGGCTGGGGCAGGTAGATCTCTGTGAGTTCGAAGCCAGCCTGGTCTACAGATCGAGTCCAGGATAGCCAGGGCTACACAAAGAAACCTTGTCTTGAAAAAACAAAAACAGCAACAACAAGAAAGGTAAACCAGCCGGGCGGTGGTGGCGCACGCCTTTAATCCCAGCACTCGGGAGGCAGAGGCAGGCGGATCGCTGTGAGTTCGAGGCCAGCCTGGTCTACAAAGTGAGTCTAGGACAGCCAAGGCTACACAGAGAGACCCTGTCTCGGAAAAAAAAAAAAAAAAGGTAAACTAAATGTTTGAGTTGAGTAGGAATATTTTAGGGAACTATAAGCTTGCTTTATCATTTGCTGTTAGGTGAACTTAGTGAGCAGAAAAAAAAAGAATTAGTAAAAAAATTACTGCTTTGGGGAGTCTAAAACATTAAAATTGTATTCATTTAAAAATATATGTATATATATTTATAAGGTTTATTGTAATATCTGCACTTATGGACACTTTGTAAGGTTATTTAAATAGAGCATATTAGCATCTGCCATCTGAGCGACTGTGTGTGTAGAACGTAACTCAAGATCGGCTATACACAAAGCATAATTACCGTTGCCACGGTGCTGTACAGTTGTTCACTAAATTTACTCAGTCTTTCTGAAATATGCTCTTTCAAAAACATTTTTTTTCTAACCCCGTTTCTCCTTTCCAGACACTAAAACATTTAACTACTTTTCTGCTTCTGAAATTCTTTGAGATTGACTTTCCCCCCTCCCAGAGACAGGGTTTCTCTGTGTACCCTTGACTGTCCTGGACTCACTTTGTAGACCAGGCTGGCCATGAACTCACGGCGATTTGCCTGCCTCTGTCTTCTGAGTGCTCGGAGTAAAGGTGTGCGCCACCACCATTCAACCTTTCTTTTCTTAAAGGAGGCATGGATGCTGGAGACTTGACTATTTAGAAAACATATTTTCCTGATAGCAGTGGTGTGGTGTGTTTGTAGAATTTGGAATCTTCCCAGGATTATATTATAGCTAACATCCTGTGTTTTGTCAGTCAGTTTTTATTGCATAGCTTGCTGTAATCTGGGTTAGTGGATGATTTGCTTTTAGGCAGCATTTGGCCTTCTTAAACAGTTTTGTCTTGATTTTATTCATTCATCTTTTTGGAAAATAGTCTCATATAGCTTGGTTGGCCTCAAAATTCATATAGTCCACTTCCACTTCCGAAGAACTCAGATTACTGTATGCAACACCATGCATGCCTTTACATCCCTCCTCTTGTGTTCCTCCACCATCAAACTCAGGACCTGTGCATGAGATACAACACTCTACTATTGAGCTAAATGTTTAGCTCCAGTCTTTTTTTTTTTTTTAAATTAAGTGTGACAAATAATGATACAGTTTTTGAAATTCAGAGTGACTGATTCAGTGGATCTTAAAAACAAAACCAAACAAGACAGTATCATTACCAACACAGCAGCATTTGGAAATGTGTGAGAAATGCAAATTATTTTCAGGTTACCTCTTGTGCTATTTAGCACAACTAATTTAAAACAGATTCCTTTCTTCCTTGTCCCCCTTCTCATTTTTGAGACAGGGCTTCATTCAGTAGCTTACATTGTCAATAGTGATCTTTCGCCCTAGTGTTTCCAATGCTGGGTGAGCCAGCATGCCTCACTATTTATTAGACAGTCTTTTTGTTTAATCTAGGTTGGCCTCAAAGATTTCTACTTTTGCTTAAGATTCTGGAAAGCTAGGCTGGGTGTGGTGGCACATGCCTTTAATCCCAGCACTCAGGAGGCAGGCAAGTGTCTCTGTGAGTTCAAGTCCAGGACAGCCAGGGCTACACAGGAAACCTCAAAACAACAAAAACAAACAAACAAAAGGTTCTGGAAAGCTATTTAGAAGCAACTCACGTACAGGTTAATAACATCTGGACTGATAGACACTGTCCGAGCATGTAGAGAGGGCTATAAGCACTTGCTGTATTTCTTATATCACAACTTTTCTGACCACCTCTAACATATTCTAATGATCTAGCATGAATGCCCTGTAAGTTCTCATTTTCCTTGCACCTTAAAAACCCCTAACATAGCCGGGCATGGTGGTGCACCCCTTTAATCCCAGCACTCCGGGAGGCAGAGGCAGGTGGATCGCTGTGAGTTTGAGGCCAGCCTGGTCTACAAAGTAAGGCCAGGACAGCCAACACTACACAGAAACCCTATCTCAAAAAACCAAAACAACCAACCAACCAAACAAAACCTCCAAAACCCCTAACATGCCAGGCTGTGATGGCGCAAGCCTTTAGTCCCAGCACTCAGGAGGCAGAGGCAGGCAGGTTTCTTGAGTTCAAGGCCCGCCACAGAGAAACCCTGTCTTGAAAAACCCAAATCATGCTGATAGAAATTTTGGAGTTTCAATGCAGTCAATTACTACAAGAGTGTTTAAGAATACCCTGTGGTCCCCATTCCTCATCTGTGAAATGGGAGATCAGCACCTGTCTCAGCAACCAAGTGAATGACCATGAATCTGCCATAGCACTACTCTACTTATTTAGGAGGCGTTTCTAAAATGGAATCAATGTCAAGGCATCAGCTCACTAGTTTCTTACTTGTAGTTTTCAACCTGCAAGTGAGCCTGAGGCAGCTTCATGGCGGGGAACCAGCTCCAACTGGCTGGCCAATGGACAGAAAGGGCAATGGTCAGGGTGCTGGCCAGACAGTGTAGAGGGCATGGTTGCCTGTCTTCAGGGCCACCAAAGGCTGTTCTACCCCTTTGTTCTGGCTTCTTGGAGCAGTGAAGCAAAACTCAAGGGGACATCTACATAATTCTTTATATCTATAAGTCACCAATTGAAATTTGAATTTTAGAGAAAAAAAAAAGGCTTTTGTCAACCAGCTATACTAGTTGGTTTATTTAATAAGTACGATTTGGTATATTGTATATAAAGGGTACTGTAGTTTATATGAAACCAAAAGAATATGAAAGTTTTTCTACCAAGAAACTCATAATTTAGTGGTACATTCAACCAAATAACTGATTTTTCAATAGTACGTGGAAACATTATGTGGGAAGCACAAGGGCCAGACGAGTGAGCTCTGCCTGGGAGCATAGGACTTACAGGAAGTCCCTGAAGCATGATGAGTAAGGTTGTAAGGGCTGGACAGCATCTTCAGACATAGAAACATGCCTATAGGCATAGTGTATGTATGGAGGTTCGGGGAGTAGGAGGTGACTGGAATGGGGTGTGTAGCCAGCAATAAGCTGGGGAGAGTGAAAATATTTCACAGCTGTGAAAATCTTACTGAAGAGTCTGGGTTTTCTAACAAGTTATAAGGAGTTTTGGTGTAGCAGGAACAGTGATTCCAGGCTGGGCTGGAACTCAGGATCCTCTCTGCCTCCCAAATGCCCGTATTTCATAGTTTGTGTATGGCTTTCTATCTCTCTTTATAAAAGATGTCATTAGTACTTCATGTGTATAGAGAAGAATGTGAAGATGCATGTACCAAAATATTAACTTGAAGGTTAGTGGAGGAAGAAAGGAAAATTAGCAAATGTGCCGCTGGAGTTAGGGGAGAATTTAGGATAATAAAGCAGTAAACTTGATTTAGTGTGACTATATGTTGGGGACAAGATTATTGAGTGCAAGGAAAAGTAGTTGCTTTCAGGATTGCAAAACTAGTAACAGATTTTTACAGTTTTACTATAGATGTTTCTACACTTATTTAACGTTTGGTGGAACATCATAGCCTTTTGCATGTAGGTACACATAATGTATATTCTACAATCATTTAGTGTGAGGTTTTATTCCAGGCCTTTTTTTTTTTTTTTTTTTTTTGGAAGACAGGATTTCTCTGTGTAGCCTTGGCTGTCCTGGGCTCACTTTGTAGACCAGGCTGGCCTCGAACTCACAGCGATCTGCCTGCCTCTGCCTCCTGAGTGCTGGGATTAATGCTATGTGCCACCACGCCTGGCTTATTCCAGTTTTAAAAATTAAATTTTAGATTACATTTATTTATTTTATATGGATTTGTGTCGGGGTCATGAGTGGTATGGGGGGGTGTCAAAGAACAACTTGGCGTAGGTTCTCTCTTCCCAACATGTGGATTTTATGAGTTGAACTCTAGTCCTCATTCTTGGAGATAGTAAGCTTCTTTACCCTTCAGTCATCTTGGCCTAATTAAAATTTTTAATTTGTGTGTGTGTGTGTGTGTGTGTGTGTTGAGTGTGGAAATCAGAGAACAACCAAGTTCTCTCCTTTCATTCAGGTTGTCAGGCTTATTGCTAAGTGACCTATGGAGCCATCTTGATTGATTGTTCTTTTTCCTCATAGATTTTGTTTGTTTTGTTTTTACAGCTTAGTCCAAGTAATCTTTTAACCATTTGTATTTTCATTATCTCTAAAACAAATTTCATCTTCAGTTTATTTTTTAAGCAATTAAGAGAAAGCACAGGAGAGGAGAACATTATAGTCAGGAAATTATGAAATAATTATGTAAAGGTCTTAGTGAAGACCCTTCCTTATCCAGTGTAGAGTTGAAGGATTGCAAGCCTGACTGGGATGAGGTAATCAGAATCAATAGGTGATGAGGAAGCTGCTGTGGACTGGATCCTGTAGAGCCTGGTAATGGTAAGGATTTAAATTCTGTCAAAGGTTTGAACTGGGATGTGAAATGGTTAGGCTCAATGTAAAAAGAAACGACTGTGAGGTAAGGTGCAGAATAGGTTGGAATTGGAATTTTAAACTTCTAGTGATATACTCACTGGCTTAACCTTTAGGATACATGGATGACTATATATGTAAAAACAACTATCAGTAATATCAGTGACCGAGACAAATTTTTTAAATGGCCTTTACATGTTAAATACACTAAGCAAAATATTGAACCTGGGGTCAGATTCTGTTTGTAGCTAATTTGCTTTTAAACTTGATTAAGTCTTTTAAATTCTGAGCTTCTTTATCAGTAAATTTAAGAAACATGTGTTTAACTTAATTGTGTTAATCGCTTAACTCTAGTTCACATATGGGCTGAGTCTTGCTGAGTCATTTTCTTAGACTGTGTGGGTGAGGCTTAATTAAAACCAGCTAAGAAAACTTAATGATACCCCAACTCTCTTCTGTAAAAGAGTTATTTCATGTATGTTTCATTTATTGTGCCTCTACCCCCACCTCCAGCTTTTCAAGAAAGATTATTGCTATATATAGTCTAGGCTGGCCTGGAACATGCAGTCTACTTGCCTCAGTCTCCTGGGTGCTAGGGTTACAGATGTGGTTATAATTTCTGCAGTTGAACTGTTTGAGGGTAGTGGTCTCTTGGGCAGTAGCAGACCCCTAGCTATTTGCATCAGTAAAATTGCACCTTTATCTTTCAAATCTTTCTCTTTCAGTTGTTTGTTTGTTTTTGGAAACAAGGTTTCTCTGTGAAGCCTTGGCTGGCCTGGAGCTCACTCGGTAGACCAGGCTGGCTTTGAGCCCACAGACAGCTAGCTGCCTGCTTCTGCCTCCTGAGTGCTGGGATTAACCGCATCTACCACCACTCCAGGTGGTAGATTTCTTCCTTTTTATTTTATTGTTTTTACATTTAATTTAATTTATTAAAATTTTATGTGTATTGGTGTTTTGCCTGAATTGGTGTCATGTAAATGTGAGGGTGTCAGAAACCCTGGAACTGGAGTTAACAGACAGGGAATTGAACCCAGATCCTCTTAAAGATTCACAAGTGCTCTTAACCACTGAGCCATCTCTCAAGCCTGATTTCTTTTTAGTTAAAGCTATTTTAATATATAATATTTATTAGTTTCAGTTATGTGTATATGTGGGTGTGCCTGCAGATACCCTGGAGCTGGATTTATATAGTCTTGAGTCATCTACATGAGTGTGGCAAACTGAACTGAATAGGTCCTCTGCAAGAATAGTACTTGCTCTTAATGGTTTAGCCATGTCTGTAGCCCTAATTTCATGTGTGTTCCACTATGTACCTATCTGCAGGTGCTTGTGGAGTCCAGAGGCATTGGATCCTTTGGAGCTGGAATGAGAGGAGGAGTTGTGAACTGTCCAGTGTAACTGCCCAATGTGGGTGCTGGGAACGAACTCAAGTTCAGTTCTCTGCAAGGAGAGTATGTACTCTTAACCTCTGAGTTATATTTCTAGCCCCTACAGAACTAAAAAATAATTAAGACTTGGAGTGGGCTGGGCAGTGGTGGCCCATGCCTTTAATCCCAGGACTTGGGAGGCAGAAGTAGGCAGATTGCTGTGAGTTCGAGGCCAGCCTGGGCTACAATGCCAGGACAGCCAAGGCTACACAGAGAAACCCTGTCTCGGAAAAAAAAATAAACAAACAACAAAGACTTTGGAGTGTAGCTAGAGAGTAATAGCAAGATATTATAAACAAAATCTTAACTAGCTAGTTATGGTTGCAAATACCTTTAATCCCAGCTACTTGGGAAGTTCAGACTGGATGATCTCAAGTCCAAGGTCTGTCTGGGCTGCATATCAGTTCAGTACCTATCTGAGCATCTCTCAAAAGAAAAGTAATAAAACAGGCTGGAAGTATAGCTGATAGAGCCTGTCTAGCACATGAAGGCTCTCTCTGGTCTAGGTTCACTTCCCAGTCTCCAGCAACAACAGCATGTCCTTAATTGGTCATATTTCTGTTTTTCATTTTTTGAGACAAAGTCTCTTGTAGCCCAGGGTGGCCTCAAATTCAGCTGTGTAGTTCAGGATGATCTTGAGTTCCTCATCCTCTATTTCTATCTCTCAAGTGCTGGCATCACCAGTGAGAACCACTGTGCCTGACTTTTTGTTGTTGTTTTTGAGACCAGGTCTCTTTAGCCCAAAACTCCCTATGTGTCTTGGGTTGTAGACTCCTGAGTCAGTGCTGGGATTACAAATTATAGGCAATAAGCCAGCACATTTAGCATGGTCAGATATTTTAGATAATAGTCTTAGTTTGGGAAAACTATGTCAGCCTCAGACTTATCTTTGCATTGCCTATTAACATTGAGCTATACTGGGCAGACAGACAAACTTTGTTTTTTTTTGGTTTTTGCTGGAACTCTTTGGACTTAAATTTTGCATCCTTGGCTTTATCACAGGTTCCAGCCTTCATGGTCTCTTAAATTTTGAACAATTCTTAAAGGATGTACCTTTGCTTTTCTGTGATGAGAGCTTGATGCAAGTTGCAGGTTTGAAGATAGAGAATGATGGGGCAAGAATCAGGCACTTGAAGAAGAAATCTAATTTTATTTGGGTTTGGCACCTTTTAAAACAGGTGTATAAACTTCTATGATCTTGTAATAAGGCTTATTATGTTGAGCCTCAAGGATTATTTCTTCTTCTTGGATTGGTTTAGGAATACTTAGAAATTTCTGGAGTATTTCTTTCTGTCTTATGATCCTTTCACATAACAGGAAGAGAGGAACTAGACAGCCACTGCCATTTTATAGGTAGGTGCAAGGAAGCAGCTTAGTGGCCTGTGCTGATAATATGACAGTGTGTCATAGTCAGGTCTTGAATAGAGAGAGCTTTGGTTTAGTTTGGCTCCACCTAAATTTTCTTTCCTTTGCTGCCCTCTACCCCAAAAGTTGTCTTTAAAATGGACGTGGTAACACACACCTGCAGTCCCAGCACTTAGAGGCTGAGTCAGGGAGTTCAAGGCCAGCCAGTGCTAAGTAGCCAAATCTGCTATCCCTCCAAACAAAACCGAGAAGAAGAGGGGGATTGGGGGGAGGTAGTAAAGCCCTGACCTTTGTGGGAATCATTGTGAAACAATTGCCTCATTGTGAGACACAACTTCTTCCAAGGAACAGCACCTTTGAGAGAGTTGGAATTAACCTTTTCTTTCTTGTATTGTGGGTTTTGTTTGATTTTTGATTTTTTTTTTTTTTTTTGAGACAGGGTTTCTCCATTTAGCCTTGGCTGTCCTGGACTTGCTTTGTAGACTAGGCTGGCCTCAAACTCACAGTGGTCTGCCTGCCTCTGCCCTCTGAGTGCTGGGATTATAGGCCTGCACCACCCACCTGACTTTCTTTTAAATACCAGTGGTTATTCAGACTTGAGTATTTGGCTGATAATTTCACAAGTGAATTGTGATACTCTGGGACATCTTTGTGATACTTGAGTTTTCTCTTTGCATTCATGGTGGCTCATCATGCCTATAATCTAACACTTGGTGAGGTGGAGGCAGGAGGACTGCTATGGGTTTGTTCAAGGCCAAATTAGACTACAGAGACACAGTTCAAACAAAACAAAAAGCAATTAAAAGCTGGTCGTGGTGGCACACGCCTTTAATCCCCAGCAGGCTTTACACAGAGAACCCCTGTCTCAAAAGACCAAAAAACAAAAATCTGGTGAGTTCCACAGTGGAAAATAAACATGGGCAAGATGATCATTGAAAACGTGAGTGGACTTTAGTGTAGTAGTGTAGGAAAAGTTGGGCAATAGGGCTTGGGTTCCAGATTGCAGTTGCTTTAAGAAGTTTCCGCTGGTCGCGGTGGTGCAGTATTCAGGAGGCTGAGGCTCTAGCTGGCCTAGTCTGTTTTTATAGTGCTAAAAATAGAATTATCTAAATACAAAGCTCCTCCTTTTGCAGATATATATCTGTATGCCACTTGAGTTTTCTCTGTGACTCTATATTCCTTTTGTGCTTCAGCCAAGACAACATATTTTAGCAAACTGAAGGCAAAAGCCCCTAAAACTGAACTGCTGTTTGTCAAGGTAAACATCAAAGTTACAAAATCTTAACATCATGCCACTTTTCTCGCTGTTTATTTTATTTTGGATAATGTTATTTTTAAATTTTTATTAATTTTACCTACCTGTATATCTCTGTAGTGTGTATGTTCATTCAGACTCTTTGAAGGTGAGATAATGTTGGGTTCTCTGACACTACAGTCACAGAGCGTTGTGAGCTGTCATGTAGGTGCTGGGAATTGAACCTGGGTTCTCTGGAAGAGCAGTTAGTACTCTTAACCACTGATCCATTGCTCCAGCCATGGATAATTTTTTTTTTAATAAAAATGATATTTAAGTTAACATGTAGTATGCTTATTATTTTCAAGCATGCTAGTCATGTGCTTAACATTTTCTTAGTTTCAGTTTGTAGTTTGGTAAATACAAATAGAAGTAAACCATATGAATAAAAGCTTAATTGGGTTCTTAGTAATTTGGGACATAAAGGTCAGAACAAAAATTATGAGAAACAGTTTCTCTGCCTGTTGTCTTCCATGTATATGTTTAGGTCATGAGATGTGCTTGAGAGACAGGCTTGCTATGCTGTCTGTGTCCTAGCAAAAGACAGACAACCACTCTTCAGTTTAACTTAGGAGTGTAGCTGTTTGTTGTAAAGGGAAAGAAGACGGTTGGGCATGGCAGCCCCAGCACTCTGGAGATAGAAGTAGGATGATTGTTGCAAGTTTGGTATACACAGCAGGTTCCAGACTAGTCAGACTGTAATGAGACCCTGACTCAAAAAACTAAAAAGAAGAGCCAGGTGTGGTGGCGCACACCTTTAATCCCAGCACTCGGGAGGCAGGGGTAGGTGGATCACTGAGTTCGAGGCCAGCCTTGTCTACAAAGTGAGTCCAGGACAGCCAGAGCTACACAGAGAAACCCTGTCTTGAAAACCAAAAAAAAAAAAAAAAAAAAAAATCAACAACAACAAAAAAAGAAAAAGAAAAGCGGAATTAATACTGGAATTGTTTTAAGAGTGGTGGAAGGCCTGGGCTGGAAGAGTAAATGGGAGGTTCTTTTGGTTTGTTTGGTTTTTGTTTTTTAAATCTAGTATATCTTTAAAAAAAAAAGATTTATTTATGCAGGACATGGTGGTGCATGCAGTTCAACACTGAAATACATAAAATAAGGATAAATAATCATTTAAAAAATGAACTGTGGGCCAGGTGTTATGGCTCGCCTTTGATCCCAGCACTCAGGAGGCAGAGGCAGGCGGATCACTGTGAGTTCAAGGCCAGCCTGGTCTACAAAGTGAGTCCAGGACAGCCAAGATATCACAGAGAAACCCTGTTTCGGAAAACCAGAAAGAAGGAGAAAAAAAATTACTGTATTTATTTTTTATATAGTATTCCACCTGCATGTGTACCTGAAAGCCAGAAGAGGGAATCAGATCACATTATAGATGGTTGTGAACCCACCATGTGGTTGCTGGGAATTGAACTCAGGATCTTTGGAAGAACAGCCAGTGCTCTCAACCTCTGAGCCATCTCTCCAGCCGCCGCTCCCCACCCCACCCCACCCCACCCCACCCCCAGAAGGGGGTTTTTATCCAAAGATCAAGGATCCTTTGAGCTACAGCTCTCTCTTTTTTTTAGCTACATCTTTTAAGCGTGTACTTAACTTCTAGTTGACTTGTTAGAGTTACCCTCTCTTTTGCTTAAGAACTGTTGAGTTAGGCATGGAGGCACACACCTGTAGACTCAAGTGGGAGGATCACTTGAGCTTTTGAGTTCAAGATTAACCTGGACAGAGCTTCATCTATTTTTGTTTTTTCTTAAAGATTTATTTATTTATACACCTGCAGGCCAAGAGAGGGCATCAGATTTCAGTATAGTTGGTTGTGAGCCACCATATAGATGCTGGGAATTGAACTCAGGACATCTAGAAGAGCAGACAGTGCTCTTAACTACTCAGCCATCTCTCCACTCCCTACAAGGCTTCATCTAAAGACAAAAACAAAACAAAACAAACAAACAAACAAAAACCTGTTCTCATTGCTGTGTCTGCTGAACTAATGCCCTATGCTGGATTGCCCACTGCTGTTGCCTGTGAGTAGAGGCAGAGCCACCGAGCCTATTGTAGCCACTACCAGAGTCAGATGGCTTGCTTTCCCCCCTTTTATCTCATTTCCTACTAGGATGTTTAATTAGCAGATCCTATCCAGAACCAGGCTTTCAGAGCCGGTACTCTAGATGAGAATCAGAGAGAATATGATATTAACAGCTTCATATAGATAACAGGTAAAATGGTCTTTTAGGTTCATTGTTGTTATTGTGTGTGCATACACATAGAGGCTAGGGGAAGATGCAGTTAGCGCACTTCCTCCACCCCCCAATATTTCTCTCTTTCTGCCTTATATCTTCAGACAGAGTCTCACTGAACTGGAACTTGCCATTTTTCAGCTAAGCTGGCTCTGGGCTCTACCTGCCCCTCCCACCTCAGTGAGGGGTTTACAGGTACATGCAGCTACAGTCAGCTCTTACATGGACATTGGTGATGAAAACTTGGGTCCTCATGCTTGTACAGCAAGCATTCAGCCATCTCCCCAGCCCCCTCTTTTTTTTTAAACAATTGGTTGCAGGGGCTGGAGATATGACTTAGTGGTTAAGAACACTTGTTGCTTTTCTGTAGTACCTAAGTGAGTTTTGTTCCTAGAACCCATGTCAGACAGCTCACAACTATCTGTAACTGTAACTCTAGGAGATCTGATGCCCCTGGCTTCCTCCTACATTTGCACTCACACATACACATATTCACATTTAGATACACATACATAACCAAAACTAGTTAAAAAAACAACACAAAAAATAATTCTTACAAAAACCAACTAATTATATCAGATGTGTAGACTTCTTCAGTGAGAACTTCAGTCTCTACGCCTTACTCAGTACTTATGGAAGTAATCTTAACAGTTTTAGAACTGACTGTTCGAGTGAACCAACCACTTGAGGATTCTCATCTGATTGATGCCCTTAGAATCTTCACCACAAGGTATTTCTGCTGTAGTGGTGAGCGAGGAGCTAGAGCCAGTGAAACAGCTCTGTTGCAGCCTGGTTGCTGTATTTCACGGTGGCAAAAGTGAGGAAGAGGAAAGTGCAGAAGGAACAGGTCAGAGCCCTAGAGTTTTACTATGAAGTAATGGTAGTAGGTTATGGTCAGAACCTTAAGGTTCAATTTAGTAGAAAGAGAGAAAACTCTTCAGGCAGTGGGTCAGTATGAATGATGTGAGAGTACAGCAGGGAAATTGATTATAAGAGAAGGTGATGTTGCATTTTAAAAATTCCGTTTATTATTTATGTGCAGATGATGTGTGTGGGCACTTGTATGGCAGTGTACATGAATAAGACAGAGGACAATTTTTTTTTCTGGGTTCAAGGAATCAAACTTATGGTTCCAGGCCTGAGTGTCAAGTACCACTTTGTGTTGAGCCGCCTCACTGGCATGGTTATGCTGTATTTTAAGAGAGAGAGAGCTATGAAAAGTGGCAGTGGATTTTGTACTTTATCTGGTAGAATTAAGAGCCAGAATGGAGTAATGAAAAGAAACAGTGTACAGTATGAGAAGATCAGAATGTTGGGAGATCATAGCATGAAACAGAGGAGGCTGTTGGGAAGATTGCTTGGAGGCCATCAGTAGCCTGAGCATGAGATGGTGGGATGGTGGTAAAGAAAAGACTGTTCTAAAGAGTATTTGAATGAACAGTAAAAATTGAGGACTTTGTTCATTTCTAATGGAGTTGTGTAGTTGGGATTGGAAACAAATGATTATAAAATTTAGATCATAAAAAAGAGAAGTGTGCTTTCAGAAGTGCTGAGTAAGATGGAGAATTGATGACATGGCTCAGGTTAGTTTTACTCATGGGTTTATTCTGTATGCTTTTAGGAGAAAGTGATAGCGAGATAGCCACTGGTCCCGTCTATTCATAACTCAGTTTATATGCTGCAGGAATGATTGACACAGCGTGAGAAAGTCATGTAAGAAGTAATGAAAAAAGAGTGTGTTGGTACACACCTTTAATACCACCAGGGAAACCCTGGCTCTATAGAGAGACCCTGGCTCAAAAACACCAAAAACAAAATCCAAACAAACTCAGGTCTTCATACTGACTGAGCCATCTCCCCAGCCCAAAATAGGGCTAGTTGTGGTGGTGCATGCCTTTAATCCCAGCAAGAGGATCTCCGTGAATTTGAGGCCAGCCTGGTCACTATAGCAACTTCCAGGACAGCCAGGACCACTTAGAGAGCTCCTGTTTCAAAAACATCAGCAATAAGACAGAATAAAAAATTATGCAAAGAAAGAAGGCAGAAAGGGGGAAAAAATCAGGTATAAAATCCAGATTACTGTAGCCTTGTGTCTTTGGTTAGAGCATGAAAATGTCAGTGTGTATAATGTGTTTGAAGCCAACCTGAGCTTTACTGTGAGAGCCTGTTTCAAGATCAAATAGCCATACATGTGAAAAATATTACCAATAGTACAAAAAACAGTTTTGTTTGTTTAACTTGTACTCTGTTCTTAATGATAATAATGATAGAATATATTTTTTCATCAAAAAGGAAAAAGCATTCTTTGGCTTAAATACTTTCATCTTTGCTTGAGTAAGTTACAGTAAATAAAAACTACATCTAAAGCCTTGAGAGAATTATAGATGCTGAAGTATTAGGGTCAAGGGACCTGGAGAGATTTGGAACTTAGGAGATTTTTAGGTAAAGGGGATGGGCAAAGGCATTCATTGGGTTCTCATTGAAGATAAAAGACTTTAATTTTTCTTCGTCTTAAAATTATATTTTATATGCATACCTGCAGTGCCTATGAAGGCCAAGAGAGGATGTTAAATCATCTGGTGCTGGAGTTACTGATTGTTGTGAGTTACATTGTAGGTTCTGGAAGTTGAACCTCCTTTCTCTTGAAGAGCAACTGGTGCTCTTAATCACTGAGCCTTCTCATTAACCCAACTGCTTACCTTTTAAAAGGGATAAGGTTTGAGGAGTTCCAGTTCTGATTACAATAAAGTAACTAGTACAAGACCAGTGTTCTAGCCATAAACAGCTAGGAAACTGGACGAAGCATATGAAACAACTGATCCTTGTAATCTTCTTGGATTTCTGTCTGAAACTAGATTCCAGAGCATAGTTCAAGCAGAGAAAGGCAGTCTTCTCAGACCAAGGGACTAAAAACCAAAGCACAAGCTGGACGGAAGGCAGGAATTTGTAGGATTGACTGCCACTAAAGATTAGAGAGTAAGATATAGAAATCTTCAGTCCTTTTCTGTCTTTGACTGACATTGGGTGAGGCTCATGGGCTGGGCAGGTAACAGCTATGGAGAAATTTGTGGAAGTTATTGGCACCCATGCTTGGTTGGAGACAGTCTAGTTTGTATTGTGGTAAATAGATCCTTATCATTAAGAATAAAGTAACCAGAGAAAGGACTGTTTAACACCATCCTAAAGGTGAAGTGGGAAGGATAGAAAAAAGAAAAAGGGGGCTGATAAACCTTCAAAAGATTAAGCTAGGTGGTAGCTTAGTGGTTAAATACACAGTGTCACAAAGTAAGCAAAAAAGATTAAGCCAGTTTTCAATTATATGCCACAAGGGCAACACTCAAAATTTAATAAAAACAGTCCACATGCCAGTATTGCCAGGTGTAGTGGTGCACACCTGTCACTCCAGCATTTATGAGGTGGAGAGCAGAAGGACACCTTTGGCTACATGAGAATCAGACAGGAGAAATCTTGAGCATTAAGACTGACCTGGGCTACTTTGAATTGTAAGTTCAGGGCTAGCCTGCAATTTGAGATCTTTTCTAAAATTAAAGGTCTACATATTCATCAACAAAGTTTATAAAGTAAGTTTCTAATCCCATAGTAATAGATAGATAAAGAGATGGGAAAATAAAACCTTTATTAAAGAGAAGTTAGTTGATAGATCCAGTGATGAGAAAGATGGAGTTTAGAAGACAGTTGTGCTGGGTGTGGTAGTGCATGCCTTCAATCTCAGCCCTCGGGAGGCAGAGGCAGGCAGATCGCTGTGAGTTTGAGGTCAGCCTGGTCTACAAAGTGAGTCCAGGACAGCCAAGGCAACACAGAGAAACCCTGTCTCAAAAAACCAAACAAAAACAACAACAAACAAACAAACAAAACCTAGAAGACAGTTGCATGAAATACTTAAAGGAAAGCCTAGTCAGGACATTGTTGAAAGGGGCAAGAAAAAAAGACCCAGTGATTTGGCTCTGAATCAAGGCCAGCAGTTTGCTGAAGCTGTTGCTTTCAAACAGGTGCTTAAATAAATGACTTTCTGTGGTCTGTTGGCCACTTCAGAAACTTAAAGATGGTATTGGTCAGTTCATTAGAAATAAACATCTGCCTGGATATGGTACCTAGCTCTGTAGTTGTAACATTTGGGAGATTAAGGCAAGAGAATTGAGTTTGAGGCCTGTCTAGGCCACAGCAAAATCCTGTCTGGGTATAGGTGAGGTGGGGCCAGGGAGCTTAAGAAAAAGCTGAGTCATTGGTGACAGAAGTGGGTGGCTGATAGTCTAAATGACATTCTATAGTTTCTGTATAATAATACATTACTGATTTAGCCTTCATCCATTAAGTTATCTGTTAAATCCGTTACCAAGAAAAATGATTTTTGTGGGTTTCCCACCTAGAACATGATTCTGTATGAACGTGTTTGTGTGCACCAGTGTCCTTTTGTACGGTTAGGGCCCTAACTTGTATAATTGAAACTTATACAAAGTAGAAACTTTGGGATGAGGGGAATTCCATTGAAAGATACAGGATCTGAAATGAAAAGTCCAATCAGAGATCTCTGACAAATTATACATTCTAGAAGAAAAAGAAAGGAAAGTTAATAGAAACTATTTACACTGAAGCACAGGTCAACAAACAGAAACCAGGCAATTGAGCGTCCTGACAGGTGGGACAGTATTACTTGGCCTAATGCCCCGCCGGAACAGTATTGGGAGAAATGATGTGGCTGAAGAATTTCCAAATATAATTAAAAAATTTTGAGCCTATAGGCTCTAAGGAACCTATGGATGGATACAAAGAAAATAGCACTAAGACACATCTTAAAAATGAATGGTATAGGGCTGGAGAGATGGTTCAGCGTTTGAAAGCACTTGTACTTGCAGAAGACCTGAGGACCTGAGTCCTATCCCAGCATCCACATGGAGGGTTATAGCCATCCTTATTCCATTTCCAGGGCATCCATTACGCTCTTCTGACCTTGTGCTAGGCACAAACATGGTGTTCATATATACATGTAGGCAAAACATTTATACACTTAAAAATAAATAGGAACGCTATAAGCCACATGTGGGGGAAGATACCTCTAGTCCCAACACTCAGAATGTTCAGGTAGTAGGATTTCAAGTTCAAGACCAGCCTGGGCTAGGTAACAAGACCCTGCCTGCCTCAAAAACAAATTTAAGGCAGAGTGCACGCCCGTAATCCCAGCATTCAGGGAAGCAGAGGCAGACGGATCTCTGTTAGTTGGAGGCCAGCCTGGTCTACAAAGTGAGTCCAGGACAGCCAAGGCAACACAAGAGAAATCCTGTCTCGGGGGGAAACAAAAAATAAAGTGGGGTAGGGTTGGGTGGGTGAGATGAAAATCATCTATTGATTTTTTTAAAATAAAAAATAATACAAACCCAGTAAATCTTAATTTAGTATAAATGAACTATTTCTAAAGGAGAAGAAAACAGGTATAGGATTCAGACAGCACCAAAAGAATGTATATATAGTTACAAGATAGGTTATTAGATTGGTTTATATTAGAACATGCATAATATCACAGTTGCTCTCTTTAGCGCTTGGGAAACCAGTAGCTACTTGGTTCAGAAAGCTGGGTGCTTCAGAGCAAATGGGATCAATGATACAGCCGTAGTTGGAGGCTGAAGGCTTGGAAGCTCCAAGTCCCTGGTATGATGTACCCACAAACGCACAGATCGCAGTAAGAAGGACCCAGCTTGAGCAGTGTGGATGAGCTTCCTCTTTCCACCTTTTGTTTTATCTAGGAACAAATTTGAAAAGAAGAATTGTAGAAAGTGTAAGAGGAATGAGAAACAGTCACAGAAAAGGCCATGCTCAGTGTGCCCTGTTCTCTACTCCCAAGCCTGGGCCCCTGTGTACTCCAGGCCCCTTTTCTGTACTGCTGTAATTTTCAGTTTTAGAAAATAAATGTTTCAGTACTGTCAAAAAATTTATGACTAAGTGTGCATGAAGAATGTAGTGCATATCCAGCATAGTGACACATCCCTTTAATCCTCCCAGAGTGAGGCAGAGGCAGGCGGATCGCTGTGAGTTCAAGGCCTACATAGTCTATATAGTAATTTCTAGGATGGACAGGGCTACATAGTGAGACCCTGTCTCAAAAAATAAGCAAGCAAATAAAATGTAGTGCTTGTTGGTATTAATGCTGTTGTTGCCTTTTGTTTGTTTGGTTGGTTTTTTTTCGAGACAGAATTTCTCTTTGTAACCTTGGTTGTCTTGGACTTGCTTTGTTTGTAGACCAGGCTGGCCTTGAACTCACAGAAATCTGCCTACCTCTGCTTCCCTTGAGTGCTGGGATTACAGGTGTGCGCCACCATGTCTGGAAGTTTTGTTTTGTTTTCTTTTTAAAAACATTCATTTTATTTTAAAAGATTTATTTATTTACTTTGTATGCAGTGTCTGCTTGCATGTATACTTGCACGCCAGAAGAGGGCACCAAATCTCATTATAGATGGCTGTGAACCACCTTGTGGTTCTTGGGAATTGAACTCAGGACGAGCAGCTAGTGCTCTTAACCTCTGAGCCATCTCTCCAACCTCCATTTCATTTCTTCTCTAAAATGATAGAATTGAAATAAGGATTATACAGTGGACATATACTCTACCAGTAAACTATGCCTCCCAGTTTGTTTCCTCATTTATAGTGTGGACACAATAGTGTAGAATAGGGTTGTTTAGAGTAATGGGGTAACTTGGACAAAGAGCTTCTTGGACAGTGCTAATAAGCTGTTATTATTGTATAAAAGGGTCCTTATCCTTTGATACAATATCAAGACACTTGTTTGCATGCACTTATAACTTTACAAAAAGAATGTCATCTGGGCGTGCTGGCATACACTTTTCATCCCAGCACTTGGGGATCTCTGTGAATTTGAGACCACCATAGTCTACAAAGGGAGTCCAGGACATCCAACACTACAAAGAGAAACCCTTTTTCAGAGAGGGAGGTGTGGGGGGGGGGAATATGAGAATGAATGAATATCTTTATTTACTATTAATGCATTATTCATGAAAGAGCTAAGACCAGAAGACATTCAATGTCTATATTTGATTGTTAATTCCTCTCGGAGACATTTGATTTTACTTGATAAAAGTCATAAATATTGGCTGGGCATGGTGGCACAGGGCTTTAGTCCCAGCACTCGGGAAACAGAGGCAGGGGGATCGTTGTGAGTTCCAGCCCAGCCTGGTCTACAAAGCAAGTCCAGGATAGCCAGGACTAAAACAGAGAAACCCCCCCCCCCAAAAAAAAAAAAAAAAACAAACAAACAGAGAAACCCTGTCTTGAAAAAAAAAAAAGAGAGAGAGACAATTAATCTGTAAATTGATAAACTTGAGCTCACTGGAGTGCTGTATGGGTGTGCCTGCATTGATCGTTGCATAATTCCTGGTGCTCGAGGCTGCAGTTAGTCTTCTTGCCACTGGATGGTGCGTGTGTAACATTTAAGTGGAACAGGGTTGATTCTTTTTAAAACCATAATGCTGACCGATTGGCCTTGAATGTGCAGTGATCCTCATACCCTGACTCCCCAGCAGTGCTATTAGTGGCGTGTGCCACTATATGCAGTTCAGGCACGTCTTCGGGTGTCTTCTCTCTTGAGCAGCTGAATGTTGATACACATGCTTACTGTAGTAAACGAAACACTTGAAGCTGAGTCTCAGGAATTATCAAAAACTAGAAACTCTGTGTTTTTATATAAGCATAATCTGTTAGGGGCATCACTGATTGGGTCAGATCCTGTGTTTCAGCAGGCCACAGCATTGTAGGAGATTCCTCTGGGCAGAATCTTAGAGGGTGATTGGTATGTCTTCCTATCTTCTCTTGG
This sequence comes from Acomys percivali, assembly GCA_907169655.1. Classification (NCBI taxonomy): domain Eukaryota; kingdom Metazoa; phylum Chordata; class Mammalia; order Rodentia; family Muridae; genus Acomys; species Acomys percivali. Next base: position 108,841,630 of record OU015742.1, on the reverse strand, counting down.
CAGCTGAGCTAGTTTTATTTTATTCTGGTTCCTAAATTTAAAAAGTATTTTGAGGCCGGGCATGGTAGTGCATACCTTTAATCCGAGCACTCAGGAGGCAGAGGCAGGCAGATTGCTGTGAGTTCGAGGCCAGCCTGGTCCACAAAGTTAGTCCAGGACAGCCAAGGCTACACAGAGAAGCTCTGTCTCAGGAAAAAGGGGGAAAAAGTATTTTGCCTACATGTATGTATGTGTCACCACATGTGTGCCTTGTGTCCACAGAGGTCAGAAGAGGGCATCAGAGTCTCTGGAACTGGACTTAACAGACTGTGGTGAGCTGTGTGTGGGTTGTTGTAAATCAAACCCTGGTCTCCTGCAAGAGCAGCAAGTGCTCTTAACTGCTGAGTCAATCCTCTAGTCCTGATCCCTAAATTTTATACTATGCTTTTCTGCTTAAATTTCCATGCTTAGCTATATGCTGGGCATACAGGAGTATAAAAAGTAGGTATAAATAACAAAAGTATTTACTTAGGAAAATGTTAAGCTATAAAATTGTGGAACACACCTATAATCCTAGTACTTGGAGGATGGAGGTAGAAGGATAGAGTTTGAGGCAGTGTGAGCTTTATATAACCAGGCCCTATCAAAACAAAATAAATAGATTGTGACCCTAGGAGGAAAACTGCAGTGGCCATGCTAAGAAACATGAGTATCTTTGTTTATACACGGCAATGGTCCAGTTGGCATTTTAGTGTTCGAGAGGGTATACTTGAAGATAGACCTCCTTGGTTAACCTAATTTTAATTTTTGTTAATATAGTAGGTACAACAACAAATTTTTCTTTGTTTTGCCTTTCTCAGATATTTTTGGCTCTTCTGTTACTAGATTCTGTTTCTTGTAACTTAAAAAGGGGGGAAACCCTTCTTTTCAGGAACACATTAAAAAATGAGTTACTTTTTTTGTTGTTTGTTTGGTTTGGTTTTTTGAGACAGGGTTTCTCTGTGTAGCCTTGGCTGTCCTGGACTCTCTTTGTAGACCAGGCTGACCTCGAACTCACATTGGTCCACCTGCCTCTGCCTCCTGAGTGCAATTTACTTACTTTTATTTGATGCGAATTGGTGTTTTTCCTGCATATATACGTCTGTGAGGGTGTTGGATCTCCTAGAGCTGAAGTTACAGACAGTTGTGAGCTGCCTTATGGGTGCTGGAAATTGAACCCCAGAACTCAGGGAGAACAGCCAGGGCTCTTAAATACTAAGCTATCTGTCCAGCTCCCAGGAACCCATTGTTATTGTTATGTAAGATAAGAATTCAATACCAAGGCCGGGCATGGTAGCACATGCCTTTAATCCCAGCACCTGGGAGGCAGAGGCAGGCAGATCTCTGAGTTGGAAGCCAGCCTGCTCTAAAAGCAAGTTCTAGGACAGCCAAGCCTATCACAAAGAAGCCCTGTCTCATAAAACCAACAAAGAGGAAGAAGATGAAGAAAGAAAGAAAGAAAGAAAGAAAGAAAGAAAGAAAGAAAGAAAG
>OU015742.1:108823937-108834766 GCA_907169655.1 Acomys percivali | reverse complement strand
ATAATAATAATAATAATAATAATAATAATAATAATAATAATAATAATTGAATAACAACAACAAACAACTCATTGGTGGAGGTTGGTTAGCATGAGAATCCATGAGAAAAGGATAGTTAGAACAACCCAAGTCAAGCCCAGCATGGTGGCACATGTCTGTAATCCTAGTTCGGGGACGGTGGAGACAGGGTATCAGGAACTCAAGGCTATACACTAGATTCTAGGAGAGCCCTGGCTACATGCTACCATATTTTAAAAAGCAAACAAAGGAACCAGGTCATTTTGGTAAGGTACAGTTATATTGAAAAGTATTAATGAGACAAGGGTGGGGCATTGGAGGGCAGAGAGAATGTATGAGGGATGAAAATGATAACACAGAAAACTTAAAAAAATTACTTGGAGCTGGAGAGATGGCTCAGAGGTTAAGAGTACTTCTGCTCTTCCAAAGGTCTTGAGTTCAATTCCCAGCAACCACATGGTGGCTCACAGCCATCTATAATGTGATCTGACTCCCTCCTCTGGCCGCAGCTGTACATGCAGGCAAAGCACTGTACACGTAATAGTAAATAAATAAATCTTTTTAAAAATTACTTGGGTTATTCTTTTTTCGTTTTTTTAAAAGATTGATTGATTGATTGATTATGTAGACAATGTTCTGCCTGCATTCATTTCAGAAGAGGGCACCAGATCTCATTATAGATGGTTGTGAGCTACCATGTGGTTGCTGGGAATTGAACACAGGACCTTTGTAAGAGCAGTTAGTGCTCTTAACCTTTGAGCCATCTCTCCAGCTTGAGTTATTCTAACAGAAATGAGAGGCAGTAATTAGGTGTTATGGTTGAGAAAAATGAGGACAAATTAAAAAAAAAAAAAAAGGCTCAATAGGAAAAGGTGACTTCAACCAAACCTGACAACTTGAAATTGACCCTCTGAATCCACATGGTAGAAGGGTCCCCCCAAAATGGTCATCTGATTTCCACCTGTGTTTCTTGTTGTGTATGTGCCTCCGCCCCAAAATAGGAAAATAAATGTTGAATGATTATTAATATTTAATATGATTCATATAATTTCTAAGTGGCAGTTATTCCTTAACCCATTATTTTATAAATAAGAGACACAGAAACCTGTTAGATTTTTTTTAAATAAGCCTTCACACACTGGAGCTGGGCAGAGTCTTGTCTACTTCCCAACTGAAACCCCCATAAATACTCACACGTGTTTTCTGTTTGGGCTGCTTCTCTCCATCATGCCAGTCCTCAGAGCCAGCTCCTCCTGGGAATGTGCCTCTAGTTCATGCTAACCCATGGGGGCCTGCCCCTTTCTTCCTCCTTCCTCTCTACCTCATGGTCCTTCTGTCACCCCGAAGCCTGAGAACCTTAGCTCTGCCGACCTTTCTTCTGCCCTGTCCGGGTGTAGGTAACTTTATTGAGCTAATCAAGAATAAATTGGGAGGCAAGGTTTACATCATCTCACTTTGGATACATGAAAATATGCTCGTGGGCTGGAGAGATGGCTCAGTGGTTAAGAGCACTGCCTGCTCTTGGAAAGGACCCGGGTTCAATTCCCAGCACCCACATGGAAACTCACAACTGTCTGTAACTCCAAGATCTGACACCCTCACACCAATGCACATAAATTAAAATTAAATAAAAAATAGTAAAAAAAAGAAAAGGAAAAAAAAAAAAGAAAGAATGTGCTCGTAAGGATCTTGGGGGCCAAGCAATTAACATTTGAATACATAATAGCTCCAGATCAACCCCAACAAATAAGTTTTAACTAAATCAAGTAACAGGATAGTAGTGCAGTCGATTAAAACAAATTTCTATGAACACAGAATGATGATTACCCTTCTTAGGGGGGGCATTAATAAAGAAGATATATTAATATCCTTAATGTTGGTATTTCATATACAAACCCATTCTGTAGGTACTATGATGTAGGTTTAGCTAAGTGTGTTCCTTTTTAGTGGAAAATTTAGTCACAGATTTAACGATGAAATATGTATATAATTTGCTAATTGTGTGATGTGAATGAATAGTGAAAAGGAACGAGGTAATATACTCTTGGAGGCATGGATGCATGCACACACACAGCAAAAGACTTATCCTGTCAGCCACAGGGCCATTTTCCCGGCCAACAGCCCCCTCATCCTGAGGACCCTATAGTCTTTTGCAAGGTGTTTGGTCACTGTGACTCTGCACTGGTAGCCTCATCCTTTACCCAGAGGTAATGGCTTCTTACCATGTTAACTTGACATGATTTGAAGTGCTTTATAACTAAATGCAGGATATTAACAGGAGATACACAGGAAATTGCAAATGAGAAAAATTGAGCATACTATTATTTAACTTCTGTTTTAATTGTTTGTAGAATTTAACTGAAAACCTTGACAGCCAAGGCAAGAAGGGAGAAGAAATATTGGACAACTCAGAACAAATTGCTTTTCCCCTTAGAAATTTGAAAGGGGAGATTGATGATACACAAATAATATTTTTTCATATAACTCTTTCTTATTCTGATTATTAGCACATAAAAATATTAAAAATAATGGAGATAAAGCACATGAATACAAACGTGTGTGTATTACATAGTTTCTTGTTGGCTTTGAAAGACAGCTCCCATTTAGCCCTGCTGGCCTGCAAATTCCCACCCTCTTCCCTTCCTAGAACACCATTTCCCATGTAGTGATGTGACACTTCCCTTACTCTGTGAGGCCTTCTATCACCCTGTTATTTAAAATTACTTTCTTGTCTTAACCCATTATTAGCTTCTAGTCCTGCTCATGTCTCTTAACATACTTCAGGGTAGCTACAGATGCAGCCAGGTCCTCTGTTAGAGACTTTGGTGTGAGTTTTTATAGGACAGTAAATGGAATCCCAAGAGGGAGATTTTTGTCAGCCTCTGGGGCAGGAGGAGGATCCATGAAGTAGCTGTGGGTCTTGGAAATGGTGTCTCACGTGACCTTGGCAAAGTTGCAGGGTGGCAGTGTTTTGTTCCTCTGGCCTACAAAAGAGGCCTTGTACAAACTGTTAGAAGGAGTTCCTTGGACACAGGCTGAGATGATGCCATTACCTCTGGGGTAAAGGATGAGGCTACCAGTGCAGAGTCACAGTGACCAAACATTTTGCAAAAGACTATAGGGTCCTCAGAATGAGGGGGCTGTTGGCCAGGAAAATGGCCCTGTGGTTGATATTGGCTAATTGGAGCATTCAACACCCTGACCACTACCCACTACCCATGGTCTCACTTTGTTGTCTAGACTGACCTCAAACTCACTGTGTAGCTCAGGGTGACCATGAACACTTGGTAATCCTCTTGCCTTACTCTCCCAAGTGTTGGGGTTATAGGTGAGATACACCAAGCTTAGTTAAAGAGAGGTAAGGAAGAGATCTGGAGAGCACTGACTTCTTTTCCAGAGGACCCAAGTTCAATTCTAAGCATCCACATGGCAGTTCATAACTATCTATAACTCAAGTACAAAGAGGATTTGATGTCCTCTTCTGGCTTCCATGGGCACAGGCCGTACATGTTGAACACAGACATAACTTGTAGACACAATATTCATTCATTAAAAAAAAATAATTTTTAAATTTTTTCAATAAAATGAGGTAAGACGAGAGGGAAAGTGAGGACGTAGCACAGTGATAGAATACCTGGCTAGTGTCTGCAAGACTGGATGGAGGGCAGTCTGAAGTGAGTAATTTAGTAAGCAAACAAAAAACCAGTTATCTTTATTGTTTTTTGGTTGTTGTTTCAGAGACAGGGTTTCTCTGTGTAGCCTTTGCTGTCGTGGACTCACTTTGTAGAACAGGCTCTCATTGAACTCATAGTTCGAGCAACACCACACCCGGCTACAGTTTTTAAAAGTGATCCTAAAAGTTGTGGTATTTAAATGATCTAAAAATTTCACATATTTTGTGTTGCATTATAAAGTCAAGACTCTGAGAGCCGGGCGTGGTGGTACATGCCTTTAATCCCAGTACTCCAGAGTAGGAGACAGGTGGTCTCTGTGAGTTCCTGGCCAGCCTGGTCCACAAATCGAATCTAGGACAGCCAGGGCTGCTACACAGAGAAACCCTGTCTTGAAAAAAAACAAACAAAAAAAAAAAAAAAAGAAAGAAAAAGAAAAAGAAAAAAACAAACAAAAATCTGAATAAAGTGGATCCTGGAGTTTTTATTGTGGGTATTTACTAAATAATTTCGAACTTAGTGTGTGTGTGCGTGTGTGCCACTTGCTACTGGTTTTTCTTTTCAGCTCACATGGGTAGGCCATTAATCAGTGGAGCTGGGCATTCTTATGATGCCGTTTAGAGGCTGAAGGAGATATGAGTTCAGCTTTCTTAAAGTTCGAGGCTAGCCTGTCTCAAAAGAGTGCTTTTCTGTTTTTCTTTTGTGATGAAAGAATTTTAATCTGTGTATTTTTGCTTTATTTCAGGGACACAGCAGGCCAGGAGCGATTTCACACCATCACAACCTCCTACTACAGAGGCGCAATGGGCATCATGCTAGTGTATGACATCACCAATGGTAAAAGTTTTGAAAATATCAGCAAGTGGCTTAGAAACATAGATGAGGTAAGACCTAGGAGGTACATAAACCCTCCTCCTCCTCCTCCTCAGACTTCTGATTAGTTCATCTTAAAATTTTGTTCAGTAACTCTGTATATACAAGGTAACAAAAATACCAGTGGGATTTATGATGCTTTTCTCTAAATGAATTTTTGTTTTTTGTTTTTGTTTGTTTTTGTTTTTTGAGACAGGGTTTCTCTGTGTGGCTTTGGCTGTCCTGGACTCACTTTGTAGTCCAGGCTGGCCTCGGACTCACAGCAATCCACCTGCCTCTGCCTCCCGAGTGCTGGGATTAAAGACCTGTGCCACCACCGCCCGGCTATTCTTTTGGTTTTTTGAGACAGGGTTTCTCTGTGTAGCCTTGGCTGTTCTGGACTTGCTTTGTAGACCAGACCAGCCTCGAACTCGCAGCAATCTACCTGCCTCTGCCTTCTGAGTGCTGAGATGAAAGGCCTTTACCACCACTGCCCAGGTAAATGAATTCTTTCTCAGTGAATTTTATTGAATGATTTCATTTTTTAAAATTGCTTTAATTACTAAGTAATGGAAAGGTCATATTGCTTCCAGACATTTTGAAATGCTCAGTTATTAAGACAGTAAATCTAACCAAAAAGAAGTAGAGCCATATGCATGTAAAGATAACAGGTTTTGCCAGGTGTAGTGACACATGCCTTTAATCCCAGCACTATAAAGCAAGTCTAGGACAGCCAAGGCTACACAGAGAAAGTCTGTCTCCAAAAACAAAAAACAAAAACAAAAAAACCCAGGTTTTTCTGTAAGCTGAAGTTCTATATTAAAGCGTATCTATTTCATTGCTGCAGCTTTGAGACTTTCTGTTGCAATTGTTACTCATACCATATTGCTGTCCTTCTGGTGTTTACACTTCACTAAGACTTAACTCTTTAAAGTAAGCTGGCTGGATATGCAAAGCAGAGTGACTACTTGGCTATAGGCATTCTCAGGATATTTTTGTAAGGTCTGTAGATTGTGTGTGTGTGTGTGTTGCAGAGGGCACTCTGCATGTCAGGGCATGCATGTAGGGGGTCAGAAGACAACCTTGTAGAACCTGTTTTCTCTTTCCACTTTTATATGACTTTCAAGGATCCATTTCATGGTGCCAGGCTGGCCCCCTGAATCATCTCATTGCCTTAAAGCTCCAAGTATTGTCTGTTTTGTGGGGGGCCTTATCACTGCATTTTGAGGTCTCATATGTCTCAGGCTGGCCTTGAGCTTCGTGAAGATGACCTTGATCTTCTAATCCTTATGCCTCTTCCAGTTTATGTGTTGCTAGGGATTGAACCCAAGACTTGCTATCCAGCAGGCAAGCCATCTACCACCTGAGCTATCTCCCAGTCCTTGTCACTCTTTTCCTAGCATACTTGTATGGCAGGAAAGACCATGAGGGCAACTAATGGTACATGAATTGAGAAAGCTGTCTCATAGCCCGTTGAAATTCTGCCAGGTCCAAGAGTGCCAGTGCAGTTAGTAAAGTTTACTGTGTAGTTTGCCCACAAAGAGAGATTGTTTCTTCTATATAAAGACATTCCCAATAAGGATTTTTAGATAATAGTGACCTGTGCTTAAGGCTTGGCATATATGACCTTCCTTTTTTCCTAGACATTAGCTTGTAATTTTCTAGAAATTTTATTACTTAAACTTCATTTACAAAGAAAACTTATCTTAGCTCCCTGCAATGCTTGTGATCTGTAGTTTCACTTCACAAATTTGTAATCCTGTCCATTGTCCCTCAGAAACCACCCTGTGATGTCATTTACAGAAAAAGAGGGCATGGAAACAGGTGGAAGGTCCCTTAGAACAAAATAATTTAAAAGCCATCAAAAAATTCCAGCATGGTGATGCCTGCATTTAGTCCCAGCACTTGGGAGGCAGAAATAGGCAAGTCTCTCGGAGTTAAAGGCCAGCAAAATTATACAGTGAAAACTTGTCTTAAAAAAAAAAAAGGTGGGCTGGAGAGATGGCTCAGTAGTTAAGAGTGCCGGCTACCTGCTCTTCCAAAGGTCCTGAGTTCAATTCCCAGCAACCACATGGTGGGTCACAACCATATACAATGTGCTCTGATGCCCTCTTCTGGCTTGCAGGTGTACATGCAGGCAGAACACTGTATACATAATAATAAATCTTTAAAAACTTTAAAAAAAAAGTTATACTAGTTTCAGTGGTGGCACAAGCCTGTAATCCCAGCGTTTGAGAAGGCAGAGGCAGGCAGATCTCTGAGTTCCAGGGTAGCCAAGGCTACAAACATATAGAAACTCTGTCTAGAAACAACTAATCAAAACAAAAAAAAAAGCAACAATAAAATTTGCTGAGATGCTTAAATCAGGCCCACAGTTGGCTGTGCAGTCCTTTCCCCAGGAGCCACATTTTCTATTAACTTCTGTGCTTAAATGTGGGTTAACATCTCAATCAATTTCGGCTGTTTCACACTGACTCCTCCTGAAATTACCTTTTTAAAAAGACTTACTTTTCCTTATATGAATGTGCCTGTATGAGTAAATATGTGTGTGGGTGCCCACATATGTCAGAAGAGAGTATCAGATACCCTGAAGCTAGTGGTTGTGTTTGACTTGGTGTGGGTGTGGAAGAATAGCAAGTGCCCTCAGCTCTTGAGCCATCTTTGAGTGCACAAAAGGTTTTGTGATTGTTTGGGTCTTTAAGTTAGGGTCTCACACAGCCTAGGCTAGCCTCAACTCTCTATGACCTTAAATCCTGAACATCTGATCTCTACCTCCAAGTGCTAGGATTACAGACCTTGCTCTCCTTTAGGATTATTGTATGTGTATGAATGTTTTGTCTACATGTATATATGTGTACCATATGTGTGCCTAGTGTCATGGAAGTCAGAAAAGTATACAGATGCCCTAGTACTAGAGTTAAGGTGTGTGTGAGACACATGTAGGTGCTGGGAATCCAACCCAGCTCCTCTGCAAGAGCAGCGGGTGCTCTTGAGTGTCGAGCCAGCTTTCCCACCCTGCCTTAGATTCAATTTAATGAATGAAGAGTTTTAATGCTGTTCTGACTTGTAAAAATTTGGTTGGGGTGGGGAATGCAAAAGCAGCGTCAGCTGTTCTTTAGGTACTTTTTCTTAGTTTTCCTGTAGACAAATCGATTGCTTCATATAAAAGAGATAGGAAAAAAGGAAGTCTGAGCCAAGATCATAACTATACCACTAGGTATATTTTACTAAGTAAGAAGTGTGTCCCTGTGTGTTCCCACTGTTGGTCTTCTCTGTAGCACTTCAGAGCACACTAGCACACAGTGAGGAACCAGGTCCACCCAAGTGTGCTTTCATGTGTGTGTACACTCACGTGCTTGTGCGTGTAGAATCTCACTATGTGGACCAGGCTGGCTTTGATGTACAGGGGATTTCACCTGCCTCTCTACCTTCTGAGTGCTGAGATTAACACCACGCACCACCACATTCAGCCTCTATTTTAACTTCTGTCCTAATCACAAATTAAAATTTATTTAATTATTTCTTTAAATGATTTCTTTAAACTCAAATCAGTAGTTTTGGTTTTGTTTTTTTTTTCCGATATTTTTCAGCTAGGTTTTCTGTAGTTTTAGACTAGCCTGAAAGCCACTCCTATAGACCAAGACAGCTTTCAACTTCTGGCAGTCCTCCTGCCTCTGCCTCCAAAGTACTGAAATTCTAAATTTGTTTTCAGCTAATTTAAGTGAGATTTTACTTGTAATATACAATTGACCTATCAGAGACAACTGGGCTAACCTTTACTTAAGGCTTTCATGGTATACATGGGTATAATGCATACAAAATCTGAAGTCAGCTTGATTTAGCTGTGTATGACTCTGTTTCCAGATGTTCTACCTGGATCTTGTTTTTGGAGAGAATGTGTCTAGAAGGAGGCAAGCTCTTCTAGAAGAAAAGTAGTGTTTGCTGAGGGTCTGTCTTAGGGAGTGTGTGCCTTTTCCTAGGTGGCTTAAGAATTGCTGTGGGGAGCTGTTAAGAGCACTAGCTGCTCTTCCAGAGGACCCCAGTTCAATTCCCAGCCCCCACATCGCAGCTCACAACTGTCTGGTCTGTAACTAAAATTCCAGTGGCTCTGACTCTTGCACAGACATGTGTATGCCAAATACCAAAAATGTGCATAAACATAAAAAATTGCTGTAGGTCTTAGCAAGGGGGCTGGCAAGATGGCTTCGCAGGCAAAATCTTTGCTGTGCACACATGAAGACTAGCCTCATTCAACTCTCCAATAGCCATCAAAAGTCAGCATGGCAGGGTAGGGTTTGTGTTTGTTTGGTTTTGGTTTTGGTGTTTTTTTTTTTTTTTTTTTGGTTTTTGGTTTTGTCTTTAAAGACAGGGTTTCTCTGTGTAGCATTGGCTGTGTAGACTTGCTTTGTAGACCAGGCTGGCCTTGAACTCACAGAGATCCCCCATGCCCGGTTTGGTTTTTATTTTTTATTATTTATTTATTTTTGGTTTTTGGAGACAGGGTTTCTCTGTGTAGCCTTGGCTGTCCTGGACCCGCTTTGTAGACCAGGCTGGCCTCGAACTCACAGCGATCCACCTGCCTCTGCCTCCTGAGTGCTGGTATTATAGGCGTGCACCACCACGCCTGGCTTATTTAAATTATTTTATTATAAGGGGGGTTTTTGCAGGCATGTATGTCTGTGCACCATTTGTATGTAGTACTCTCAGAGGCCAGAATGGAGCATCAGATTCCCTGGAGCTGGAGTTAGACAGTTGTGAGCTGCCATGTGGGTTCTGGACATTGAGTCCAGATCCTCTGGAAGAGCAGCCAGTGCTGTTAACCACAGGGCCACCTCTCCAGCCCCATGTGTAGGCTTGTAATGCCAGTTCTGGGAGGTGCAGACAGGGATCCCTGGGCCTCACTCACTGGTCAGCAAATCTAGCCAGTTAGTGGTTCCAGGTCCAATGAGTGAAAAAAAAGTAGAGAGCAGTAGTAGAAAACACCTGATTTGACCTCTTCCCTCTCCATACCGCGTGCACAGATACATAGAAAAGGACATGGATTCAAGAAACATACAGTTGTGTTTAGAGACTATTAAGTCATAATTCACATCAGTGTGCAGTAGTAACATTTTATCTGTTCCAGCATGCCAACGAAGATGTGGAGAGAATGTTACTAGGGAACAAGTGTGACATGGATGACAAGAGAGTTGTACCTAAAGGCAAAGGAGAACAGGTAAGAGTGAGCAGACTGAGCTCCTCTCTTGCATGGTGGGTGACAGGACTGACTGCTGTGACTGCATGCTGCTGTGGAAACAAAAGCTTGTCTGTGAGAGCCTTCCACTGTGTAACTGATATGAGGAGGAGAACTGCAGTGCATCTGTGCCTCGTATTTGTTAGCTTTATGTAAGCTATACAGAAAAATGCGTCAGCAGGTGTTAATTATAGAACTTTAATGTGTCAGTTAAGATTCTTAAGTTTGATAACTAAAAGACTGGCAAGCAGAAATTAGACATATCATGTCAAACTTCTAATGTAAGGACACAATACCTGATTTAGAATATCTGAAGTATAATCCCAGCACTCGGGAGGCAGAGGCAGCAGGATCACTGTGAGTTCAAGGCCAGCCTGGTGTACAAAGCAAGGCCAAGACAGCCAAGACTACACAGAGAAACCCTGTCTTGGAAAAAAAAAAATCTCTGATGTGAACTCGAGGTAGGGAGAGGATTGTTTTTATTACCTGCCTCTTTCTTTAAAATCTTGAATTATAGCCAGGTGTACATGCCTTTAATCCCAGCACTTGGGAGGCAGAAGTAGGTGGATCTCTGTGAATTTGAGGCTAGCCTGGTCTACAGGGTGAGTCCAGGGCAGCCAAGGATACAAAGAGGAACCTTATCTCGGGGGAAAAGTCTATATAGATACAGATATCTTGAATCATTCAAATGACCTGTGTCACGTATTCTAGTTGACCCTAGAATTCTAGACCTTAGGACTAAAGTAATTATTTCCTTTAACATGTACCACCAAATATGGCTGCCCATATTTGGCAGTTATATAATGTTATTTTGTTTCTATTTTAGATTGCAAGAGAGCATGGTATTAGGTTTTTTGAGACTAGTGCAAAAGCAAATATAAACATCGAAAAGGCGTTCCTCACATTAGCTGAAGATATCCTCCGAAAGGTAAGTTCCTTTATGCCACAACATTTTTTATTATTTTGTCTCTTTGTTGGTAGTGGTGGTAGTGTGTGTGTGTGTGTGTGTGTGTGTGTGTGTGTGTGTGTGTGTGTGTGTGTGTGTGTGTGTGTGT
>OU015742.1:108813752-108823927 GCA_907169655.1 Acomys percivali | reverse complement strand
TGTGTGTGTGTGTGTGTGTGTGTGTGTGTGTGTGTGTGTGTGTGTGTTTGTTTGTTTGTTTGTGACACATACCGTGGACTGACCTGCAATTCCTGGTCCTCCTTTCCCACCCTTCTGGGTGCTGTGATTGCCCCACCACCTCCTGTTCTTTGTCTCCTTAAATACCGTATTCACATTGAAATTTTGAGTTTTGGTGCTGTTGTTCTAAAAGCTCACCCATTATCAATATTTGATCCCCCAGAATGAAGTCAGGGATGTGTAGCTAGATGGCTGCAAACACCTGGGAGGTAGTTATGCAAACACTTGAAAGTGCTGTTTTTGTTTTTGTTTCTTAAGTATTACTTGTTTGAGCTCAGTGCCACGTGTTTAACATGCCTGAGGCTCTAGGCTCTATGGTAGCCTAATCTACATAGTTCCAGATCAGCCAGGGATATGCAGCAAGAAATGAAAATGCCATGGAAACCTAATCTGTAAGCTGATCTGTTTAAAAGATGTTGAAATCACATGTATTGGCACACACTTCTGTTTTGTTTGTTGTCTGGGTTTTTTGTTTTGTTTTGTTTTGTGGGTTTTTTGGTTTGTTTGTTTGGCTGGTTGGTTGTGGGTTTTTGTTTTTCTTTTCTTTTCTTTTTTTTTTTTTTTTTTTTTTGAGACAGGTAACAACCCTGGCTGTCCTAGACTCACTTTTTAAACTAGGCTGGCTGTGAACTCACAGAGATCCACCTGCCTCTGCCTCCTGAGTGATGGGATTAAGGTTGTGTGCCACCACACTTGATGACACACACTTTCTATTCCAGCACTTGGGTGGCTGAGGCAGGACTGCATAGTGAGTTCACATCTATGAAAGTGAGAGAGGAGAGACTCCTCTGGAAGACTCCTTTTAGACCTGGACAGTTAAATTACAGAAAGACAGATTGTGAGGTGCCATGAGTAAACCTGAATCCCACTTACCCGGGAGCTATAAGTTCCCAGAGAAAGTAAGTTCCTGTGCTATTGTGTTTTCTTGGTGTGAGCCCCTGTTTGAGCTGCCCTATGTTTCTGTGTTTTTCCTTAAAATCTGTCTAAGGAGCAAAAGCAGTTGTCAGGCAAGCTCTCCTGGGTGTGAGAGCTCGTCTTAGCGCAGTTTGAACTTGTTCCCTGGCATTTACAGGGATTGGTCCATCTAGAGGCAGTAAGAGTAGCCCAAACAGGAGGCTCAGTTCAGGTTTACCAGGCTTCCCAGGGCTGCCTGGGTTTTAGAACACTGATATTTTTCCTTGTTCTGCCAAAGACATTACCTTTTAAATTGTTTCATGAAAGTTAACTTCTCAGGTCCACCTTAGCCTCTAAAGTTCTATCTGTGATAATCTTTTTTTTTTTTCTTAATAAAATATTTATTTATTATTGCTACATATACAATGCTCTGCCTACATGTACACCTACAAGCCAGAAGAGGCCATCAAATCACATTATAGATGGTTGTGAGTCACCATGTGTTTGCTGGGAATTGAACTCATGTTCTCTGGAAGAGGAGGCAGTGCTCTTAACCACTGAGCCATCTCTCCAGCCCATCCTAAACTATCTTACCTGCCTTTTTGTTTGGTTGTTTTGGGGTTTTTGTTGTTGTTTTTTGGTTTTTGTTTGTTGGTTTGTTTTTTGGGATTTTGGGGGTTGTCGTTTGATTGGTTGGTTGTTTGGGGGGCTTTGGTGTTCTGTTTTTTGGTTTTTCGAGACAGGGTTTCTCTATGTAGTCTTGGCTGTCGTGGACTTGCTTTGTAGACCAGGCTGGCCTCAACTTACCTGCCTTTTAAAATAAAACACAGGTCTTGCTGTGTAGCCCAGGCTGACCTAGAGCTCTTCATCTTCTGTCTTCTGAGTTCTGGGATTATGAGCATGTGCCACCACACCTGACTTAATACGTAAGTTCTAAGTACTCAGGGGTCAGGCTGAGAGATGACAAACCTATTTGGAAGAGTTTGCACAGAGATCATTTGAGATGCTTTATTCAGTATTTCCAGGAGACGTCCGCCACACTTCACAGAGGAGGCCAACTAAAGGACAACCAAAGACGGTTTTCAAGTCATGACTTTGCAGGGGGAACAACTCTTGTATGACTATAGTTGCCTTTGTTGTGCAAGCTGCTACTGATGTGACTCTTTCCATTGAGTCTGCTTTCTCATGCATTGCTTCCTTGTGTTGTTGCAGACCCCTGTAAAAGAACCCAACAGTGAAAACGTAGACATCAGCAGTGGAGGAGGAGTGACGGGCTGGAAGAGCAAGTGCTGCTGAGCGCTCTCCTGTCCATCTGTTGCCATCCACCATCCGTTTCTCTTCTTGCTGCAAAATAAAACACTCTGTCCATTTTTAACTCTAAACAGATATTTTTGTTCCTCATCTTAACTATTCAGTCCACCTATTTTATTTGTTCTTTCATCTGTGACTGCTTGCGGACTATTATAATTTCCTTCAAACAAACAAAAAAAACGTATAGAAAAATCATGTCTGTGACTTCATTTTCAGCTGTCCTTGCTCAGCTCCCCACTGCACTGCACTTGTATTATAGTCCAGTTCTTACCAACATTAAACTGTAGCAATCATTTCAGCTCTATTCTGCAAATTGTATAAGAATAAAAGTTAGAATTAACAATTTTATTTTGTACAACAGTGGGATTTTCTGTCATGAATAATGTGCTTGAGTCCCTATAATCTGTAGACATGATAGCAAAGAAACAAAAGCCAGGAAAACACTCATTTTCTTGAATCTGTACGTGGGGTTAATTTTGTCCTGTGCCTTATGTGGAAAGGAGCTTGTTTGGTTTTCGTTTCTGTTTTGGTGGAAGCATGTGCAGGAGACATTTCATCCCAACATAAACCCGTTCAGATGCTCGTGGTTTGCTTGGCTGGAACTTTCACAGTAGCTAACTAGAACAAAGGGTAACGCAAAAGTGACATTGGATTTGCGGTCTCATTTCCAGTGGCCTTGATATTTAAGCCGATTCCTGCCACCAGGCCCCTTGGCCACTCTGTCCCTGCGTCTCATCTTTCTGCATGCTGCCTTGTTTGCCCCACGACTCCTGGTATGAGTTATTTAAAGATGATAAAGATAAAGGTTTGTTGAGTTTAACATAAAGCACGGATTTACCTTGCTAAGTAAGTGGAAAGATAAATTCTAACTGCCTATTATCAGATGTCAGTTAATCGGTGTCAGCCCCTCAGTTACTCTCTCTCCTGAAACCTGTCCCGCTATTTGCCTTCTGTTCCTCTCCTCCCTGTCCCCTTCCTGTCTGTTCATCGAGTTTATGAAATGGAAGAGTTAATTGCATGCACTAGTGTTTGGAGGGTGTTGTGGTTTGTCTTTCTAATTAGGTATATATCCTATTCACTTTCCTAGAATAACTCTTAACCTGAATTTGAGTAGTCTCCACTTTGGCAACTCCTCTGGCAGTTCAGTAGCCCAGCAAAGACTGGTTTTAAAAATAACCTACAGAGCAAGGAGGAGTGGATCTTAGTAGCATTTGCCAAATGTATTGAGATTTGGCCTCTGAAGAACACTTTCAGTGTTAAGTTGTCTTTACCTTGTGAGGTTTAGAAATACATTATAATATTATTTCAAGTCCTATCCTTACATCCTCTTGGAAAACTTCTATTACCTTTTTTTTTTTTTTTTTTTTTTAAAGAAAAGACATCAAAGGCTTCTCGTGTAAAGCTGAGATCTCTGGCTCCATCTTTCTCTTCCTCTTTCTAGTTTGGCTTCATTGCTTCCCATTAGGATAGGGTAGGCTGAGTTCCCTATGCTGCTAGCATCCTAAGATGATACCTTTGTGGAAATAATTGTGAATAGCATGATTCATTTCGGGCAGAGGCTGAGTTTAGGACAGCAGCTTCCATTGAGAAGATTTCTGTGACACGCATTTTAATGACCTCTTGGTTCACATAAACAATATAGGGACATATCTGCTAAGAGAACCCATGAATTTTTCAGATAGTGCCCTGAAGACAGTTTTATATGCCTCATTGGTGGTTCTTAGCCCCCCACATACACACACTTGACTTTATCATTGTTTACTAGTAAAAAGCAGCATTGCCAAATAATCCCTGATTGTCCACTATGAAAAATGCAATGTTAAAGCTTTTGAAGTTGTAGGTTAACCCTACTGTTGTTAGATCTTTGCTGTTGTGTTGCTTCCCTCTATCTGGGATGTGGCAGTCGCCTCTTCACTTTACACCCTCTTTAACCCTTAATCCAGTGGCTTAAGGTTTGGAGCTACACACCGGGATTTGGCTAACAGACTGACAGTTTTATTGTTTGCATAATTATAATCGGCATTGTACAGAGAAAGAATATGGCTACCTTTTGTTAAATCTGCACTTTCTGAATATCAAAAAAAGGGAAATGGAGTATAAATCAATTTTTGTATAATCTGTTTGAAACCTGGGTTTTATTTGCTTACTATTAGGGCTTTGTCCCCTTTCTGTAAGTTTCTTGGGATCCTGTGTAGAAGCTGTTCTCATTAAACACCAACAGTTCAGTCCATTCTCTGGTACTAGCTACAAATTCGGTTTCATACTCTACTTAACAATTTAAATAAACTGAAATATTTCTAGATGGTCTACTTCTGTTCATATAAAAACAAACTTGATTTCCAACTGTGTGGTTTGGTTTTCATTTATTTTTGGAGTTGGAGTTGGAGATGGAGGGTTGCTTCCGAAAACAGTACAGGAGGGCATCCTGCTAAGCATGGTAAAGATAGAAGGGTAACGATTTTGTCAGCATATGGAAATAGAGGACACTTGGAGGAATTGTGTAGCAGGCAGACCCACGGGGAGCAGAAGGATCAGGAATTCTAGGCTAGCTTCATCTTTATAGGAAGTTTAGGACAGCCTGGGCTATCCAAGACCCAGTGTCAAAAAGTAGTTGCTGGATATTGACTCGTGCCTTTAATCTTAGTGAGGCAGGGGCAGATTAGCCTGCTCTACGTAGCAAGTTTAAAGCCTACATGTGAGTCCCAGTCCCAGTTTATCTTTCCATTAGCTTATTAACTAGGAGTTTATGCAAGAGCCAGGTAAGTAAGTTGGAAATTTTAAGTGCTGAGTCAATAGAAGGACAAGTTCAGGAGGAGACAATTCTGGATAGTTTTGCCTGGGAGTATATGCATTGGGTCTTTTTTTTTTTTTTTTTTTTTTTTTTTTAAGATACGCATTGGGTCTTAACATACGAGGACTGACAGACTAGTGCAGAGAATTTAATTGGGCGTTGTAAAAGAACATGGTCCTGGCTGTTATGAGAAACAGGTCCAACCAGATGGAATGACAGACAGTGGGGAGTAACAGTGCTGAGAACAAACTTGAGAAACGCATATCCAGGCCTGGCATGGTGGTTCACATCTGTAATCCCAGCAGCTGGGATGGTGAGGCAGGATGAGCTTAATTTGGAGGCCAGCCTGGGCCGCATAGCAAGACTCTAAAGATTTAAACAGCTCTCTGCCGAGGCAGGCAGATCACTGTTGAGTTCAAGGCCAGCCTGGTCTACAAAGTGTATCCAGGACAGCCAAGGCTAACAGAAACCCTGTCACAAAAAGAAAAGAACCTTATACTACTCCATCCCCTCCCCACCCCAAAGATAACAATAACAAAAAAACCTTTCTGCGTGGTTTGGACAGGGTATTTGGATTGCACAGGTCAGAGAGTTGACTGGAGCCTGCCTAAAATGGAGGCAGAGGTTCCTGGATTGGTGAAGCAGAAGAGGATCTTGTGGCTCAACTTAGGTGTGTGTGGGAACCTCCAGTCCCTGACAGCCAGTTTTACTGTTTTGGCCTTGTTTTTTGTTTTGTCTAAGTCATCTTGTGGCAGAAAGTAAAGCTGTGGTCTTTCAAGTCATTTTAATGGGTTTCTGAAAGCCACCTACAGAAACTTGGCAGTGGCTGGTACACTAGTATTAATCCAGATGGATCCAAAAGGGGAAGGGATGTGGTTTGTGCCAGCTTCTTAGGTGGACTTGGGCCATTTGTAACTGACTAGTAGTCCATTGTGACTTGTAGAGGAGTGAGGGAAGCAATCAAAAAAACTAACTTTGAGCCGGGCGTGGTGGTGCAGGCCTTTAATCCCAGCACTCAGGAGGCAGAGGCAGGCGGATCGCTGTGAGTTCCAGGCCAGCCTGGTCTACAAAGTGAGTCCAGGATGGCCAAGGCTACACAGAGAAACCCTGTCTCGAAAAAAACCAAAAAAAAAAAAAAAAAGCCAACCAAACAAAAAAACATACTTTGCTGGGGACTGATTTGAGGGGTGGAGTTTCTAGCCAAGATCCAAAGGGAAGCCATGTCTTCTGTTGCGTGTAATTTAAAAAGCGGGGAAAGAAAGTAGTGTTTTCACCATTGCGGTCTTAGGGACCATTGGGCTACCATGTGATAATGTCTTCATTGCTTGTGTATCATTCATTCTCATACCTGTGAGGCAGGAATGAGTATAGGTATGGCATTTCTACAAGGCCCTGAAGTAGGGGATATTCATAGGGTTTTGATGATCATGGGCTTAGAATTTTTTGGTTTGGGGGTTTGTTTGTTTTTTGTTGTTGTTTGGGGTTTTATTTTTGTTTGTTTTTGCTTTTCGAGACAGAGTTTCTCCATGTAACACAGCCCCAGCTGTCCTGGACTCTTTGTAGACCGGGCTGGCCTCGAACTCGCAGAGATCTGCCTGCCTCTGCCTCCCAAGTGCTGGGATTAAAGGTGTGTACCACCACACCCAGCGAATTTTTACTTAAGGGAACTGCTATTATATCCGAAGATAGAGTAGTCAGTTTGATTAAACACGCCAGTGAGGTGGTGTTGGGTTCACTAGGTAGCCATGGATGATCTTGAATTCTGCCTCATGAGTATAGCAGTTACAGGTGTGCAACACTATGTCTGTTTCTGCAATGTTGGAGATAAACCCAGAGCCCCATGCATGCATGCAAGGCAAGCCCCCAACAATTGAGCTGCATTGCAGCCCTCTGGTGACTTGAAGCATGGGAGTTTAGGGCTAAATGAAGACCACCATCACGTCAGACATGCAGGTAGCAGAGCTGATGTCACTTTGACGATGACAGGATTTGGAGGGTTGGCCATCCCACCTGTGCTGCTAGAAGGGCCTGAGGTGTCGCTTTGAAGCCTCATGTCATGTTGTAAACCACACATAATCTGGGCCTTGGAGGTTTTTATTTATCTTGAGATGTATTTTTTTTATGTGTGTGGGTGTTTTTGCCTGTGTGTATAGGCCTGTGCATCATATATGTGCAGTGCCTGAGGAAGCCAGAAGAGGGCATCGGATCCGCTGGGACTGGAGTTTTCAGATATTAACTCCCCACTATGTAGATGCTGGTAGTTGGACCCAGGTCCTCAGGAAGAGCAGCTGGTGAGTGCTCTTTAACTATTGAGCCAGCGCTCCAGCTCCCTTATTTTTAAAAAATAGTCTCCCAGTATAGTTCTGGCTGGCTTGGAATCTGCAGAGATCTGACTTCCTCTCTGTGTGGCTAGTGGGTTAAAGGCATGTGCCAGCACACCTGTCTGGGCCTGTTAGATGGGAGGCCAACTTGCAGTAGAACTGTGGTGTGGTAGCCAAGTAGAGTCTTGCAGGAGAGTCTACTGTTTGGAGGGCCGGGAACGACAGCTGGTCACTCACCTAAGCACAAGCTCAGCCCTATGTCCCCTTCTCAGAGGAGCCTAAAGGCGCACTCAGGAAATGAATATTCAACAAGAGCTGCTTTAAAGAGTACCTTAGATAGTAATTACTTCCAGCATAAGCCATAAAATGTAGAAAGGTATGTAGGTTTTTTTCATTTTGAAACTGTTTTTCAGGCCTGACAGCCCCAGTGGTTCAGGCTTGCCTTGAACTTGTGGCTTTCTGCCTCTGCTTCCTGAGTGCCAGGCTTGCAAATGTATACCACCATGCCTGACTGTTCATGTGTGATCACTCAGCTTTGAGTTTCCATACACTGGCTCAGCACTTTCTCTTGTCTTAGTTACTGTTCTGTTGCTGTGAGGAAACACTACCAAGACAGCTTGTAAGAGAAAGCATTTAGGCAGATGTGGTGGCACAGGTCTTTAATCCCAGAACTCGGGAGGCGGAAGCAGTCGGGTCTCTTTGTAGACCTGGCCAGCCTGGTCTACAAAGAGAGTTCCAAGATAGCCAGGGCTGTTATACGGAGAAACCCTGTCAAAAAAAAAAAAAAAAAAAAGATGGGCGTGGTGACGCACGCCTTTATTCCTAGCACTTGGGAGGCAGAGGCAGGCGGATCACTGTGAGTTCGAGGCCAGCCTGGTCTACATAGTGAGTCCAGGACAGCCAAGGCTACACAGAGAAACTCTGTCTCGAAAAACCAAAAAAAACAAAACAAAGAGAAAGCATTCACCTGGGGGTTTGCTTACAGTTTCAGAGTTAACCCATTATCATCATGGTAGGAGCATGGTGACTGACAGGCAGGTAACTGCGGTAACTGAGAGTTCACATCCTGATCTGCAAGCAGAGACACACTGGGCCTGGCGAGGGCTTTTGACATTTGAAATGTCTTTAGTCCCAGCAGAGGCAGGCGGATTGCTGTGAACTAGAGGCCAGCCTGGTCTATGAAGGGAGATCCAGGCTACACAGAGAAACCCTATCTAGAAAAGAAAGAAACATAAACGCTCACCCACCTCTTCTAACAAGGCCACGCCCTCTAATCCTTCCCAAACAGTCCCACTGTCAGCCTACCAGACAGTCTAACGTTTGAGCCTCCAGGGGCCGTTCTCATTCAAACCAGCACAGCTCTCATCCCCACACTCAAGTTTTTTTTGTTTTGTTTTTTGTTTTTTCGAGACAGAGCTTCTCAGTGTACCCTTGGCTGTCCTGGACTCACTTTGTAGACCAGGCTGGCCTCAAACTCACAGCGATCCGCCTGCCTCTGCCTCCCAAGTGCTGGGACTAAAGGCGTGCGCCACCACGCCCGGCTCCCACACTCAAGTTTTAACACTTAGCTGAAGCTCAAAACATAAAGAGGGAGCTCTAGAGAATTCAGCAATCACATGCATTTAAAGCCCTGGGTTCAATCTTTAGCATTCGCAGAATGGGGATGCAGTGGCAGTGTTTCATATCTACAGCCCCACCCCACAAAACAACCCCAGCAGCCACAACAGCAAGCCCTATGGACCACATGTGCAGCAAAAGCATTTGCTGATTGGCTGGTGGGATAGCTCAGAAAG
The DNA here is from genome assembly GCA_907169655.1 of Acomys percivali. Taxonomy (NCBI): domain Eukaryota; kingdom Metazoa; phylum Chordata; class Mammalia; order Rodentia; family Muridae; genus Acomys; species Acomys percivali. The sequence continues at coordinate 108,814,739 of OU015742.1, read as the reverse complement.
TAAAGGTGTTTGCTGCCAAGCCTGGTGACCTGAGTTTGGTCCCTAGAACGCATATGGTGGGAAGAGGGAACTGTCTCCTGCAAGTTGCTTTCTGACCTCCATGTGAATGTTGTGACGCATGTGCACACACACACACACACACACACACACACACACACAATTAAAATAAATGTCATTTTAAGAATTGATCTTTAAAAAAAAAAACTTTAGGTTGGCAAAGTTCCCACAAGTCCCAAATACAAGCAGAGCCAAGCCACTGGCTGAGAGCTGCATGGTGTCTGCTTGTGTGCAGGAGAAAGCAGTGCTCCCTCCCTCCAGATCTAGAGTTTCACAGCTGCCTGAGGGCCTCCGGGCTTCCAAGCTGACTGGAGAAGAGAGGCCTGAACGCAGAGCTTGGCACAGCACAGTGAGACACACTAAATGAAGTCAGTGGCAGCTACCCCCCTATCTCCAATTGGATTTTTGTTGGCCCTTCTTCTAAGAATGGATTCGTCAGACAGCAAAAGGGAAAATAAAGTAACTGGTACGTCAGATCTTCAGGGACAAGAGGATGACACTTGAGGGCTGTTTCAGCTCCAGGACCCCAGCAGGCTTTGGGGTGCCTGACTGAGAAGTTGCAGGCATCACAGCCCTCTATTCCGTCACATACTTCCGAGTGCCAGTCAAGAGGTTGATGGTGGCGCATGCCTTTAATCCCAGCACTCAGGAGGCAGAGACAGGTGGATTGCTGTGAGTTCGAGGCCAGCCTGGTCTACAAAGTGAGTCCAGGATGGCCAAGGCTACACAGAGAAACCCTGTTTCAAAAAAAAAAAAAAGAGATGAGCCGGGCGTGGTGCCACATGCCTTTAATCCCAGCACTTGGGAGGCAGAGGCAGGTGGATCACTGTGAGTTCGAGGCCAGCCTGGTCTACAAAGTGGGTCCAGGACAGCCAAGCTACACTGAGAAACCCTGTCTCGAAAAACCAAAAAAAAAAAAAAAAAAAAAAA
>OU015742.1:108784149-108813652 GCA_907169655.1 Acomys percivali | reverse complement strand
AAAAAAAAAAAAAAAAAAAAAAAAAAAGAGGTTGGTTGCAGCTTAAAGGTTCTCAGCGGGCTTTGGGTGCCTGAGACAGATGCTTGCAGAGCATGAAACACATCTGGAGGCTAAAGTCTCAGGTTTCTCATAGGCAAGCACTTTACCAACTAAACTACAATCAATACTTCTTTTTTTAAAATTATCACTACACTTATTTGTGTGTATGTATGTAAATAAATACTTTTTGGAAAATTGTCACTGCATTTATTTGTGTGTGTGCATGTGTGTGTGTGTGTGTGTGTGTGTGTGGCATGTGCGCATGCTTCATCACATGATGTGGAGGTCACAGGACAACAGAAAAGCTCCCTTACCTATGGAGCCACCTCACCAGCTCAGTAGATACTTCTGAGGCCAAGTGCAAGAAGATCAAATGTGTAGTTTGGTTCCAAATGCCACATTGCAGGAAATCTGAGGACACAGGAACAGATTAAACTACATCAGTCCACAGTCAGGCTGGCAGGCTTTGCAAGACCTTTGACCCAGCCTCTCCAACGACTGCATTGCAGAGAGGAGAGAAAGGTAAGCAAATGAAATCACAGTGTGTTTAGAAAAGAAAATTCAGGAAATGATTATTGTAGGCTCAATTTTCTTATTTTTTTTCTTTCTTTTTTTTATTTTAAAGATTGATTTATTTTATTTATTGCATATGAGTGCTTTATCTGCAGAAGAGGGTATCAGATCACATTATAGATGGCTGTGAGCCACCATGTGGTTGCTGGGAATTGAACTCAGGACTTCTGGAAGAGCAGGCAGCGCTCTTAACCACTGAACCATCTCTCCAGCCCCCCAATTTTCTTAACAAATATGTTTTATTACAAACTTATTAACCAAGAGCACCTCACTTATAACCCGACTAACCGAAACAATAGGAAAAGGAGATTAAAGAATACAATAATGAAACCGTAAGGATATCAGTTCCAAGGAATGATTTTCCTAGTGTAATCAGCAGGATTTCTTCTACTGGAGCCTGGAGCAACCAGAACCTGGACCCTCAGCCTGAGCCCAGCGCCCCGAAGCCTTCCCTCAAGAGGTTCTCTCTAGGATCAACCCGAGGTGGAGCGATGAACAGCCAAAACTACCCCAGGTCTCCAAAGGCCCCGCCTCTTGTGTTTGGCTCACATTTATACCTCCTCTCAGCATTTGTTCAAGGATGTTTTTCAGCTGCTTAATAACCAATCTCCCCCACATGGTGGTTCGACTTCTAAGGGGATAAACATCACCTGCTCTCTCGCAAGTCTTTTTCTCATCCCCCACTTGGGATCTAAACAAAAAACATGTTTATCTCTCCTTCAGGTTACCCTGAAAGCGAGGGTGGGGCTAATAGCAGAGAGGAAGAGCTGTGACTGGCAGGTGGGTGTGGTCCCAGAACAGCCAGATGATTCTTATTCTTCCTCCCCTTCTTCTTCTTCTTCTTCTTCTTCTTCTTCTTCTTCTTCTTCTTCTTCTTCCTCTTCTTTTTGTTTTGTTTTTTGTTTTTTTGAGACAGAGTTTCTCTGTGTAGCTTTGACTGTCCTGGATTCACTTTGTAGACCAGGCTGGCCTCGAGAACAGCCAGATTCTATCTGGCATAAATGTTGCTCCCAGGGTGTTTGCCTTTAACAATATATTGTCTATACTTCTCAATTTTTTTTTTTTTTTTTTTGGAGCCAGTCTCCTTATTAAGTAACCCTGGCTTGCTCAGCCTCTCGAGTGTTGGGATGACAGACATGTGCTATCACATCTAGCTTACATATTTGTTTTATGTCAGTTATTTATTATACATGTAATGATGGCTAGGAATGGTGACCCATGAGGCAGGAAGATGGACACAAGTTGGAAACTCAACCCCTAAGAACATAGAAAGTGGTCAGCTTTGGTGTATAGTTACTGTTGACAATGGCCACAGATACCAGGCCTCAAGGCTGGCTACTGCCCCTCTGAGAGCTGTGACTGCCCCCAGAGCCCAAGCCCTTCTGGGGGTGGAGGCTGTGAGACCTACACCTTTTCTTGCTGTGGGTTCTGGTTCAGAGTCCCATGGTTATGTTGCTTCATGAAATCCTGGGTACCAGGGAAGTAGGAAAGGCAGTGTGTCTTGACCCTAGGAGGGGTGATTTGAGTGACAGAGTGGACAGAGTGACAAATAACCTCTGCCAACACTCATCAGACCTGATTGCATGTAAGTCAGCTGGGCAATGTCTTACAAGTCCAACCCTGGGGGGGGGGGGTGATGGCTGAGCTGGTGCATAAGACTGATGTTTTGTTTGGTCCTTTAAAGCCACAGTGGAAGAACAGTTGGCTCCGGCAAGTTGTCCTCCAACCTCCACACACACACTGGCAGGAATGTGGGTCATCCCTCTGTGGTGGCTTGAATGAGGGTGGCCCTATACATAGACTCATATATTTGAATATTTGGTCCCCAGTTGGTCGACCTTTTGGGGAAGGACTGGGAGGTATGGGTTTAGAGGAGGAAGTGTGTCACTTGGGCATCTTTTGAGGTTTCAAAAACCCACACCATCCCCAGTTAGCTTTCTAGCTCCTGCTTGCAGATCAAAATGGAAGCTCTCTGCCTGCTTGCCAGCCGCCATCCCCCACTCCCCCACCCCCACGATTCATAGACTCTAGCCCTCTGGAAATGTAAGACTTTTATAAGTTGCCTTGGTCATGGCGTTTTAGTACAGCAATAGAGAGGTAACCAAGACACTCCCTCGTAATGACAGATGAGACAGCTCAGGAGAGAGCTTGTCTGGGATGCTCAAGGCTCTGGATTCGGTACCCAGACCTCTGAAGCCACAGGGGATGGTGAATGCATGGAACCCCTGCTCAAGACCATCGTTGGCTACAGAGCCAGGTCAAGGACAGCCAGGGCTCCAACAGCACACACAGCCATCCCAAGGTTGTACCCAGCCTGCCTGAAGCAGAATGCTGGGTTTAGATACAAATGCTAATTGTTTGTTTGTTTGTTTTAACTTCCTTTTTGATTCCCCTAGGCAGCCAAGTTCTTGAGTTGGCAGCTACACCCTTACTGCCAAGTGTTGCCAATTATGGCTTCAAATTACCTGCCTTGGGGCCTCCTGGGAGCTTCTTAGAAATGTGCTCTTGCTTGTGAGTCCCTACCCTGTCCCATCGCTCTAGAGGCCTTTCCTATTCTGGAGAATGCAGTTTCCTCCTCCTCCTCCTCCTCCTCCTCCTCCTCCTCCTCCTCTTCCTCCTCCTCCAATAAACTGTCTATCTCTATCACAAAAAGAGAAAAGGAAGAAAAGAGGGAGGGAAAGAAACCTGGCGTAGTGGTGCACACCTTTAATCCCAGCACTCGGGAGGCAGAGGCAAGTGGATCTCTGTGAGTTCCAGGCCAGCCTGGTCTACAAAGTGAGTCCAGGACAGCCAAGGCTACACAGAGAAACCCTGTCTTGAAAAACAAACAAACAAAAAAGGCATTTGTGTCCTTAGCAGACTCCTTACAATTCCTGATTGCAGTACATCCCTGAGGGGAAGTCAGGGCAGAAATGTGAGCAGTTAATCACATCATGTCCTTCACAGTCGAGATCAAAGGGAAATGAGCGTACCCATGCTGCCTGCTGCTCCTTTCTTATTCTCAGTCAGCTTTCTTCCATCTTACATGGTTCAGGATCCCTGGCCTAGGGAATGGTGTCACCCACAGTGGGCTGGGTCCACCTACGTTCCTCAATAATCAAGACAACGCACCCCTACCTAATCAAGATAATTCCTCATTAAAACACTCTTTTCAGGTAACTAAATTGTGTCAAATTGACAATAAAATCCAGCATAGATTATATTGTTTTTTTTCTTTTTTCCTTTTTTCTTTTCTTTTCTTTTCTTTTGTTTTTTGTTTTTTGTTTTGTTTTTCGAGACAGGGTTTCTCTGTGTAGCCTTGGCTGTCCTGGACTCACTTTGTAGACCAGGCTGGCCTCAAACTCCCAGCAATCCGCCTGCCTCTGCCTCCCGAGTGCTGGGATTAAAGGCCTGCGCCACCACGCGCGGCTGAGACAGGTTTCTTTGTGTAGCCTGGACTTAGTTTGTAGGCCAAGCTGGCCTTGAACTCACAGAAATCTGCCACCTTCTGCCACCAACTGGCTTGTTTTTTTCTTTGAGACAGTGTGTAGTCAAAGTTTTGGTTCGTTTAAAAACTCAGTAATGTTATATAAACAGGTTTTTGTTTTTATCCCAAGTGCGGGGATATGGGACTACCTGATAACAGCTGATAACAGCCTCATGCATCTCCAAGAAAGGCCTGGCCTTTGCCAGCTGCAGTTAGTTTAATTCTGAAGCCAATATCAGATCACAGAGAGAGAAAAGGACACTTCGAGGAGACAGAAGGAGAAAAAAGGCTGCTGCTGCGTTTGCTTGTTTGCTGGGTACCCTGATGACTGAGATTAGTTTTTTTTTTTTTAAAGAACCTGAGGACTCTAACCAGCCAGAACTAAATATAAAGAGGTCTACGTTTGGCTGAGCGTGGTGGCGCATGCCTTTAATCCCAGCAGTTGGAGGCAGAGGCAGGCACATCACTGTGAGTTCGAGTCCTGCCTGGTCTACAAAGTGAGTCTAGGACAGCCAAGGCTACACAGAGAAACCATGTCTTGAAACCCTACCACCAAAAAAGAGGTCTATGTGCCCCTTCTCCACACTAACCTCTTCTCTCCTACTTAGGGTCAAGGGGTTGGAAGGAAAGTAGAGGCGTTAAGGAAACCAAAATAAAATAATATAAAAAATACATGCTACAACAGTGTCTTATGTAACCTAGTCATGCCTTGAACTGTGTAGCCTGCTCCAACTCATGGGTGGTGAGATTGCAAGTGTGCATCACCTTGCCTGGCTTTATTTATATTTATTTATTTGTTTGTTCATTGGTGACAGGATTTCTCTGTGTAGCCTTGCATGTCCTGTACTTGCTTTGTAGACCAGGCTGACCTAGAACTCAGAGAGCTCCGCCTCCCTATGTGCTGGGATCAGAGGCATGTGCCACCGCATGCAGCATGTCTGGTTTTATTTTTATTTATTTATTTTTAAAATTTTATTTTTATTTTATGTGCATTGGTGTTTTGCCCACATGTATGTCTACGTGAAGGTGTCAGATCTTATAGTTACAGACAGTTGTGAGCTGCCATGTGGGTGTTGGGAATTGAACCCAGGTCCTTTGGAAGAGCAGTCAATGCTCTTAACCACTAAGCAATCTCTCCGGCCTGACTAGTTTTATTTTTAATGTTTTACTTTGAGATAAAATCTTTATGTGCTGCACAGTTTGGTCTTAGACTACGCCCCCTGCCTCTTTTTTAGGTTTATTTATTTATTAAGTATACAGTATTTTGTCTGCATGTACACCAGAAAAGGGCACCAGATCTCATTATAGATGGTTGCGGTTGCTAGGAATTGAACTCAGGACTTTTGGAAAAGTAAGCACTGCTCTTAACCTCTGAGCCATCTATCCAGCCCCTTAGTTAGACTTTTAAGGTCAAATATTCCTTTCTTCTCAGCCTCCCAAACAGCCGAGACTGTAAGCATGAATCGTTGCACCCAGCTTGTGTTTCTTTTTAATGGTCACTTCAACTACAACTCTAAAAGAACTATAAAATCCAAGCCAGGGTACAGTCACACTAGCTACTGCCAGTCACTAGATAAATTAGTTGACTCTTGATCTTCAGTTCCTTATCTCTAATGGGGCCATTGAGACGGCTCAGCAGGTAGGAATACTTGCTGTGTCTTATGATCTGAGTTTAATCCCTGGAACTCAACAGGTTGGAGGATTCCTGAAGTTTGAGCTCTGACCTTGGCATTCATGTGTGTGTATGTATACATACACTCAAGATAAATGTAAAATAAAGGGTGAGCTAGAAAGCCCCCCCCCCCCCCCGACTCAATCTAACAGAAATGTTCTTCATTTCTGAGGTCTCCTTGTGTGACAAGTAAGACTCACAACACTACAACTTTTCTGATTTAGGAGGAGCTTGTCACTGTGTGAGCAGGGGTGGGGTGGGGTGGGGATTGTAGAATTAACTATAGAGCCACTTTGCCACCTGGTGACCATTTTGGAAATTACATTTCCCAATTGCCTTAAACTCCATGAAGATTTAGTGGGTGTACCAAGTTGGGCAAGCTTGCTACCAATTGACCCTCACCAGCTTTCAGCTCCCAAATGCTGGGATTAGCCGGGCGGTGGTGGCGCACGCCTTTAATCTCAGCACTCTGGAGGCAGAGGCACGTGGATCGCTGAGAGTTCAAAGCCAGCCTGGTCTACAAAGGGAGTCCAGGACAGCCAAGGCTACACAGAGAAACCCTGTCTCAAAAACCAAAACCAAAACCAAAAAACAAAAAACAAAAAACAAAAAACCAAAAACCAAATGCTGGGATTACCAGAGTGCACCACGACCCTGATCCTAGTTAGTTCTTCATGATAACACAAAAGAGTAACTAACAGAAGGAAACGTAAGGGCACAGATAGTAAAGAAGCACAAAGCAAAGCAGGCAAGGTGGCACACAGGTGAAATGGATAAAGACTTCTGCACCAAGCCTGGCAACCTGAACTGGATCCCTGGGACTTACATGGTGGAAGAAAAGACCCTTCTTACGCAAGCCATGGCACGTGTATTCACACATGTAGACACACAATAAACAAATGTAATTTTTTTATTTTTGCTTTTGATGTCCACAATAGAGTGTTTCTTTTTTTCTTGTTTTAAAATTAATTTATTCAGATTACAACTCAATTGTTCTCCCATTCCTCCCTCCCTCCCACCCCCACTCTATTCCCCTCCCCTAGGTCTATGACCGAGGGGGATCTCCTCCCCCACTTTATGGTCACAGGCTATCAAGTCTCATCTTAGTAGCCTGCCTATTCTTTCTTTGAGTGCCACCAGGGCTCCCCACCAAGGGGAGGTGGTCAAATATGGGGTACCAGAGTTTATGTCAGAGTTAGTCCTTGCTCTCCACATAACTTGGAGGATGTCCTGACCACTGGGTAGATCAGAGTAGGGGTTTGATGTTACTACTTGTATTATCCTTGGTTAGTGCAATAGTTTGAGCAGAAGCCAAATCTATTCAATGGAAAAAGGATAGCATCTTCAACAAATGGTGCTGGTCTAACTGGATGTCTACATGTAGAAAATGCAATTAGACCCATATTTGTCACCATGTACAAAACTAAAGTCCAAGTGGATTAAAGACCTCAACATAAAACCAGATACACTAAATTGGTTAGAAGAAAAAGTGGGGAAGAACCTGGAACACATTGGCATAGGAGACAACTTCCTGAACAGAACACCAACAGCCCGGGCCTTAAGATCAACAATTAACAAATGTAATTTAAAAGAGGAAGACTAAATAAAGATGAATTAATAGGTTAAAATTTGAGTAACTAGAGCCAGGCATGGTAATGGCTTTTTTTCCTTCAAGACAGGGTTTCTCTGTATAGCCTTAGCTGTCTTGGACTCACTTTGTAGACCAGGCTGGCCTTGAACTCACAGAGATCCACCTGCCTCTGCCTCCCGAGTGCTGGGATGAAAGGCATGACATCACACCGGATGTTTTTAATACTGCCACTCAGGAGGCAGAGGCAGGTGGATCTCTGAGTTGCAGGTCAGCCTGGTCTACAGAGTGAGTTCCAGGATAGCCAGGTCTACAGAGAGAAACCCTGTCTGGAAATAGAGAGGAAGCAGGCAGTGTGCTATGGCCTGAAGTTAAGAGGCGGGCCCTTTAGGAGGGGATTAGATTGTGGGAGCAAGACCTCATAGGCGGACTTACAAAAGGGAACAAGGTTGAGGAGGACTTTATTTATTTATTTATTTTTTTGTTTTTCGAGACAGGGTTTCTCTGTGTAGCCTTGGCCATCCTGGACTCACTTTGTAGACCAGGCTGGCCTGGAACTCACAGCGATCCGCCTGCCTCTGCCTCCCGAGTGCTGAGATTAAAGGCGTGTGACACCACGCCCGGCTTTGAGGAGGACTTTCTATTGCTTGTCCACCTTCCACCACATGGGGACAGAATTAGACATCTTCACCTTGAACTTGGACATCCCAGTCTCCAAAAGTGAGGGTACATTTATGTTCTATATAACTTACCCAGTCCATGGTATTCTGTGACAGCAAGGTAAAACTGAAAGGGCTGAGGGACACTAGTCTCAAGGTCAGAAAGTCAGGGCACACACATGCATAACAACGACAACAAAAAGCCCCTCGCAAACAGCCTAGAAAATGATCTATGGCAAGGAATAACTTTACGGCATTCCAGAACTGCAGGGATAAGCGTTGTGCTGTTTTGTTGGAATGTTCTTTAGTCTGTGCCATGCATGGGGTATGAGCGTAAGCTGGAGATGCAACTTGTGGGAATCGGTTCTCCCCTTCCACCACATGATACCAGAGATTGAACTTAGACCGGCTCTGCGGCACGTTCCCTACCCACCGAGCCATCTGGCTGGCCCACTGTTCTGTCTTCCGTATCTATAGGAGTCTTGAGTAGCTCTATGCTGGAGCGCGTGCTCCATATATGAACCGCACCGCCCCCACCCCCACCCCCCGCCCTAAGCACTGTAAACAAATGCCAATCAAAGCAGGTGGAGCTTTGTGAGTTCAAGGCCAGCCTGGTCTACAAAGTGAAGCTAGGACAACCAGGGCTGTTACACAGAGAAACCCCTTAAAAAACAAAACAATACAAAAAAGCCAATCAAGAAGAAAAGTGTAAGATGCATAGCATACTAAGAATGAGAATTTGAATGACTGTGTTTTCTTCAAAGTCAATACACATTCAAGTGACCTTGTCAGCTGTGAAAATGAAAGCCAACAACATATGCAGAGAGGAACATTTTCCTTTCCTTCTGCTCCTCAGGTGTCTACTCCAGCAGAACGAAAGCCTGAACCAAGAAGCTTTAAGATTTGGAAAACAAGCTGGGCATGGGAGTGCATGCCTTTAATCCCAGCACTTGGAAGGCAGAGGCAGGAGGATTGCTGTGAGTTCAAGGCCAGCCTGGTCTACAAAGTGAGTGTAGGATAGGATAGCCAAGGCTACACAGAGAGACCCTGTCTCGAAAAACCAAAAGAAAAAAAAAGTTTGGAAAACAGGGGCCCAGGAGGAGCTGCAGCTGGCTCTCCTCAGGGGTGACCTAACACAGTGGACGGGACATGGTTTCCAGGAAGAAGAGAGAGGGGCTGGGAAAGTGCCTCAGTTAGCAGGTCACTTGTTATTCAAGCCTAAGCACCTTGGTTCAGTCTCTGGCAGTCCTGTAGAAGTCACGTGCAGTAGTCAGGTTCAGTGAGAGGCCTTATCTCAAAAAGTAAGATGGGACTTAGCCAAGGATACGGCTCAGTGATAGAGTACCAGTCTAGCACGCATGTGGCTCTATGTTCTAACCCCAGTCTTGATATTTTTAAAAAAGATTTATTGATAAGGTACACAGTGTTCCGCCTGCATGTATGCCTCCAGGCCAGAAGAGGGCATCAGATCTCACTAGAGATGGTTATAAGCCACTATGTGGTTGGTGGGAATTGAACTCAGGACCTCTAGAAGAACAACCAGTGCTCTTAACCTCTGAACCATCTCTCTAGCCCTCACATTTTAAAAAAATTAATTAAAATGAAAAAATTAAAAATAAGGCCTCGAGAGAGCAATCAAAGAAGACACAGCGTTGCCCTCTGACTTTCAGGTGTGGGTGTACTGTGTGCCTGCATAGACACACAATGTACAAACAAAACACTGAAGGGTGTACTGTGTATCTGCATAGACACACAATGTACAAACAAAACACTGAAGCAAGGACAGTATGCTGAATAATTTTGTCAATTTAACACATGTTAGTGTCAGCTGGAAAGAGGGACTTTCAGTTGAGTAATTTTCTTCCATCAGATTGGCCTGGGGACCATTTTTTTTTATTAATGATTAACATGGGAGGGCACAGTAGGGTGGCACCACCCTTGGGCAGGGGTCCTGGGGCTGTATAAGAAAACACTCTGAACAACTCATGGAAAGCAATCAAGTAAGCAGCAGTCCCCCAGGTTCCTGCCTCTAGGTTCCTGCCTCTAGTTCCTGCCTTTGGTTCCTTCCTAGACTCCCCTCAAGGATGGACTATAACTTGTAAACTGAAATAAGCCCTTCCCTTGTCTGGTTGTTTTTGGTCAGTGTTCTATCCCTGCTATAGAAGAAGGCAAGGCACACATTTTGTCGAGTCTGTTGATCCACATTTACACCCAGGTCCCCGTAATTGTTGTTGCTATTTACTTATTGTGAGAGCATCATCTGAGATCTCCATGCTTAGCAGCCATGTAGCTTCTCAGACAGGAATGGAGCCTTATGTGGCCTTCTTCCAACCACACAGGGATGTACAGGTGACAGTGAGCTCATAGGCACGATAGGCACACCGTGCACAGAAGACAGTATCTCACAGCACCCCTCCCATCCTCTGGCTTGTACACTCTGTCCCCATCTTTCGTGATGTTCCCTGGGCTTTGCGGGGGGTGGGGGTGGGGGAGTGGGAGGTTGGTGTGGATGTCCCATTTCTGGTGGAGCACTCTAAAGTCACTTATTCTCAGCACTCAGTCCTGTCGTGAGTCTCTGCATCATTGTCTACTGCAAAAAAAGGAGCTTCTCCAATCAAGGTTGAGAGAAGCACTGAGGAATATAGATTTGAGTATTTTGAAGGCAGCTTAACAACATGTCCAGTTAGCAAAACAACAGTAGTAGGTTCCCTGGGGTCTATAACCAGCCATAGGCGTCCGACAGGTTCACAGCTATTTTTGTTTGTTTGAAACAAGGTCTCAGTGTAGCCCAGGCTAGCCTTGACCTCTTGATTGTTTTGCCTCTACCTCCACTGACATTACATGTGTAAAATGTAGGCTCAATTTTCTTATCAATTATATTTTATTATGAACTTATTAAGTGAGACTAACCCGACTAGCCCAAACAATTGGAAAAGGATATTAAAGAACACTACAATGAAACCTTAAGGATGTCAGTCCCGAGGAATGATTCTCATGGCGTAGTCAGCAGGATTTCAGTAGACCAGCAATTCCACCAAAGTTGCTGCTGGAACCTGGAGCAGCAGCTGGAACCTCAAGCTGGAGCCCAAAGCCTTGAAACTTTTCATGGAGCAGTTCTCTTTAGGAATCTCTTGAAATGCAGAGATGAACAGCCAAACACCAAACCCCTAACCAAAAAGCCTCCTCTCCTGTTTTGGATACACACACACACACACACACACACACACACACACACACACGCATGCACATACACACACACACACACACACACATGCATGCACGCACACACATATCCTTTCAGTTTGTTCAATGATGTTTTTCACCAAGATCCCCCATGAAGTAGTTAGACTTTTAAGTGGAAAAACATCCTGCTTTCTCACATTTAAGTGGTAAACATCTGAGCCATCTCCCCAGCGCCCCAGCCCCAATATATTGATGTTTTTTATTTTGTAAGGCTCTCTCTCTCTCAGCCAGCCTGGGAATGTGACCCAGAGAAGCTTGGGAAAATGACCCAGAAAGAATTGAAGGCCAGTTTCAGTTTCTGAGATCAAGGTGGCCAACTAAGATAAACAATTTCAACTAAGGTAAACATTACCATCTGGAAATTCTCTGGAAACTCTCCAACACCCCTCCCTGCCAAGAATAGCCCCCAAGACCAACGACCCCTGCAATAGTCAATAACATTTAGACAAGCACCCCTAGCGACCACCAGAGCCAATCCTAACATAGGGCACGCAGCCCCTCCTAACCTTTGCAGTTTTAGCCTTTAAGAATAGTCTGTAACAGTGACTCCATGTGCCTCCCTCCCGAGTGAGTGCTGAGGCCCCCTGATTCATGTCAGCAATAAACCTTGTGCTTTTGCATCAACACTGTGGTCCTCGAGTGGTCTCTGGCGACGACCCCCCACCCGACTGGACTCTAGGGTCCAACAATTTTAATGGTTGTTTTTCGATATGAGGTCTCGTGTATCCCAAGCTGCTCCCCTGTTTTCTGTGTAGTCCAAAGCCTTGAACATGAGATTCTCCCTTATGTAACTCCCAGCTGCTGGCTTTACAGGTCTGTGCCAGCGCACCAGCTTCATAAGGGGTTAGGAACTGAACTCAGAGCCTCCTATGTGCCAGGTAGAACTCTGACAATTGCGCTACATCCCTAGTATGTATGTATTTATATGTATGTATTTGCATTGTGGTTTCAAATGAGTGTTTCTTAGATGTGTAGCAAGAAAAATTAAAAGAAAATAAAGCAAGTAGTGGAGAGAGAGAAGCACAGATGATGACAAAAACACCATTATTAGCCTCACCTTTCCATTTTAAAGAAGTACAAATCTGGGGTGGTGCACACCTTTAATCCCAGTACCAGGGAGGCAGAGACAGATGAATCTCTGAGTTCAAGGCCAGCCTGCTCTACAAAGTGAGTCCAGGACAGCCAAGGCTACACAGAGAAATTTTATATTGATAAAACAAACAAACACCAAAGAAGTTCAACTCTGCAATTAATATATACATCTATTATATATAATATTACAATAATATGTGTACGGAAGTTTTGCCTACATGTATCTGTGCACCACATGTGTGCTTGATGCCTTCAAGGTCCCCTGGAGCTGGAGTTCTAGATGGTTGTGAGCTGCCATGTGGGTGCTGGGAATAGAATCCAGGTCCTCTGGAAAAAGAGCCAGTGCTCTTAACCACTGAGCCATCTCTCTAGCCCCCTAACTTCACAACTTTTTCTTCTGAATTAAGCTTTTGGTATCATACAGCCTCAAGGAGTCATTACTCAGCACAAAGCCATTTAGATCCTCACTTAGGTTTTCTTCTAGTAGTTTGATAATTTCACATTTTACATGGTGGTATGTAGTCTATTTTGAATTAACTTCTATGGTGGCCTGAGTTCTGCACTCAGGTGTGTGTGTGTGTGTGTGTTTATTTGTTTGTTATTGTTGTTGTTTGTTTTTGTTTTTTGAATTTTTGAGACAGGGTTTCTCTGTGTCACCATGGCTGTCCTGGACTCGCATTGTAGACCAGGCTGGCCTTGAACTCACAGCGATCTACCTGCCTCTGCCTCCTGAGTGCTGGGATTACAGGCGTGCACCACCACACCCTGCCATGTTTATTCTTTGTTTTTGTTTTTGTTTTTGTTTTTTTTTTTTCCGAGACAGGGTTTCTCTGTGTAGCCTTGACTGTCCTGGACTCACTTTGTAGACCAGGCTGGCCTCGAACTCACAGCGATCCGCCTGCCTCTGCCTCCCGAGTGCTGGGATTAAAGGCATGCGCCACCACGCCCGGCAGCCATGTTTATTCTTACATCCGTGTCTCCAGCAGTGCTGGTTTCAGCACCTCTTGCTGTAGAAAAGCCTGTCTCCACTGAGTTGCCTCTGCTTCTTTGTCAAAGATAAGTTACCTTGTTGCAGTCACTGGGCGTCTATCTAGATCAACAAAGGCAATCTGTTGGGCCCTTCGTCAGTTCATTGGTTTGATTCACATAAAATAGCTGGGCAGTGGTGGCCCGCCTTTAATCCCGGCACTCCTGACGCTTTGTCCTTCTGCCTCAGCATGGCTCTGGTGGGCCTATTCTCTTGTTAAGCTTCAAGCTGCCCCTGAAACCCACCTTGGAAAGAGAGAACCAAAAGCTGACCTCTAACCTCCACGTGTGTGCTGTGGCCCGAATGCGCGCGCGCACGCGCACACACACACACACACGCACGCACGCACGCACGCACGCACGCACGCACGCACGCACGCACGCACGCAGGCAGGCAGGCAGGCAGACAGACGCTCGAATGCACACAGACACACACAAATAAAGCTGGGTATGATAAGGTATGCTTGTAATTCCAGCATTTGAGAAGCAGAAACAGCACAGGTAGGAAGACACTGCCGTTAAAAAGCAAGCAATTTCTGGGCTTAATTAAAATAACCTTTATAGTCAAGTATGGTCTTACCGCATATTCTGCCTGTCCTTGAATTTGTTGTATAGACCAGGCTGGCCTCAAACACACAGAGATCTGATTGCCTTTGCCTTCTGAGTGCTGGGATCCAGGGCATGCATTGCACGCCACACCCAACTTACATCTCCTTTCGTAAAGCCTGACCTGAGAGCTGAGGATGGTGCTCAGATAGTAGGGCGCTTTCCTAGAAACTGCAAAGTCCTGGGTTTAATGGCCAATACCACATAAAGCTAGGCCGGGTGTTGCGCGCTTACAAGTCATGCACTGAGGAGATAGAGTAGGAGGGTCAGGAATTTAATGCAATTCTTGCTACATCCCGGATTATGCGAGACCCTTTCTCAATAACTCACGGTAATTCTCAGCTACCCAGCAAGCTCCTGGCCAGCCCGGGCTATATAGCGTTGTACCGCTGTAGCTGAGTGATGTATTACTGACATGGCATGTGCATGGCCCTGCAAATAGCACGCACGCGTACAAGTACACACACACACACCCCACACTCCTATGTCCCTGGCTCGGCTCACTGAAAAGCCGTAGAAGCAATGACAAGCCCCAAGCAATGAGCATCCCAGCACCTGGAGTGAGAGTTCAAAATGACTTTTCCTCCTTAAAGGATTAAGTGTCACTGAAGCAATGGCTGATGCCAGACTCCAGGCTGGAAAACGTAACGCGCACTTGGAATTTCTGAGCACTCTGCACAGTGAGGAACGTGTGTGAGAATGCAACCATAGATGCTACCTGACTGCCAAACACAGAGCAAACTACAGACACCACCCAAGTTAAGTTTGTTAACTGTAAGTATTATTGGTGGTGAAACATTGGTGAGGGTCTTCTGTTTATTCCAGGCAGCTGATCTGGTCTCGGAGTATTCTTTGCAACTGGCTTTGGGGAGGGGCATAGTGAATCTGGTCAGTTTCAGGGACTTCCTGAAGCTATTTTAGTTGTTTACCTTCTTACATAAGAAGCTTCCCTCCAGAGGAAACGGTTACAATACAACATAGGGTCACACTATTCAAGAGAGACCCCTGAACCCTATCAGGTGCAAAAGTGAACTTTTTATTCAATGACTACTTTCACTGATCCACTCTTATCTGCCCCCTCCCCCCCAGATTTTCAGTTAAGAATATTTAATGAATGTTTAATTTTGAGCCGGGTGTGGTGGCGCACACGCTTGTAATCCCAGCACTTGGGAGGCAGCGACAAGAGGATCTCTGTGAGTTCAAGGCCAGCCTGGTCTACAAAACGAGTCCAGGACAGCCAAGACTACACAGAGAAACCCTGTCTTAAAAACCAAAATAAATAAAAAAATAAAAATAAATAAATAAAATTACTGGATCTGGACGCATTCCCAGCATCCATTTGGTGTTTCCTGGGAAGTGGAGGTGGGAGAGTGCTAGTTTAAAGGGAAGAAGACTTTCCCCAGGGCTATCGGCTATCTATTGAAGATAGTGACTGTGTCTAGGCAGTTAATGGCACCAGCCAGCTGGGTATAGGAAGTTGTTGACAGGCGTTGCTTCTATTCAGTGTGATCTCATAAGCCTATGATCCGAGCTGCTTGGGGGACTGAGGCAGAAGGTTTGGAAATTCAAGGCCAGTCTGGGCAATTTATTGAGCCTTGTCTGAAGACTGATAGTGAAAGAAAGTATAGGGATATGCCTCAGCGGTAGAGCACTTGCGTGGCACGTGCCAGGCCCTGAGTATGGAAAAAGAAAAATGGGGAGACGGTTTCTTCTCTTGACACTGTGGCTCCGGGCTGTAATGCTCATCGCACTCTCAGAGGCTAAGGCAGGAGAGTGAGGCGATGAGGGTAACCGAGACTACACACAGAGACCCTGGTCTCAAACAAGCAAGCAAGGAAGCAAGCAAGCAAGCAAGCAAACAGAAAAGGTGCTATCTGCTGCCATCTCCTTTGGGGTTCAGGCCAAACGTCAGGCGCATCAAAGGGCTTGGGTGTACACCTGTTGAAGTCTCCTGGGGCCACAAAGGCTAAGACTAGAGTCTAAGGAGCCTTTTAAGGACCAGCCTAGGGACCAAGGTCCCTCTTGGAGGGGACTGAGCCACGACCGGCCTGCACCTGCAGAGGGCGCCGCAGGCACACTGAGGCGAAGTGAGCCTCAGGCCGGGTGCGAGGCCAAGGCCAGCACAGCTTCAGGAAAAAGAACTCCTGAGCTGCAGCCAGGAGGGGATGAAAGTTAATGGGAGAGCAGAAAAGAAGGAGCCGATTAAAAAACGAGTCCTGTCACTGACCTGAATCACTCAGGTACTTGAACCTGTTTCGACATCTACAGAGTGGATGGAGGTGGTGGTGGTGGTGGTGGTGGTGGTGAGGAGGAGGACGAGAGAGTGAGAAGGAGGTGGGAAGCGAGTTCGGAAAGTGCTTTTACAAGGATGCCGAGAGAGCTTAGATTCAAGCCTTAAGTGCCACCCGCCTTCTCTGCTCCTCCCCAGTCTAAGCATCCCGGCCGCCTAGCAGCTTCTAGCTTGGAGATGTGGGCACCGCGACAGTCCTGGATCTGGGCTCCGCGAGGCCTTGGCACGAGGGGACACCTTAGACACCGAACCATAGTCCCATCCGACCCTGTTGTTCTTCTCCAACTACTACTCTGGGCGTCTTGTCGCCCGCCTGCACCTGGGAGCTCCGGGGCTCTGGCCCCGGCCCGGTTGGGCGGGGCGCGGGGCGGGGATGGGGGCGGGGGCCAGCGCCCCGTGGGAGGAGGCCGGCCACGTGACTCCAGCGGCCTGGCGGGGCTGCCAGGCTAGGAGCGCCTCTACGGATTCGGAGGTGGCGGCGGGCGCGCAGCCGTCGGGGTCCCGGGACGGCAGCCCCCGGGGAGCGCCCATGCCATGGAGAAGCTAGCGGCCGGACTGGCCGGGCTGCGCTGGAGCATGGGCGCTTTCCCGCTCGACCTCATCGTCAGTCGCTGCCGCTTGCCCACGCTCGCCTGCCTCGGGCCAGGTACTGGGTGTTCAGGGAGGGGACGGGGGCGGTGGGGGGCGAGGACAGTCGGGGTCTCGCTCGGCTGGAGCTGACGGGACTGCTAGACGCACTGGGTTCCTACCCGCCCTGTACCCAGCGATGGGATCCTCGCTTGCCTTCAGGGGCGCCTCCCGGGACAACCGGAGCCCTCGAGTTTGGGGACCGTTTTCTGGGACCCACCGACCCTCACCGGGTTAGAAACTGGCTGCAGGGCTGGGGCAAAGTTTTCAGGTCCCTCTGGAGCCTGTAGCGTTGCTGAGTCTGTGGGCCGCTCCATCGGTGCACCCCACTTGCCCGGCGTCTGTCGGCCCCTGCCCCGACCGCACCTCCTCGATCCCTTTGTCTCCTCCGGCTTCTCACCTTCATCCTCTTGCATCCCTAGGACCTCGAAAGGTCTTTTTCCTACTACCTCCCGCGAGTTCCTTTTGGGGAACCTTTCCTGAACAGATCTTTTGGCATCTTGAGGTACTCTGGCAGGCTATCCTGCCGAGAGGGCTGAGTGAGAGTGTCCTGCCATCAGGCGCCCCCCCCCCCGCATCTCAGCACAGGACCCCCTGGCCCTCCCCCACCTCTTGTCCTATTTCTCTAGCAGGCCCCCCGGTGTTCCGCTGATGGGACCATGTATGGGAGAGCCGGAATGCTGCACCCGCGAGAGGGCTGTAGTGTTGGGAAAAGGGGAGCTGTTTGGCTGGGGGAGGGGCGGGAGCTGGGGCTGGCAGCCAGGCCGGGGGTTTTGTGTGTGAGAAGAATAGGGGTTTGGCCCGCGTTGGCACACTCGCTTCCCTGAATGCTAATGGGATTCCTGTGCTGTCTTCTTCTTGGACTGGCAGCCCTCTGACCGGCAACAGCAAGAACTGGGCACAGCGAGCAGCAGGCGGGCAAAGCGGGCTCTGTGGGAGATCGGTGTCCGGGTCTACTAGGCAGGAATACCTGGCAGTCCAACTCTCGTCGGACCTCACCCACCACTCAGCGTGTGATCACAAGACTGGGTCTGCAGCTGGACTGTGTGTGCCCGTGAATAGGAAATTCTGCCCTAGGTTTTTTCTTCCTGCTCACTTCCCACGCATCTCTTTGACGCCCCTTTCTTTGAGTTCTTTTCTAAGCTCTTATGTATGGCTAGGCCTCTGTGCTCTCGCGACACCTGTGCGTCCCAGTATAATCATCAGTTTCCTGTCTTCCACTGGACTGCTGGCTTTGGAGGAGGGGGCGGCAAACAAAGATTCCGGACTTTTGAAATGGATGAATGCGCAATGGTGTGCGATGACCTAGCTGTCTGGGACAGTGTGGCTATGACTGTGGTCACCATTAAAGTATGAATGGATGCTTGAAACTGTGTGTCCTTGAAGGTCCTCGCGTGGATATGCACTCAGGAGGGCTTCCATGGTGGGACCTTGAGACTGAGTTGTGCTGTTTGGGTGACAAGCCTTTATCTTGTTGGGTGCAGTTGAACTGTTGGTGATGGTGACCCTGGCCGTTGGTGTGTGTACCTGTGTGGCTTTGGCCTGTGTCCCTATGGAAGAGTGGGTTAGCCCTATTGGGTTAGCCCTAGAAAGAGCTTGTCCTCTTCTGGGAGCTGGAAGAAGACAGCTCAGACAAACCTTCCTTGTGCGTGCTTGCATGTATGTGCGCGCACACACACACACACAATCATATGTAAAATGGGAGCTCCTCCCTTGAAGGCCCTGATACCCACCCATTTGTACACACCAAGTGGTCATGCTTTATGAAAGCCGCACTGTTAGAGTAAACCACCGTTTCCCATTTGTTTGGCTGGTAAAAATTTTGTAAGATGTGTGTGCTTCCCCTCCCTCCTGTGTGTATGTGGGTGTGTGGGGTGTTGTGGGAGGGGGGTGTGAGTGGGAGTGGGTTGAGAAGGAGACATCCCCACCCCCACTGTGCCCACCAGCTGCATCCAGGATACGCCCCATCAGTCTCCTGGAAGCTGGGCTGCCCCTCCTGCTCCCCTGGAAACCGTTGCTGGGGATGGAGCCTCTTGGGCCCAGACCCCTCCCAACTCCAGCACCTCTGCCCCAGGGCTGCTTTCCTCAGCACCGACTCTCTCCTCCTCCCCCACTCTGCTTCCCCAACTTTCAGAAATGGCTTCTCTGAGGTGGGGTTTAGGTGTTGGGGGTCCCCTCCCCCATCCTTTGAGGTCCCATGAATGTGAGATTCTATGGCAGTGGGTGGAGAGGACTAGTTTCCCTCTGAGAGATCCAAGAGTAGGCTCGGTAACCCTGCCTTTCTGAGCTGACAGTGACTGTGAGAGCTCTCAAGTTCAGGGACCCTCAGGGACAGATCCCTCCAAGTCCTTTCCTCTGCCACTACAGGGCCTTCCTTGCTTGGCCTGGACACTGACTTGCCAGGATCCCACTGATGTGAATTTGCCTGGTCCTAAGGCCCAGTTCCTGTCAAGAGGAAAAGTCTCTCTTACTCTACCCCAGCCTGATGTCCCCTCCTCCGTGTCCCTCCGTGTCCTCAGCTCAGTGCCTCCAACTTGCTTCCTCCAGGTCTCCTGAGGCCTGGGCATGCCCGGAGGGCAGAAGCTGACTGGCCCAGACTTACCCACTGCGAGTCCCCAGCCCCAGCTTGGGTTAGGACAGCAGGCAGTCCAGTAGAATGGTGAATGACAGGGTGCGGATGCTCTAGTTGCTGAGTCCCCACAGGCAGCCAGAGCTTTGACACTCAGGCTGGCCCCTCTGGGGCTGCTGACCGGTACAGGGAACACGGGGCACAGTCCTCAGGCAGGGACTTGCTGAAGAAGGAATGTGGGCATCACCCAGTCTTTCTTCTCTTCCTCTCCTGACTTTCTTCTTTTCTTCTTCCCTCTCTTCCTTTCCCTCCCAGGGGAGTATGCTGAGGGCGTCAGTGAGCGTGACATCCTGCTGATCCACTCCTGCCGCCAGTGGACAACAGTGACAGCCCACACCCTGGAGGAGGGCCACTATGTCATTGGGCCCAAGATTGACATCCCTCTGCAGTACCCAGGTGTGCCCAGCTAGAACCATATGGCTCAGCATCTCTGAGCACGGGGAAGGAGGCAGGAGGGGCTGGGCCTGAGGGTGCAAGGGGGAATGTGTAGGGAAAGCCATTGATGATCACTTTTCCTTGGAGCTGGGTGCCATGCTAGAGGGGCTGTGGCTAGAGGTCATGGCTAGTGATAGGGCGTTGAACTCATGTTTACCCTCCTGCCTCCCAAGTACTGTGATTATGAGCCACTATGCTAAGTCACATTTGATTTTAAGATATATTTTGAAGTAGGTGATTAAAAATACACACCTCTTTATTTATTATTATTTTTTATTTTGACAAGGTCTTAGCCAGGCAGTGGCAGCGCGCGCTCCTTTAATCTCAGCACTCAGGAGGCAGAGGTAGGTAGATCTCTGAGTTTGAGGCCAGTCTGGTCTACAGAGTGAGTTATAAGACAGAGAAACCCTGTCTCAAAAAACAAAACCAAACCGGGGGAAAAAAAAAGATAGAGTCTCACAGTATAGATCAGGCTAGACTTGAACTTACAGACATCTGTCTGCCTCTGCCTCTGCCTCTCAAGTACTGGGACTAAAGGTATGTACCCCCACAGCTGGTAAAATAAAAACACACATCGTTAAGCACCTAGAAATCAGACTTCATCCCTAACTGTAAAGCTTCAAGGCTGCACCCTGAATTCCTTTAACTCTACTCCCAAAGAGAATGTCTGCTCGGATCTGCTCAGTACTAGGCCGTCCAGACCAAGGGGTGCTCAGGCTAACTTGTGTCTGCCTGTCAGCTTGGATACTCTTTTCCCCAGTTCAGTGTTAAACGTACTGTCCTCTAGGATTGGCTTTATAAACAATGCTGATGTGTTAGAGTTCTAAAGAATTGGCCAACTAACTGCTTTATGTGTTTTGTATATTTATTTTTTTGTTTGCAGTACTGGGGTTAAAACTAAGGCCTTATTCATGCTAGCACTCCACTGGTGGAGTCCACTTTCTACCTTTTTGTGCTATTTTTTATTAAATTTTTATCCACTCATGTGTGTGTGTGCACACGAGTGTGACAGTGCCTAGAGGACAACTTGCAGATTGTCGCCTTCTACTGTGTGGAGCAAGGGACTAAACCCAGGCGCTTGGCTGCAACCACCTGTACCAAGGAGCCTTCTCAGCCACCTTCTTATTTTGAGGCATGGTCTTGATAAGTCTTCTAGGTTTGCTCTGTAGTCCAGGCGGGTCCTGAACCTGTACTCCTCCTGCCTCAGCCTCCTAAGTGGCTGGGGTTCCAGGCCTACACCGTGCCACCAGGCCTGACTCTTCGTGTTTTATGTGAGGCTTTGTTTGAAGAAAGGATCTACTGCCAAATAAAGTATAGTGCTTTGATTTTGGCAGGTAAAGAAACCAAGGGTCCTAGGAGGGCAGTGACCTGCTGTGGGTCACAGGGCCACTCAGAGAAGTTAAGGTCCAGAACCCGGGCGTCCTAACCGCTGGGCTCTGTTTAATGCAACATTGCCAGCACTACAGGACTATTGCCCCCAAGGTACAAGTCCAGTGCCATCCCAGAAATGTCTCCATGCAAGCCCAGAGCCGCCACAGCTAGTGCATACCAGATCCTTTTAACACCTGGACAGGGAGGCTCCAGTTCTGTGCCTTTCACTGCTGCCCTCCAACAAGGACTGCAGCCTCTGGAGCCAAGAAGGCTCACAGTCTTTCCCACCCTCTCTCTGGCCGCCCTTGCAGGGCTGGCCATCGTTTGCCTGACTTGGGGTTCTGTTCTGGCTGTGGGCTTTTGGTGTCTGGTCAAGCTAGGAATTCCCCTGCTGGAGACTCTAGCCTTGGCTCAGTTAGAGGATGTCTACTTTCTTGGGCTAAAGAACCTCAGTGGTTTGGGGGAAGCCTTCACACTGGCACTTTACACTGATACTTTAGTTGTATCTTTAACAACTAAAGTCATAGAGTTCCTGGAAAACTATGAATGGAGTGAGGAAAGCCCCCAGTCTTTTAGCCCCTCCATTTCTTTCTTCCTTTTTTTTTTTTTTAGGTTTTTCGAGACAGAGTTTCTCTGTGTGGCCTTGGCTGTCCTGGACTTGCTTTGTAGACCAGGCTGGCCTCATAGCAATCGTCTGCCTCTGCCTCCCAAGTGCAGGGATTAAAGGCGTGCACCACCACACCTGGCTAGCCCCTCCATTTCAATGCCTTCCTTAGCGTGAGCGTCAAGGACAGGACAGTGGGGTAACAGCTGGCCTGCAGGGCCTGAGGCCCCAGCTCCCTCTTCCGCTGGGGGCCTCACTCACTTCGTGGGGGTGGAGACGGGGGGGGGGGGGGGGGCCTCTGAAAAAGCTCAGAGTGCAGCCTCTACACCCAGCCCTCCCAATGAATTAATAATGGCACTGGCCAGGCCGGCTGCGGCCAGCGGGGGGAGGGGGAGGCTGCGGGCGCTGCTACTGCTGCGCACTGTACTGGGTCTCTAGGTTCCGGGAGTCAGGGTGACACAGTGTCTTGAGACATCTGGGCCAGTGCTGCCTCAGGGTCCAGACACCTTCCCCAACTGCCAGCTATTTCCAGAGCCTTGGCCTTGGGCCCTGCAGAGCCCTTGTCAGGTGCGCCCCTCTTCTGCAGTGTGAGTTTTACATATGGGGAAACCGAAGTCCAGGGAGTAAAAGATTGCACGCGCTGGTTGTTGGCAGAAGTGAGACTCAGCCACCCTCAACCCTGAAGTCTGTACTCCTTCCCACTGGCCTCGCGCTTACTAGGCAGGAGCAACTGAGTCACTACCGCCTTTCTTTACTGAGCGCTCTGCTGTGGATCAGGTTCGAGAGGCAGCTGCAGGGTGCTTCTGGCTGGAAAGGATGATCACAGTGCCAATGTGTTTTGAGATAGCAGGGTAGGACAGTCCCCAGATCCTGTAGTAGAACTTGCCACTAACGCCGATGTCAGGGGAAGGAGGAGGGGAGGCTGCTGGGCAGAGAAGGCTTCTAGAGGCCAAAGCTCGACTCCCGGGAGGTCTCCCTTCCTTCCTCCCTGCTGAAATGACCCGGCTGGGCGGCCGAGGGGGCGGTGCAGGATACCATGGTTACATCGATCTTTTCTGCCACATCCTCCCAGGATCCAACAGTGACTGGACTCCAAATCTCTCCACAGGGGGCAGCAGGCTTTTCTCTGGCTGCTCATGGTTGAGGGGTGGAGGTTCATGTGTGGATATGGAGGAGGAGGAGGAGGAGGAGGCAGCGGCGGCGGCCGCAGCAGCAATGACGACTGAAGCGGGTTAGAGAGGGACAGTTCTGGGCTCCTGCTCCTTGACTCTGGCCCCTTCTTCATTTTATCTCTGATGCCTTGGGCTGTGGTCCTCCCTCCCTGTAGTGTCTGGGAGGTTGGGGCTGGGCTAGGACCCTCACCCACTCCCGCTTGCTCCAGGGCACCTCCCCTATCTTCCCTTCTCTTTCTCCTTGGTGCTGGATGTTGGTGGTTCAGACGCTGCCCTTGGCCAGGGGCCCTTCAGCTCAGGCACCAGGGGTCTCTTAGTCTCCTTCTGTCTCTGGTTGGACTTTGGGAGGGGCAGGAGCCGTCTTTACTGTGTGTTGATACTAGGAGCAGTGTGGGCAGTTTTTTGGCGGGGGGTGGGGGGTGGGGGAGGGTCATGGTTCTCCAAAGGATTAAGACCGTCTTTTCCACTTCTCTAACGTACCTGCCCCACAGATGCATCGGCAACTCAGTGTGTTGTTCTGTTGTTCCCACACGTACAAGGGGCGCTACCCACTGGCACCCCACCTGAAGCTCCTTTGTTGGTCTTGTAGGATCTGCCTCCTGCACGTTCTTCCGGGTCCCCAGTGTGGAGCAGTCTGTCACTGGCCCTGTGGGCAGTGTGTGTATCACCCTCAGTCCTTTCCTTCTGCACTGGCCCCCTTGAGTCAGTGGGGGCTGAGGAGTCGTCTTGCGGAGTAGCTCATGGGTCTGCTCATTAGGTGCTGTTCCCTGGCGCTTCTCTAGGATTTGTTACTAGGATTGCTTTCCGGAGTCTTGCCGGAGCTTAGCTTGGATCACTGTATTTCCTTGTTCAGACTTCCCTGGAGGGCTTCCCTCACTTCCCTGGAGAGAGAGAGAGAGAGAGAGAGAGAGAGAGAGAGACAGACAGACAGACAGACATGCATATATATGTTATGTTCATGCAAGTATATATGTCAGAATGTGTGTGGGCATATGTGTGTGCATGCACACGTGCAGAGGCTCAAGATTGACATCAGGTGTCTTCCTTGGTTGCTCTCCACTTTATACACTGAGGCGGAGTCTCTCTCTTCTTGAACCTGCGGGTCCTCCCTTTTGCTGATCGGCCTAGTCAGCTTGCTCTGAGGATTTCCTGTCTTCACTTCCTTTGAGTCGGGATTACAGATGTTCACCCACGCCCACCTAGCTTCCTTTCCACATGGGTGCTGGGGATCTGAACCCTGATCCCTATGTTGGCAGAATGAATACTTAACCTGCTGAGCCATGTCCCCAGCAGCCCAACCCTCCCACTCACACCCCGCACGGTGCTGGGAAGGGCTCACCTTTGGAGCTCTTTTCTCACAGGTGTGCCTCATACACCTGTGTGTCATACATAAGCTGTCATCACTGGGTACTCACTGTCTCTACTATGCCTGACTTTCTCGAGTGTAAACTGTTTACAGAACTGTCCACTCCAAAGGGAGTGTGGTAGTGACTGACACACAGTGGGTGCACCATGAATGTGAGTGAACAGCAGTGAGGGAATGTGGCAGAATCGGGGAAACTATGTCCTCTCTCCATCATCTTCTCTGTTAGTTCCCACCTACTCCAGGCCTTTCCTTCTGTGGGAAGGCAGAGCGGTTCTCAGCCTACCTTTTAGCTCATGTAGGCAGGCACAAAAGTGGGCATGACTGGCGAAGCTACACAGACATTTCACATGAGATGTCAGTACACCTGCCCTCTGCCCACCTGAAGTCCAGACAGGCTGGACAAGTTTAGGATAGCAATTAGCCAGGCACCTGGGTGTTCCAAGGATTCAGACCTGGCCCCCAGCAGCCCGGCCTCCCCTCAGCAGCCCGTGTCCCCTGTGCAGGGAAGTTCAAGCTCTTGGAGCAGGCTCGGGATGTCCAGGAGCCGGTGAGATACTTCAGCAGCGTGGAGGAGGTGGCCAGTGTCTTTCCTGACCGAATCTTTGTCATGGAAGCCATCACCTTCAGCGTCCAGGTCAGTCCTTTCGGCACACTGTAGGACCTTCCCAACCCCATAGAGTCCAGGAGCGAGAGTGGTTTCTGAACACCCTTTGGTACAGTCAGGCATTGCCAGAAAATCCCGTTGCTTGATTCAGTGGACGGAAGGACTTCCTAGGAAAGGTGGTGAAGAGGGAATGGTATGTGGCGGGGTCACGACCCGATGAGAACATGCAGGGTGGCCTTCTTGTCCAGTGCCTTTCTCTTCACAGTAGTCTTGGATGGGGGAGGCATTGTTACCAAGCAAATAAATTGTCAAGACGGCTTAATAAAATCCGCCATGATTGAGCACTTTCAAAGCACATCTTTTTACTCATAGTGTCATATGAGGTAACTAAGGACCTAAGGAAAAATGTTAAAGTTGCATAGATTCCCTCCAGCCCCAGTCCAGTGCTCTTGCTCAGATGTCAGCGACAGCTGAAGAGGAAAGGACAGGAGACCCCGCGGAGCTTGGAGCTGGTGTGTGACTTTCCTTGGGACCCTGGCTTGGACCTCACCTTGTCTCTGGGATTCCCCAGGTGGTGTCAGGCGAGTTCAGCGAGGACAGCGAGGTGTACAACTTTACACTGCACGCAGGCGATGAGCTCACTCTCATGGGCCAGGCAGAGATTCTGTGCGCCAAGACCACCAAGGAACGCTCACGCTTCACCACGCTCCTGCGCAAGCTGGGTCGTGCAGGGGCCCTGGCCGGAATGGGCGGCCCAGGGAGCGTGGGGGCCGCGGGGGGTGGCAGCGGGGCTGCCAGGCCGGTCAAAAGCAAGATGCCCTGTCTCATCTGCATGAACCATCGCACCAACGAGAGCCTGAGCCTGCCCTTCCAGTGCCAGGGCCGCTTCAGCACGCGCAGTCCGCTGGAGCTGCAGATGCAGGAGGGCGAGCACACGGTGCGCGCCATCATCGAGCGCGTGCGGCTGCCGGTGAACGTGTTAGTGCCCAGCCGGCCACCGCGCAACCCCTACGACCTCCACCCGGTCCGGGAGGGCCACTGTTATAAGCTGGTCAGCATCATCTCCAAAACGGTGGTGCTGGGGCTGGCGCTGCGCCGCGAGGGCCCGGCGCCGCTGCACTTTCTGCTGCTCACCGACACGCCACGCTTCGCTCTGCCGCAGGGCTTGCTGTCCGGGGACCCACGCGTCGAGCGCCTGGTGCGCGACAGCGCCTCCTACTGCTGCGAACGCTTCGACCCGGACGAGTACTCCACAGCCGTGCGCGAGGCGCCCGCAGAGCTCGCCGACGACTGCGCCAGCCCGCGCCGCGCGCGCCTCTGCTTGCCCGCGCCGCGCGCTCCCGGGCTCGTCCGCGCGCCCGGACCACTGGGTCGCCTCGGTCCAGCCCTGCCTGCGCCTGGCGACGGCGACCAGGAGTACGTGAGCCCGGATTGGGCGGGCGCGCTGGAGCCCGCTGCCGCGTGCGCCGAGATCCCCTATGAGGAGCTGTGGGTGCACCAGGCACTCGAGAGCTTCGCCGACGCCCGTGCACGGCCGCAGCCAGGGCCAGACCTCATCTCCTTCGGGACCACGGGACCCTCACGTCATGAGCCAGAGGCACCACCGCCTCCTGTCCCCCCCAAATCTGAGGCAGTGAGTGACCTCTGCTCAGTCCTTGAGGGAATTTAGGCAGCTTCTAGAGGGCCACAAAGGCCTCGTGCTCCTGGGGTGTGACAGGATAGCCAGAGCCCAAGGGGTAAGGGGGGGGTGGCGGAGGGGGAGACTAGAGCACACACTAGGCATAGGAAATTGAGTGTGAGCTTGAAACAGGATTACCCATAAGCTCCACAAAAACTCTCCACGACTGGAAGATTCCGAGGTGCAGTAAATGCAGGAAATGGCGAGTGATTTCTAGCAGCTCCTTGGGAGTTAGAACCACATAGGCTCTGAGATGTGCTGCACCGAGGAAGACTTGTAACAGTTCCCCACTTATTTGTCCACAGGACATTTCCCTCATCAATCACACTTATTAACACACTCTTTTGGGGAACTTAATTTGTAAGGACGGGGTCCAGGTAGCAGGTCCTGTCCTTCCTTTTTGTCCCTCTTGTAATACCCTTTCCTGTTCTCCGAAGAAGAAATATCTCTATTGGCGCCTTCCCTGCCCCTCATCTACTAACATTCACAATGCGTTTACGATGGAATAGGGGGCGGTTGTGGGGACATCCAGACAGCGCAGCCTCCATTCTGGGTGGGACAAAGTGTCATGCCCAGCCCCACCTGCTCGGGAAGTGAGGTAGTCAGTTCTCTTCTGTCTGCAGGTGAAGGAAGAGTGCCGCCTGCTTCATGCCCCTCCGGTGCCGCCCCGGGCTGGTGGCAGCTGCGGCAGGCTCACAGGCAGCCCCCCAGTGCCGCCTCGCTTTCCCAAGCTGCAGCCTGCCCATTCATCCAGCTCCAGTCTGTCCTACTATTCCTCTGGCCTGCCAGATGGGTGAGTTGCTACGTTGGCCCCTGGCTTTGCTCAGATGTGTGGGGTGGTGGCAGCGGGTGGTCTCTCTCTGCCCTTACGTCCTGCTGCAGGAAAGCACTGCTTTTCTTTTCTTTTTCTTTCTTTTCTCTTCTTCCTTCTCCTCTTTTAAAACAAGATTTACTTACTGCATGGGTTTTTGTTTGTCTGTTTTGTTTTGTTTTTGTCTGCATGTTTACATGAAGGCCAGAAGAGGGCACCAGGTCCCTTGGAACTGGAGTGGTGGATGGTTGTGAGCCACCCTGTAGATGTTAGGAACTGAACCTGGATCCTCCACAAAAGCAACAAAGGCTCTTAACCGCTGAGTCCTATCTTTAGCCTTGAGATCTCCATTTTCCAACGTGCACTTCCTCAGTTTAATTTCTCCTGCATGTTCTGACATGACTTGGGGACTTACCGGATCCAAGAGGGTCTCAGGCTGTAGAGTAGAGGAGATAGTTTCCTGCTGAGGGCTGTGGATCTTGTGGCTTCTCTCTCTCTCTCTCTCTCTCTCTCTCTCTCTCTCTCTCTGTCCCTCCCCCCGTCTCTGTCTCTGTCTGCTTTATGTATAGCCCTATGTGTTTATCTCTGCTTACAGGGCAGGATCCCGCAGTGGCAGTGGCTCCCCGTCACCGGATGCGTACTCCCTCTATTGCTACCCTTGCACCTGGGGAGATTGCAAAGCTGTGGAGTCCTCTAGTCGTCCACCCCCAGGACCCCTGCCTTCTACCACCACTCAACCGAGCCAGGCTTCCAGAGCCCTAGCAGAGCCTCTGAGTGGTCGAACCACCTCCCTCTTGGGGGTTGACACCCCAGTGATTAAGAACTACCATAGCTGCCCGCCTCTGTTCAAGCCCTCCCATCCCCAGAAGCGCTTCGCTCCCTTTGGTGCGCTCAACCCCTTCTCTGGGCCTGCCCACCCTTCGGGTGCTCCAGCGACCTCCTCCTCTGGGTCCACACCCACTTCAGGCACCCTGGCTACCTCCAGCCCCACACATTCCCCAGGCTCAGGCTCACAGGGCCAAGGTTACTCAACTACTCTGTCCACTTCCTTGTCATCCTCTGAGTGGCAGGAGCCAGCGCTGGAACCCCTGGACCCATTTGAGCTGGGGCAGGCCAGTCCTCCTGAGCTGGAGCTGCTGCACTGTCAGGAGCCCAGAGCCGCAGGGGCACCTGGGTCTGGACCTTGCCTTTCACCACTTGGTCCTTCCAAGACCTTTGAGCCCGAAGGTTTGGTGCTAAGGCAGGTCCCTGCCTCATTGTCACCAACTTCGTTGCAGGGGCCTGAGGCAGGAGGAACCCTACTCTTTCTCACCCAAGGGTGCCTGGAAGGTCCCCCTGGCAGTCCCCGAGAGGGAGCCACAGGCGCTGGAGTCCGGGATGCCTCTTCCTGGCAGCCACCAGCAGACTTGTCTGCACTTTCCCTGGAAGAGGTGTCTCGAAGTCTGCGCTTCATTGGGCTCTCAGAGGACGTGGTGAGCTTCTTTGCCCGTGAGCGCATCGACGGAAGCATCTTTGTGCAGCTCAGTGAAGACATCTTGGCCGATGACTTCCGTCTCACCAAGCTTCAGGTCAAGAAGATCATGCAGTTCATCAAAGGCTGGAGACCCAAGATCTGAACTGTCCAGCCAGCTGTTGCCCAGCCTGAGCTTGGGAGGGGAGGCCTGGGGGTTAAGTCGGGTCGGCCAGGAACAGCACTCCCAGCAGAGGCAGGTCTTCCCTGCAGGAAAAATCTGGGCCAAGATGGAGTCTGCTCTGTAGGCACTGAGTGTCCCAGGGGAGACGCACTGGGAACTGTGGCCCTTTGGGGCCAGACCCTGCAGGGGTATGGCTTGCCTTTGTGAAGAATACTTGGGGAGGAGGCACTACTCTGTACCTGCCCTGGTGAGACTTTTGCTGCCATTCCCACAGCAGGGTAAAAGGTGGTTTGTGTGTGTGTGTGTGTGTGTGTGTGT
>OU015742.1:108771914-108784139 GCA_907169655.1 Acomys percivali | reverse complement strand
TGTGTGTGTGTGTGTGTGTGTGTGTGTCTGTATGTGTGTGTTTGTGTGTCAGTGGGGGGCTATGTGCTGGTAGAATGCCTTCCTCTGGCCCCTGCAGCCTTTCCCAGACACCACACACTTCTCAGCCTGTATGTTCAGGTTGGAGACAAGGGAACATAGCTCATAATTTAAGCACAGTTTCCCCCAAAGTGCCCTCTTCTTTCACACTCTGTGGCCTTTGTCTTTCAGCTGCCCCAGAGTTAGGGATGTGACTTCTGCCTGTGAGGTACCCCCTTGCCCTGGCCACTTGCAGATCCGTGTCCAGCACCCGAGTTCCTGTTCTGATGTCCTCACGAACACCCATCCTGCCATTTTTCACAGGGCAGTCTGAGAGCCTAGTCCCGGGGGAGAGTAGCTACATATAAGTCTCTTTGAAATAAGCAGCGCTAGCTGCCCTCACCCTGCCAGTCTCCTGCCCTCAGCTTTGGTTCTGCTGGATACCTGGTGTCTGGTACAGGACAGCGTAGCTGGAAAAGGGAGGCAGGTGGTTCAGGAAAGCTGCTTGCTCCTGAGCTCAGCCCTGTACTTGACACATGGTTCAGAGCAGATCTTTGTGTCCTTCAGCCTCAAGTATGGTGACCAGTTTGACGGCTAGAGGCCTGGCTAATGTTTGCCCTCCCCCCAGCCCCCAATCTTCTCCAGCACCTCTAAGAAGAACCGCACTCCTTGTGTTCTCTGGTGTCAGGGCTCCAGAGGTAGCAGTTTTCTTGTCTGCCATCCCTGGCCTACCTAGGTATTTATTTCTTGTGTTTTCTTCATGAATAGTTAAGACCTGCACACGCCTGTGCCTGTCAGGGGCGGGGGAACACGGAAACCGATGCTACGCTCCTTGTCTCCTCACAGTTGTTTAATGAATACTCAAGGACTAGGGAAATAAAGGCTAGACCACAGTAGTAAAAATGGAAGACCCCCAGGTGTTGGCGGAATTGTTTTGGTGGAGGGCCATCAGGATCAAGGGCATGTTCTGAGCATGGGAGGCCTTTGGAATGGTACATGTAGCCTATTATACCCCAGGATACACATCAGCAGTCCTCACCGTGGTCCATAAAACCCTAGCATCCTACAAGAATTTTTTTCTTCTAGACAGTTCCTTAAACCCATCGAGCTCTTCCACCTCTGCCTCTGTGCTGGGATTAAAGGTTTCTGCCACCACTGGGCTACTCAAGTAAATTTTATTAGAACTCCTGGGAAAACCCAGAAGTCAAAGCTCAATGCCACCTAGGGGCGAGGCTAACTGCAGCACTACCAGCTCCCCCGAGACACCCTCAGTCAAGCAGAAGATGCTGGGGGTTGGCCTTTGTGCGTACAGTCAGTTCTTTGCCTTCTGAAAATCCAGCCGACGGGACCAACTTGAAGGTCTTCCTAGCAATGATGTGCAGTGGAGCCAGAGGTAAGCTCCCTACGTGCCAGTTCCAGTGGAAATACCTGAGGCACAAGTGGGACAGAGGAGTCAGCCCCGTCTGGGGTTATGAGGCAAAGTGATGGGACCAGAATTAGGGTTCCATACTCAGTGGGACCCTGTTAGGAGCCCAGTACTGTTTATACAACTAAGCCCTGCTTCTCCCAGCATCTGAGTGTGACAACTTTGCCACCAAGGGGAAGGAGTGGGACAAACTGTAGCCATAGAAGTGAGGTGGGGCTGTCACAGGCATCCTTAGTTTTTCAGGGTTCCAAAGCACCAGGCAAGTGTTACATCCTTTGCATAACTCTCCCACCAACATCCGGAAGGGGAAGAAAAATGCATACAATGGCACAGTGAGGAAATGAGTTTGGGGAAAGAAGTGTCTTTCAAATCCTGGTACACCATGCCCCTACTGTTCCCACTGCTCTCGCTGACCAGGGCAACTGTGCCATAGGTAGCCCAGCCGAGGCACTTAGACAGGCTTAAAGGCATGGGCACAGAAAGTCCGTTTTCTGGCTTTACAATTCCCCTCTCAAGCAGCTGCCTCAACACCTCCCAACACACTCAGGCTCCACAGCACAGGCTTTATTGCTGAAGCTGGTGCTTAAACAGAAGGGCAGACAGAAGAAAACAGACCAAGCAGGCAGAGGCCAACAGTCTGGATTTTATTGTTATCCTGTGTTTGGCTGGGTGCAAAACTGCCCTGACTACTGCCAGGGGCCCCTGGCCTCCTGGGAGGCACAGGCAGCAGATGTTCTGGGCTGCTCTTAGGCTGCTTTGGGTCTCAGGCAGGACTTGCAAAAGGAGCACAGTGGGGCTCATCCTCCAGAATGAAGTACAAACAGTTCACAGTCAGACTTCACCAGGAGGAGGAGCTGGACAGGGCTGAAGGCACTATGATGGAGGAGCAAACCCAAGGCTAGACTTGGCCTTTCTCCTGCTTCCTGATAATTTAGACAGCGCGGCGGAGAAGCAGCACTGCCGGGTCTGGGTTAGTGCATGGACGGGGCAGGATGGGAGGGCCTGCTCACTGGTAGAACTTCTTGCTGGTGCTGTTAGCGTGGTCGAGGAGCAGCTGGCACGGGGTAAACTGTGTTCCATAGGCAGACTCGTACTTCCGGAGCCGGTCCACAACCTTCTGAGCACCATACAGATCCACAAAGCGGAAGGGCCCTGAGCAGAGAGACAGCATTTTAGTGATGGAGACAGTGATGTGCATAAGGATAAAGGAGGCAACTTCCCAGCCTGCACACTGACCTCCGAGACATGGGGGAAAGCCAAGCCCAAAGACAGCTCCGATGTCTCCCTCTGCAGGTGTGGCTAGGATCCCTTCCTGTAGGCACAGGACTGCCTCATTCACGAACCTTGTTATCACGCGGTATTGGATGTCTTCGTCAGAGGAGCTGAGGGAGGGAAGGGAGCAGGAAGGAAAATTTAGCTAGAGAAAGAATGCTCCTCGCTGGAGTGTAGTAAGTGGGGTGCGGGTGAGTTCTAGGGAGGCCAGCGCCAGGATGGACAGCACCACCCTAAAAGATGACGCAGCCTTTTTTTTTGTAAAGGGATGGGGTTTCCCCCAACTAATCTGTGAAACCCAGTGCCCAGCACAGGGCCTGGCATGGGAGGGATGATCACCACTTCTGAAATATCAGCAATAGTGGCGTGCACGTTTCCCAAGGTAACAGGGGTAGAGAAAGGCGCAGGGGCTTGCACAGTCCGCCTCCAACCTTCACAGGCAAGGCTAGAGGAGGCTTTCCCCAGGCGTGGTCCACTCTCACCTGGGTGATGTGCAGAGGGTTTAGCTGTGCAGTGTTTTGCAGGCTTTGGGTCATAAGAGAATAGGAAAGGGGCTGAGGAGCTTTGAGCTACCAGAGAAACATAATTTTCGTGCTAGCAGTCACGCAAATCAACTTACACCTCAGGCTTGGCAGGCAGCCTCAGGTTTGCCAAGATACTATCCATTTCAGAATTCAAGCTCTTATTCTTTGACCCCTCCTGATAGATGTAAAAGCCCTTCCCAGACTTGCGACCTGAGAGAAGAAAGAGACTGCATTAGTGTCACCCTTCGCCCTAGCTGGGACCCTGTCTGTCTGCTGGATGCTCTCAGCTTCTAGCACTCTGCAGCACTGCTGAGCTCCTGCATCCAGCCAACTGAGCCATTTATTTAACCCTTGTCGGATGATTGGCAGGGGAGCAGACTCCGACTGTGGAAATCTGTGTCTGAATAAGAATGGCCGCCTGAACCCTAACGTCTGAACAGAAGGTCCAGGCCCTAAATGTGATTTTACTGCAGCCTCAATCGCATGCTTTGAGTGGAAAGGCAGAGCTTCCGCCCACAGGGCCAAGCCTGGACACAGGACTTGCTCCTGAAGTGGCAGATCTTGGCAGGAGGAAGATGCGGATCTATCTGGTATACATGGCAGAGTCCGAGCAGCCCTGACTCCGCCTTTCCCCTAATCTACACACCCAGCTAAGACATTCCCCATGTCCAAGGGTCCCTAGTTAGGAAATGTTCTCCTCTGCTCGGTCTGCTCCCGGGCACCTGCTCAGAGCTCTGCAACTAGCACTTAACTCCGTGTTCTGTGGCTACTCACCCAAGAAGCCCTTGGAGACCATCTGCTTCAGCAGTTCTATGCTGCCACCTCCAAACCGCTCCCCAAAGGCTTTGCCTAGATCTTCTGCTACATGCTGTGCCACATCCACACCTACTTCATCTGCCAGGGTGGCAGCGCCCACTGGGAAGCCGAAGCCTGTAGTCAAGGCGTCCAGCTTCTTAGGGTCAACTCCTTCCTGAACAGGAAGTAAAGCAAAGGCCTCAGCGCACAGCCATCTCAGATGCCCCAACAGGAGGCTGCCTGTAATAACCCACAGCACAGCCTCGTGCAAAACTCACTTCTTTTCTTGTACTTCACCTGGCTGGGGCCAGAATCAATCCTTCCCCAGGAAAGCACGAGCAGAAACCCTGAAGCTATCCCACAGGACTAAATAGATGTCATGGATACTAGGATTGAGAGTGCTGGCATCCCAAGTCTAGTGGGGCAGGCTCTGATCTGGAAGGTCCTCATCCCAGGGATGCAGAAGCAGTGTGTCTGAGCATTCTGGGAGGCTTTGGCTCCTGCAATGCTGGGGAGCCAACAGAGCACAGTTAACACTCTGCCTACTGGGCATAGTCTCAGCGCCAAGATTTCCTGTTCCAGTGTGGGAGGGAGGCACAAAAGGGCCTCTAGGGAAAAGCAGTAGTCTATTCTGGGGGAGCTTGTCCCTCATCTGGACATCTTTAGCCTGGAGGACAGAGAGAAGGATCTGACAAGGTCTCAGGCACTCCACAGAACAGTACCCACCTGGAGGATGCGCATGACTTCAGACATCATGGGAGCAAGACACCGGGTGGTGTAGAAGCCGGGGCCGTCCTGCCAAGGGAAAGGAAAGGAGCTCTAGGCCTTGCTTTGCTTGGACTGCCCACATCCACATCCATGGCCCCCCCTCAGACATCACTTCACAACTTCAGCTGATCTAGACTCTCATCAGGATGCTCAGGGTTACGATGGAGAAGGAGCACCCTGGAATCACGTTTGGACCTGCCAGAGCCCAGACACTCCTGCACCTACCCTTCTTCAGTGGGACAGCCACTATACTGTCCATTTTGGACACCCTAGTGGACTCTTCTAGAAGCTGGTACTCCCCCCTTAATAGTTACTAACAACCCTGGAGGCTCTGTGCCCCACCTTGACCACAATGATGACCTTCCCCTGCTTGAGACCCACAGCCACAGCGGAGGCTGTTGTGTCCTTGGAGGTCTTGTCGGTCGTGATGATTTCTAGCAGCTGCATCTTGTCAACAGGTGAGAAGTAGTGCATGCCGATGACCTGGGGAGGGAGCCATAACCAACAGATTACTGGTGTAGCCAGGGAGGGAGAGAAGGGGCAGGGGACACAGGCTCCCTTGTTTACTAGGGAAACACCAGAGAGAAAGGTGTGTTTCATCATCAGCTGCCACCTTCCCTTGACCTTTCTCCTGTCATCCCTGGACCGGTGTCCATCAGGCCCCACACCACATCACCACAGGCTTGTGTGGTGTGGAGACACAGACTTAGTATTAACAATGTTAGCTGTTTAGAGATTTTTTTTTTTTTGTATTTCCAGTCTTTCTCTTGTTGCTCAGTTGAAGCAACTGGTGTCCTCCGGAGGAGTGAGACATTTTATTTCTCTTTGAATGGCTTCATTCTTCTTCTTCTTCTTTTTTTTTTTTTTTTTTTGGTTTTTCGAGACAGGGTCTCTCTGTGTAGCCTTGGCTGTCCTGGACTCGCTTTGTAGACCAGGCTGGCCTCGAACTCACAGCGATCCGCCTGCCTCTGCCTCCCGAGTGCTGGGATTAAAGGCGTGCGCCACCACCGCCCGGCCCTTCATTCTTCTTTAATCCATGTAAGCAAAGATAAATTTCTAGGCAGCATCCCAAATACTCAATGACAGTACTTCTCAATCTAGTACTTTGACATCCTGGCTGGAAGGCCTGGGGTGAGGCTGTAGGTGCTCTGGCATTGCCTTCCAATCCTAGATCTGCAGCTGGAGCCTTCCTCGGCCCTGGCAGTCACCACACTGCACTCTAGCTAAACCATGTTGCTTCATGGCTTATGGCCTATCCTTTAAGACCTAATTCTAGGTTAAGTAGTTTAATAGTCTAAACATGGAAAACAGCTACCATGAGGGATGAGTAGCTGCCATGAAGGTGCTTTCTGCTGTAACCCACCCTTCCTGCACCCATAGGGCACGGCGTTCATTTTCCTGTGCCCGTCTCTGAGAGCCACCCCATCTGTTTCATAATTTATACTGGCCTTCTCAGCCAGGGAGTCTGGTAAGTCACACGTCTGAAGGGCTCTCTGTCCACTTTACCTTCTCAGGCCTTTTGCTGACAGAAGCGATCTGATTGATTGGGAGAGCAGATGTGTTGCTGGCAAAGATACAGTGTTCTGGAATCACCTGCAAGGGGGAAGAAGCGTTTGAGAATCTGTTGGGTAGGCCTAGCAGTGCCAGTCCACGGCACAGCTGAGTGATACTCAGGCCCAGCCTGCTGTCTCGTCCACACCTGCTCACACACAGCCAGAGCTCACAGACATGAGGAGTCACCTAAAAGCTCTGTGTTGCCCTCCTTCTCTTTTTGTCTGAGATGTCCTCTAGTGATGGCCTGTCCTGCCCTAGAGACGACGACGTCTCAGCACCTGGGTAAAACGATACCTTAGATAGATGCCAGAGGCATGCCTGGAACTAAGTTTCTTTCCGGTGGGGCATGGGTGTCGACCCTCTCAGTATCTGGATGTGCTCTCATGTCTGGAAGATTACGGTGCCACTAGCCCCAGTCACTTTCAATAAGCCAGAAAGTGCACACTTAATCCATTCTAATAGCGCCACCGATGAACACTGTCCACTGTGATCACACCTGCAGCACATAACTACTACCCCCTGTTAGCTCTAGTAGCTCACTGTCCCTAATGCAGACTATTGAGCATTCTGTCCAATGGAGCCCCACCACAGACAGGTAAGCATCTGGAACAGCCTCGGGAAAACTTCCTTAGTTAGTTCCCTTTGCTGTCTAGATCTGAAGACACTTGATTATGGTTCACAGCCAACCAAACCAAACCAAACCAACCAAACAAAAAACCAAAAACCCCATACCATACCAAACCAAACCAACCAACCAACCAAAAACCAAACCCAAGCCCAAACCAAAACAAACCATAGGGTACCTGGCTGCACTTCCTGATGCTATCTGGATGTCTGGTACCCTCCCCACTTCACTTGAGGATGGCTAGTGAGCACTGTGCTTAGGAGCATAAGGAACTTAATTTTCTCCCCTTAGCATTTAGATTTGAGCTTTCTGATACGCATAGCGTGTATGGCCTCACTGAGGCCAGCAGATTGCTCAGCGGGTGAAGGCACTTGCTGCCACGCCTGGCAGCCCGAATCTGACCCCTGGGCCACCACATGGTGGAAGGAGAGAAACGGTTCCTGCACGTTGTCCTCTGGCCTCCCGGGAAGACCCACCCGTCTCAGTGTCCTCCAGGATTCAGGAGCCATAGCCCTACTTACGCCTTCTACTTCCTTTAACACTTTGTGCTTAACACTGAGGTCCTCAAACACAGCTTCAATCACCATGTCGGCCTTCTCAAAACCCTTGTAATCAAGCTGCCCAATCAGGTTGCTGAAGATGGAATCCCTTTCGAATGACGTCAGAGCTTTCTTCTTCACTTTGTCATTCAGTCTAGAAAGGACATGTCCTTAGAGTGAAGAGCAGGGACAAGAGGCCAGACAGTTGCTGCATAGCTTCTATCATTACTCCCATGTTGAGGGGGCCGAGGTCAGAGGCAATTGGGGTCAAATGGCTAGTGAGGGGGGTTATTAACACTGAAGACAAGGTGGCCCCCAGGCACACAGTCTATCACAAAATGCTCTATACAGTTGATGGACAAAAACTGTATTCCTTATAGAACAGTTCAAATCGCCAGCCAGAGTAGAATCAATAAATAAGCCAGGATGAGACTGGCAAAGACACGCCACCATGTCCTGGGCCAGCGGGTGTTACCACTCACCTACGTACCCGCTACGTTGTTCTCCAGTCACAACCTAGAGGGCGGCTGGAGCACTGTGCTCTCTCCCCACTGCTACAAAGCCCTAGTGCAGGGGATCGAGCCCAGGGCCTTCGCATGCACTCCTGTCAACCCACTTCCACTCAGCACAAAAACAGCACACCGAACTTTCTTTTTCCAGAGAGAATCATAAAGGATTCTTGCCACTCAGTTAATTGAATCATTTTTATCACCAAGGGTTAAGGGACTGTTTTAGGTTCATCTTGACGATATTTTTCAGAATAAACAACAGAATTTTCCTCTGAAGGATTTGAGAATCCATTCACTAACTCTCTTAAGTAAAAGGAAAACTAAAGGCATAGGTAAGTCCAAGGAAGTATCCAATAGGGGCTGCAGAGATGGCTGAGCCGAGAGCACTGGCAGCTCTTCTAAAGGACTTGGGTTCAATTCCCAGCACCCACATGGCAGCTCACAACTATATATAACTGCAGTTCCAGAGGATCCAATGCCCCCACATAGACATACATGCAGGCAAGACACCAATGTATTAAATGAAATAAAAAATTATTTTTAAAAAGGATCCAATAAAGGCCTTAAAAGCATGGGCCTTCTCTGACAGGCCAGCAGCAGTCAGCCACAGCAGCTTGTTCATGTGCTGACACCAGTGGCTGGCTCTAACACCTAGGGAGCTATTTCTGAGAAGGGAAAGGAAGCATGTGCCAAGCCAGTGGTTATCGTTAAGTGTACTCCCCAGGCCTAAGATGGAAAAGGAAGCATCCAGAAGACGTCAGGGATGAGGCTCTCCTATGCAGCAGCTCTGCACTCTGCATGAGATGCTGGGAGGGGAGCCTGGATGCTGTGTGGGGACAGTGTTCTATATAAGCTGGCTGTCGACCCCTGCCCCCCACCCCCCAGCTTTTACTTCATCTCCTTTTTATTTAATTTTGTAATTGGCAACATAACTGAGCTGCCAGGTCCTGGCCAGAACCGTGGCGGCAGCGCTCATGCTCCTCAGCAGAGGAGGGGGGACAGTGTGCTCAGGCTACCCAGGCCACTCAGGAAACACAAAGCCCTCACTCAGCAAAGTCCCAAGCAGCATGGTCTAATGTAGCCAGCTTATCCATCATGTTTATGCAGAACACTGGGCTGAAAACATCACTCTAGCTGAGCCGACACCATTTCCTCTCAGCAAAAACTGGCGGCATGGGTGTGGGAAGGGACTGGGTGGGGTGGAATAACAATCATCCGTTGTTTTTATTTTAAAATAAACTTTACTTTTTGCACATGGGTGTTTTGCCTGCAGAAATGGGAATCTGCAGGGTGCAGGGATCACAGGCTCACCAGGCAAGGGCTCTACTGTGTCACTCTCATCAGGAAAGAGGCTGAAGAGCCCTCGTGCCAGTCCTGCCTTCACCAACTGTGGGCAGCACATGCTCACTCACACCTCCCTTCAGCCCCCAGAAAAGCCAGGCGGGTTCCAGAATCTAGTCCACTAGGGCAGTTTCATGCAAACCTTAGCCAAATCACACATCCGTGACTAGTTTCATACCAAAGGAAAAAATGAATGGCATTTAAAATATCTACTAATAAGGAAATGCTCAAAGACCAACGGCCTATGATATTCACAAGAAAAAGAGTTTAAAGAATAATTGGTATTCCTAAAAATCAAAGGAAACTTTGGTAAAACTATAGAGTAAGGGGCTCATTATGTTCAGGCAAAAGGAATCTGTGATGAAACAAAACAAAAGCCCAAGCACCCCTGCCCCAGAAAGTTTACCTCTTGGCAGAAGGAGAGCAAGCTTACCCTTTGAACACTTGTTGCTGGCCCCGGCCCAGCCCAGTCACTGTGGTGTCTTTCAGTAGCGTTTTCAGTCCCTTATCCACAGAGACCTGGGCAATGCCGGCGCCCATCAGCCCTGCACCAAGGATGGCTAGATGCCTGGAGGGACAGGAGTGGACAGCTCTGGTGACCATCTCAAGCACTTACTAGCTGGGAACACTAGCCAAGCTGTCACCTGGCACACCAACCACACCAGGCACAAGTATAAGAGCTTTCCCATAATCTCTGTCTACAATATTTTTTATTTTATTTTTAAAGATAGATGTAAAACTCACTGGGTATAAAGAACTGGTCTTTCCATGAAGGCAGAACTAACCTAATTTTCAACTGTCCCCGAAGCATGGAAAACCAAGTCTAATCTTGGGGAGGTATGTGTGAAAACTAGTCCACTCGCTAACTTCTTAGTCATCTGAACATTTTTCTGTCATTCTCCTTTCTCCCCAAATCTACAGCCCTAGCCAGAATACTTCAGTCTCCTTACAGGAGCTTTTGGGTTTTCTTTTTTAGTTCTGCGGCAGGTCTTATTGGAGCTGAGGCTGGCCCTGGCCTTCTCATCTTCGTGACTGCAGGGCTAACAGTCTCGCATCACCATACCTGGTGTATGTGGCACAAGCAATTGAACTCTGGCTCCTGTGTGCTAGGCAAGTACTCAGGAGCTGAGCCAAGCTACAGCTGCAGTGGAGTGTGCCTGGGTCTGCCAAGGGAGACCTAAGCCAGACCGTGAGGGCATCCTAGGAGATGAGGAAGCTATATGAATCTGCTAAAGGGCCTAGAGAAAACTCAGGGGCCTGAAGACAAGCCTGTGCTTGGAATGAGGGCACTAGGGTGTGCAGGCCAGAAGGGGGTGGGGCTAATCTAGCTCTGTGCTTCCTCAACACCTACACACTTGCTGCAAAGCAAATTCTCAGGCTTTCTAGGCAGGGTGGCTTACTGAACAGTCTTCTGTGGCGCTCCAAACTTATTTTTCTTGCACAGGACCTGGCCGTTATAAAGTCCCATCAGGGCCTTCGATTCTCTGGTCAGTGCAAGCTCTCCGAATTTCTGAAAGGTGAAAGGAAACAAGGAAAGTGGAACTTTGGGGTGCTGGTGATGGTACTCCTTCGGCTCATCAGAGGGGACAGCCTGGCTCCACAGGCGGTGCGCTTGGGCTTCCAGCTGCTGCTGCTGTCCCCGTCACTGCCCTCTGCAGCTCACCTCACCATTGCTTTGAAGGAGGCTTGTTTTTTTTTTTTTTTGTCTTTTTAAAAAAGAATTTAATTAATTTTTGAGACAGGGTTTCTCTGTGTAGCCCTGGCTGTCCGGGAACTTACTGTGTAGACCAGGCTGGCCTCAAACTTGGAGATCTGCCTGCCTGTGCCTCCACACCTGGCTCTGAAGGAGGTTTTGATGGTACTGAGCTCTCAGATTCTTACAGCAGGGGAGTGGTAACCTTTGCCCAGATGGATTCTCACCGTCACCTCCAGTAACCCGGGACAGCGGAAACTGAAGAGGCCTAGAGGGTAGGGCCACACTGCCTACCTAAGGCAGCTCCCAGCGACTGCAGCTCTCTTTTCCTGCAGCCGGTGGCCCTCACCACTCCCACCGCTAGATTAGAAGTATCCCAACATTAAGGATGAGGCCAGTTTCCTGGTTCCCTGCATACAGTTGGGTTTGCCCCTGGCCCTGCCATCTTCCTACTGCCAAGCTTTCTTCACGCTTCAAACGGGAACACGGATGCCTGGTTCTTGTATTTGGATACCCTGCGGATTTCAAATTGTGGGTAAAGAGCCACTAGCTCATGAATTCAATAGGCTTTGATAAGTTTTATATAAGAAGTGTGTGTGTGTGTGTGTGTGTGTGTGTGTGTGTGTGTGTATACACACACATACATGATGTCAAGTCAAGTACTCCTTGGAATCCATGCAAACACTAGTTTTAGGACTTTAGGAGAGCTGTAATCCACACATTTTCAAGTTCTTCACATAAAGTGGTAAGGTATGTGTACATCCATGGCATTTCAAGTTGATTCTAGATTAACTCTAGTATCTAATACAAGGTAAACATATATATTTAGTTGCTAACAACAAAAGTCTCTACATATTCAGTACAAATGCAGTTTTCATATGCATATAATAGATTGCTCATACCCACCCCATTACTCTCTGTCCTTCCTTCCACTCTTCCTTGGCCCCCTCTTTATCCCAACATATCCTCCTCCCTGAACAGTTGTGTCAATAGTTGGATATAGGACTGTAGATGTGGGAGGGCCAAGCACACGCAGTGAGGACAACTACTGATTCGTGAGACATACTTCTACTTTTCTGCACATACATGCGCACGTGTGTGTGTGTGTGTGTGTGTGTGTGTGTGTGTGTGTGTGTGTGTGTG
>OU015742.1:108756319-108770133 GCA_907169655.1 Acomys percivali | reverse complement strand
TCTTCTTCTTCTTCTTCTTCTTCTTCTTCTTCTTCTTCTTCTTCTTCCTTCTCCCTCCTCCTCCTCTTCTTCTTTCAAGACAGAGTTTCTCTGTGTAGCCTTGGCTGTCCTGGACTCACTTTGTAGACCAGGCTGGCCTCGAACTCACAGAAATCCACCTGCCTCTGCCTCCCAAGTGCTGGGATTAAAGGTGTGCGCCACCACGCCCGGCTCTTGGCAAGCTTCTTATGCTGTCCTATTTTTACTTAAATGTATTTCAGAATCTTATTTAAACTTCAACCCTCCATTACCAAGACAGCTGGCTGATAGCTCTATCTTGTCCCTCTAATCCTCTCTGACCCACTACCATGAAAGGGACTAAAAGCACAGTGAAGTAAAATTGGTTAGTTCATTATGCTAACCTTCTAAAATCTCACCTCAGCCTGCCTTGCTACACTTGCTACCTCACAGTTCACCTTTAACAGGGAGTCTCACTCACTGCTCCTTGACGGCCTCACACTCCCTGGTCTCCATGACTTTGCCCACCCTGCCTGGCCTGACTCCCCAGTCTGTCACCTCTCTGTGCTCCCGTTGAGGTCAGATACCATGAGCCTCTACCTCTTCTTGCTCATTGTCCCTTCCTCTGCGCACTGATTACCTGGCATTAACTTTTTGCTGTTTTCTATCTTGTATGGCTATCTGCCTTACCATAAGTATTTAATTTCTCCAGCCCAGACTGTTAAGATGAATGCTGATGTATGTGTCATGTTTCATCATCATCATAATAATAATAAAAATTTATTTATTTACAATGCTGGGGACTGAATCTAAAGGCTTATATGAGCCAGCAAAGGTTCTACCAGGGCCACATCCCTAGCACATGTTTCATATTTTAGGAATCTCGTGTCTTTTACTCAAAATATACTTTGCAATGGATCCATTCTCCAGTTTTTTGGTTGTTTTGTTTATGTGAGACACAGTTTCTCTATGTAGCTCTGGGTGTCCTGTAATTTTCTATGTAGACCAGGCTTGCCTTGAACTCAGAGATCTGCCTGCCTCTGCCTCCTAGAGTGTGAGGATTATGTGTATCACCACACCTGGCTCTTTTTTTTAAAGACAGGGTCTCTATATATCCTTGCTCTGAGTGAGAAATATGAAAACGGTGGGTGCACAGGGCAAGACTCACATCAATTATTTTCAAAGGTGCAGGATAAAGGCCTTTGGTCTGCTTTTTCACTTTTTCTTCCACCGTTTTGTAAATCTGTTGTCTGACAAATGGAATAGTCATGGCAAATGACGTCAGCTCTGTAAGGTAAAATGCGGTGAGATAGTTACTGAAATGAGCCAGGGCTCCATTGTCCATTTGTTCTGCAGACTCCACAGCAATACAGTAATTCCAGCCATCCGAAGGAACACAACCTAAGCATCAACCTCTGTACCAAGCTGTCTTAACATGCGTTAATTACTTGGTACGTGTTAATGTCTGGTGTGAGGACTTGCAGCTTTATTACACTATTATAATCTATGTTTGCATTAATGTTTAAGTTTTTCCAAAATAACAAGCCTTTAAACAATGGCTTTAGTTGTTAGTACCATGTGACTATGAGGCAGCACTGGGCACTTTTAGGCTGACTTCTTAAAGCACAGATCAATACATTTACCTTTCTTTTCGTTTTGTTTTGTTTTGTTTGCTTGTTTTGTTTCTTTGAGACAGGGTTTCTCTGTGTAGTCCTGGCTG
Source organism: Acomys percivali (assembly GCA_907169655.1). Taxonomy (NCBI): domain Eukaryota; kingdom Metazoa; phylum Chordata; class Mammalia; order Rodentia; family Muridae; genus Acomys; species Acomys percivali. The sequence goes on along the minus strand of OU015742.1, from coordinate 108,768,416 downwards.
TCCTGGACTCACTCTGTGGACCAGGTTGGCCTCTAACTCACAGTGATCTGCCTGCCTCTGCCTCCCGAGTGCTGGGATTAAAACTGTGCACAACTGCCCAGCGTCTCTCTCTCTCTTTTTGAGGCAGGGTTTTATGCAGCTGGTCAGGCTCATTCTGAACTGCAAGTAAAGCTCAGAGGCTGGAAGAAGCCCTGCGTGCTGGTACAAAGACACTCACTTTCCATCATGCCTTTGTTGTGCTTTGCAGAGACCTTGCGATCAGCCAGGCCTTTGGCAAAACTGACTGCAACTTCTTCTAGGTATTCAATTGTCCTTTCCTCTGGAGATTTTATTCCTGGTCCTGTAAAAACAAAATAAAACAACAATAACAAAATGATTGCAAGGATTGGAATGTAAATCAAGCTTAGACCAGTCCTTGGCAGAGAAAAGCTGTGGCAGGGAGGCTCCCACAGTCCTCCTTTCACACCAGAGTGGTAAACTCTAGAAACTGTTGTGAACAAAGGTGCAACATGGGCTCTAAGTGGAAGAAAGGTCTGAAAACACTGTCAGTCTGCCTTCTACTTCTATAGGTCTTGTGTGTTCCGTATTCCTAGTGCAAAAGTAGGAAAACAAACACACAACTGAGTAAGCTGTGCAATTATGTGTAAAGATGCTGCAGGAGCCTGAGGCCCAGAGCTCTAGAGAGGGAGCAGCCCAGCTTAGGCAATGGTTGGCCACTTTGTCCTTCGGTGTGTCATAAGCCTTGGGGTATGGACTGCCTCCTGGACTTGGCTGAAGCCAAAGGATGCTACTATGAGGAAAGCAAAGCCATCAGACTTTCGGGGTCACACAGAACAGAGTAGAAGGAAGAAGAACATAAAGCCCGCTTCCCCTGGAACACTGTTAAGAGTCTCAGAGCGCTAGCCGGTCAAGGGCTGTTCAGAAGGGGAGGAATCTCTGTGACCCCAGGTTTAGTCCAAAGTACCTGTACACACAAGGGGGCCTGCAACAATATGCAACTGTGCTGGAAAATTTTATGTCAACTTGACACAAGCTACAGTCATCTGAGAGGAGGGAACTTCAATTAAGGAAATGCCTCCATGAGCTGGGGCTGTAGGCAAGCCTGTAGGACATTTTCTTAATTAGTGATTAATGGGGAAGGGCCCTGTCTACTGTAAGTGGAGCCGTCCCTGGGCCATGGGGAGCAAGCCAGTGTGCAGCACCCCTCCGTGGCTTCTGCATCAGCTCTTGCCTCCAGGTTCCTGCTCTGCTGGAGTTCCTGCCCTCGCTCACTGCTTCTGATAACGAACCGTGAGTCAAATAAACCCTTTTCTCCCCAAGTTGCTTTTGGTCAGCGTTTCATCACACCAATAGTGATCCCACTAACACAGCAACTAACTTCCCATTTATAGCATCTGCCACCTTGTGTGTCTGCTGGAAGCAGGAATTAGATCATGTGTGTAGCTCAGTGGAGTGTATGCTTAGCATGTATGAGACTTGGCCGTATCCTTAGCACCCCAAAACCAAATAAAAATGGCGAAGCTGAGAAACCCAAATAACAGAGTTTATAAGGCGATGAGAACTGACACCAACCAGGCTCTCAAAAGTTTGCATGAATTGCACCGGAAGAAGTGGCTAGAGTGTAAAAAGAAGTCTACACACTTGAAGTAGTAAGGAACAAAATCTCAAGAAAGAGGCGCTTACTACAAACGTGTCCTGTTGTGAACCACAGTGCAGAAATCACAACTAAATAACTTCAAAATGGCCAAAGCTCAGAGAGTCCACAAAAGTCAACAACGTCACAATCCTGCAGGGCAACCAAGGCCACAGGACCCACACAGACTGCCGCTGTGCCTGTGCTACACCACAGGTCTGCCCAGAAGGGCTTCCAGCACTGATCAGCACACCCACGAGAGAGAGCGACCCACTCAAGGCAGGGAAAGACCACTGCAGGAGCACAGGTCGGCTGGAGGCCTACACCTTTTAGGATGAAGGTCATCCTACTAGGCAAGAACCATGACCGACTGAGGTACTCCCCTAGGGCTAAGGGGGTGACGCTGGGAGTATCGCATGGGAAATACAGCCTTCCTTGTACCACACTTGGAATCTGGCCAGTTCTCACCCCACACCACAGCTCTCAAGGGAGGCACAGGCAAGGACACAGGTCTCCTGGGCTGTATGCTCTCACTCATGTTTCTTTTCTTAGCCCAGATACCTTCCTTTCTGGGTCTCTTTATCCCTGAGCATTAGCTGACATCTTCTTATTGAGAGAAAGAGAATCTTAAAGATACTTTCCTCTACTTCCAAGCCATCTCTTCTGCCAGGCTACGTAAAGCCTGTTTGTTCAAGGCTTCCTCAGCAGTGAGATGACCCCTCAGAACCCCCTGTAATTCTGGCTTCATGGGAGCCAATGCCTTCTTTTGGCCTCCGAAGGCACCTGCACACATATGATGGGCACACTTACATACAGACAAACATGTGAACATTAATAAAATCTTTAAAAACTGGTGGCACACGCCTTTAATCCCAGCACTCGGGAGGCAGAGGCAGTTGGATCGCTGTGAGTTCGAGGTCAGTCTGGTCTATAAAGCGAGTCCAGGACAGCCTACACAGAGAAACTGTCTTGAAAAATAAAACCAACAAAAATCTTAAAAAACAAAAACAAACATAACTAGCTGGGCGTGGTGGCACACACCTTTAATCCCAGCACTTGGGAGGCAGAGGCAGACGGATTGCTGGAGTTTGAGACCAGCTTGGTGTACAAAGAGAGTCCAGGTCAGACAAGGCTACACAGAGAAACTTTGCCTCAAAAAACAAAACAATAAAACAAACAAAACTAAAATAAACCCTAAAACCATCTTAGCCAGAACGAAAACCAAACCAAACCCAAAACAACCCTTCAGCTCCATATATGACTTTATAGTTAAGTCTATTAGGTACTTAAGTAAGAAGAAATATCAATTCTACACAAAAGTTTCCAGAAGACAAGAGAAAGGAATACTTTCTAACTCATTTTATGAGGCCAGCACTGCCTGACAGTAACACTATGCAAATACTGCAAGAAAACATAATTATCCATGAGACCATTAATTCTCTTTGCCAGGCATAAATATCATTTATAGATAATCAAGCTAACAATTTGTAAAAAGGATAATGTGTTATATCTAAGTGGAGTTTATTTCAGGAGAAAAGGCTATTTAACCTCAGAGAGAGAAACAGAATTCACTGAGCAGGAGGAAATACCAGTTAGTCACATAGCTGAGAGGAAGACTTGTATCCCAAAAGAGTGAGAACTCAAACAAAATGATTTGAAGAGACATTTTATCCAAGAAAATATATAGGATGCAAATTAACACGAAAGACACCCAACTCTAAGACTGAGGCCATGTGACACGGCTGGAGATGAGAAGACTATGCTGCTGGTGGGACAAAAACTGGTAACTTCTCTGCGTGACAGGTGGATGGTCTCTGAGGAGAGGAACCATTCTTCAGTGTTCACCCAACAGAAGGAAAACTACGGCCACATAAAGGCTTGTGCAGCAATGCGCATAGCAGCTAGCTCTATTCAAAACAGTCTCAAATTAGAAACAACTTGAAACTCACCATTTGGTGACTGGATAAACAAACTATGGCCTATATGTAATAAAACAGCACTCAGTAGGAAGGCTCACGCTGGGGAAGGGAGCCGGCTCGGCAGGTAAAGGCAGTGTCACCAAGCCTGATGACTTGAGTTCAATCCCCAGATCCAACAAGACGGAGGAAGAGAAACGATTTTTACATGTTGTCCTCTGACATGCATGCTGAGGCACATGCATAGACACATATATGTATCACATAAACAAATATACATATATTTTTTAGAAGGAAGGAGCAAATTATAGATAAGTACAATAACAACAATGCATTTCAAAACCAAGCTAAATGAAAGAAGGAACAAAAAGTTACATATTAGCAATGCATTAACTATAGTAGTATTTACATAACTATGTATATTTGTTAAAACTCAAACGGTTGGCTCGGCATGGTGTCACATACCAATAATCTCAGCACTTGGGAGGCAGAGGCAGGAAGAGCTCTGTGAGTTCAAGGCCAGGCTGGTCTACAAAGCAAGTCCAGGACACCAAAGCTACACAGGGAAACCTTGTTAGAAAAACAAAACAAAACAAAACAAAACAAAAAAAAAACCAACAAAACAAAAAACCCTTCAAACTGTTTGTTGAAAACTGGAAAATTCCATAAGTATCTTTAAAAAAAAAAAAAAAAAAAAACTACTTTGAAATTGGATGTACAACCGTTTCTGTCACCTTTTACATTTCATGTGTGTCCACATGCCACTGTGAGAGTGCAGAGCCCAAGGACAGCTGGTCAGAGTCAGTTCTCTCTTCTAGCACATGGCTCCTAGAGAACAGACTCCGCTCTCTGGGCCAGCTCAATAGCTCTTGTTTTCCTGAGGCAGGGCGTCACTATGTATCCCTGGCCTGGATCTTGACACACTATGTAGCTCAGTGTGGCTCAAATTCATGGTCCATTTGTCTCAATGTTCTGAATGCTGGTGTTACAGGCATGAACCACCACACTGAGCCTGAAGTAATAGCTCACTTCTGGTATTTAAGAAGTACTAGCCGGGTGTGGTGGCGCACGCCTTTAATCCCAGCACTCGGGAGGCAGAGGCAGGCGGATCGCTGTGAGTTCGAGGCCACCCTAGCCTACAAAGTGAATCTAGGACAGCCAAGGCTACACAGAGAAACCCTGTCTTGAAAAACCAAAAAAAAAAAAAAAAAGTACTGGGAGGCAATAAATATGCATATTAGAGGTTTGTTTCTATTGCCACCAGGAACTGCATGAAAGTAGCACATAGGGCTGGAGAGATGGCTCAGAGGTTAAGAGCACTGTCTGCTCTTTCAAAGATTCTGAGTTCAATTCCCAGCATCCACATGGTGGCTTACAGCCATCTATAACGAGATCTGGTGCCCTCTTCTGGCGTACAAGTGTACATGCAGGCAGAACACTTTATACATAATAAATAAACCTTAAAAAAAGTAGCACATAAGTAGACATCATTTGTTAATATTTTGAGCTTGGCTGTTGCATGTGTTTATTAAAACACCAAGGGAGGGAGGGATGTAGCTCAGTGGTAGAGTACTGGCCCAGTGTGCCGCCTGGTTTAATCCCACATACTCTAAAAAAATAAAAATAAAAACATTTTTAAAAAAGCCTCCCACCAGAGACTGAAGGAGACTTACACATGGATAGGAATACATGTAATTTCTGACAACACTAAGGACTAAACTGATTGCTGTGTTCTTGGTATCAAAAAAAAAAAAAAAAAAATCAATAATAAATAGAAAGCAATGTGGGGGTGAAAATGGTTTAGTATCATCTCTTAGAAAATGCCACTCTTTGCCAGTTGTTGGTGATGCATGCCTTTAATCCCAGCACTTGGGAGACAGGGGACCTCTGAGTTCTGAGTTCAAGGCAATCTGCTCTACAGAGCCAAGTTCCAGGATGCCCAAACCTCACCCCCCACCCCTGGAAGAAAAAAACTATGTCACTCCTCAAATATTGTTACTTCTTTATTAAGAGTTTTGAGTTTCATCTTGACTAATATTCAAGAGATCAAATCCTTCAGAAAATAAGCAACTCTATAAGACCCAATTCTGAGCCATGTTAACACTTACCCAGAGGTTCCACCAACTGGTCAACCAGTCCCATTTTCTTTGCTTTGTCTGCACGAATGTTTTTACCAGTCAGCATCATGTCAAATGCAGCAGGCACACCCAGCTAGCGTGTAAGCAAGAGCCAGAATAAAGGGGGAAAATAGAATGGAAGTTAGTTACAAATCATCAAGTATATGGTTTGCTCTATAATCCCAGATGTTGGAAGGCTGAGGCAGGAGAACCATGGACTCAAGGCCTGTGTAACCTGAGAGAAGACCCTAACTCAGATCAAAACAACAACAACAAAATCCAAAACAAAACCAACAAAACCAGCTAAGTGTGGAGGCCTATGCCTTCAATGACAACACTCAGTAGGCAAGAGGATCTCCGTGAATTCTAGGCCAGCCTGGTCTACATAGTAAGCTCTAGGATAGTCAGGACTACATAGAGAGGCTCTGGCTTAAAAACAAACAAAAAAACAAAAATAACCAAAACCAACCAACCAAAAAGAAAAAAAAAAATGAAAGAACGTCTACCAAAGTAAGTAAAGAAATTCAACGAAACGTTTTGTGTCAAGATATCTTCAGGGCTGGAGAGATGGCTCAGAGGTTAAGAGCACTGGCTGCTCTTTTGGGGTCCTGAATTAAATTCCCAGCAACCATATGGTGGCTCACAACCATTTATAATGAGATCTGGTGCCCTCTTTTGGCGTGCAGGCATGCATGCAGGCAGAACATTGTATACATAATATATCTTAAAAAAAGAAAAAAATCTTCCAGACAATTTTTATAAAGAAATGTGTATTATTTTGATTCTAACTTGGTATGTGTAATTCCAGCTCTCAAGAGGGTGAGGCAAGATTTTGAGGTCAGTCTAGACTACAGGATAAAACTTGTAAAACCAAAATCAAAACCAAGCAAACGAGATGAAAGCTTCTTTTCGCACTCTCCCCTTTGAGAACTTTTGGTACAGCAGCTCTGCTGAGCTCTTTTCCCTGAGAAGTCTATAGAGTAAGAAGCTATACGCGCCCCACTGCCTCTGGTTTGATAGGACTTTTCTTTGCAGCTTCCAGAGATGACACTCCATAGAAACTCAAAAGCTTGCTGGGTCTTTTTCAGTCCTTTGAATACAGCAAGGAAATGGTCCAAATCAGAGAAGGATGGAAACTTCTGGACCCACAGTTTTGAAAAACTATTAAAGAGATAGTGTGTAGAAGTGGAACAAATTAATGTTCTGGAAAAGCAAGACAGTAGCTTATCATCTTTACCCTTCATCAGATAATAACAAAGATTCTGATCAATAATTCTGTAGGACTGAAAAATAAGTATCAGGAATTTAAAAAGAAATTTCTCAATGATCTTCTATATTCCTAACTTGCTTGGTTTTTGAATTCTATAGTGAGTGTCTGTATTTTGTACTTAGTACAAGATGGAACAGAGGTATTTATGTGCAACAGTCCCAAGTTCATGGTGTTGGAGGATCTTAAAACTCACCATTTTTGGCAATCTCTGGGTACCTCCGGCTCCTGGTAAGATCCCCAGCAACACTTCAGGCACACCTAACACTGTTTTTCTGTCTTTTGTTGCTATTCTGTATTGGCATGCAATGGCGAGCTTCAAACAGAGCAAAGAAAATTAGGATGTTAGAAAATGTAAGTGTACACTGGCACCTAGGTTGGCAGATCTAAAGATATGTATAAAGCAGGAATGTACCACAAAATAAACCATGATTCCTTGGGCTGGCATTTGCCACTTTACAATTTACCTTTTCTATCTATGTTTTATAATTTATTAACTCTTTTTTAGGGTGCCATTCTCCTTAAAAATATTCTGATGGCAATTGAATTCTAAAAATTCAAGCCAGGAGTGTACTCTTTTTTCTTTTTTTGGATTTTCAAGACAGGGTTTCTCAAGAATAGCCTTGGCTATTCTGGAACTCTCTTTGTAGACCAGGCTGGCCTCAAACTCACAGACATCTGCCTGCCTTTGCTTCCTGAGTGCTGGGATTAAAGGCGTGCACCTGCGACACCAGCACCTGGCCCCAGGAGTGTACTCTTACAGTTCTGGTTACACAAGAGTCTGAGACAGGAGGATTGCCTGAGCCTATGAGTTTGAGACCTGGGCAACCTAGGAAGACCCTTGTCACAAAACCCAAAAGCAGTAATAACTAACAATAGTTCTGAAGTTTAGCTGGGCGTGGTGGTGCATGCCTGTAATCCCAGCCATCAGGGAGACAGAGGCCGGGGGAATCTCTTTAAGTTTGAAGCCAGCTTGGTCACAAAGCAGTCCAGGGCAGCCAGGACTACACAGAGAAACCTTGTCTTAAAAAACCAAAACCAAAACCAAACAAACAAACTAGCTCTCAAGTTTTAGCCAGGAACACTAACCCGTGCTGGTGGAGCCAGCCACCCGTGAGACTGAGGTAAGAATTAAGCAGGTCTATAACCTTCAGAGAGATTCCTTCCAATCAATCAGGTCTACTGTAGCTTCTTAACAGGCCTTGCTTATCACTGCTTTTGAGTACAAGTACAAAATATATGGAATGCTTTTGAAACCATTTTCTTGTTAATCAAACTTCTTGGGGACCAAGCCCAGATTTCCTTCATTAATGTATGTAAAAATCCAGCATATAGACCAGCATGTGACAAATGCTAAATAAATACTTTCTTTTTCTCTTCTTTTAAAACACAGTGCAATCTGGTAAGAATCTCTTCTCTTAGCTGTCATGGTGGCACACGCCTTTAATCCTAGCATTTGGGAGGCAGAGGCAGGTGGATCTACAAAGTGAGATTCTGTCTCAAAAAGCAAGCAAACAAACAAAAACTCTTCAATCTTATTTTGAAGACATAAAACTCCTCAATTTTATCATCTTCACTATTCACAAGAGACTGTCTCTATCTCTCTCTCTCTCACACCCACACACTACTTTGTTTTTTTTTGTTTTTGTTTTTTTGAGACAGGGTTTCTCTGTGTAGCCTTGGCTGTCCTGGACTTGCTCTGTAGACCAGGCTGTCCTCGAACTCACAGCGATCGGCCTGCCTCTGCCTCCCGAGTGCTGGGATTAAAGGCGTGCGCCACCAATGCCCGGCCATTACTTTGTAAGTCTCAACCAGACTTAAGAACATGAATATAGTCACACTTGTGAGCCTCTGCCCTGTGAACCTAAACCAGATATTCAGATATGAGAAAGTTTCACAGTGCATTCAAATCTCAGCTGTAAGTGGGAGCAGCACTCCTTGGCTCACTTGTTCTGTGTCACTTGCTGTTTCTCACGAAATAAGAATTAAATCCATTTGGGTGTTTGACAGCTGAAAATAAAGGCACTTCTATTCAGGAAATATTCCTGCGGTAGGCTAAAAGTTTGCAGTGGCACATCCCACAGTGAGTGGGACTGTCTGCACTGCTCTACAATACTTCCATACCTCAAGTCCTCCTCCCAAGCAGGATCCACTGATGGCAGCCACAACAGGCTTTGGGGACTTTTCAAGTTTCTCAAACGTTCTCTGTCCTTCCTGTGATATTCGTGTTGCTTCTTGGGAAGTTGTACAAGATGCTAACATGCTGAAGTAGGGACAGAAAGGACAACACAAAAGGACAGATGACAGTGGCGCCTGCTTTGTATAACTCTTCCCCCACTTTATACTCACCTTAGCATATATCAATATTTGGCAGTGAGTCTTCAAACATAGAATGGAACATGTTACACAACTTATTTTGCTTCTATAACAAACCATTGACCACAAAGCTTGAACCAGAGCACTACCTGTAAATATTTTCACTATCAGACCAGACAGTTCTAAGGTTATGTTCTGGGTCTAGTTAATGTCTTTAAGCTATTTTGTAGTCTTTACCTACCCGGTTTCCTACTGATTTGTAGCTGTTGCTTTGTTATCTATCTACATAGGCCTGACTATTCCTCTCACAGGTTCTTATGAATAAGGAGTAAGGTTTCTTTAGTATATAGATGAGAGTAAATGGCTGGGACAAATGTGTGCCTGCCACCTCATGTGTGCATATCTGTATGTTTGCTCACCTATGCAGGCACATGTGGAGGCCAACATTAGGTGGCTCCTTCACTTCTTATTTTTTGAGGCAAAGCGATCCATCAAATTCATTGTGCTCAGCTTCTTACATGGATGCTGGGATTCAAGCACAAGTGCTTGGCTAAGCAGCAGCTATTTACCTACCAAGCCATCTCCCCAGCCCCTGTACTTTCAGTTTTTCTTAAAACTGCCAAATTGTGCTTTAAAATGGCTATACCAATTGAGATTTCCACCAAATTTTTAAATGCTTGCCGGCCTGATGGATGAAAAACAGGCACTTGTTCTTGGTTAACATAAGCAAAGGCTATATTTAGTCATCTATGATTTAAGCACAAATTCTGTATTTCATCAGCTTTATTATACCCTGGAAAGTAACTTCAAAAAGCAACTTTGGGAGAATTTGCTTCTATCTTATTTTAGAAAAGGTATTATTTAAAGATACATAATTAAGAGGCTAGAGAGATGGCTCAGTGGTTAAAAGCACTGACTGCTCTTCCAGAGGACCAGGGTTCAATTCCCAGCACTTACACGGCAGCTCACAACTGTCTGTAACTCCAAGATCTGATATCCTCACACAGACATACATGTAGGCTAAACACCAATGCACATAAAATAAAGGTAAATAAATTATTAAAAAAAGGAAAAGGTATGTAATTCATCAAGATAAACTCACTTGATGTCAGCACCTGCAACAAAGCAGCCGGGCTTTGATGAGATGAGGACAGCACTTCTGATTTGGTCATTGGCCCAGATTTCATTCATTACTTCTATGAACTCTGACTGTACTTCTTTGTTCAACGTGTTTACCTACAAGAGAAGTAGCTACATTAAGGGTTTAAACAGTAAGTATCACATATACACTATCACTGTCAAGTATGTTTATGCAGCAGACATATATGGTTAGAAGAAAAGAAAGAAAACAAAACCAAAACACAGACAGACCCAACCCTCCTGAAACCCATAGAGCTGTCTGTTCAGGTAGCTTTAGCTAACTATTAGTCCTCCTCCCGCTAACAATGGGACTCAGGAGCTGGAGCGATGCTCGGTGGGTAAGTGTGCTTGCCATGCTAGCCCAAGAACCTGAGTTGGGGCCTTAAAACCCGAGGACATTGGGAGGACGCAGCTTCACTCTCACCCCCAAAGCCATCACATACTTAATACAAACCAAAGAGCTGTGGTCTCAGAAGGGGAATCTGATGGCGAGGCATGATGGTGCTTACTTATTTTCTTTTCTTGAGGGTACTTGCTTGAGTACTTCTAATCCTAGTACTCATGAGCAAGATGAAGAAGACTGAAGCCTGGCCTAGTGTACATAGACAATTCCAGGCTAGCTGGGATATACAGTGAGACCCTGTCTCAAAAAAGCAAAACAAACAAAAATAAAACTAAAAGAGTGAATATGGAGTCATATTCCTGAGGGTTTGGATCATATTATGCAGAGTACAAGTAAGTGTACAAATATATTGGCCCAAGGGATATATCTACGGTCTTCCCTTCATAGCTAGGAAATGTGAATCACTGGTTTTCAGTATGAAGACTAGCTCTCCTGGGGGCTGGAGAGACGGTTCAACTGCTTGCTCTTCCAAAGGCCCTGAGTGCAATTCCTAGCAACCACATGGTGGCTCACAACCATCTATAATGAGATCTGGTACCCTCTTCTGGCCTGCAGGTGTACACGTGGGCAAAACACTGCATACTTAATAAATAAATCTTAAAAAAAAAAAAAAGACTAGCTCTTGTGAAGCAACTGGCTCCTATTATCATTAAATTATGGTAGCTGTTGATTGCTTCATTAGGCTCTCCTATTTCTTACAGGGTTTTATATAGCCCAGGCTAGCCTTGAGCTCTGTAGAAGAGGATGACCTAGAATTCTTCCTATTTGTGCCTCTCAGGTGCTGTGAGCCACCAACCTTGGCTTACATTCTCCTATTTCATATAGGCCTCTGGCTACAAGACATTTTTTTTTTTTAATAGTATGCTACCTTTCTACCAACTGGAGATGGAGGAAAGAATGAACTCCTACAATAAACCATTCTTGGCAAAAGGCTAGGGTTCTGCTGCCTGCCCTGTTGATTTTGCCAGGATCCGGGTTCCATGGTCACATTACCTGATTTCTAGCACAGGGACTGTATGAGTCACTTGGATCCTCAGGAAGCTCAAAGTCAAGTGTCCACACTCACTCCTGCCAACTGACTGTGAGTGGTGCCTATGTTAGGCAGGTGATGAGGTGGAGTAAGTCCTATTAGCAGCATATTCTATGTCATTCTACATAATAGCAGAGGGCTAGTTTTAGTAACCTTCGATACTAATCTGACACCTGGAATCAACAAACAAGGAATCTGTTTCTGAGATAGGGTGTCACTAAGTAGCTCTAGCTGGTCTGCAAGTCACAGACATCCACCTGCCTCTGCTTACCCAG
>OU015742.1:108734872-108745724 GCA_907169655.1 Acomys percivali | reverse complement strand
CTTAGTGTTATGTATACAGTGCTCAGCTTGCATGCAGAAGTGGGCATCAGATCACATTATAGATGGCTGTGAGCCACTGTGTAGTTGCTGGGAATTGAACTCAGGACCTCTGAGCAGTTAGTGTTCTTAATCTCTGAGCCATTTCTCAGGATCTCTCTATTAGGAAGCTCTGGCTGTCTTGAAACTTGACTAATTTAGGCTGGCCTCATACTTACAGAGATCTGCCTGCCTCTGCCTCTGCCTCTTAAGTGCTTGGATTAAAGGTGTGTGCCACAATGGTATGTACTGCCTGGTGCCTATTACTTACTTGGCTGTCTAGTCTTACAGTAAGTGTTTAGTTTTTGCATTTTATTTAATATGTATTATGGGTATCTTTTCATGACATTCTATACATGTATATCTTGTTTTATTTTTCTCCCAAACTGCTGAATATTCATGATGTATTTATGATACAATTTAACTATTTCTAGTGATCTGCATTTATGTTAGTTCCAACTATAAATAGTACCATAATGAGCATTTCAAGCATTCCTATAGATACTCATTAGAAGAATTATTGGACCCAGGAACTCACAATTTGGAGCCAGGTAATGTAGAGGACATTTGTAATCCTAGCACTCAGGATGATAGGCAGCAGTTACGTAGTAAGTGCCGGTGTAGCCAAGGCTGCACACTTAGTCCCTGTCTAAAAATAAGAAAAAAGTTTGACTGTTTCTTGTTTGACTGGTAGCACATGCTTGTAATCCCAGCACCTAGAAGGCTGATTAATTCGGAAAGAGTATGAGTTTTAGGCCAGCCTAGGATACAGTCAGACCTTGTCTCAAAATAAAATTTAAAATTATAGTTTGCATTTTGATAAATAACTGCAAAAAGGCCTTAGCAGTTTATTCTCCTACCAGCAAGTGTACTGGAAAGCCAGTTTAGTTAGAATGTTCTTATCACAGCTGTATATTAACCATATATTTAGTTTTTATTTGTCTGATAACCCCAGAATTGTGACTTGCTTTATATTTTATTTATTTATTTGAGGCAGGGGCTTACTATGTACCCCAGTCCCATGCACTCTGTTTGTCTAGCTTTTATGTACCCTTCTACTTACCCTGCTGAAAAGGAAATTTAGCTTGCTTTAAAACAAAAAAAAAAAAATTTTTTTTAAAAGATAGTTTTCAGGGCTGGGGAAGGGGCTCAACGGTTAAGAGCACTTGCTGTACTTGAATTGATCTAAGTTTGATTCCCAGCACCCATGTTGGGTAACTCAGAACCACCTATAACTTGAGCCCGTGCTCTTGAACAGCCTCTTCTAGCCTTCAGGGGCACCCATACACATGTGGTGCACATTCACAGAGATACAAATACATTAGTAAAAAAAAAAAAATAGAAGTATTTAAAGTTTTTTGTTAGTATCAATATTTTAATTTGATTGATGCTGGGGAATCAAACACAGGGTACATGATAGGAAAACGTTCTGTCATTGGGCTGTCCTCTAAGCTGCTGTCATTTTAATTTCTTATGTGAACTGCTTATTTGCTCATTTTTGCTTCTGGTCTGCATTTCAGGTAGGAACCTGTTCAGCTGAAAATATTAGGTGCAAATAATAGAAAATTCAAGTAAATTTATGGATTTGTTAGCTTCTAGACCATCAGTGTGTGAGCTTCAGATGGAATCTGACCAGTGCTACTGTTGTAACTTTATTTTTATAAAATTTTCAGTTCTATTTTCTTTTGGTGTGAGCTTTGTTCTTAGGCAGCATTGTTAATGTTTGCAAAGCTACAGCCATGACAGAAGGAAAGATTTGTCTCTTAGAACTCCGAAACGTGAGTATTAGACTGACTGCCATTCCTACATCAGTACCCATGGCCAGTGCCAGGTTGGTGTAAGCCTTGGCCACCCGAGCCTTCATTCTCTGCAGCAACTAAGAATACTCTGATTGGTTAAAGCCTGGAATTGGCCTGGATTCAATCCCATGTAAACTTCATTGACAGTACATAGTGGAGAAATTTGAAACAAGCTCTTTATGGATTTTATCTCTTTTTTGCTTTATATGTTACAGATATTTTTCTCTAAATGAATTTTGTTTTTTGAGACAGGGTTTCTCTGTGTAGTCCTGGTTATCCTGAAACTCTGTAGACCAGGCTGGCCTTGAATTTACAGACATTCGCCTACCTCTGCCTTTCAAATGCCAGGATTAAAGGCGTGTGCCACCATTGCTAGATACCTTTAAATGAATTCTTTGCTTTTAAACTCAGTTTTAGTGTTGCTTTTTTGTTGTGTGTATATTTAAAATGTTTTAATAATCAGTTCTGTTAACTCTTAATTTATGTCTTCTAAATCTTCCTCATCTAACTAAGCTTATGAAGAGATAATTTCTGGTGTTGGGCAGTTGGCTTAGTCAGTAAAGTGTTTGTGTGCAAGCATGAAACTGAGTCCCCAGATGCAGAGTTTAAAAAAAAAAAAAAAAAAGCTGGATGTGTAGCTTTTGGGGTTTGTAATCCCAGCACTAGTAGAGAGAAGAGAACCCAGGGATTTCTAGTCAGCCAGACTAACCAATTAATTGGCAAATTCCAGATTTAATGAGAGACCTTATCTCAGAAAATAAGGTGAAAAGTGATTGACCTCTTACCTCCACTGCCATGTACATACGCTTGTGAGCACACACATACAGAATGACACACAAAGATATTCCGTTTTTTTTGTCTGTTTTGAGACAGGGTCTCGCTGTGTAGCTCTGGCTGGCTTAGGACTTACTGTGTAGACCAGGCTGACCTCAAAATCACAGAGAGATACCTGCCTCTACCTCCTGTGTGGTGGGATTAAAGGCACGTGCTCCACTCTGGTATTTTTGTATTTTTTAATGTTTTTAGATCTTTTAAATACATGGAATTTTTAAAAAACTTATGGACCTTATTTTTTCTAAGTGATTGATTAGTCATTTCCCAGCAAATTTATTGATCAATCCATCTTTCCTCCATTTACTTTAAACATAATATTTACATATTATATTATGCATTTTTATATCTTTAGGTATGCTTGCCATAAGATATCATTCAATTTCTGAGGGTCAAGAATCTGGGGCTTCTTGCCTGGGTTGTTCTGCCTGGGGTTTTTTAGGGTGTCGTCAGCATGCTGGGCAGGCTGTAGTCATCTGAAGGCTTTCCTGTGCCAGAGGATCAGCTTCCAAGCTCACTCACATGGCCATTGGCTGGACACATCAGTGTGCTGGCCTCTTCAGAAAGTCAAGGATTTGCCAGCTGGCTTCCCTCGGAGTGATCTGAGAGACTAAGACAGAAGCTGCAGTGTCATTTTTCATAGCTTGATTTCAGAAGCTTCTTGATTTCAACACTTCTGACAGAGCAGCATACAGGGTGGAAGGCAATCACATCAAGATTATACAAAGCAAAAGAGAAAGATACTGAGGTCAGCTTGGAGCTGACTACTACAGTCATTTGTAAATCTCAAGTTTCTTTATTACTTTCTATGTAAAAATATGTTTAAAAATTAAGACATTGGGTCAGTGAGGTGGCTCCATTGGTAAAAGTGCCTACCACCAAGCAAGAGGACCTGGCCTGGATCATGGAACCCCTTGAAGAAGGAGAGTTCTAACTGCCACAGATTGTCCACATGTGTGCTGTGGTACATGCTTACCACTCCCAGCTAACAATTAGTATTATTTTTATTAACATTTACTTGGGAGGGAGGCCCAAGTCATTCATGTGGAGTTCAGAAGCTATCTTGCAGGAGCTTGCTGTGGTCCTGGAACCTGTTTGCAGCTGGGACCTGGAACTCTGTCAAGGGTCAGTAGGGGAATGAAGAAAGGACAAACACTGAAGAAATGACAGACATGTACAGAAAATCTGGGGTCAGGTGCGGTGTGCACACTCTGAAGTGACATCTACCACCACTAGAACTTGGAAGCTCATTCTGTCTATTATGTACAGCACAGTAGGAGGAGTTAGTCTGTCTGCTAAGAGGTGTCTGTAGGTAAGCAGTCTTAGGCTGTAAACATCCAGGAGGAGGAGGAAGCTGCAGGTACTAGTCACTCCATCACATTTAGACCCCTCCCCACCCCTGAAAAGCTTTGTCATCCCTCTGAGCCTCCGCGGGAAGGCTTTGCCACTCTTATGGGGCTGAGGCATTGAAGTCCTTGGCATGACTGTGTCCATGTCAATAGTGTCCATTCATCCCGGTATTTTACTTGCTCAGGGCTTCCTCTGCTCCCTGCAGGAATTGGTTCTCTCCTTCCATTACCAGTCCTGAGGATCAAACTCAGGCCCTCATGTTTGGTGGCAAGTACTTTTACTTGCTTAGCCAGCTCACCAACTCCCAACAATATTTAATTTTTTTCTTTTTAGTTTTATTTGTGTGTTTTGCCTGCATATAAGTATGTGTTCCACATGTGTGCTTGGTGCCATGGAGGTCAGAGGGGGGCTGTCAGATCTCTTAGAACTGGAGTTATGCATGGTTGTGAGCCACCATGTAGGTTTTGGTAACCAAACCCAGGTCTTGTGGGAGAGCAACAAGCACTCTTAGCAGATGAACCATCTCTCCAGCTCTATCATAACAATTATTATTTCTTTTTGTGTGTGTGATAGGGCCTTACTATATAGCCCAGGAACTCACTATGTAGACCAGAGTGCCCTGGAACGCATGGAAATGTGCCTCTGCCTCCTGAGTGCCAAGATCACAGACTCGTGCCACCACGCCCTGCCTAGCAGTTGTTCTTAGCATTGTGCTTCTAGGGCTGTGTTGTTCTGATTCAAGGAAATGTACATATTTTTCTCTTTTAATAGATGATAGCATGCAATAGACACAAAAAGCTTACTTTTATGTGTATGGATGTTTTGCCTGCATGTTTGTCTATGCAATACTATATATCTGGTGCCTGCAGAGGCCAAAAGAGAGTGTGGGGTGTCGTAGGACTGGAATTACATGTTGTAAGATGTCATGTGGATGTTGGGAATCAAACCCAGGTTCTCTGGAAAGGCAGCAAGTGTTCTTAATCTTTGAGGCATCTCTCCAGCTCCTATTTTCTTATTTTTTTATGGCTATATGATCCAGTATTTCACTGGTTGCTATAGCATAGTTTACTTAGCCAATTCCCTATTTGATGTTATTTTAATCTTTTTCTATTACAGTGACAATACAGTTATGTACATGATATTTGGCATATAAGTTCATGGAAATGGTATTGTTAGATCAAAGTTAGGTGAACATATAGTATTGAAAGACAATGCCAAATGGTCCTGCATAGAGTTTTCAATTGTTTACACTCTTGGTGCAATGGGTATTTGTACATACCTGCCCATACAATATAAATCAAACCTTTGGGTTTTTCTAATTTAACAGATAATTATATCTCTATGCTTTTAATCTGAATCCTCTTATGATTGGAGCTAAAGAAAGCCCCACCCCATCCCCGATGTGTGTACATGTGGTGTGTCTTTGTTTGTGGCATTGTATATATGTGTGCATGCAGGTTGATGTTGGATATCTTTTGTCTATTTCTTTCTATCTTTACTTTTTGAGACAGATCTTTGAACATGAGCTTCATTGATCAGTCCAGAAAGCTTCAGGGAACCTCCAGTTTCTGCCCTGCTCCAAGGTTGGGGTTATAGGAATGTGCCACTTTTTGTGGCTTTTTATTATGGGTTCTGGGGACCTGAGCTAAGACCTTGTGCTTGTGTGGTAGGCACTGACTGACTGAGCAATCACCCCAACCTCCTTTTTCATATATTTAAGAGCCCTTTGTATTTCCTTTCTCATAAGAAATCTGTTCACATCTTGTACCCATTTATTTGCTGATTTCTTCATACTGATTTGTAAGAGCTCACTGTTAGGACTTTAACCTTTTTTCCCAATGTTGATGTTGTTTGAAATATTACAAATTTATAATTTAAAAAGTAATTTTGATAAACTATTATGCTTAGAGAAAAATTGGAAGTATAGTACTACAGAAAGTTTTCAAAGGGGCTAGAGAAATGTCTCCATGCTAAGAACATTATTTATTCTTCAAGAAGTCCCAGGTTTGATTTCCAGCACCTTCAAGGTGGCTAACAACCTGCTATAAACGTAGCTCCAGAGAACCTGACTCCCTTTTCTAGACTCTGGGCAGTATACACATTTAGTTCACAGACAAACAAGTAAAACACTGATACATGTAAAAAAAAAAAAAGAAATGTTTATAGTAGCAGTTGAAAATAAATTGCTGACTTGATACTATTTCACTGTCACTGAATATTTTAATATATATCCTATTCAAATACCAGCATTCCATAATGTCTTCTACATATTCAGAACACGACCCTCAAAATCAGGAGGATAACACTGGTGATTTCCTGTATATGCTGTATGGTGTCTCTGCTGCTTTGGGTTAAGTGAGAAGGGAGGGCACACACTCCAGAGCTAGACTGCCTGGGTTCTGATTCGAGCTCTGCCACTTACTGGTAGTGGATCTTTAGGCAAGTCACTCAATCTGTCTGCCTAACTTCCCTAATCTCTTAGAAAGGATATACTATTCATTGTGAGGAATAGATGGTTAATGCTTAAATAGTTATTTACACAATGAGAAAGCTATGTCAATACTGTTATTATAATATTACTAGAAGAGAATAGTTGATAATGGCATTTTATGATGGCCATGGATGAACTCACCAGAGTTCATAGACTGTGTACACTACAGACTGCTGAGGTAACCCAAGACATACTTTGTTCTTTTCTTTGTAGATTTCAGAATGACTACCATCTTGACTTCCACTTTTAAAAACCTTTCTACTACATCAAAATGGGCCCTCAGATTTTGTAAGTTCAATTTTTCTTTCTTTTTTAAAGATTAGACTTATAAGCATTGTGCATAGATATTAAATGATACACACTTTATATTTTGCTTTCCAGCTGTAAGACCTCTGAGCTGTTCTTCCCAGCTACGATCTGCTCCAGGTACAGTAATTTTAAAGTAAACATTTCTCCATTAAATTTTAGAATTCTGCGTTTTTGATTTCTGAATAAAACCCAAACTAATTTGTTAGTTCTTCCCTTTTTGATTAACATGAGCATCATTATTACCCTCAAATAAAAAAATATGTGTAGTCAATCAGTAGTATTACTATGAGCTTAAGATGTTAAGAGAAAGCTGCTTCCTGGGCTTTAGGGCTTATAGAGTCATAAAGGTCCCATAAACTGGCTGGAGAGATGGCTCAGAGGTTAAGAGTTCAATTCCTCAAGAGATCCTGAGTTCAATTCCCAGCAACCGCATGGTGGCTCACAGCCATTTATAATGTGATCTGATGCCCTCTTTTGGCCTGTAGTTGTACATGCAGGCAGAGTGCTGTGTATATAATAATAAATTAAATAAATCTTTAAAAAAAAAAAAGGTCCCATAAACTTTGCTGGGTTACTTTAGCCCCTGGCTGTCAGTCCTGGAAATGATTAGCATACAAACTGTCTTGAAACTATTATGAAGCCCAAAGTTAACTTTTGCAATTTGTAATTAGTGGCAGGCTTCTCTTATTAAATATCTTATTATCTTATATACAAGAGGACTGTATCTGAAATAGAGGTGAATGGGAACTAGGAAGTTAAAATTTTAGCCATCATGAAATGAAAGAGTAAAATTCATTCACTTGATAGGGTTATATAGGTCCTCAGTAAACCCAGTGAATTCAGTGCTTTGGTTACCTTTCCCATAAATTAAATGTTCACTCAGGCTTTTGCTTTGCACCATCACACACATGGGAGTGACCTCTGCGCAGTAGCTGAAGGCTGCTCTGATGGCAGCAAAGAAGGCGTGTTTAGGCATTTACACTGCTCTCTGTTTTCTCATAGCTGTTTGTTTTTGCTGTTTCATTTTTTTTCTTTCTCTAACTATGTCACAAGCTCTGAAATTCATGAGACTTACACATTTTTTGTGTCCCCAATGTCAAACAATACGCTAAGAATGGTTTGTGTTAATGCTGCTGCTGCTAATGACACAAAAAGGCACCTGACAAGCCAAGGGAAGTGACAACAGATTTTGGGTAGGGAGGGGGCATGTGCCTGTGCCAAGCAGATTTTAGGTTGCAATAGTGTTATAACTATATGATTCCTCTTAACTCATTTGAGTGTTATTGCTTGACAGGCTTGTTTGAAGAAATGTGAGCAAATGAACACAGGGTTTATTGGTGTTTTCCATCATCTCATGAACTTTGTTTGGTAGAAATTTTGACTGATGTGCTATCTTTGTTTCTTTGTCCATATACCCGTCTTTCTCGCACACAAATAGCAGTTACGTAAAGTATGGCACATCTTTTAGTCTTTGATTTTAATTGTGTATAGAATATAGAATGCATGGGGGTTAATATTTGAATCCTAGATGTTCAAGTTATATAGTCTAGCTTGTACATTTGCAGATAAACTTTTGCAGAGCAGAAGTGAAAACCATAGTATTTTTATTCTCGGTTGAAAGAAATTCTTAGAGTTTATTGTTGTTAATTCTTAACCCTTATAAATATTTGGGTTATATATAAAGGAGCTGTACTATTTGTGTTTGAGAAATTTTTGATGTGGCTAGTAGCCAGTATGCACATGAAACAATGGGAGTTCTTTTAGTGACTTATATAATGCAATAACTACTATTTTTAAAAATATGATTTATAGAATTAATGTAATTGCTTTTTAATGAGCTGAAGTTGTTTAGAATGGCCAATTTTTACCATAGAGGTTGCTACAGAAGTTCAAAGAAGGAGCTATAGGTAACTGTAATTATTAAAGAAAGCTTTATTAGGATAGAATGTGAGGTAGGCCCAGACACATGGAAGAACTGAATGAAATGGGGGTGCTAATGAGAGAGTGCCTGAATGAAGACATGATGCCTGAAGTGAGCAAGGGCCTGGGTGCTTGCTCTACTTGTACATTTAGAACAGTAGTAGATATTACTCTAGGATAGCTAAAGGGGGAACCACATAGAGCAGAGCAGTGGTTCTCAACCTGTAGGTCGTGACCCTTTGAGATTGAATGACCCTTTTACAGGGGTCACCCAAGAGCATTGGAAAGCACAGATATTTACATTACAATTCATTACAGTAGCAAAATTACAGTTGTTTGTTTGGTTCGTTTTTCGAGACAGGGTTTCTCTGTGTAGCCTTGGCTGTCCTGGACTTGCATTGTAGACCAGGCTGGCCTCAGATCACAGGGACCCACCTGCCTCTGCCTCCCAGGTACTGGGATTAAAGGCGTGCACCACCACTGCCTGGCTTTTTTGTTTGTTTGTTTGTTTAAAATTAGTTATGAAGTAGCAACAAAAATAATTTTATGGTGGTTCGGGTCACCACAACATGAGGAACTGTATTAAAAGGTCTGTCACAACATTAGGAAGATTGGGAATCATTAAAGTAGAGCAAGAAATTAATTAGATAAGAATTTTTAAAAAAATTACTTATTTTCATTCTATGTGCATTGGCGTTTGCCTGCATGTATGTCTGTGTGAATGTGTCAGATCTTGGAGTTACAGACAGTTGTGAGCTGCCATGTGGGTGCTGGGAATTGAACTCGGGTCCTCTGGAAGAGCAGTCAGTGCTCTTAACCACTGAGCCATCTCTCCAGCCCTAGATAAGAATTTCAATCTTTTTAGAGATGTATAAAAGAAACAAGCTCATTTTAAAGAAACATCATAACATAGTAATCTGTCATCCAACTTTTCACTGAAATACTTTTTTCTTTCTAAGGTCAGTCACAAGTAATCCCACAGATTTGGTGGGCTGTTTTCATTTTTCATTTTCCGTGAAGATGGAAACATCTTCTCATATTCACTCTTGCCTGTCCCCAACCCTCCAGCTGCATTATAATTTTTGACTCTTCTACTGACTCTTAAGCTTAGTTTGTCTGAACCTTCTTTGCCCTCCTTATGTAGGAGTGTTAAAAGCTGTCTTGTTATTGTGGGTAAGGGATGCTCAGGATTTGTGTATGCTAAAGGTAGGAAAGTGTCAGGAGGCACACAAGCAGCTGATGGCCAGATGCTCCTCTCTCATGTGTCCTGTGATGTGCCCTTTCCCTATCTCCTCTCTGTATGCCTTTTAAGAAAAAATTATTAATTTATTAAGATTATACCTCAATTGTTATCCCCTTACTTGCTCTCTGTATGTCTTTTTAAAAATTCTTTTTTTACTCTTTTGCTCTTCCCTTTGCTCTGAGGATTTGTGCTATCTAACAACTGCCTTGTGGGTGATTTTAGTTTACTGTTGCCCCGGTTCTTTTTATGGCATCTTTTCAGCCTCTGCTAATGGATATTGATTACCATGTTTCTTTCTTTCTCTTTTTTAAAAAAAGATTTATTTTTATGTATATGAGTCCTCTATTTGCATGTACACCTGCAGGCCAGAAGAGGACATCAGATCACATTATAGATGGTTGTGAGCCACCATGTGGTTGCCGGGAGTTGAACTCAGGACCTCTGGAAGAGCAGACAGTGCTCTTAACCACTGAACCATCTCGCCAGCCTCCTTACTGTGTGTTTTTTTACTTGTATTCCTACCAGAGAGAATCTGTCCTGGCACAGTTTGTCACTTGTTTGAGATGACATGAATTGCTGATTTCTGTCATTTGTAAAGTCTGAGTGTACGCCCCAAAAGTCATGAGCTGGAAATTTGGCTCTTGTTGTGGTAATATGGAAAGTGGTGGAACCTTTAAAAAGTGATACTTAAACTGGATGTGGTGGCATGTGCTTGTAATTCTGGCTCTGGGGAGGCTTACGTAGTAGTAACATTGAGAGTTTGAGGCCAACCTGAGCTACATTGTGAATTTGATATGTAGCAGTACCCTCTTCTTAAAAAGAAAAGAAGAAGAAGAAGAAGAAGAAGAAGAAGAAGAAGAAGAAGAAGAAGAA
>OU015742.1:108713386-108734862 GCA_907169655.1 Acomys percivali | reverse complement strand
AAGAAGAAGAAGAAGAAGAAGAAGAAGAAGAAGAAGAAGAAGAAGAAATAATAGTAGTAAACCCTAAAGGGAAGTATTCAGGTTATTGGTGAGAGGCATCAACCCTTGAGAATGGTGGTTTTAAAATGAGGCCGCCTCATGTGCTTGTCCTCTTCTGCACATAGTTACGTTCTCCTGCTTCTCTGCTGTGTTATGTTTAGCTTTGTTATAACACATCCAGGTGGACCTTCACCAGGACCTCAGTGTGCACCATGTAGTTAGTTTACATTCCTTAGAAAGTTCAGCCTCCTGTATTTTGTTATAGCAAAAAAATGGTGCTAATACATACTGGCCAACTACTTTGTTGGTTTATTGCCTTGGATTTAGAATTATGACCATATATGACTGCCTCATTGGTAGGAGCTATAAACAGGATAACTCTTCAGAGAAGACTGTGAGAGAGCAAGCATAGAAAAATGTGTCTAGGCAAGCGCTCCACTCTTGAACTACCTCCCTGTTCCTGATTTTATATATATATATATATATGTATGTATGTATGTATGTATGTATGTATGTATGTTTGTTTGTTTGTTTTTAGACAAAGTTTCTCTGTGTAGCCCTGGCTGTCCTGGACTTACTTTGTAGACCAGGTTGGCCTCGAACTCACAGAGATCTGCCAGCCCCTGCCTCTAAGAGTGCTGGGATTACAGGCATGTGCCACTGCACCAGGCTGATTTTATATATTTTAATTAATAGTTCTTTGAATTTTATCTTAAAGCTGTCCAGACCAAGACAAAGAAGAGTTTAGCAAAACCCAATATAAAGAATATTGTGGTGGTGGAAGGTGTCCGCATTCCATTTCTGCTGTCAGGCACTTCGTAAGTATGAAATGATCATGTTAGTTGTTTGTTTCTCTTTTAAGGACCTTTTCAAGTAGTTTTTGTAGGTAATGATACCATTAGTGGGAGACCGTATGGAAAGCACCTGTATAACACCAGTATAGAACAAGTTAAATCAGTGGTGGTGTACTATAGCAAGATGCTCTGTTGCTTCTATAAACTAGCTTGCCATGGTATTAGCCTGAAATAGCCCTAGTTGAAGGTTCAGTGTAGGTCCAGGTAGCATCTTTCCAACAGGGCTATCCTTTTCTTTTCTGGAATGTTGTTTCTGTAGGCATAGTTGAGTGCCAAGGATGGGCCTGTGAGAATTCTGAAACACAGAGAATGAAGCTGCTTTGGTTTTCTGAAATGAAGAGACTTGGAGTTGACACAGCTGGTCCAATGCTCAAGCCCCAAGTACTCTGGACTACTCTGAGAATTTCTCAGAATCATACAACTGTTGTTCTTAGGCTTTTCTATCCCTAAGTGAGATTCAGTCTACACAAACACTGGTAATAGGCTCTGCTAATTAAGTGAAGCAATTAGTTCTGTGCTGCTTATATTGTGTTAGTTTGTTATTTCTACTTTGGACAGGCAGTCATTTGTAAAAGAAACTTTTATTCACCTGCTTCAGTTGTTGTCTTGGAGGCTTATTGTCTCTATCTGCTAACCCAGGCCTAGTCCTGGAAGCTTCTAGCTTCCATACAATCTACTCTAGGCCTAGAATGTTTTCAGCCTCTGAGACTTACTGCTTAATGAGCTCACCCAGTCTTGTCCTGACTGAGCTCTGGGCTGGCTGGTTCAACTCACCTGTTCTGTCTCAAACTCCTCTCCCAGCTAATGTATTCAATCTGGCTTTTCTCTTAGCCTCTGAATTGCTCTGCCGGACTTCAAACTAACTTGTCCAATCTTCTGGCTGCTTCTCATTCTCTGGCTCATTCTATTTTCATCTGTGTTCTCTCCCTGCAACCTGTCTCTATGACTGTCCCAGTAAAACTGCCTCTTCTCTCTCTCTCTCTCTCTCTCTCTCTCTCTCTCTCTCTCTCTCTCTGCCTCGCCCCTTAAGTAGCTTCCCTTTCCTCTCCTTGAGAGTTGGGTGTATTCCTATTCTGTCAAATCTTTCTGATTTGTCACTTTTTATGCCACTCAATAGACATCACTTTTAAACATGGGTTCTTCCTTCTACAAACTAGCTTTACCTTCACTTTTTTGGAATTAAAGCATAGACCTAAGCTTTTATTGACCTGAAACTTGCTCTATACCAGGCTAGCCTTAATTAAATTCAGATCTGCTTGCCTCTGTCTCCTGGATTAAAGGCTCATTTGTATTCCAGCTGGATCACACAGACTTAGAAGGCCTTTGGATGTGATTTCTTGCCAGAGCAGCCATGTTCTGAATTAAAATTCCTCTACAGTCACTAACATTAAAAACTTAGTAGGGAATATTAAACTCCAGTTGAGACCTGTCTTTATTCATGTGGAAGATTTGAGATGTTGAAGATACATTACCTTTAAGGGGCAAGGCATAGGGGCTGGAGAAATGGCTCTGCACCACTCACTCAGCATCGCTGGCTGCTCTTCTAGAGAACCTGGCTTCAATTCCCAGCACCAACATGGCAGCTCACAACTGTCTGTAATTTCAGTTCCAGGGAACCTAACACCCTCATGTAGATATACATGCAGACAAAACACCAATGCACATAACATAAAAATTTTAAATGCAAGTCATGAAAGAGCTAGTGAGACAGCTCAGTGGATAAAGATGCTTGCTACCAAACCTGATGACCCAAGTATAGTCTCTGGAAAGTAGGGAAAGAGCCAACTCCTACAAGTTGTCCTATGACTTTCCAAGGTGGATGAACACACACAACACTGAGTGATAAACGTAAGGTGTAGAGCTTCGTGAGTAATGTGGAAGAGGAGGTGGGAAGAGCAGGAAGGCTGGACTTAGTGACTCATTTCTGACTGACTTTTTGCAGACTTTCCCTAAAGTAGTAGCTCTATAGTCATCTTAATGCCGTGCACTCAATAGAAAGCAATGAGAAAAGTGCCCAGCCTCAAACTCAGGTGTCAAAAGTGTTAAGTCTCCAACCTCAAGGAGAGACGAGAAATTATTTGTCAGACACTCAGCAGGTTCTTGTAGGAGTTTTAGGGCTTGTCAGATTTTTTAAAGATGACAGATAGCAAAGTCAACTATTTCTTCATTTGAACTGATAGTCTGACCTGGATAATAAGATTAATTGCATTTTAGCACCATATATTAGGTAATCTCTATGCATTTTAAATTAAAAAATATTTTATTGATATTCCAGGCTTTTGGTTTAAATTGTTTTCTTTTCCCAGATATAAAGACCTAATGCCGCATGACTTGGCTAGAGCTGCACTTTCGTAAGTAAATGAAGTTTCCTGTTCTTTCATTTAAAATATTTTTTTCTAATTTTTTTCATGTTCTGTAGAATGTTCATATCTAGGATATGCTAAACTTTATATGGCCAGAAACAATTTTAACTAGGGCTTACAAGGTTTTTTTGAGACAGGGTTTCACCATTTATTTCTCACTGGTCTGAAGCTCATTGCTGGGATTAAAGGTGTGTGCCATGATAAGATTACATTTTATTTTAATCATATATGTTAAAATTTAACAGCTTTGAATGGAAAGCATCTTTATTTTGCAAGCTCAGCATGTAGCATCTTGACATGCCTGTATCTTTTGGTGGTGGTGTAGATGGTGTTTATTATAGCATTCTCTGACTGGCCTGGAACTCATTATGTAGGCCAAACTGGCTTCAAATTCACAGCAATGTGTTTCATTTGTATTCTGGAAGCAGTATTCATATACATAAGGTAAAAATTAAGAAAAAAAGAAACTTGAAGGTTCATATGCAAACCAAGTAAAAAATATAAATTAGATGTAGTAAAATGAGATTGAGATGGATGAATAATTTCGTGTGGTCATAAAATGTGCTGTGTGTATGCGAGACATTCTCTCTCTAAATTTCCAATGATGTTTTGCTTTATGTCTCCAAGTAGCCAAAAAGGTCTTTGTTGGAAAATGCTTTCATCTAACATTTCTACTCATTGTCACTCATTCCATTTGTGTTTGTCTTCCTGCCAGACTTTAGGGGAAACGGCAGTGGCATTGTTTTTCAGTATTTACTGTTTATTCTCCCTAGTTACACAATAATCATTTCCATCCCCAAATCTCTTTGTAATTATACTTTGGAAGCTTCTCTTTAGGGACTCTGTGGTCATAAATACAACATTCTTTTCTCTTTGTCCCCTACATTTGACACTGACTTGTGCCTGGACCTGTCTCCCTTTGAGTTCTTGTATTGCAGCTTTCTGATTTCCTTCCATCTTTGCTGCTTTATTCCTCTTCGTTCCCCCTTCTTTTTCACTTCACTGGTGGGGTTGTTAGCCCAAAGGCCTTGTGTGTCCTGGGCAAAGGTCCTACCAGCGAGCTACATCTCTAACTCCATGCAGATTTTATATAACTCACTTTTGAGTTTTGACAAATGTGTACTGGTGTTCTATTTTTTGATGTGGCTCCTTAAACTCTTATCTCTATAATGTAAAATGGTATTTATTTCATTTTTGTGTGTTTGAGACGGAGTTTTGCTATGTACCACTACAGTCCTTTTGTCTTAGCGTCCTGAGTGCTGGGATCGTAGGCATGTATCAGTGTGCTGTTCCAAGGCAGGGACAATTAAACACCAAGTCTGCATTTGTGATATGTTCATTCCTACTTGAGAGTTACTGCTTCTTGTTTATATTGTGGTCAGAGCTAAAATATATGTATATTATTTAAATTATGCTTTTATGTTAATACTTAACATTTAGCATTTCCACAATTATACTAGATCTTCTGTACGTATTTCCTCTTGGTACTGATTTCTGTTGATATTAGCTAACACTGTTATTTCAAATCATTTTTTGTTTGTTTTGTTTTTCGAGGCAGGGTTTCTCTGTGCAGCCCTGGCTGTCCTGGAATCCCTTTGTAGACCCTTTGTAGACAGAGATCCGCCTGCCTCTGCCTCCCTGAATGCTGGGGTTACAGGCATGTGCCACTGCGCCTGGTTCAAATCGTTTTTTTATTTGAAGTTTATTATTTGTGTATGTTTGTTGTGTGCTCAGGCAGGCACATGCCACAGTGTGCGTGTAGAGGTCAGAGGACAACTTTTTAACAGTTCCTTCTTCTACCTTTATCAAATTTGGGTAATCCAGCTTCTATACCAAGTGCTTTACCCACTGAGCCTTCTTGCTGGCCCCAAGCTTGTTTGTTCATTGAGGCCACACCTTGTTATATATCCCTCGTTGGCCTGTAATGTGATTTGTAGACCAGAATGGCCTTGGGCTCACAGGGATCTGCCCTCTTGTGCCTCGTGGGTTCTAGGATTACAGACATGCATTACCACCACTCCTCCCCACCCCAGCCATAGCGAGGACTGAAGCCAGGGTTCTGGGCTTCCTAGGCAAGTATCTGTTAGTGAGCTGACTCCACCTGCCCAGGTGAGTTTGATTGTTGCTTTCTAAGGTCTCATTACCAAGTGACCATCAGAGGTTGGCTCTTCACATCACTCTTCCCTCATTTCCTCTCTGATAAGCTGTTGAATGTTTGTGGCTGGCCTTTTAAAGGGAAAGACTTAGCTTTGTATTTCGTGGTGATTAGGATTGAACTAAGGACCTTGTCTATACTAGGTGAGCACTCTCCCTCTTACTCATAGCTCCAACCCAGAGCTTCCCTGTTTAAAAATGTGCAGTGTTGTTTTACGTGATGTTCTCTGTGTACCTTCATGTATAAACTGTTTCTTTTCTTTGGATTTCTACTTTTAGGGGTTTGTTGAATCGGACCAATATTCCGAAGGATGTTGTTGATTACATTATCTTCGGTACAGTTATTCAGGAAGTAAAGACAAGCAATGTGGCTAGAGAGGTAGGTAAAGCAAAATTTATAGGACTGAGATTGATAGGGTTGGAGAGATGGCTCAGGAGTTAAGAGCACTGACTGCTCTTCCAGAGGTCCTGAGTTCAATTCCCAGCAACCACATGGTGACTCACAACCATCTGTAACGTGATCTGATGCCCTCTTCTGGAGTGCAGGTGTACATGCAGACAGAGCTCATATGTATATATATATATGTGTGTGTATGTGTGTGTGTATACACACACACACATACACACACACACACACACACACACACACACTAAGTCTTTAAAAAAAAGAGAAAGAGAAACTGATACAGTTGGGCATAGTGGCTGATGCTTATAATTTATTCTTGGGGGGGCTGAGGCAATGGGATTGCCATAAAGTTCAAGGCTTGTCTGGGCTGTGTAGTAAGTTCCAGATTAGCCTGGGATATACTGGCACCTTTTCTCCAAAACAATAGCAGCAGAGCCAAGTTTGGTGATGCATTTAGTACCAGCACTCAGAAGGCAGAGGAAGGCAGCTCTGTGAGTTTCAGGCCATCAAGAGCTACATAGTAAGACCCTGTCTTTGCCCCCAAAATTGGCAAAAAGTCAATTTGATTTTGAATTAATATTTATTAATTTATGTGTGTGTGTGTGTGTGTGTGTGTGTGTGTGTGTGTGTGTGTGTGTAGCTAAAGATTAGACCCAAGGCCTTGTACATGCTAGGCAAGTGAACTACCACTAAGATACATCCCCAGCCTAGAATTTACCATTTTAAAGTCATTAAACTCTTAAGATTCATTAACTGAGCATGTATTTGACTTAAAGTCGGATTATGTATACTATTATTATGTATCCACATTTTGTTGTAAGTCAGATAAATTATTTGAGTGGGTTTGGGAAATGTTAGTCTATTTGTCTCTTGTGTTAGAGAAACAGTATAGCAATGGGGCTGATGCTACTCTTTGTAATGTTAGCCATTATGGCTTCTAATTAAACTTTGGCATATCGTAGCCAGTTTTATAACTTGGTTTTTGTGGTTGGAGGTAGCCTTGCCTATAATTTGCTACCTTTGACTAGATGACACATAGGCAGATTGCTTTTTATGTAACTATTTCATAGGCGTTTACCTTTAGCCTAGTTGGCACATACCATAGAGTGCTTATTGGGCAATAGAGAGAATGTCAGCCTTGGAACTAGTGTGAGTGTTCCACAGGCATTTGACTGTGAATAGTTCAAACACGTCTTCTGGACTTTGTTTCCATTCTTTGGATAAATTTGGCTTTCAAGCATATTTATCGTTATTTCTTCTCTGTGCTTCTGTGTTCATTATAGTTGTGAGGATAATAACTTGCATTGTCAGCCAAGATAGAAGGGCAAATGTGCAGATCAAAAGCATTTGCTCTCTCACACTTTTCCCACACAGCAAATGTTAGAACAGCTGGAGTGGCAGCACTGGACAAGCTCACAAGGTGACCAGCCAGGTGCTACTGAAGGGCAGAAGAGAATTGAGAGCAGGAAAGAGGTCTCTGTTCTCCTAGGGTTTGCTTTTCCTCTGCATCTTCACAGTTTTAAACATACTTAATAAGGGTTCCAGTTGGGGGAGGGGCGGCTGGAGAGATGGCTCAGAGGTTAAGAGCACTGACTGCTTTTCCAGAAGACTCGGGTTCAATTCCCAGCACCCACGTGGCAGTTTCCAACTGCCTGTAACTGAAAGATCTGATACCTAGAGACATACATGCAGGCAAAATACTAATGCACATAAAATAAAAATTAATAAATTATTTTTTAAAAAAAGAGTTCCAGTGGGTAATTAAAAAAAAAAAGTTTGTGGGATAAAATATATGGGTGAATTTTGGAAGAACTACTTATCTTGTTCAACTATAGAATAGTTGAATAAATTATAATTCAACAGAATAATATAGTATTATTAGTCCATTAAGAACCATACTATGAAACTTATTTTAAAAAGTTTCATGGGTACCTAATTCTGTCAAGCTGCTCACAGTGTTTTCAACTTCTGTATCATGATTATGAAATCAATGTTAAATCTGCTTCAGTTTTCTCTCTATTTTCATTCTTTACTCAAACCAAAGCCATGATGTTTTTCTAGGAATTTTTTCCTGAAAGTTTTACATCTGTTATCATATCCCAGCTGTTGATTGGCACAAGGAATTTTCTTCCCTGAACCTCATACTAATATCAGTCATGCTGTATTCCACATAATTTCTTCCTTCCTTCCTTCCTTTCTTTTTTTTTTTTTTTGAGATGGGGGTTTCACTTACGAAGCCCTGGCTAGCCTAGAACTCACTATGTAGACCAGGCTGGCCCCAAGATTACGAGAGTTACACTTCCCTCTGCCTACAGAATACTGGGATTAAAGACATGTGCCACCACACACCTGACTCTCTAGGTAATTTTTGTAGCTAAGAAGAGCTAAGGTAGAGGTGATAGGACAGTTTTAAATATTAGTAGTGGAACTTAAAATCTAACTAAACCCAGCTAAAGAGTTTCGTTAGAACCTATGCTAATAATTTTTAAAAGATTCATTTATTATGTATACATTATTCTGCCTACATGTATGCCTGCATACCAAAAAGAAGGTGCTAGATCTCATTATAGATGGTTATGAGCCACCATGTGCTTGTTGGGAATTGAACTCAGGACCTCTGGAAGAGCAGCCAGTGCTCTTAACTCTGAGCCATCTCTCCAGCCCACAATGACCTGTGCTAATATTAATATGAAATCCTAAAAGGCTTTGTGTCACTACCAAACCTGATTTTGCTAGAAGATGTCAGTGTAATTCTCCTTCAACTTTTCTTTCTCCTTGGTGCCTTGAAAGTGACTCGATCTTTAAATAGAAGGATGTGGACAAGGGTCACCAGCTACCAGTTCTATTTAAAGTGTCATTAGTCCTGTGGGTCAGCTGGGGCCAAGGGTAACATGCTACAGTGGCCCTCGTGAGGACTACGCTGTTCCAACTTGAGTGCCCTTACCCTTGTCCCACTGAGGAGTCTTTTCTTTTGCCCTCAACACCTGCTACTAATTTCCTTTCCAAATGGTTTAGGTTGAGAAGTTGACATGCAGTTGCCAGAAAGTAGTTTTTAGCACAGTCATTTAGACACTTAGTAGCAGGCCTCCCTGGAGACAGCAGAATAAGGTCATACTGGTGTATACAAAAGTAACAGCTTAGGGCTGGAGAGATGGCTCAGCAGTCAGAGCACTGCTTGCTCCTCCCTAGAGGACTAGGTTCAAGTCCCAGCACCAACATGGCAGCTCACAACTGTCTGTAATTCCAGTTTCAGGGAATCTTACACCCTCACACAGACATACATGAAGGCAAAACACCAATGTACATAAATTTCTTTTAAAAAGGAACCACTGTCTGCCCCAGCAGATGGCAAATTGTATCAGGCCCAGTGTAAGTATGAAGGCAAAGGTCAGCAAAAAGACATGGGTCCTCTTTAACCTAGAATTTGCAGCATCTATTTCACCAGACTGTAGGACAATTTGTATTCTGTTGATAATTAAGTAGTTGAAAAAAAAAAGACTATTAAAAATAATTCCTTGTAAAAGAGTTTCATAGCTCATAATAAAGGTGGGAGAAGTTAGGAACTTTTTTTTCCCCAGTAAAGTTTTAATAGTAAAAAAGATTTTTTCTAAGTGTGCCTAAATTCCTTACGTTAGCAAAAATAGAATGTTTTAGCAACATAAATTTTCCCAACAAATAGTATAAAAACAAGTATAGATGTCATGGCTTCATGTTTGACTTTGTGTCATGAAATTAGATGCCATTTTCGTTAGACTAATTAGGAGGCCCTAAAATTTTCTCAGAGCTGCTAAAGCTACATTGATTGGAGTCACTTTCTGTCATTAGTTGTTCTGGAAGTTTCTCTTGTAGTCATAAACTGGCCTGGCACTATTCATCAGAAGTTCTCTTGAGAGTCAGGTAGTTCTCCAAAGTTCCTTTTATTGAATTGAACATCTCTACATTTGGCAAGCTTTCCAATTTTACTTAGCCTTTAGGTCAGTAGTGTGGCTGTCTGAGAGAGCTGAGTGTAGAGCAGGCAGGGACCTAAGTGGGACCTCTGTATAAATGGTTAGGGTTTGGTTGTGATTTTTTTTTCAAGACAGGGTTTCTCTGTGTAGCCTTGACTGTCCTAGATTTGCTTTGTAGACCAGGCTGTCCTTGAACTCATAGAGATCCACCTGCCTCTGCCTTCGAGTGCTGGGATTAAAGGTGTGCGCCACCACCGCCTGGCTTGTTGTGATTTTTTAATGGTCAATTTGTAGAAACATTTCATGCCTTTGCTCTGCTGCCATGCTTTACTGCTTCAGGGATACATGAAAATTCCACCCCATGATGTAGTTTCATCACTCTTTCAATTGTATATTAAATTTTAAGTAAGATAAATTTAAATGGTATCTTTGAAGGCTTGAAGTAAAGCATTGTTAATAATTAAATGAGGTCAGAGAATACTATAGCCACCAAGCTGCTGGACTTGATCATCCCCAAACTATATATCTGAATGCTGTGGAGGCTGAAGCAGGAGGAATACAAGTTCAGGGGCTGCCTGGGCTACAGAGTGAATTCAAGGTCACCTTGTGAAGTCCTGTTTTAAAATAAAAAGTAAAGAGGGCTGGGGATATATCTTAGTGGTAAAGGAATGTGCTACGAAGCCTAATGGCCTGAGTTCATCCCTTGAGCTCACATGGTAAAAAGGTAGAACCAATTCCCACAGTGTCTTCTGACCTCACGTGTATGTCCTGATACGCATGCCCCTCACATGTGCACACAAATAGATAGATGTAATAAAAATGTTAAACGAATAAAACACTTGTTATCAGGAGTTTAGGACAGTACCTTTCAGTGTCTAGAAGAAATGCTAGTAAGCCATCTTGTGATAGGCTTAATCTGATTTTAAACGTTGCTTTGTAGAATATTAAAATAAAAAACCGTTTTATAATTCACCAGGCAGAGTCACGCTCAGGATTCACTCACATGTGTTTTCTTTCCTTCACTACTCCCTCAAGGCCGCCCTCGGAGCTGGCTTCTCAGACAAGACTCCTGCTCACACTGTCACCATGGCTTGTATCTCTTCAAACCAAGCCATGACCACAGGTATGTGGAAGTGGAATCCAAAGGTGCTTGCTGATTTTACCCCTTTTAACTAATCTTAAGAAAAGTAAGTGTTCAGTACAGAGCTCTTCATTTGTGTTTTTATAAAGATGAAATTATATAAAAGTTGGGGATTTTTCCAGAGTAGTTTCCGTGCCCTGTGGAGACAGTGGCATTCTTCCCTGTTCCTGGGCTGGCTAATACTGGGACTGTCAGTGGGAGGAGGTGCATATTCTATCCTGCCCAGGCAATTCTGATTGGACTTTCTTCTTTGAGGACTAAGTCCTGCAGTCAGTCTCAAGCATCATTCTGGTTGTGAAGTCCTACTCTAGACAGTCTAAGTGTGGGGTGGGAAGATGGCTTAGCTGTAAAGCAATTGTTGAGTAAGCATGAGGACCAGGGTTTGGTGGATCCCTGCTAAATGTGTGGCAGCCTGTTTGTAATCCCAGAATTCAGAAGGTAGAGACAGGATCCCCAAAGCCAGCTGGCTGGGATCAGATACCTCTGGCCTGTGCACGCACACACACACACACACACACACACACACACACACACACAGACACACACACACACCACGAGAGCACACATTTATACATGCAAAAATGCTTTTATTTTTGTCTTTACTTCATACTCACATCCTTGGCAATCTATATGGCATTTCAACTACTAATGAGCTTCCTAAAATTGTGTGCTATTAAATAGCTACTGCTGGGGGCTGGAAGATGGCTCAGCAGTTAAGAGCACTGACTGCTCTTCCAGAGGTCCCAAGTTCAATTCCCAGCAACCACATGATGGCTCATAACCGTCTATAATGGGATCTGATGCCCTCTTCTGGCCTGCCAGCGTATATGCAGACAGAGCATTGTATACATAATAAATAACTCTTAAAAAAGAATAGCTACTACCATTTAAACAAAAGACAGAAACTTGACAGGTTTAGTACTTAATGTATTATAATAGTATCAAGGCTGGAATGGGCAGGTCAGTACATGAGTGGTGGGGAATGACGCCAGAGGCAGTGGGGAGGCTTCTCTACTGAGCAGCATGTGGCTGACTCCCAGTTAAAACAACAAAAAGCTTGTCAGTTACCACAAAGGGAAGCTCAATCTGAGAAGTCAGATACCTCATGTAGTGGAAATTAATATTGTGTTGGGGGTTAGGAGCAAACTTTTCTGAACATTTAAGCTGGGAGTGTATAAAATATATTTGAGTTGGACTGGAGAAATGGCTCAGCCACTGGCTGCTCTTCCAGGAGACCTGAGTGTGATCTCAGCACCCATATGGCAATTCACAACTGTTAACTCCAGTTCCAGGAGATCTGATGCTCTCTTGGCCTCTGGGTAGTAGGCACAAATATGGGGGACATGTAGGCAAAATGCTCATACACACAGAATAAAATAAAAATAGTTAAAAGAATACCACTTGAGTTAATTTAGAAATTGATGCCTTATGTCTTGGTTAAACCTTCTCAGGCTGGGCTTGGTAGCACACACCTTTAATTTCAGCACTTGAGAGGCAGAGGCAGGTGGATCTCTGAGTTCGAGGCCAGCCTGGTCTACAAAGTGAGTCTAGGACAGCCAAGGCTGTTACACAGAGAAACTCTGTCTTCAAAAAACAAAAAACCTTTTCTCAAGTGTGTTGAATGTGTTTTTAGACGTTTAAAAACATTTTCTTGTGCTTGCCTATTATGTGCAAACTCTTGAGTTCAATCTCTAGAAGTGCATAATGGTAATAGACCCATTGAAAAGTTAAAAACCGTCAGGCGCTGTGGCCCACACCTGTAATCCCAGTACTCAGGGAGGCAGAGGCAGGTGGATCTCTGTGAGTCTGAGGCCAGCCTGCTCTACAGAGTGGGTCCAGGACTGCTAGGACTACACAGAGAAACCCTGTCTTGAAAACCCAATACAAAGCAAAACTAGCTAGGCATAGTTTGAAACCGACCTGGTCTACATAGTGAGTTCTAGGATAGCCAGGGCTACACAGTGAGACCCTGTATCAAAGAAAGAAAAAGAAAAGAAAGAAAGAAAAAAAGAAAGAAAGGCTAGAAACTGATTACTGTTAATACAAAGCTGGTAACTGTTACAAAGATTTTTTTCATGTATTTTGCATGCATACATGCATATCTTGATGCATGTGTGCAGGTCAAAGGATAACTTGTGGAAATTGGTTCTCTCCTGCCCTATTTGCTCTAAGGATATAGCTGAGGTCCTCAGGCTTGGCTGCAAGTGCCTTCACCTGTTGAGCCATCTCACTGGCCTCCTTTGATAGAGCTTTTTCATCAAGAGGCTTACATTTCAGTGGTCTGCTATTCCTATAAAGTTGTTCATGCATATATACTTGTACTCTGCAGCTGTTGGTTTGATAGCTTCTGGCCAGTGTGATATCGTTGTGGCTGGTGGTGTTGAATTAATGTCTGATGTCCCTATTCGTCATTCAAGAAAAATGAGGAAAATGATGCTTGATCTCAATAAAGCCAAGACTCTGGGCCAGCGCCTGTCCTTACTCTCTAAGTTCAGACTGAATTTTCTGTCCCCTGAGGTAAGACTTGTGAATTTAATGTAAATAGTTATTAGTCTCCAGAGCATCCTGAAGCACTAGATTACAATTAGATACAACACATAGTCTGCTTTTTGACCTCCTGAGACAGGAATTCTCTGTGTAGTTTTGGCTGTCCTGCACTTGCTTTGTAGACCAGGCTGTCCTCAAACTCAAAGCCATCTGCCTACATTCTTGAGTACTGGCTAACACACATTCTAATAATTATGTATTCTCTTGATTACAGGCCAGAGTCTTTGGTCAAGATGTGGGTGGGAGTAGTTACAAAAGTTGTTTTTTGTAGCCTGGGCATAGTGGCATATACCTTTAATCCCAGCATTCCAGAGGCAGAGTCAAGTGAATTTGTATGAGTTCAAGAGCAGCCTGATATACATGAGACTCTGTCCCTAAAAATGTATTTGTTCACCCTTTTTGGAATATGTTTTCTCAGGCTGGGTGGTGGTGGTGGCAGAGACTGTCAGGTCTCAGAGTTCAAGGTCAGCCTAGTCTACAGAATGAGTTTCAGGGTTACACAGAGAAACCCTGTCTGGAAAAACAAACAACAACAAAAATGTTTGCTCACAAAGAGCTTTCTGCAATTCTTTTATAACTTCTTTGGTGTTTTGTGTTTGTATTTTTGAGCCAGGGCTTTGCTGAGCTTGCCTCAATTTCAAAATACCCCTGCCTCAACCTCCTGAGTGCTAGGATTATAGGGATGTGTCCTTATGTCTAGCCAGTGAATAGATTCCAACTTTTCTAAGTAGCACTGAGCAATTCTATGCATCACCTCACACCTCTGAAGAGTAAAACTGTTCTGTGTCTCCTTTGTCAGCTCCCTGCTGTGGCGGAGTTCTCCACCAATGAGACCATGGGCCACTCTGCAGACCGACTGGCTGCCGCCTTTGCTGTTTCTCGAATGGAGCAGGATGAGTATGCTCTGCGTTCTCATAGTCTGGCCAAGAAGGCACAAGATGAAGGACATCTTTCTGACATCGTACCCTTCAAAGTACCAGGTAAGTCGTGATACTTATTGGGGCGTTCTGAATTGATTCAGTTGCTCCAAAAACTTCAGAACTGTTTGTTTGGTTTGGTTTATGTTTTTTTGAAATGACTTTCTCTGTACAGCTTTGGCTGTCCTGGACCTGATTTGTAGACCAGGCTGGCGTGAACTCACAGAGATCCACCTACCTCTCCCTCCTGAGTGCTGGAATTAGAGGCGTCATCACACCTGGCTAAAATTGTTTTTTAAAAGGATTTACTTATTTTTATCTTCTGTTTTTCTGTGTGTGCCTTAGTGTATGTATGTGTGTCATGTGCATGCAGATGTCCACAGAAGCCATAAGAGGGCATTGGAGGCCCTGGAACCACTGTTAGGGAACCAAATCTGGACTCTCCACAAGAGCTAACAATTGAGCCATCTCTTCAACCCTAAAATTAAAACCCTTCAGTGATAATGTTTTTTAGATT
This sequence comes from Acomys percivali, assembly GCA_907169655.1. NCBI lineage: Eukaryota > Metazoa > Chordata > Mammalia > Rodentia > Muridae > Acomys > Acomys percivali. The sequence continues at coordinate 108,719,977 of OU015742.1, read as the reverse complement.
TATTTATTTATTATTATGCATACAGTGCTTTGCCTGCATGTACACCTACAGGCCAGAAGAGGGCATCAGATCACATTATAGATGGTTGTGAGCCACCATGTGGTTGCTGGGAATTGAACTCAGGACCTCTGGAAGAGCAGTCTGTGCTCTTAACCTCTGAGCCATCTCTCCAGCCCCACAGTGATAATTTTTTAAAGACATGCTTTTACTATGTGGCCCTGACTGTCTTTGAGCTCATAGAGGGACTGTCTTGCCTCCCTAGAGCTATGATTAATTTACTTTTTACTAAGTACAATGATTGTTTTGAAAACACTCAGCTTATATTCTTTTTTTGTTTTTTAAAACAGGTTTTCTCTGTGTAACCCTGGCTGTCCTCAAACTCAGAGATCCACGTGCTCTGCCTCCTGAGTGCTGGAACTGAGGCTGGCCTTGAACTCCAGATCCTCTCCCTCTAATTCCCAAGTAGAATTGGATGCATGTGCTACTGTGCCCAACTTTTCTTAAGTTTTTATAAGCTCCTCTTTTCAGATACTCCTAGTCACTTATGCTTGCACTCGCGCTCTCGTGCTCTCTCTCTCTCTCTCTCTCTCTCTCTCTCTCTCTCTCTCTCTCTCTCTATCTCTCTCTCCCTCCCTCCCTCCTGCCTCCTTCCCCCCCTTCCGTGTGTGTGTGTGTGTGTGTGTGTGTGTGTGTGTGTGTGTGTGTGTGTGTGTGTGCTCATAGTCTATCAGTGGAGGTCAGAGAATAATTGAACAGCAATTAATTTTCTCCTTCAGCCATGTGAGTCTTGGGGATCAAACTGGGGTCACCAGGCTCTGTGGCAAGTGCCTTTACCTACTGAACCATCTCACTTGGCTTGTTTGTAGGGTGTTGCAGTGTAGCTCTAACTGGCCTTTTCCTTGTAGCAATGCTTTTACTTTAACCTCCCAAGTTGGATCACATGTATGAGTCAATACCTGGGTCAAGCCTATTTAAAATCCTGATTCACATGACTTCTACATAAAATGTAGAGTGGTGTTTTAACTAGAAACTAGAAACTAGGATGTTGGGGGCGTGTTTTGTTTTGAGATAGGATTTTACTATGTGATCCTGTCTGGCCTGTTACATGATTTGTAGCCTAGGGTGTCCTCAAACTCACAACAGTCTTCCTGCCTCAGTCTTCAAAGTACTAGGTAGGCCTGGCATGGTATATTTTTGTACTTGTGTATGCATCTGCAACTAAATAAACGAAATAAAATTTGATCATGTCTTGGTAACTGTACAAGGCTTTCCTTTAGAGATGAGCATATATGCAACCTAGGAGTACAGTACTTGCTCAGTACAGTCAAGGGCCTGGGGGTGTGTGCATTGATCTCCATCACTGCAAAGAATAAAAAGGATTTCTTTATACTTGACAGATAATATTTATGTTTCATTTGTTCTTAAATTTTTACTTAAGTGTATGTGGATGTATGCACATGCATGTAGGTTCTTCAGAGGTCAAAAGAGGGCATTGGTTCCCCTGGAACTGGAGTAATGGCAGTTGTGTGAACTGCACAGCATGGGTGCTGGGTACTCAACAAGAGCGAGTGTTAAACTCTGAGCCTTCTTTCTAGCCACCATTCTTAGAATTGTTAAAGCATATTGCTATAGAGAAAATATATAATGCTTATAGTTTCTTAAAGTTAAAAATTCATATTCTTATAGGAAAGGACACAGTTACCAAAGATAATGGAATTCGTCCTTCCTCACTGGAGCAAATGGCCAAACTGAAGCCTGCATTCATCAAACCCTATGGCACAGTGACAGCTGCAAATTCTTCTTTCCTGGTAATTGTCAATGCTATTTGTGTTTAAAAGTGACTTTTCTTTAGTCTCAGTAGAACAGCCTGCAACAAATTTGATTGTATATGATTGGAGCTGTAAATTAAAGCTATTCACTATAAAGAAAATGTTAAAGGAAAATTATTTAAAAAACAAACACAGACTGGGTGTGATGATATACCCCTGGTAACGCTGTAACCCGAGCGTTCAGGGTGTAGAGACTAGAGGATCAAGAGTTTGCAGCCAGCCTAGGTATGCAAGACCCTGTCTCAAAGATCTAATAAATAGACCTAACAAATTGCTCTAAGATAGGATTCCTTATGTAGCCTGGGCTGGCTTCAAAGTTACAATCCTCCTGCCTCAGCCTCCCTAGTGCTAGGATTACAGCCATGTGCCATGTTCAAACACCAAATTTAAAATAATATATATAATTAAAAGATTTTATTTATTTATTTTATGTGTAAGTGCTTTATATGTATGCCTACAGGCCAGAAGAGGGCATCAGATTCTAGTACACATGGTTGTGAGCCACCATGTGGTTCCTAGGAATTGAACTCGTCTGGAAAAACAGACAATGCTCTTAACTGCTGAGCCATCTCTCCAGCCCTAAAATACTAGTTTTAAGGTCTTAAATGTCTTACCATACTGATACAAAAGCTGTTCTTTTTATGTGCTTGGCCATTCATCAAACTTGTATTGCCTCTGCTGGGCCCGGGAATGGGAAGGACAGTTGTGATACAGTGAGAAGCACTACAGTGCTGCAGACTAGCACTGAGGATGCCAGAGAGCCTTCTCAGAAGAGGCAGCAAGTGAATCTTTATTTACTTTAAAATTTTTTATTACTCTTTATTTTTTTCATTATTTTTGTTTTTGTTTTTTTTAAAGATTTATTTACTTATTTATTATGTATGTACACCTGCCTGCTAGAAGAGGGCATCATATCACATTGTAGATGGCTGTGAGCCACCATGTGGTTGCTGGGAATTGAACTCAGGACCTCTGGAAGAGCAGTCCGTGCTCTTAACCTCTGAGCCATCTCTCCAGCCCCATTTTTGTTTTTCAAGACAGTGTTTTTCTGTTAGCCTTGAGTGTCCTGGACTTGCTTTGTAGATCAGGCTGCCTCTGCTTCCCTGAGTGCTGGAATTAAAGAAATACCACCACATCTGATTTTATTTACATTTTTTGTTTTTATTTTTGTTTTTTTGATGTGTGTGGGTATTTTGTTTGAATGTGTGTCTGTGTCTCCTATGTGTCAGTGCCCATAGAGGCTAGAAGAGACATTGGTTCGCTCCTCTGGAACTGGAGTTACAGATTCTTCTTAGCTACCATGGGGGTGCTGGGAACTGAACCTGAGTCCTCTTAACCACTTAGCCATCTCTCCAGCCCTCAATATTTCTTTGACAGTATAACTGTCACCACACCCAGCAGTGAATATACAATTAATGCAGTATTCATAAACCATTTTTTATGTATAGTCACCTATGTTCACAGACTTTCTGGGCACCCTATTGGAGGCTACATTCTCTTTCAGTATTGCTGAGTTTTAAAAAAAGATGTATAATATAATGTGACAGACTTGATTTGATTTTTACATACTCTATGGAGTGGTTTAATTTTCTCTGGAATTGTGGAGGACATTATTTCATTTTTAAAGTATTGGTAAAGGGTTAAAAAACTCAAAACCCTAGAGGCACCTCTTTGTCCTGTGACTTCTTGATTATTATTGGGATAAAAACGTGTTTCAGCCAGGTGCGGTGGTGCACGTCTTTAATCCCAGCACTCGGGAGGCAGACAGGTGGATTGATGTGAGTTCAAGGTCAGCCTGGTCTACGAAGCGAGTCCAGGACAGCCAAGAGAAACCCTGCCTCAAAAAACAAAACAAAACAAAAAAAAACCCCCACGTGTTTTCAAGGTGTTTTAAAACCATGGTTTTGACGGTCTTATTTGCCTACCTATGTCTTCTCTCAGTGTTTTGCCCTTAGAATAAGATCTCAAAGCTGTGAGCAAGAGGCAACTAAGAACATAGAAAATGTAAAAAAAATAATAATTTAAGTAAATAAAATAATGTTTTAATTCATTTAAAAAAATTATTTTCTGTGCCAGAAACAAAAACCTGTGGGTCCTTATTTGTACAGTTGCATCTCTCAACATATGTTGTTGAATTATGATGCCTTATGAACAGTCCCTTCTGCCATTGTCCTCCCAGAGTGGCTCAGTGTGTATGCTTGACTGTGATTCAATGGTGGATACAGTAAAGTGAGTCTGTTACATAGGCTGTCTGTATATGTCAGTGTGCTCATGAACAGACTTAAGAGGTGGCTGCCAAGAGACCTCCAGATGACAGTGTGGTTTTGTTACCATTTCAGACTGATGGTGCTTCTGCAATGCTAATCATGTCAGAAGACAGAGCTCTGGCTATGGGTTATAAGCCAAAGGCATATCTGAGGTAATGCAGATATTCTGGTGAATTGCCTGTGACTTCTTTATTTTGTTACTGGAGCTAACCTCTCTGGTTTTTGCCTAGGGATTTTATATATGTGTCCCAGGATCCAAAAGATCAGCTTTTACTCGGGTAAGTAGCAGTATACATCTCTAAATTTCAATAAAAATATTTGAATTTTTATTATAGTTATTTGTGTGTGTATTTGTGTGAAAGAGACGGGGGTTGTGCAGAGGGAAGGAGGGGGGAGAGAGGGAGAGAGAGAAAGAGAGGTGCACTTGATTTTCTCCTTCCACCATGTGGGTCTCAGGCATCAACTGCTCTCATTTTTTTACACAGGTTTGAGAGATGTTAAGTTGGCATTTTGTTTATTTTCTTTCTTTCCTTCCTACCTTTCTTCTTTTCTGTTCTATTCTGTTTTGTTTTTTCGAGATAGGGTTTCTCTATATATCTTTGACTGTTCTGGAACTTGATCTGTAGACCAGGTTGGCCTCTAACTCACAGAGATGCACCTGCGTCTGCCTCCTGAGTGCTGGGTGGGATTAAAGGCACGTGCTTTTAATCCCCACATCCTCTCCCACTGGCATTTATTTTCATGTTGCTACCCACTGTGTTATATAATCAGTCAGTCCCTACCCCAAGCACTCTGTGTGGGGACGTGTATGTATGTTACTGGGTTTTGAACGCAGGACCTCATTTTTACTAGACAAGCACTCCCAACACTGAGCTTCATCCCTAACCCACAGGATCTTTCATAAATGCCTCTGACTATCCTTTTTCCACTGGCCCTCACTATAACCCTGAGACTAGCCAAGCCCTTCCCTGCCTTGCTCCTTTGAATTCTGTTTCTTTTCTCTTTAACTTACCTGACACCATTTGCCTGTTTATTATCTATTTTTCCAGTTCTATAATATAGTGAGAATAACAGTTCTATAATATAGTGTATATCCTCAACACTTAATTGGTATTTGTATAATAGAACAAATGAATAAGAATAAAAAATTTGGGGTATACTAAGAAATGCTTAGGTTAAAATGGGAAGTTTTGGGCTGCTACTTTTCATTTGTTTTCTTTTTCAGACCAACATATGCTACTCCAAAAGTTCTAGAAAAGGCAGGATTAACCATGAACGATATTGATGCTTTTGAATTTCATGAAGCCTTCTCAGTAAGTTGTTCATAAGACACATCTGGGGCTGGAGAGTTGGCTCAATGGTGAAGAGCACTGCCTGCTCTTCCAAAGGTCCCGGGCTCAATTCCCAGCACCCACATGGCAGCTCACAACCGTCTGTAACTCCAAGATCTGACACCCTCACACCAATGCACATAAATTAAAATTAAATAAAAAAAATTTAAAAAAGAAAAAACAAAACAAAGAATTCTTAAAAAAAAAAGACACATCTGAAATGAGTATAGCCTTTAAAAGTGAAGTGTGTGCTTGTAGAGAGTGGGGCTTTGTACTTGAAACTGAGCGTCTTTGTAGGGAGGGCTAGATAAAGAGAATCAGAGTCACACTAACAAAGTCTTGAATTATTTTCCCTCCTAGGGTCAGATTTTGGCTAACTTTAAAGCCATGGATTCTGATTGGTTTGCACAAAACTACATGGGTAGGAAAGCCAAGGTAAGTTTCTAATAAGCAATATGCTTGAATTTCCCAGCATGAATTTAGTTACCAGCTAATAATATAAAGAAGAATTGGACATAGTGTTGCATGTCTTTTAATCCCAGCACTTGGGAGGAAGAAACAGGTAAGTTCTGTAAGTTCGAGGCCAGCTTGGTCTACAAGGTGAGTTCCAGGACAGCTAGGGCTACACAGAGAAACCTGTCTCCGAATGAATAAATAAATAATAAATAAGAGGAAAGCTTATTTATTTATTTGCAGTGCTTGTGGTTAAACAGCCAGAGCTACAGAGAGAAACCTTGTCTTATTTATTTATTTTTTTGGCCCTCTGCAAGTCTTCTTTTTTTTGTTTGTTTGTTTGTTTGGTTTTGGTTTTTCGAGACAGGGCTTCTCTGTGTGGCCTTGGCCATTTTGGACTCCCTTTGTAGACCAGGCTGGCCTTGAACTCACAGCGATATGCCTGCCTCTGCCTCCCGAGTGCTGGGATTAAAGGCGTGCGCCATCACTCCCGGCTGAGAAACCGTCTTTGGATGAATGAATGAATGGATGGAAAGCTTCTTTTAAAAAAAATATTTATTTATTTATTATATATTCAATGTTGTGTCTGCATGTACACCTGCATGCCAGAAGAGGGCATTAGATCACATTATAAATGGGTGTGAGCTACCACGTGGTTGTTGGAAATTGAACTCAGGACCTCTGAGCAGACAGTGCTCTTTTTTTTTTTTT
>OU015742.1:108683678-108697781 GCA_907169655.1 Acomys percivali | reverse complement strand
GGGAGAGGGAACCTAGGGAGGGGGGACCTAGGGAGGGGGGACCTAGAGAGAGGGAACCTAGGGAGGGGGGACCTAGGGAGGGGGCACCTAGGGAGAGGGGACCTAGGGAGGGGGGAGAGATAGTAAGGACATTGTGCAGTAAAAATCAGGATTCCCAGACTTCACTGAACACCCCCCCGCCCGGGAATTCTGTTTTGCAGTGACCATCCAGTTCTGGATGCCACACACACCCTGAGTTCAGCCTCAGCAGGTGTGCCTCAGAGCCCCAAACTGTATTTTTATAAAGCTTCCGAGACAGTTCTGAAGATGAGCCAAGACGGGAGCCACCGCTTTAAGGAACAACTGGAAGCTCTCCACGCCTACATTGTTTGAAATTCTTCATTTCACTTAGTCACAGGGCCTGAAATTAGCTCCCGCTGCTGCAGCTATATTTTGGGTGAAGAAGAGTCCTCCATGAAAAGGATCAGGGTTAAGAGCATGGTAGACTCATTTACACCTTAGTAAGAGTTATACTACAAGCCTGGAATGTGGGACTTGGAAGAGCATCTCCAAAAAAAGCCCAGGTTCCTTTGCTGCAATCCCCCATGGACAGGAAGCCCTCAGTGCCATCAGGTGATCCAAATCAATGGCTTCTTTAGCCGAGTTCCCCAAAGCCGGCTGTGCATCAAAGTCATCAGGGATACGTTAAGAAAATAAACATTGCATGGCCTTACCCCAAATCAAACTACACCTGCACACTACCGGTCCACAATGTGGAGTGACCTAGCGGCCATTTGGATAGGGAATAAGGAGGAGGGTTAGGATGTGGTGGTTCAAGCCTGAAATCCCAACAAAGGCAGTGGCAGGAAGGTTATGTTTGAGGCCAGCCTGGGCTACATAGCAAGATCTTGTCTCTCTCTGCACAAAGAAGGTGGTTCCCTAGCACAGGGCAAGGGGGGAAGGGGGAGAAGGGGGTGGGGAGCTGTGAGGAGCCAGAGAGGAGCCAGAGAGTGCCTGGAATGATGGGAAAAGGAGCTGGGAAGAGGAGAGTGGTCACGTGGGACCCAGGTGACCTAGGGCGTCCACTCTCCTGACCCCGCTCTTTTCTTCTAGTTCTTGCCTCTCTTCCTCTCCGATCCCATCTGAATCTGTACAAGTTTGTGCTTTATGTAGCCTTTGGAGTTTTTGTCTTTTGTTCTTTGTTGTTTTGTTTGTTTGTTTAAAGACAGGGTTTCTCTGTATAGCCCTAGATGTCCTGGAACTCGCTCTCTAGACCAGGCTGGTCTCAAACTCACAGATCCCGCCCAGATGATTAGTTTTTGTAAGTTGCCTTCCACCCTTTCTGAAACAAGGAGAGACCATTTAAAATGAAGCAACCAGCAAAACTTCATACGCTGAGGGACCACTCCACATTTACTTGGCAAGCAAGACCCACATGTGTCTTCTCCTTGTCGATTATACTGCGGACTCTTACGTGTTCCTCTCCCAGGCTCCCCCAGGCCTGGCCAGTCCTACAGAAGCCTCACCTGGCCATGCTCACGGGATTGAAGCCAACCAGGACCGGCAAGAAGCCAGCCGTGTTATCCATGCAGTAGTCCGTCTGGCCTGCTACTCAGGGTGCTTGATGGTAGCAAGAGAGGATGGCACAATAAAGTGAGCTGCGCTGAGAGCTTCCCACGGCCCCCATGGAACCTGCCCCAGCATGCTGGCTAGAAATAGATTCCTCAGCCAGGTGAAGACTTCACGAGTCCACCGTTGGGTGGTGGTGGCGGCAGCGGCAATACATGCCTTTAATCCCAGCACTTGGGTGCCAAAAACCAGCAGAGGGAGTTCAAAGACAGCCAGGGCTACACAGAGATACCCTGTCTCAAACAAAACAAAACAAAACAAAATTCTTGAATCCAAATTTGGAAAGAGGGAACATACTTTTAACAAGTGCCCCAAGAAAACTACTTTTCCTTTGAACTACAATGTCCTTGAATAGTCTGTGCTGGCCTTGGATGTACATCCATCCATCCTCCTGCCTCCCACTCCTGAGTGCTGTTATTACAAGCAAGGGTTACCCAGTTAGCATTACAGTTTTCTTCTGTTCTTCCATAGAAATCTTCCAAATGGGAACATTCAGAAACTCCTGAGCTCAACTGTTAGCTCCTTTAGGTCAATATCCTATTTTTCCTCATCATACAACCTGTGGGATCTAAGTCTCTGTGTCCTGAACACTTGTGGGAGGATGGGACGCCTAGCCCAATGGTTCTCATACAGACACCCTGAGAATCTTGTTAAAATGCAGATTGACCCACAGGGGCCTGAGGTCTGTGCTTCCATCAAGTCCAGCTGATGCTGATGTTGCTGGTGGGGATGAAGCCGGGGCCAGACTCTTCTATGATGAGCCCGAGAGTAAATACTTCAGGCTTTGTGAGCCCTATGGTCTCTGTCCAACTACTTAAACCTAGCACAAGAGGCCATGGATTCTAAGTAAACACAAAGGCTGCATGTCAGTAAAACTATCTATAAATTCAGGCAGCTATACCGCTTGGCAGCATAGTTTGCTGACCCCTGGACTAGTTTGTCCATCTTGGTTGTTGATGAATCATTACATAGTTATTCTGAGTTGACACCCCCTTCCCCTCTTCTCATATCCATAAAAAACATATCCAAATTGATAAAAATCAAATCAAATCAAATCCGTGTTTATGTTTTCTATTTCTCAGCACCCATCTCATCAATCTACCTTCCATACCATTCTAGTCCCACCCCCTCCCTCCACTCATCCTGTCCTCACACTTACAGAGTCCCACAAAAATGCCTATGACAATCACTCTCTTCTTCCCAGCAGCCACCTAGGAAAGGAGGAGGCGTGCGTTAGGATCTCCAAGGGTACATACAAATCTAGTGTGTGAGAAATTCAGGACCAAAGGAGGAGCCAGGCCTTGCCGGAAGGTTCGGGTTTTTCCAACCCCATGAAAAGGAACGTATTGGTGTCTCTAGGCGAGTGGTAACAGAAAACACAGACCTTCTTCAGCTCCTCAATCCCGTGTAGGGCGCTATCTTCTGTCCCTTCCTGAGGGGCCACAGCAGACCTAAGAGTGCAAACCCAATCAAGGTCAACGGCACTGGCTAAGAAGCAGATACTTACAGCTGCTTAGGGAAGGGCACACTGAAAGAAAGGATTGGAGGAATGCTGTCACTGAACTGGTACCTACTGTTTATCGGGAGCCATGATAGACACACCACAGACTTTAAAAAAACAAAAACAAAAACAAAAACAAAACTGCAAATACCTGAAAGTGCCAGGTAGGCAATAAATATCTGCGAAGGGTCCAAACAGAAGGCAATAAAGAATGGTGGAAACTGAGGCAGGTTTAATACAGTCTTTGACTAAACACATTCAAAATCAGCTTCTACAAAACAGGCCACCTGCACAGGTCAAGGGAACTTACCTGTCACCTCCGACAATGAGGTACGTGTAAAGAGGCTTTTGTTCTAGACCTTTCACCAGCTGGTTAAGAGAGACTTGTCCAGGAGAAACAGGCATGAAGAGGGAATAAAAAGAGGGTATAACAGATTCTTAATTCGGAAAAGATTGGGGGCACAGAATGATTTTCTTAGGCCAATGCTTCATTATAACTTAGCTGGAGTCTGCCACTAAAAGAAGCAACTTGGAGAGCATTAGCGTGTGGTGCGTGAGATGTGGGGATGTTAACAAGAGAGTGGTGGGGCTCGAATGAGTCCAGAAAATTGGATGCCATACTGGGCTCTAGGTTTTAGAGAGGAAGTGGGGAGAGACTATATCTATGGAAAGGACTTATCTCAGGTGAGTTTTATGGTTCCTGGGGTCATCCACAGAAGAAGGGAGAAACAGGAAGTTGAGATACTCACAGACTTAAGGAATGCCATCTGCCAGAGGTCTCCCCTCCACTCAGCACTACCAGGCCCCTTCCTCTGGATCCTGAGGAAGGAAAGAAGCCCAGCTCAGGAGAGAGGAATTATTTTCCTCCTTTGTCAGTAATGGAATAACAGAACTCCTTATTCTCCTCATTATAAAATTGAGCAGAAAAAAAAAATAACTAAAAAAATTGAGCAGAACATAGACCATGTGAGGTAGCCAAAGGAACAATGACTTGGAGAAAGATGCTCTTGGCTCTCCTCTCTGACTAAACTAGTCATTAAAATTCAAACTTATTCCAGAAGGGACTTGAGAACAGCTTTGTCAATTAAATAAAAATAAATAATCAAAGCAGCAGCAGCCGCCAGCAATCATTAGCGGATGCTAATGAAAGAGAAAGGAAAGAGAAAAAAAGTTTTTTGTTTTTTGTTTTTTAAATTTTTCGAGACAAGGTTTCTCTGTATTGCCTTGGCTGTCCTGGACTCACTTTGTAGACCAGGCTGGCCTCGAACTCACAGTGATCTACCTGCCTCTGCCTCCCAAGTGCTGGGATTAAAGGTATGCACCACCACGCCTGCCTGAGAAAAAAATCTTTTAAAGGATAATAATGCCTACTTCACAGGCTTTTCTGAAGGTTCTGCATGTGAAAGTGCATTGCTGGGGCTAGAGGATGGCTGAGCAGTTAAGACACTGGCTGCCCTTCCAGAGGTCCCAGGTTTGACTGACAACACCCACATGGCAGGTCACAACCATCTGTAACTATAGTTCCAGATGATCTAACACAGTCTTCTGGCTTCCATGGGCACCAGGTACACATGTGGTACACAGATATACATGTGGGCAAAACAGCCATACACACAAAAAATAATATTTAAGAAGAGGATGCAAAGCTGATGGTAAAGTATTGCTCATCTAGTAGCTATCATAACTATTATCAATGACTAAGGTAGCAATAAATATCCAAAGAGAAGACCAAACGAGTAAAGAATTGAGGTTTATAAAAAAATGAGAGATGGAGGCCCAGGAAAGAGGAAGTTAGAGGGAGCAGAAATGTTTTGATGAGAACCAGGTGGAGTGTTTGTACCTTCAGAACTTCCTGGACTTCGCCAGCCACTTGTAACATGGTGGTCAGAACTGACTCACTGTAGTCTCTGCAGAGAGTGGACAGGAGTCAGTTTGAAGAAAAGGAGGATAGAGGTAGGAGAAAGGCAGTGAGATGGCTCAGCGGGTAAAAGGATTGTGGCCAAGCCTGAGGATCTAAGTTCAAGCCCTGGGCCCCACGTGGTGAAAGGGCAGACTGATTCCAGAGGGAATCAGTCCTCTGACTTCCACACATTTCCCCAAGGAACAAATCCTTCCACCTCACAAAATAAATAAACATATAAATGAAAAAATTGGGAATCGGGGGTGGCGTGGGGGTGGGGGAAGAAAGAAACAAAGGATGGTGGATTGGGATGGAGGAAAGGGCTCAATATTTCCAGTATCAGGAAGGGAGAGGTTGAGATGTGGCAGGCTTGGCATCTCTGTTTGCAGTGTCCGAGGCTCGATTCTGGGTCACCTGGTAGGTGAGCATGACTTGCCCCTCCTCCTGGAATATCTCAGCATCACACTGTCCCAGCAAGTGAACAATTTTCTCTGCATCTGCTTTGTCCAAGTTCCGGGTCAGTGGGTTGGACTTCTCTGTGATGGGCACAGCTGCCTCATACCCTGATAACTAGAGAGAAGGGGGTACAAGGGGGGAGGGTCAGGAAGTCAAAGTCTGTTTTATGCCTGCTGGACTGGAGGTAGGAATGGCAGTAGGGACAGCAATCAGCTTGGAGTCACATTCTTCACACACACACACACACACACACACACACACAGATGTGTGCCCATACATGCACACATACTCACACATACCAAGAACTCAGTCTTTGTGTGATGTTCTGAGCCTATTAGGGAAGGAAAGATAAGGAAAGGGTGTCTGTCATGGAATGTGTGCCTGTAATGCCAGCATTTGGAGAGTGACAACAGAAGGATCAGGAGTTCAAGGGTATCCTCAGATACATAGCAAGTGTGAGGCCAGCCTGGGCTAGATCCTGTGTCAAAAGACAAAAAAAAAAGAGAGAGAAATAGAAGGAAGAGGGAGGGAGGCGAAGCCCAGAGTTGAGGCCAGTCCAATTTTAAAACTACTTTAGGAATCGGTGCAGAAGGCTAAAATTGGGAAAGGGCCTCACCTCCCATTCTCCAGGCTCAGGGGTCTCCATCACGTGCTGGTATCTTTTTGTGCCTAGCATGGTCCCACACTGTGGACACTCCGTCCTGCCTGCCTCTGCAGTCACAAACCATTCTGGTGACAATAACTTTGCTTCCAGTTGTCAGGGTCTTATCTGAGCCATGGAGATGACTAACCTAAGACCCTTGCCCCTCAGAGCACCACCCCTACACCCCTCTCTTCAACACCCTTTCCTGTCACTAGTTTCCCAGCCCTCATGGAGCTCCCGAGGGTCCTGGCCAGCCTCTGCTTTGTCTTTGGAGAGCAGGACCAGAAGTTCCCTGCTCTTGCCCTTCAGGTGCAGTGCCCTCTGGAAGGCAGGGAGTCTGGATGTGTACAACACCCAGGTCAGAGAGAATCCCTGAGCAAGAGAGCTCTGGAGACCAAATGCCCCTGAAGGCCAGAGACCAGGGTCAGAAGAAGTCAGAGGACCCGGGTCATGGCTTGATCACGTGTCAGCATGCAGTCCTTCCCTGCCCCAGTGGCCCATTTTATCCTCTCAGAGAGAAAAGCTACAGAAGCTTCTGGGCCTCGGGTGTGCATACACTGAACTGAGTATCACAGAGGAAAATTCACAGAAATAGAAATAGTGCAAGAACAGCAAGGACCGAAGAGCCTGCCCTAAATACAGGCAGTATCTATTTCTCCCGACCCATTCACTGTCCCCCATGTTAGGTATTATTGGATACAGCGACACTTAGAAGTCATTGTTGACAGCCTCATTTTCAGATGAGGGAACAGGCTCAGACAAGTGGTTGGTTCTTTAGGATCACACGGATTTCATACTCAGCTAAAATATGAAATAATTTAAGGACTTACATGTTTACTGAAGGAATGCAACAACTAACAAATTAATACTGCAGTAGCAGAAGGTTCAAAGATCCTTGTCCAGTGTCTGACATTTGATGTTCCAAGTGTTTCCACATTTGATACCCTAACAACTGTTTCTGGTTTCTATGCTTTACAGGTGGGAAACCTGAAGCACAGGTTAACGGCGTTCTGTAAAACGAATGAGTTACACACACACACACACACACACACACACACACACACACACACACACAGAGAGAGAGAGAGAGAGAGAGAGAGAGAGAGAGAGAGAGAGAGAGAGAGAGATCTGCTTTTTAATTGTTCGTATAAGCCCAGCACTCTTTTTAAGTCCTCTCCAGTTCTTATAATGCCAGGCACATAAAAGATGAGCAGTAAATATTTGCTGAATAAATGAAAGAATGAATGAAAAAGCGAATGGAATCAAATCAGATCATGAATGGGAAAGAGACTTTAAAAAGCTGACGCAGTCTCCAAGAGACTGTTAAATCAATTATCTCCATCACTCGGTCTCCTCTCCTTTTAACCCCCTCCTGCATCCGGAGATGGAATGCCTCCTCCCAACTTGGCTTATTTCAAGCGGGGAAGGAGGGGCTCTCTCAGGTGCCAGAGACCCTAGCACCTGCGCCTGTCCGGTTCCCTATCACTTCGTCTGTTAGAGCAAAAAGGGTGAACAGATGGGGACCTAGCAGGCCGCCATTGGGAGGGTCGTGGGAGGAGCCCCGAGAGAACAGGGCTTGGGGGGAGGGGGAGGGAGGATGACGGCGGCAAGAACCCCAATGGGGCGGGGCGGGGCGGGGCGGGCCCGAGCGTCCCAGACCAGCTGCAGCTGAGCGCGCGGGGCCAGCTCTGCAGAGCTGTGGCTGGCTGGCCCAGACGGCCACATCTTGCTGCAGGGGGCCAGCTTCGGTCGCCGCACTGTCCTCTGCACTGGAACGCAGACCAGCTGCCAGGCCTCGCCGGCAACGCCCCCTGCTCAGAGACAGACCACGCGCGGCCCTTGGGAACGCTGGGGGCCCAGCGGCCCGCGGTCACTCCACCTCTGCTAGCTCTGCCCGCAGCTCGCCCAGCGCTGCCCGCCTAAGCGGGCCCTCGTCGGGATGGGGTAGGGCCAGCGCCAGTCCAGCGATGGGCCGCCCTCTGGGCACCGAGCAGCCCCCCGAGGCCTGACGGACCTCGAGGACCCTGGAGGTGGGTGTGGGCTGATCAGACCGAGGGAGTGGGGGCTGGGATGGGCACCCCGAGTTATGTGGAGGCGGGAAAGACAAAAGGAAAGTGGGCTGTGGGCCCCAGGAAGCTTAGGAGAGCTGCTGCATCCCGCTCGCTTGCATTCTGAGCTGCTCCTGACTCCCTCAACTCCTGCCTCCTTCAGGATCCCTGCCTGGATGTCAAGCGAATGCCTCTGGGGCCCCCAGCGAACTCGGTGGAAACCATGGCTTCTTTGATGCCTCTTTCCCCATATCTGAGTCCTACAGTCCTCCTGCTGGTCAGCTGTGACCTGGGTTTTGTGCGAGCAGGTGAGTGAAGAGGACGCCAGCCCGTAGGGAGGGTCGGTCAGAGTCAGTGTGGGGGTGAAACCTCTTAACCTGTTAACACCCTGGCACCCCCAGACCGACCTCCCTCTCCTGTGAATGTGACGGTCACTCACCTCAGAGCCAACTCGGCCACAGTGTCCTGGGACGTCCCAGAAGGCAACATCGTCATTGGCTACTCCATTTCCCAGCAAGTATGAATCACTCTGTTTCCTCAACCTGTGCCCTTGGATCTCTGAACACCCCTCCAGCTACCTCCACACTCCTCCTTTGGATAGTTTGGATGTTACAGACTCCCTCCAGAGTTAAGCCTGGTGGCGAGGGACTGGGGCTAGGTTACCCTCCTTTCTCTACATCTCCTTGCAGCGACAGAATGGCCCTGGGCAGCGTGTAATTAGGGAGGTGAACACCACCACCAGGGCCTGTGCCCTTTGGGGCCTGGCTGAAGACAGTGACTACACGGTGCAGGTCAGGAGCATCGGCCTCCGAGGAGAGAGCCCCCCAGGGCCCCGTGTGCACTTCCGCACTCTCAAGGGTTCTGACAGGCTGCCTTCCAACAGCTCCAGCCCAGGTGAGAGCCTGTCTTAGTCACTTTTAACCTGGGGTTTAACTCCTTGTTTATTTGCTTAAGGCTAACCACAGTCTAGCTCAGGTGAACAGAAGGATGATTTAACTCGTCCTATTGCCAGTGAAGGAGAGAAAAACAGGTGGACAGGGACCAGCTATAGAGACACTGCTAAGGAATCCTTTGGGGGGTGGGGGGCTTATTAGCTTCCGTTTACCCAAACTCGCATCACACCTGCCACAGCCTGCACCGAGCAAGTCCTATCATTATCCTTTGGTCTCTAGAGGCTGCCCACCAAAGCTATCCCACACCACCAGGCTCTGTGCAATGGTGAACCCAGCCTGACTCCAACCCCCAGCATCTCCTTCTGTATGTGACAGAGCTCTCCAATGGGTCCCTTGTAACTCAGAGGTCGGCTCTCTTCTCAGGTGACATTACAGTAGAGGGTCTGGACAGAGAGCAGCCTTTGCAGACAGGGGAAGCCGTCATCATTGTGGTGGTACTGCTCATGTGGGCTGGTGAGTACAGGATGGGGAGGCAGGGACTCGGGTCTGTGATGGTGGGAACTGGTGAAGGTATCTGTCAGGAGAAAAGGGAGAGAAAAGCAGTGGGAGGAGGGCAGGGGAGAGTGGGGGAGGGTTATCAGGACAAGTTTGAGAGAGAGAAGGCTACTGCAAGCCCAGAGATGAGGGTTGCCTGGACACCAGGGACTCAAGGCTTTTCTAGAAGCTGTGTGAATATCTCACTACCTCACAGGGCTTCAAGTGGGTTCAGTCAAGATCAAGGCAGACGGTTTTGTTGTGTTTCAGCTGTAATCGGGCTATTCTGCCGCCAGTATGACATCATCAAGGACAACGACTCCAACAACAACCCCAAGGAGAAGGGGAAGGGGCCTGGACAGAGTCCTCAGGGAAGGCCAGTGGGGACAAGACAGGTAATGTGGGGACCAGTGAGTGTGAGAAGGGTGATTTGGGTCCACAGGAATATTCAGTGAAAGGCAGCCGAACAGGCAGAAAGGGGGAGGGGAGCAAACGGAAACTTCCGGGATGCACAGATGGCAGGGTGGCTCCTTCCTGGAATTCAAGGTTTGGATCATTTTCTTTTACAGAAAAAGTCTCCATCCATCAACACCATCGACGTTTGAGTGAAGGAAGAACCAGAACCAGAAGACAGACACACTAATAGTGTGGGGGTGGGGGTGGGGTCAGGGGAAGCCTAAGGTGATGACCTGCGTGAGACTCCCATAAGGCAGTGCACTCCCAGAATCTCGGGCTGGTACCCATCCTCTTTCCACTGTGAGCAGGGCCAGAAGGTAGGACTGGCAGACTCTGTACCCCTGGACCTGGCAGTGGATACCAAATGGAACATTTCCTCTGCGGGTCCAGGGGAAAGTCACTTACTCAATCCTATTCCACTAGGTCCCAAATAGGGGCCCCATCTCACCTGCATCAGGACTACTGTCACCCACTAGCTGCCCCACAGCTTGCCTCTGGGCCTCAGGGGTGTTTCCGTCTGTATCGTCCTCCTCTAGTGAGCAAGAAGAACCATCTGGGCCTAGAGGCAGATGCCACACTGCACTACTCCAGTGTCTTCCACGGAGCCTCCGGTGCTCCCCGCTCACCTGGCAGCCCCTCCAGCTGCTGGTGGCCTCACCCCTGGGACCTGTTGCCAATAAAGGTTCTTGAACAAACGGAACTGGCTGTATGGTATACTGTATGGTATGCTGAATACAGCTCTACACCTTGTCAGCTCGCCAAGGGCCCCTCACGTCAGTCACCACCAACCTAAAAGGAAGAGACTCATTATAGGATGTCTGTGCCAACATTTTCATCTAAGATGGGTGGGGAAAGACAAAGAGGAAGGGGAAAGATAGAAGCCTCCTCTCCTTTGTCGAGTGAGAAGAGAAGAAATGAGAAGCCACACAAATCTTTGTACCATGGAAACCAGGACATGTCACATGAAAGAGCCAGTAGATTAAAAAAAAAAAAAAAAAAAAAACTTTGCTCGTGACCTTGTGCATACTAGGTAAATGCTGCACCACTGAGTTATATAGCGAATCCCTTTCCATTCTTTTGATTCCACCATTCACTCTGGGGAAGTGGTCAGAAGGGCTGAGCAAGTGTCTTGGGGGCTAACAGAGCAGCTACCACTAATGTGTTCCTTGGTGCCACGTATCCTCACCCTGTGCACACCAGTGCCTCCTCTTTCTTTTCTTTTTCATCTATGTCTCTGTTCACTCAAAGTTAATTGTAACCCATAAATGAGTTTATATTTATACTCTGTAACATATCCAGAGGATTCTAGAAATAAACTGAGGGGTTTTGATGCCCCGATCAAAAAATTATAATTTGGGTTCTGGGACCTATTTGTTACCTGTGAAACATGAGACCTGTCCTCTACTCATTCTTAATTTTCTAGAGGGATGCAGGAGCAGGGAGAGAAATACTCGTTGCCATTGGCAACTGCTGTGCCTGCAATGCTTTGGGACCCAGCATCTGCCTGGAGATCTGCTATGCTTTTAGGAGGGTACAGGTTCAACCTTTCTGCTTTTCATTCAATCTCTCTGATATGGTACAAGGCATTAGACCAAAAATTCTTGAAAGGATCTCAATCAGACAATCCCCAACCCCAGGTGTCAAACCGCTCTCAGCTAGAATGGGAGCCAATCTCTGGTCTGTCTCCTGCACTGATCCATAAAGACATCTAACTGGATTTCAGCAACCAGCTTTGAACTCACTGTTTACCCAATGACCAAACCGGGTGTCTCCCCTTTACCTAGCCAGCGCTACCAACACATCCCTCAAAGCCTGGATCTTTCCTGAGACCCTGACAGGGTAGAGAAGTTGGGCATGAAGACAGTGATCTGAGAAGAGTTGAGTCGTTTTACGGGAAATAAAAGGTTATTAAGTCTGGGGTGAATCCCGATTCCACCACTTCCTAGCCATTTTAACTTAAGCAAGCGACCCCTTTAATCTTCCTCCTTTTGTGTTAAATGGGGCTGTGCCCAGCCCAATAAAAACACGGTGCCTATCAGCATTGAGTGGCCTCGCGCAAGTCCCATAACTTTTGGGTGAGGCGAAGGCTTCAGCTTGGCGAATTGTCTTTCTCCTCCCGTAGCACCTGCTTTGCTTTCCTCCAGAGTTTAAGTAACTAAAGTGCACCTGACGGTCCAGCAGTGAGAAAAACTAGGTTTAAGGTGACGTAGAGGGAGAAGGAGGATCCACAGAGGGAGGAAGACGCACAAGGGAGGAGGAGCTCTCTCTTAGGTTTGTATGCAGCTACCGGATTGGTCGAGGAGAGACTTCGACACCCCCCCCCCTTGTGGGCCCGCCCTAGGACTCACTGCGCTTGCGCATGTCCTGTGTGCACCGTCGCGTACCCAGTACGTGACCTTATGACGTGAGTCGCACTCACGTAACCTGTGCGTCAGCGGCTGGCGCCGCCACTGCTTGGCGGGTTGTCCAGGTAACCGCCGGAGTTATCTTGGTCAGAGAGTATCCGAGACCGGTGTGCGTCATGCAGTTGAAGCACCTGAGGACCCTGCTAAGCCCTCAGGTGAGGAATCCTGTGCCTCTCCCATTCCCCGGCCACCCGGCGTTAAAAAAAAAAAAAAAAAAGATGGGGTAAGAAGTTTATACGTTTGAGCGCCTACTTTGTGCAGAAGATTGTGAAAGGTCTTAGAGTAGGCGACATGCACCGCTATCCACCATAAGCTTCCATTGCATCATGTACGCCAGTTAGTGCCAGGCTCCAAGCTTAGGCTCTAAGGGATCAAATCCGCCCACATTATGTCAGAGGCGCTTTCTGGAGGGGGAGGCGTTTATATAGACGCAGATCATAACTTTACACAGGATGAAATAAGCGCTTTAGATATAAGCCCTATGTACGGCTGAACCTCTTGGCTGTAAAAGTGCGTCTCCTCGGATTCCGAAGAGGCTGGCAAACGAGGGGAGAAGCCCAGAAACATAACGAAGAGTGGGTTTGGGAGTGAAGAGAACGGAATTCAGGTCAGCTCCAACACTGATGTGGCCAAATGGTTACCTCTGGCTTTAACCCTTGTCAGGCACAGTCCTGTCGCTAGCTTCTTCATTTGGAAAGAAAGGTAGAAGTGAGAACAACTCTAAGAGACTTAGGAGAAAGTTATTCTACACACAAAAGAACCCCACCACAAATGTAAGGAAACTATGTACTTTGGTTTTACAAGACAGGATCTCTCTGTGGAGTCTTGGCTGTCCTGGACTCACTTTGTAGTCCAGGCTGGCCTCGAACTCACAGTGATCCGCCTGCCTCTGCCTGCCTGAGTGCTGGGATTAAAAGTGTGCGTCACCGCGCCCAGCAAGGAAAACAATTAAACTGTAAAGCTGTGTGAAGAATGACAGCCAACAAGAAGAACATTCGGAATTGAAAGGACAGGCTAACACAACGCAAATAAGATTAGCTATAGAGGAAACGACGCCCCAGGCCTGAGAAACTGAGTTAGGATCCGAGCATCGGCTTCCAGGCCATGCACACCTGCACTCCCCGTGCTGAGGAGGCAGCCAGGCAATCCCTAGAGGCCTCGTCCTAGAACTCCAGGCTAGCCACACTCAGGAGCTCTCGGTTCAATGAGAGACCGTGTCTTTTTAAAAAATTAATAAATGCTGGGCGTAGTGGCGCACGCTTATAATCCCAGCACTCGGGAGGCAGAGGCAGGCGGATCGCTGTGAGTTCCAGGCCAGCCTGGTCTACAAAGCGGGTCCAGGACAGCCAAGGCTACACAGAGAGACCCTGTCTCGAAAAACAAACAAACAAAAAAATTAATAAATAAGATGCAGAATGATTGGAGAAGACACTTGATGCTGGCCTCTGACCTCTACATGCACACAGAGGCACATATACCACCCCCCCCACATCTACATACAAAGTGAGTGTGATGCTGGCAGGAGATGCTGCTAGTGATAGAGCACACACTGAGCATGTGTGAGCTCTTACCTTTGTCCCCAGCACTACAAAAACAAGTCTCTTATATGATCATGGTGCTGATGCCTGTAAATCTTAGAACTTGGGAGGATGAGGCAGG
>OU015742.1:108638319-108673678 GCA_907169655.1 Acomys percivali | reverse complement strand
ATATGTAGCCTCTGATGGTTACTTACACATATGTAGCCTCTGATGGTTACTTACGTGGCAGATTTTCTTTCTCAGTCTGTGACTTGATTTTTCTCTTTTTAGTGTCTTCAGAATTCAAACATTTAAAAATTTATTGTACTTACTTACCGTGTTGGGGAAGCATGAATGCCATGGCACTCAGCTGGAGGTCAAAAGGCAACCTGAAGCCCTGGATTCTTTCCTTCCTCCTTGCAGGTCTAAAAGATCAAACTTCAGCCCTGCATCAGACACCTTTAAAAGTTAATTTAGGGGCCACTGAGGTGACTCAGCTGCTCACCACCAAGCCTGAGGCGACCTCAGTCCTGTGAGAAGGATGGGACTGACCCCTGACTTCCATGTGTGCTTACTGCAAATTAAAGATAAATAGATAAAAAGTAATTAGATTTTGGTTTTGTTTTTTGAGACAGGTTTCTCTGTGTAGCCTTGGCTGTCCTGGAACTCACTTTGTAAACCAAATTGGAAAAGAATTTTAATTAAAAGAAATTGAGGCTGAGGAGATGCTTGGTGGTAGAGAGCATGGCAGGCCCTGGTTCAATCGCCAGTACTGCCAAAATAGTAGTAATAGTAGTTGCTGATTTTTGCAGTTTCATTTAAGAACTTTTTCCAGGCTGAAGAGATGGCTCAGAGGTTAAGAATACTGTCTGCAGGGCTGGGCGTGGTGGTATACACCTTTAATCCCAGCACTGAGGAGGCAGAGGCAGGTGGATCACTGTGAGTTCAAGGCCAGCCTGGTCTACAAAGTGAGGCTAGGACAGCCAAGGCTACACAGAGAAACCCTGTCTCAAAAACAAAAAAAAAAAAGAATACTGTCTGCTCTTCCAGAGGTCCTGAGTTCAATTCCTAGCAACCAAATGGTGGCTCACAACCATCTATAATGTGATCTAATGCCCTCTTCTGGCCTGCAGGTGTACATGCAGGCAGAGCACTGTATGCATAATAAATAAATAAATCTTTTTTTTTTAAGATTTATTTATTATTATGTATACAGTGCTCTGCTTGCATGTACTCCTGCAAGCCAGAAGAGGGCGCCATATCACATTACAGATGGTTATGAGCCACCACGTGGTTACTGGGAATTGAACTCAGGACCTTTGGAAGAGCAGGTAGCGCTCTTAACCACTGAGCCATCTCTCCAGCCCCTCTTTTTTTTTTTTTTTTTTTTTTTTTTTTCTTTTTAATTTTAAGGAACTTTTTCCCTTATTCCTTCCTATATTTTGACATTTTTAAGTTTTGCTTTCCACCTGGAATTTATTTTTGTATGTGATGTGGGTAGGATTTTATAACTTTATTTTTCCGTCTGTTTAACCATTTACCCACTAGTTTGTTATACCAATCCCTGTCACACATCAAGCTTTCATATACACATGGGCCTCTTCTTAAGATAGTTTCAAATTTCATGCCTATTACATTTTCATATCTGAGCTCGGAAGTGCAGGCATCTGCAGTGGAGATGCTATGTAGGCCCAAGATTCTAGTGGCAGTGACAAACCATGAGATGTCAGACAAGCCCATTCCTTTCACGGGGTTCATTTCCAATATATGTAAAATGACAGAGTTCCTCAAGTGTCCTAGTCACTAGTCCCTTTGAATATAATAAAAATTATATATGTTTTCTCAGAAAAATGCATATACATAAAATTTTCCATATAATTCCAGGGTTTCCAGAGGGTCCTTGCTGCTCTGACACGGCTTCATCTGGCTTAGTTTTGTCTGCTGTTCTCTTTTGGTTTTTAGTGTTTTGAGACAGGGTCTCCTGTAGCCCAGGTTTGCTTTGAATTCCTGATCCTCTTGTCTCAGACCCTTGAGTACTGACATTCCAGATATGAGTGCCCATTCCTGCTGTTATAATGTCTATGTCTCCAAGGGTAAGACTTTCCATACTACCAGCCTGTGTGTTGGCCGGCCTCCTGTTGGTCATCCTCCTGACTTGGCCTTTCTGCCTTGTGAAGGCACCCTGTGTGCGAGCCACTGGGCTGCACTGCCCTGAGCTGCACTGAGCCTGACCATCCTCAGAGGCGTCCTTCTAAGTTCTGTTTGTGTGTTCCTTTACCCTTAACCCTTTGGTGCTATCTTGCCTTTGCACTACATTTTGGAGCCAGTATGACATCACCAAGGTCATTTCATTATCAGCTTTCTTTGGTACTCAGTAGCACACTCACCTTGAGCTGGCCTACAGAGAAGGGGCTGGCCACACACTCCCAGTTTTTCTGCCTCAGTTTTCTTAGGACTGGGATTATAGCCATGTACCACCATTTCTCCATAAGACCTTTAGTTAGATGCAAAGTCAAGTAAACCATCTATAATACTAGACAAGTTTCATAACTTTCTTGTGTGTGTGTCCTTGTTTGTGTGTGCATCTAGCCTAGGCTGAACTCAGACTTGCTCTGTGACTGGATTTGAACCCCTGATCCTTTGCCTCCACCTCCCAGGTTCTAGGACTATAGACATAGAGTACCATGTGGCAAGATCCAGTTTTTTAAGCCTCTTAGGAAAAGTATGCAGTCTTGGTCATTTGCAGTCCCCACTGATACCCCTGGACTGATAAAATGTTCTTAAAGTGCAACATGACTTATAAGACTAGATATTACCAACCACCTGCAAGCCTATGCGGGTTGCAACCACCCCTACTGCCCTGTCTTCTTTGCAGTGGATCTGATTGGCGGCTACAACATTGGTACTATCAGTCACGAGAGCCGTGTGGATTGGCTAGAACTTAACGAGACTGGACACAAGCTTCTCTTCAGGGACCGGAAACTTCGTGTGAGAAGGCTACTAGGGCCTTGGGCCTGAGCTGGTCCAGAAAAGTGTGAAATAGGCTGTTACCAGGGACTGTGGGAGGCAAAGCAGGACATAGTTCTTGGTTCTGTATGCCTGTAGCATAGTAGAAGGGACAAAGGATAGTCTGGTTTCTGTCACTGCCTGTGGTATGTACCCTGATGGGAACACAGTCGGGAAGGGTGTTGACAGTTGATCTCTCTCTTACTGCACACAGTCTGTGTCATCATGAAGCTTTGTCCCCTCCTCAGCTCTAGCTGACCCTTGCCCAGACCCGCTTCACCAGTGTGGTTCAGCCACACTTAGCTCAAGGCATGGAGGCTGGCTTGCGTTGTCCCTTTTAACCCTTACATATTCTCTTCTCAATGTGGCATCACCAGAGAGTTTAGCCTTTCTTGTGATTGCCCATTTCAGTGAAAGGCACACTGCAAATTGTTAGCTCGTTCAGTTTTGTTTGGTAGCCTGATTCATCCGGCCCAGGGTTATTCTAAGAATGAAAGTCTGACCTTCACTTAAAAACCTTGAATGTAGGTCTTAGCTTGTTTGGTCATCTCATACTTGACCCAAATCAGGATATAGCAACTTAGAATAAACTCCAGGGACTGGAAAGTCAACACGTGGGTGGGTCATTTTACCACTGGGGAAATGAGCAAAAAAAAGCTGATATCATCACAGCCCCCTTTTAATTGTGCTGTCTCCCTCCTCCTCCAGCTGCATCTATATGATATTGAAAGCTGCTCTAAGACAATGATCCTCAACTTCTGCTCCTACGTGCAGTGGGTTCCTGGGAGTGATGTGCTGGTAGCTCAGAACCGAAACAGCTTATGTGTGTGGTACAACATTGAGGCACCTGAGAGAGTCACCATGTCCTCTATCAGGGTATGTTGATACCAGGAGACGCTAGACATGTGTCAGTCTAACTAATTAGAACCCTGAGGAGAAGACTGTGAAGGCTTCTTGGTTTTCTCTGCCCACCACCCATAATCTCCATGATGAAACTGGCACGCACAGCTTTCATCCCCTCCCCATAGTGGCCTGGCCTCCACAATCACACTTGCTTAGGTTTCCTGACCCTATGTGAGAGTCCTAGAGGTAAGTCCCCACCCCAGTGGCCCTGGGACTGTATGAAGTCACATGTACAGGTCTTCCTGGAAGGTAGACCTGGGTTGTGTGTGTGTCGGTGCTTCCATACACCACCTCTCTGCTTGTTCATTGTTATAGGCCATTCAAAATGTCTTTCTCAAATTACACATAAAATACTCATTGTCCCATCCCAGCATCACACCACACACACACACACACACACACACACACACACACACACACACACACGCCCATCCTGTTAGACATACCCTTGAAAGCTTATCAAGTACCTAGATCAAGTTAGCCAGTGTGGAACCTTCTCTCTCCTATAGATAGTACAAGGACCTCCTGGTCTTTCATTTTGATTATCTCCCCTTTTCATTTGTTGTCCAGTATTTTAATTCTAACCTTTAGATTTTAAAATTACATTTATTTATTCACAGATAGCATGGCATATATGTGGAGGTCAGAGGACAACCTGTGAGAGTTGGCTCTCTCCTTCCACCACATGGGTACCAGGATTGCACACAGGCCATTAGTGCCTTTACCTCTAGCTCTTAGTTCTGATCGCTGCTGCTGCTGCTGCTGCTGCTGCTGCTGCTGCTGCTGCTGCTGGCATCAAACCCAGGGTTCCAGGCACTCTGCAGGCATTTATCACCACACTTTTAAACTGCATGCTCTGGGTTGCTAGAAGCAAACCTTATTTTCGATTTTTTTAAAAAGAAAATATTTCCTTTCATGTTTTGTATACGTTTGTTTTCCTTACATGTATATGTGTATACCACATACATGCCTGGTGCCCATGGAGACCAGAAAAAGGTGTTGATTCCCTGGAACTAGAGTTATAGATGGTTATGAGCTGCCATATGTGTGCTGGGAACCAAACCAAAGTCTAAGTCCAGCTCCAGCTTTGAGTCTTTCAGCATACAGTCCGCTGCAAGCCCGTGCTAGGAGTCTTTCAGCATACAGTCCGCTGCGAGCCCGTGCTAGGAGTCTTTCAGCATACAGTCCGCTGCAAGCCTGTGCTAGGAGTCTTTCAGTATACAGTTCATTGGGAGCCTGTGCTAGGAGTCTTTCAGCATACAGTCCACTGCGAGCCCGTGCTAGGAGTCTTTCAGTATACAGTCCACTGTGAGACTGTGCTAGGAGTCTTTCAGCATACAGTTCATTGGGAGCCTGTGCTAGGAGTCTTTCAGCATACAGTCCACTGCGAGCCCATGCTAGGAGTCTTTCAGCATACATACAGTCCGCTGGGAGCCTGTGCGAGGAGTCTTTCAGCATACAGTCTGCTGTGAGCCCATGCTAGGAGTCTTTCAGCATACAGTCCGCTGTGAGACTGTGCTAGTCTTGGATTTTCTACACTCCTGAGCCTCTTAATGCCTAAGTGTGGAGATCATAACCACCATGCCTGGCTTCATTCATTGGCCTTTCCTTATTCTTTCGCTTCCTCCCCTGTGCACCAGTGACCTAGAACTGGAACTTGTCGTGTGGCTCAGGCTAGTCTCCTGCCTCTCCCTCCCTCAGTGCTGGTTTCACAGCATGGGCCACAACACTTGGCTCATGACATCATTTTATATGGACAGAATTATAATTTGCCACCAGCATATCTCTTTCTTATTTTTCCTTCTTACCATGTCAGTCTCCCCTTAAGAATTATTTTTCTTCTTCTCATTATATCTCATTATAGATGGCTGTGAGCCACTATGTGGTTTCTGGGAATTGAACTCAGGACCTCTGGAAGAGCAGTCAGTGCTCTTAACCTTGGAGCCTCTCCAACCCTTATTTTGTTTTTTTAAAGAAGGATTAGTAGCACAGATATGAGAATGTTCTTAGAAATTTTTTCACATGAAGTCAGTAGAACATGAAAAGAAAAAGTATGTTTTGGGTTCAAGTTGTAATTTAACAGAAGGACCTTCAAGAATACCCATTCTGAGGCCTGGTGAGATGGCTCAGTGGATAGGGTGCTTGCTGCCAAGCCTGATGGCCTAAGTTCAGTCTCCAAGGCCCACATGGATGGATGGGCACACACTAAACAAAAGTGGAAAAGGAGTAATATATTTTTTAAAGCACACTTAGTCTGGGAGTTGAGGAGATAACTCTTGGCAAAGTGTTTGCTTTGCAAGTAGAGGGACCTGCCTTTGAGCCCTAGAACATACACAAAAAAGTGAGGCATCATGCACCCTCCCAGAACCAGAGAGGCAGAGACAGGCAGCTCCCTGCAGCTCCGCCCAGCTCACTTGCTAAATGCTGGGGCTAAGGAGATAACCTTGGTGGGAAGCGCCTGAGGAATGACGCCTAAGCTTGTCTTCTGGCCTTCTTGTGTGCACACGCAGGCAGTCGCACACGTCTTGGCCTGTAACACTGCTGAAGAACTGGACACCACTCTTTGTCAGCATACCTCCAGGCACTGGGGCTGACATCCGCTAACTCTAACCCACATTTCTGTCAGCCTGAGAGAAATCATGATAAGAAACAGTGCCCCTGTAATTCCCTTGCTGTGAACCCGGGTTAGTGAGCATAGGCCTGCTCTGCGTCTGGGCAAGTGGAAGTGCTAACCTGGACTATTACAGGGGGACGTTATAGGTCTGGAGCGAGGTGGTGGGAAGACAGAGGTGATAGTGACGGAAGGTGTGACTACTGTTGCCTACACCCTGGACGAGGGCCTGATTGAGTTTGGAACAGCCATCGATGACGGCAACTACACCCGGTGAGAGGCTGCCAACAGCCAATGTGGTGGTGAGCGAGTGTGGGTGTAGGGGACACCTGCAGTGACCTAGTAAACTGCCATAGCTAACGGGGCCCTGCAATTGTAGGAGGAACCTAGACAAAAAGGGCAAATATTTCTGGACTTACCACCACCTCCTCCTGCCCCAGAACTAGTGTTCCTCAGCTTCTCCAGATCCTGTGTCACTGCTGTGCTTTGCTCCCCTTCCTCTCCAGGGCAACAGCCTTCTTGGAAACCCTGGAGATGACCCCAGAAACAGAGGCAATGTGGAAAACCTTGAGCAAACTGGCCCTGGAGGCACGGCAGCTCCACACTGCTGAGAGGTGAGAGCCATGTGGCACTCAGATGCTGACAGCTAGGAGGCCTGAGTGCTCACCCAGGGCCTATTCCTGTCCCGTGTGCAAGCCCTGCCCCATCCTCACTGCCAACTGTATGAGCCCTCCCTGGTGCACTTACTGAAAACACCCTCCTACCCTATTTGAAGAATATATGCTTTAAAGCCGGGCATGGTGGTGCACACCTTTAATCCCAGCACTCGGGAGGCAGAGGCAGGTTATCTCTTTAAGTTTGAGCCCAGCCTGGTCTACAAAAGTGAGCCCAGGACAGCCAAAGCTAAATAGGGAAACCCTGTCTCAAAAAACTAAAAAAAAAAAAAAAAAAAAAAAAAAAAAAAAAAGAATATATGCTTTTAAAAGTAGTTTTAAATTTGGAGTATAAGAATGTCAGTGTGGGTCTGTGCACATGATTGCAGGTGCCCGCCAAGGTCAGATGAGTGTGTCCAATCCCCTGGAGCTGGAGTTCCAGGCAGTTGTGAGCTGCCTTGCTAAATATGCTGGCAGGCAAACACTAGTCCTCTACAAGGCCGTGCACACTCTTAACTGCAGCGCCATTCCCTCTAGCTCTGAATATGCCTTAATATTTTTTTCTTCCCCTTCTTTGCAAGGCTTCTCTTTAAGAGATTAGTTCTCAGCCGAGCAGTGGTGGTGCACACCTATAATCCTAGCATTCGGGAGACAGAGGTAGGTGATATCTGTGAGCTCAGGGCCAACCTGTCTACAGAATGGGTTCCAGGACAGCCAGGGCTACACAGAGATACCCTGTCTTGAAAAACTAAAATCAAACAAACAAATAAAAAAAAATAAAGATAACTAAATCTTAAAACCCTCTTGGGCTGGGAGTGCAGCTGAGTGGTTAAACACACGCTTGCCTGACAAGCATGTGTTCCTAGATTCTTATTCTTTTTCTTTTCTTTTTCTTTTTTTTTTGGTGGGGGGGGCAGTTCTTATGTAGCCTTGGCTGTCTGGGACTCCCATTTGTAGACCAGGCTGGCTTCGAACTCACAGAGATCTACCTGCCTCTATTTCCTGAGTGCTGGGATTGATTACAGGCATTCACCACCGCTGCACCCTGCTGCTAGTTATTTTTAATTGGATGTGTATTAGTCACTTTTCTACTACTATAATAAAGCACCATGACCAATGCAGATTATGAAAGAAAGCATAAAATAGGCTTACAGTTCCAGAAGGTTAGAATCTTTAGTGGTAGAGTGAAAGTATGCGTGGCCTGGACAGCTGAGAGTTCACATCTTAGAACCAGCAAGCAGAGAGCACTGGAGTTGGCAGAAAGCTTCACCCATAGTGACACACCTCCTCCAACAAGGCCACACCTCCTGATCCTTCCCAAACTGTTCCACCAGCTGGGGACAAAGTCTTCTAACATCTGAGCCTGTGAGGGTCTGTGTGTGGGTCTGTCCACTTGAGTGCAGGCTCCTACAGAGGCCAGAGGTGTAGGGTCCTCTGGAGCTGGAGTTACAGGCAGTTGTAGATATTAGAGATTGAACTCAGGTCCTCTATAAGGGCAGTATACACTCTTAAGACTAAGCCATCTCTCCAGCCTGCCCAACAGTTGTTATCATGCCTTCTGAGTCCATCCTGGGCGTGGTACAGATTTGCAGCTTCTGATCCCTTGAGCTCAGTTCTTGATTCCATTTCCCAACTTGTGTAAACTCAGGGCACTCAGCCTTTCCAGCCCTGGGCTTTGCTGTTCTCTAATAAAGTGGAGACGCTGATGATAGTATTTACCACATAGTACACAGAGAAGAATGGTGGTAACGGTGATGAAAAACAAATAAGAGCATCTGTCCAAAAGGCTTATGATGTTGTAAAGGCTCAACTGCTTCTGGGAAGCATCCATAAGCTTTCTCATCCTGTACCCTCCACCTTTGTCCCCATGCAGACTATCAGCAGGCCCTTTAGACTCTATCTAACTTACTTTTTAACATGTATTTATTTATGTTATTTTTATGTGTATGACTGTTTTGCTTGCATATATATCTTGTGTGCCTAGTATGCATGGAGCCAAGAAGAGCTCATCTCCCGGAACTGGAGACCTCTACAAGAGGTGCAAGTGTTCTTAACTGCCAAGCCATTGTTCCAGACACGATTTTGGGTTTTGGTTGGTTGGTTGTTTCTGAGACAAGGTTTCTCTGTGGTTAAGAGCACTGACAGCTCTTCTAGAGGTCCTGAGTTCCATTCCCAACAGCCACGTGGTGGCTCACACCCATCTATGATGTGATCTGATGCCCTCTTCTGGCCTGCAGGTGTACATGCAAATGAGCACTCATCTACATAAAAATAAATATATTTTTAAAAATCCTGCATGCTAATGGGTTTCCTTATAGTGTTATAATGTATTTTTATCGTATTCCTCCTGTTACCCTATTACTTTTGTCCTATCTCACTCCCTTTGAACTCCTCTTCCTAGCTAGTCCCCTTGTACCCTAGATTCAGTGAGTTTCTGTAGAGTTGCTTACAGGGGCAGGGTGAGGGATTATTTACAGGAACACAGACACCTTACCAGTGGCTACACCACTGAAGAAAGTGTCTACACACACACACACACACACACACACACACACACACACACACACCAGTAACTGCCCATAGATCCTGAGGTAGGGGTGGGGCCTCAAGAGTGTCTCCATCCCCACAGGCCACAGCCATGTCATGCCTGGAAGACAGCATTGCACACCATACTACACTTTCTTCCAACTTTTCCACTCTTTCCAGTCCCTCTTCCATGATGTTTCCTGAGCCTTAGAGGGAAGATCGTACATCCCGTTTATGGCCGAGCACTCAGCAGTCACCTGTTCTCAACACTCTGACCAGTTAGGTCTCTGCAGTCACATCTGCCCACTACACAAAGCAGCTTGTCTGACTTAATGCTGAGGGCCGCACTGATCCCTGGTCATAACCTTAATAGCTACTGCTGTTATACATCTGATGAGCAGAACAGCAGTGGCTTCCCTACTAGGGCCTGGGACTTCCCCAGCTACACACTTTTGACCAGATTTACAGCACCAGATGTGAGTTCCCTCTCGTGGAGCAGGCTGGAAAGCCAGTGGGAAAGTTCTTGGTTGCCCCCTTAACAGATGTGCCAGTGGCAGTGAGCACATTTATGCCTGGCCAGTGACTAACTGCTTTTTGTTGTCAGGTCCCAGCCAATTCCAGGGGCCTCCTCAGCTCACCATGGCTTATTTTACTTTTCATTCTCTCCTTACCTTTGTCCATTTACAATTATCTGTCTCTACTGGAATGGAAAAATCCCTGCGAGCAAGGCTTTCATCTTCCTTGTTCCTCCTTGGGCTTTCTGTGATAGTAACAGTGTGGGTGGGGACCACACTAATGCTCATTGTTGAACCAATGACTAACTGACGGTCCTGTACTAATGTAACTTGGTATTATTGCCTCTGTGCTATAGGTGCTTTTCTGCTTTGGGTCACGTGGCAAAAGCTCGATTCCTTCACGAGACCAATGAGATTGCAGACCAGGTGTCCAGAGAATATGCAAGTATCTTCCTCTGTTAGTTTTAGTTCCACGCCTCCCGGTTTTCTAGCCTCCCAACCTTCACCCTGCCCACCCCTCCTCCCTAAAATTGGACCGCTTTGGAATTGCCATGAAATCTCAAGCTGCTGAGTCCCTTAAAGAGCTTTAGCTTCTTCATTCTGTTAGCCTCCGTGTCCTCCTGGCCTTCCTGTGTCCGCCTAAGCTGAAAGACCAAACCTCCTATTTCCCCATAGGGTGGAGAAGGAACAGATTTCTATCAGGTCCGTGCACGTCTAGCCATGTTGGATAAGAACTACAAACTGGCAGAAATGATCTTCTTGGAACAGGTGACAGGAGAAAGGGGACAGGATGGAGGAGGGGCTCTTGGGAGAGAGAGGAATGAAGGGCTGCCAGTCAGGGTGTCATCCAAAAGCTTAGAGAGTTCATCCCATGCCATCATTAGGCTCCTCCTCTGTGTGAGTCTTTATCTAAGCAAATATCCTCCTTTGGTCTTTGATATTTTTTTTTTTTTCCTTTCAAAACAGTGTCTTAGCTTCTCTCCACTCCAGAACCTATGTTTGCAGTTCTTGTGCACATGGTAGATCCAAGTGTTTGTGGAGCCCCAAACTTACACAGTCTGAGAACCCTTCTTTCAGAGGAATTGCCTCTGTCACCTGTGCCTATAAAGAGCCCAGAATCATAAGCCTCATTTAGTTCATATTAAATAGTAAATGCATCACTACAGCCAGGAGCACAGCTTGGCGCTTGAGCATGGGCTTAGCATGTGCAAGGCACCCAGGTCCATTTCCAGAAAAGAGCGAGGGATGAACATATTCATGCCTGGTATCTTAGCCAGGTTGAGCAGAGCTTACAAGTATTTGACCCTCTGTCTTCCTGGTACCCTTTTTCTCCCATGTGGTACCCCTAGAATGCTGTTGAGGAAGCCATGGACATGTACCAGGAGCTACACCGCTGGGATGAGTGTATTGCTGTGGCTGAGGCAAAGGTATTGTTTTTGTCTTCTGTTCAGAATTTGGCTTCACCAGTTTCAGAAGTCTTTCCAAGGGAGGAAGCCATTAGATTTGGTTGGGTTTGGGGCTGGCTGATATGGTGAGGAATTAGCATCCTGGTACCGTGGGAGGAGCCACACTGTCACAGACCAATGAAAGTAAAGGGCTATACAGAATGGAATTCCTAGTTCCCTGTGTGCATGTCCAGGGACACCCAGCCCTGGAGAAGCTGCGCAGAGACTACTACCAGTGGTTAATGGACACACAGCAAGAGGAGCGAGCAGGTGAATTGCAGGAAAGTCAAGGAGATGGGCTGGCAGCCATCAGCCTCTACCTCAAAGCTGGGCTCCCAGCCAAAGCTGCGCGGCTGGTGCTGACCCGAGAGGAGCTGCTGGCCAACACGGAGCTGGTGGAGCACATCACCACAGCCCTCATCAAGGGGGAGCTCTATGAAAGGGTATGCTGACTGCCTCCCTGGCTCCTATCCCCAGGACCCACCCACCTGCTCCCACCCAAAGGAGACGTGGGATACACAACTCTCCCTGACTGCCAGCGCTCCTTTTTGGGGAGCTGATTCTTGGTTCGTGGTGTTCTGGGTTTCCTCCTCCACTTCAGTTAGTTGTCTGTGTGTTGGCAGGCGGGTGATCTCTTTGAGAAGATTCGAAATCCACAGCGGGCCCTTGAGTGCTACTGCAAAGGCAATGCCTTCATGAAAGGTACTAGCCTCTCACAAGCTGCTCTTACCTTTGTTCACTCCTGCCCATCTGGTGCCTCAGCACCTCTGGGGGACAGCCATGCAGCCGGCCTGCCACCAGCTCTCCTGCTGCCCTCCGCTTCTCACCCATTCATCCCTATCACACACACACACAGTCCTGAGTTCCAGTCATGGGATTCTGAGCCTCTTGTATCCCTGACAGCGGTTGAGCTGGCTCGACTGGCCTTCCCAGTGGAGGTGGTGAGGCTAGAGGAGGCCTGGGGAGACCACTTGGTGCAGCAGAAGCAGCTGGACGCAGCCATCAATCACTATATTGAAGCCAGGTATGGTGGCACAGGGCCAGAATGGGGATTTGGGCATGAAGTGAGATTATGAGCAAAGGAGGATGCCACAGCCTAAAAGAAATCTCAAAATGTAGGTTAGAATGTACTTGGGGGGGGGGGCCTCTCTTTACTTCCATTCGCCCTTCTCTTTCCTCATACATATTTAATGTCTTTCCTGACTATGCCAGGTGCTCCATTAAAGCAATTGAGGCTGCCCTGGGTGCCCGCCAGTGGAAGAAGGCAATTTATATATTAGATCTCCAGGATCGAAACACTGCGTCTAAATACTATCCTCGTGTGGCCCAACACTATGCATCTCTGCAGGAATATGAGGTAAGGAAACGTCCCTTTCTGCAGCATTGGTGCAAAACAGTGCAGTAAAGAGGTCCCCTAGAACAAGATGTGGGGACGGCTCACCTAGCCCTTCCTGCTAGAGCCCAAACCACATCACCGTGAATGAGGAGAGTCACCTCCTTGCCATCACACCAACACGACACAGATGCTGGCCACTCCCCAGACACAGGCCTCTCTAGCTCTCGTCCTGGGCCAGCTGCAGGGACTCTTCACAAATAGCTTCAGCATTGCCAGTATAGTCTGCCCTACACGCAGACGGGGGAGGCCCTTTAAGTTCCATTGGATTGCATGGGTGCCTCAGTGGCTGGAGGAACTTGCTATGCAACTCTGAGAACCTATGTTCAGATCCCAGCATCCACATGGTCTTGCACATACCTGTAGCCCCAGAGTGGCAGGGGTAACGGCAAGAGGAGTCCCTGCCTGGGGCCTGCTGGGTGCCAGCCCAGCTAAACGTCACAAGCGCCAGCTTCAGAGAGACCCTGCCTCAAAGAAATAAGGCAGAGCGTGATAAGAGGATAACTCTCCTCTTGCTTCTGTGTCTGTGTACCTAACACATGCACACACACACGCACAGAGAAACACACACACACACACACACACACACACACACACACACACACACACACTGTCTTTACCTTGCTTTGATCTAGTTTTATTCCTAGAGACGCATTTTACTTGTACTCATCTTTTCTTCAGTATCCCTACAAAGTGCTGTACCAGGCTCTCCACCATCCCAGTTGGCATCTTTAATTTCAGATTGCTGAGGAACTCTACACCAAAGGTGACCGGACCAAAGATGCTATAGACATGTATACCCAGGCTGGCCGCTGGGAGCAAGCCCACAAGGTAGAGAATGAGCAGTATCCATGAGCAAAGAACTCTGCGTTGGTGGCCATGTTACCTCATTCCTAGATCTCTGATAGCCCTCCTTTACTGGTTCCCTGAAAGCTAAGAAAGAGTACTAATTACAGCCTGGACAGCTTGGATTCCTAGCAACAGCGAGAAAATGAGGAGAGGTCCCCGCCCCTTCGCTTGCAGTTCTGATAGACCTGGGAGCCAGGCATTCTGAACTAGTGCTCCATAGCCCCTGGTCACTTGAGAGCTCTGTCCTCGCCCTACACTGCAGAGCTCAGTGGTGAAAGTGGGAGTGTGGTGACGCAGCGTGTGCCGCCTACCCGGGCCTTACAGTCATCATCCCTTAGCAGAATGCAGTTCTTCATGGGCTCCGGGCGGGCTTGGCATTGCCTGACCTGACTAATAAATAAGTAAATGCCAGTGACTGTTGGGAGAATTCAGAGTTCACGAGATGATGAGTTTCCATGTGCTTGGCCTGAACCTACCTGGGTTCCGTGTTGACAGCTGGCCATGAAATGCATGCGGCCAGAAGACGTGTTGGTGCTGTACATCACGGAGGCCCAGGAAATGGAGAAGCAGGGAAAGTACCGAGAGGCTGAAAGGTTAGTGTGAAGGGAGCTGAGGCTTCAGAGCTTGGAGAAGGGATAGATTTGGGGAACGGATGGCCTCTGCCCAGCAGCAGCAGCAGCAGCAGCAGCACCAGCAGCGGGGATCGAGCTGTAAGAGCTCCCGGTGCATCCCCTGTGCTCAGGCTTTATGTGACGGTGGAGGAGCCCGATCTTGCCATCACCATGTTCAAAAAGCACAAGTTGTACGATGACATGATCCGCCTGGTAGGGAAGCACCATCCGGATCTACTCAGTGACACACATCTTCACCTCGGCAAGGTGAGCCCTTCTGGCCCTGCCCAGCCTCCCAACCAGCATCCTTCACCCCTTTCATCCTGACGTGCTATCCTGCAGGAGCTGGAGGCCGAAGGCCGACTTCAGGAGGCTGAGTACCACTACCTTGAGGCCCAGGAGTGGAAGGCAACTGTGAACATGTACCGCTCCAGTGGGCTTTGGGAGGAGGCCTACCGGGTAAAAAGCTCATGCATCACTCTTTCCCGTTCCCACTTGATTGATTTAAACTAATGTCACAGAGACCAGAGTATCTTTGTCAGAAGCACAGCTATGCCTATATAGATAAAATTTTACTTATAATTTTAAGGGCTTACGGATTTCCTGAAACCCATCCTCTGTCCCTAAACACTGTGACTTAAGCTAAGAGACCTGAAAGTTGGTCCTCTGTAGTGCGGGTTTGGAGCAGGATCCTCACCCTCATCAGACTGAGGCGGGGGGCCAGTGATGACAAGGGGCAGCTTTGCAATTGGCAATGCTTGAACCACTTTGCTTTACAGGTGGCCAAAGCCCACGGAGGAACCAATGCCCACAAACACGTGGCCTACCTGTGGGCGAAGAGCCTGGGAGGAGAGGCTGCAGTTAGGCTGCTTAACAAGCTGGGACTTCTGGAGGCTGCCATTGACCACGCTGCTGACAACTGGTGGGTCTTGTACGGAGCCTTCTTTCCACTGGCTCCTCTAAGAGCAGCCCATAGAGAGAGAAAGAAAACTGACATGCAACTGAAAAATCATTCCAAAAGCTGAGGCAAACATGAAGACATGTGAGCCAGGCCTAGAAAGACATGGTGGTACCAGCCTATAGTCCTGGCATTTGAGGACAGAGGTGGAAAGATCAGAGTTCAAGGTCAGCTTCAACTACACAGTGGGTTTGAGGCCAGCCTAGTCTACATGATACCAGGCTTCCTTCAACCAACCAAACAAACAAAAAAAAAAAAGAGTGAAAAATTGGTCAGGCACTTGGGAACAGAACAGGTAGATCACTGTAAGTTCAAGGCCAGCCTGGTCTACCTAGTGAGTTCCAGGCCAGCCAAGAAAGGGTAAACAGTGAAACCATGTCTCCAAAAACAAAAAAAGAAGAAAGAAAGAAAGAAAGAAAGAAAGAAAGAAAGAAAGAAAGAAAGAAAGAAAGAAAGACTGTAGTAGAGATCTCTGGAAGGAATGTGTTTTGTCCGTGGTTGTTCTAAAGAGAAGGGAGGAGCAAGAACAGCTTGAAAAGCCAGGACTGTGCTAAGTCAGCAACACTTCTGAGTCATCAAAACATAGTCTTGGTAAATGAAAACTGTTTAGTTTTTCCCTTTATTGTTTTCTTTTTGACGATTTCACACACATACACAGTGCATTGTGGTCATATCCCCATCACCCTGCTCGTCCTCTGGCTTCTGCTGGCTCCTTCTTAGTCACAGCTAGTTCCCTCCTACCGTGGTGTCTATTTCTTTGTGACCCACTGTGTTCAGTTAAGACTAAGCAGTTCTTGTATGAATGTGGGAAGGGGATTATCGACTGCAGCACAGGCAACTGATCAGTGCAAATGTCACAAAGACCAGGAGCAGAGTTGGGGGCTGGCGGTAGTGCCTCAGGAGGAGGGGTGAAGCTGCAAGAGCGGTCCTATGGCCTCAGGAAACACAGGACTGCCCAGCCACTTCTACCTGTTACCTTTATATTTGCCCTTTTCTTCCCCTAGTGACTGTCTTTCCTCTATGTTCTCTTGCCTTCTCTAAGTATTAAGTATAAACTGTATCTCCATCTTCCATTTCAGCTCCTTTGAGTTTGCCTTTGAGCTCTCTCGGCTGGCTCTCAAGCACAAAACCCCGGAGATTCACCTCAGATATGCTATGTACCTGGAGGATGAGGTATGGTCGTGATTCTGCCATCCTACACCCCTAACACAGTGGTTCTCAACCTCTGGTTATGACCCTCTTAGGGGTGGAACAACCCTTTCACAGTCCTCCCACATCAAATATTTACATTATGATTTATAACAGTAGCAAAATTAGAGTTATAAAGTAGCAACAAAAATAATTTTATGGCTGGGGAACAGCACCACACAAGGAACAAAGGGTTGCAGCATCAGGGAGGTTGAGAACCACTACAAACCCATCTCCTAATCGCCTGTAATGCCGGCTCCTTCTCACCATGTGCGACTTCCTATCTAGGGCAAATTTGAAGAGGCTGAAGCCGAATTCATCAGAGCTGGTAAACCCAAAGAGGCTGTCCTCATGTGAGGAGTTTCTCCATACCTTTCCCCCCTTTCACTTATGAGTGTGGAAAATGCATGCCTTAGCACATGTGTGAGGGTCAGAATTCAACTCGCAGGAGTTGGTTTTCTCCTTCTATCATGCAGGTTCTAGGATTTGAACTCAGGTCACCAGTTTTTGTGGCAAGCACATTTGCCATGTCTCCAGCCCTCACTGCAGCTTCTTTAAAGATACTGCCCCAGGGTCTTCCTTGGTCACCTTTACTTTCAAACCTAGTACAGAAGAACCCAATAACCCCCTCAGTTTATACAACTATCTCCCACTATTGAGGCATCAGTACTCAACATCTCCTGTGTCCCCTACCTTGGGCAGGTTTGTCCACAACCAGGATTGGGAGGCAGCTCAGCGCGTGGCTGAGGCCCACGATCCTGACAGCGTTGCTGAGGTACTTGTAGGGCAGGCCCGTGGGGCCTTGGAGGAGAAGGACTTTCAGAAGGCAGAAGGGCTGCTGCTTCGGGCCCAGAGACCAGGTCTGGCTCTCAGTTACTACAAGGTGAGTCACTGTGTTTGGGCCACAAAGGGAGGATCAGATGGTATGAGAGCCACAGAAATCCACACTGATTCCTGGTGCTGGAAATGGCAGGGGATGGAAAGGATAGGCAAGAAAAGGAACAGAGACATTCAAGAAGTCAGGGGTCAGGCCAGAGGAACCCCCACACGACTAATGCAGTCTGACACTCTCTGAGCAGGAGGCTGGGCTCTGGAGCGATGCTCTGCGGATCTGCAAGGACTATGTGCCCGGCCAGCTGGAGGCCTTACAGGAAGAGTATGAGCGAGAAGCTACCAAGAAGGGGGGCAGGTAAGAAGCCTTACGTCCTGCCAGTGTTGTCAGGACTTGGTGGGATGGACCACAGCACCCCTCCCCGATCCTGGCCGTTCAATACTCTCATCCCCACAGGGGTGTGGAGGGACTGGTAGAACAAGCCCGGCAGTGGGAACAGGCTGGAGAGCACAGCCGAGCTGTGGACTGCTACCTCAAAGTTCGAGACTCAGGAAACAGTGGCCTGATGGAGAAGTGCTGGATGAAGGTGAGGCTCCAGGCTCTCCCTGGCCTGGATTCCGTTAGGTCCATCCCCACTCAGCTGCCTTCACAAATATGCTTTGATCTTCCTGTAACTTAACGTCAAGTAACAGATACTACCTACCGAGTGCCTGCTGTGCGTGCTGGAGCCAAAAGAGCTGTCAGACACACCCCAGACAGCCAAGCCAAGAGAAGGCTGAGTGTGTGGAGTTCAAGGCACATGAGCTCTCTGTGGGCTGGAGTAGTCCAGAAGGTTCTCTGAGGAGGGAAGGAGGACTTGAACAGAAGCTAGAATGGCAACTTCAGACCCAGGGGCATAGGTGAAGGCCATGACCAAAGCATGGGCTCCTCCTTCAGCTCCTCCACCCAACAGCTCCTGCAAAGAAGCCTCCTCTCCAGTAGATTACACCAAGTCCAAGACAAACTATTAGTCAGAGAAGCAAAACTGATAGTGTATATGCCTGCCATGAGAAAGTGGCTCACACAGCTACCTAAGTGGGCAAGTCCCAAAGTCTTTTTGGAGGCTGGTGAGCAGGAAGCCCAGGAGAGAAAGTGGCTGCAGTTCCTGTTGAAGGCTGGGGTCCCAAGAAGAGCCAGCACTTCATTTCCAGGGTGAGGGCAGGAAAAAGCCAGTGACAGCATTTGGGCAGGAGGAGTTTTCCTAACTCAGGGTAGAGTAAGTCCTTGGCTCAGTTCGAGCCCTCCGCTGATTGGATGAAGGCCGTCTGCATTACTGAGGCCAGTCTGCTTTATAGCGTAAGTGCTAACCTCGTCCAAGCACATCCTCACAGAAAGACCCTGAGTAATGTTTGACTAGTGCCTTGAGTCCATGTCTTCCGTCATCACAGAGAAGCAAGCAATAAGTCGACCCATTTAGGATCTTTGCAGTTGGGCATGCATGTACAGTTTAAGTGATAGGCTTTGGGTCCAGGGAAATGTGGTTCTGGGAGTCCTGAGGGGTCACTGGCTCTCTAACTACTGTTGTGTTAATGCCCATGCAAGATGCCCTTAAGTTTTAAGGAACATCAAATAGGTCCCAGGAGGTGGAACAAAGAATTGAAGGGGCTGATGTTTGGCTGTGAGATTTGAGCAGACTTTAGTCAGCAAGCACTAAGCAACCGATCGATCTTTTATGCTGACTACCAAAGTAAAGTAACATGGCTGTACTTTCAGATTGGTCACGGGATGGCAATGGCCGATGGGGAGAAAGCTTGCTTTAAGCCTTGCAGGGTTTAGCAGGCCAAGAAAGCAAAGGGAAAGGGCGGGGGACTTAGTCTAGACTATAGCTAAATTGGGTCACATTAAAATTAGGGTGTGGACACCCCGCGAATTCAGAGTTAAGCAGAGCTATAACAACCATCCAGCACTATCTGCTGGGGGCACTGTGCAAGCTACAGACGTGTTATTTCAGCTTTTAATACCTAGTTTTGATTACTGCTTTAAAAAAAAGACAGTTAAAAATAATTGTAATACATTTAACTGAACATTTAAATAACTGACTTTTCGGACTGGAGAGCTGGCTCAGTGGTTTCCAGCACTGGCTACTCTTCCAGAGGACCCCAGTTATGTTTCCAGCACCCACATGGCAGCTCACAACCATCTGGAACTCCAGTGCCCTCTTCTGGCCTTCATGGGCACCAGACACACAGACAAAAATGCAGGCAAAATATACACATAACATAAAAATCAGCCAGGCATGGTGGCAATGCTTGCAGAGGCAGGTCAATCTCTTTGAGTTCAAGGCCAGGCTGGTCTACAGAGTGAATTTCAGGGTAGTTACACAGAGAAACTCTGTCTTAAAACACCCCTCAAGAAGTAAGATCTTTAAAATATTGACATCTCAACATAATACTCACTGAACTTAATATTATTGATATTTGCCAATTCTTTTTTTTTTTCTTTTTTTGCTACTGTTTTCAAAATTGAGTGAACGTCAGTCATCTGAGGCTCACAAATAGTTGCAGGTGCTCCTGCAGTCCTCATTTCAGTTTTCTTTATGCTACCAGGACAGCAAAGAAAGTGAAGAGTTGCAGTGAGCCAAGTAGATCACCACATAGGTTCAGTGGTGGTTAGCCAGAAGACCCACGGGCCAGGCGTAGGCTGGGAGGGTGGGCGGAAGATGACAAGTGTCACAAGAAACTTGGGAGCTGAGGGAGAAAGACACAAAGGCCAAGAAGCCCTATTGGCTTTGTTTCTTCTACCCATTCCCACCTTCTGTGCAACCTCTCAGGCGGCTGAGCTGTCCATCAAGTTCCTGCCTCCCCAGCGCAGTCTGGAAGTAGTTCGGGCTGTAGGTCCTCAGCTGATCAGAATTGGAAAGCACAGTGCTGTAAGTAGGGTGCCAGGGCTGACTTGAATCCATGGGCAAGGGTGGAGTGTAGGGGTGGGCCCCTTGGCAGGTGCTGCAGTGTTCTGGGGAGGCCATGGAGTCAGTTGGGAAGACAGTTTCCACCCTGATACCCACTGCGCAGGCTGCAGAGCTTTACCTGAACCTGGACCTTGTCAAAGAAGCAATCGACGCTTTCATTGAGGGCGAAGAGTGGAACAAGGCCAAGCGTGTGGCCAAAGAGCTAGACCCTCGGTAATCACTAGGAGACCCTGCGTTTAGTCCCTTTTGCAAACACCGGGGAAGAGTTCCTATGAGGAAGGTATGGTATCCCAGGACCATGAAGTTAGCAATCTCTGTACATCTTCACAGGTATGAAGACTATGTGGACCAGCACTATAAGGAGTTCCTCAAGAACCAGGGCAAAGTGGATTCGGTAAGGCTCCCAGAGTTAGGAGGCTGAATGCAGGAAGGGGCCAGAGGGTCTCAGTAGGTGGCTGAGCTCTTGCCTACCAGGCACAGGGCCCTTGGGTTCAGCCCCCAGCACCACAGAAACAAGAAGAGTAAAAGCCGAATCCCTGAAGAGGTGTGGGGCTGTCCCCTTCCTCTCCGCTCATCTGTCTTTACTGCTCCACAGCTGGTGGGTGTGGACGTAGTAGCAGCTTTGGACCTGTATGTGGAGCAGGGTCAGTGGGATAAGTGCATCGAAACAGCTACCAAGCAGGTACCCCATCTCCTTCCCATCTCCTCTTGACTCTGCCTACTTCTGAGCATCTCATCTCTTACCCCCACCAGAGAGCAGCCTTCTGTACTCCAGTCAGAACTGTCCGTGCCCTTTGCTCCATAAACAAACCCATGGCCTCTTGTCTCTGCCTGTTCTTGTTGATCCCAGCCGTAACCACGCTTTTCCTCCACTCCCAAACAGAACTACAAGATTCTGCACAAGTATGTGGCTTTGTATGCAACTCATCTGATCCGAGAAGGTGGCTGTAGCCAGGCACTGGCGCTCTATGTGCAACACGGAGCCCCTGCTAACCCACAGGTGCCAGCCCTCTTGGGATGGATGTTTCCACTAAGGAACTCCTTCTGAATCCTCTAGAGCCATCCTTTCAGTCATCTCAGAGGGGCCTGTCCTTAGACAGAGAGCATCAAGCCCAGAATCCTGTCCTGAAACAGACTCCCTGGAGGATTTACCCTTTGAAGAAACACCCAAACAGCTGTCCATGTTCTTAATAACCATGCACAGATGTGTGTGTCTAAGAGGAGTCGTGGACACCTTCACGGGTCTTGACTTCCTCCAGAATTAACATTGTTCTCCCGTGGAGAATCAAGAGTTCTCTAGACTATTAGCCTGTTAACATTGTGGCTGTACATTCACCCGCACTCAGTGTCAACAGCAGGTCGGGCGACGGGTGTTGTCTTTTCTGAGTCAGCACTCCCATAGGCCAGGCCAGCCTGAAACTCACTGTGGAACCCAGGATAAGCTTGAACTCCTGGTCCTGCTGCCACAATAGGTTTCTCATGCCTCTTCCTTGTGCGTCTGTCCCTCAGCACGGACACACACAGCTCCCTCACTTGGGTTCCCCCCCACCCCTTCCCCTGCTAGAACTTCAACATCTACAAAAGGATCTTCACAGACATAGTTAGCTCTCCTGGGACTAACAATGCTGAGGCCTACCACAGCTGGGCTGATCTTCGCGATGTCCTCTTCAACCTGGTAAGAGAGGGTCAATAATGAAATGGAAGGATGCCTTTTCCTGTCCCGAACCTGGTCTCTTCTTTAGGGGATATAAACCTTTATCTTCTCAGTTCAAATGGCTAGCAGTGACCACTCTATAACCCTCCCTGGCCTTCCTCTGATTCAAGCCTAGCTATGCACTCGTGCGTGCACTTTTCTCTAGTGTGAAAACCTGGTGAAGTCCAGCGAGGCAAACTCAGAGGCTCACGAGGAGTTTGAGGTGATGCTGCTGATCGCACATTACTACGCTACACGGTCTGCAGCCCAGAGTATTAAACAGCTGGTAAGATTGACTGCTGAGCCCTCAGTCACATGGATGCACTTTCTGCCCTATGAAGCTGAGCACGTCCCAGCTCTGGGGCTGCCACACTGCCCTCTGTGCTTTTGTCTAATCAGTCTTTAACACTTGCTGAAACGAGTTTCTTCCCATAGGGCTCTGTGCCACAGCCCTACCAGCTGCATTCTGCAGATGTCACGAGGGGTTTTATGCACCTCCTCCAAGTGCATATACTTTTAACTTACTTGGTTGTTAACTCTGTATACATTTCATGTACTTGGTCAAATTCTAGAAGTAGAAGGAACCCTGTTTATAATCCGGGCCCAGTTATCTTGTGTTGATGAAAACAACTGAGACCAGACTAGCCGAGACCTAAAACAGTTCAGAACTGCTTTCTGGTTTTCTAACTCCATGCTGCCTTAGTTACAGGCTAATCAGTCTGGGCTCAGTCACCACAGAACCAGGATCATAAACTTGGCCTTTAATCCACAGGAAACCGTAGCTGCCAGGCTTTCTGTTTCCCTCTTGCGCCACACCCAGTTACTACCTGCAGACAAGGCCTTTTATGAAGCAGGCATTGCTGCCAAGGTGAGCTCTGGGACAAGGGGAGGGTGGGGCTGAAGACACAAGGAAATCTAAAGTGGGAAGATGGAGATTTCCTTGAGCAATGCTGAGTGTGGGGTGATGCTATAGAAGACCGGCTGCCTCTTCTTGGAGTGTCCTGGCACCCAGGGAAGTAGTGGTACTCAAGCTCATGGCCATTTTCAACTTCTGTTACAGGAAGTTGGCTGGGAGAATATGGCTTTCATTTTCCTCAACCGATTTTTGGATCTGACTGATGTAAGTAGGGAGACTGTCCTGAGACCGGGAGGCTTTGCCTGTCAGGAGCTGTGCCTGTCTCATGGTTAACTGCTCTGCCACAGGCAATCGAAGAAGGGACTCTGGATGCCCTGGACCACTCAGATTTTCAGGATACAGACATTCCCTTTGAGGTGCCACTCCCAGCCAAGCAGCATGTCCCGGTAAGGGGGCAGGACGAGAAGGGAAAGGTGTCACCAGTGGGCTGGCGATGAGAAGGGAGGGTGGCTTTGGGTTGCTGTCTTTCAGTGACATCAGCCCTCACAGTTACTCCGGGAAAGCAGACTGTGTTCTTTGGATCTAAGGTGGACTATTTATAGCTGTTGTATTCACCCC
Source organism: Acomys percivali (assembly GCA_907169655.1). Lineage (NCBI taxonomy): Eukaryota > Metazoa > Chordata > Mammalia > Rodentia > Muridae > Acomys > Acomys percivali. The sequence goes on along the minus strand of OU015742.1, from coordinate 108,650,263 downwards.
GTGTGAAGCCAGTGCTACCCCTCTTTCCCAGGAGGCCCAGAGAGAAGAGGTTAGAGACTGGGTGCTCACAGTCTCAATGGACCAGAGGCTGGAGCAGGTTCTGCCCCGGGACGAGCGTGGTGTCTATGAGGCTTCCCTAGTGGCCGCGAGCACTGGAGTCCGCGCACTGCCCTGCCTCATTACAGGTACAGCGTACCCACAGCATCCCATAATCCCCTGGCAAGTAGAAAGGACGAAAAGCAGCAGCATGAGAACTTGGTTTCATCCCACTCTCTCCTCCCAGGGTCCATTATCCTTCCCGCTCTCATGCACACCCCGTCATCTTTCCATCTCCTCCACAGGTTACCCGATTCTAAGGAACAAAATTGAATTTAAGCGGCCAGGGAAGGCCGCTAACAAAGACAACTGGAACAAGTTTCTCATGGCCTTCAAGGTTAGATAGGGCGTCTTAAAGAGCAGGGAACAGCTGGGGGCGGGGGGCCCCCGGCAACAGGACTGCTTTTTTTAAAAAGCTGGTACAGATGCTGTGCCTGCTCCTGAGGACACGTAGGAGCTGATGGCCCCTGCAGGGCTCTAAGGAGTTCCTCTCCTGTTCCCCCCCTTTGCTTACAGACCTCCCACAGCCCAGTGTGCCAGGATGTGCTCAAATTCATCAGCCAGTGGTGTGGTGGGCTCCCCAGCACCAGCTTTTCTTTTCAGTGACTGGTGCAGCCAAGGTGTTTACATCTGTCCCTCATTAAAGTTCTGTAAGTAGTTGAGACTGCTGCATTCTTTGACCAACATCTCTCTACCACGGTACAGTGTCCTTTACTCTAAAAGCAACTAAGCAGGCAGAAGACAAAAACAAGTTCTTTTATTACAATTATTTATGCCACCCTAGGATCAAGGCCCTGTGGGTAGTAGAAAACACCTGCGGACTGCGCCTCCAAAGAACACCTGCCCAACAAAGAAAGCCAACCTGCATCAGCCAGCAGCAACACACCCGAGAGCTAGCCCCAGGCCCCAGGAATGCACCCGTCCCAGGGCTTTACCTGTGCTAAACCCAGGTTCTCTGTGAGGCCTGGAAATCCTGATGGTGACGGAGCAGCTGCACATTTTCCTGCCTTTTACACTCAGGAGGTTCAAGCTCTGTCAGTTCCTCCAGCTGCAGGAGAAGGGACTCAGTCACTAGGCCTTAACTGACACAGCAGCTCCTTTGCAATGTAACTAGGGTGTGGAATGCACCCTTCCTGCCCCTCTTCCTTACCTGCCCCTGCAACCCTTCCTTCCTGCAGGGCCCAATTCCCCGCAGGGTGAGTGCAGCCACACAACAGTAACCAGAAAGTGCAGCCTCGGCTGCAGACATGAACAGAGAAGGGATCCACAGCGCCAAGGCTGTATCCTAAAACCAAAAGTAACAAAGAGGACAAGGCCTTGGAATGAGGCAGAAGCAGTACACAGGGCAAAGGTGAGGACCAAAGCTTTGCGAATGGCAAGGATAAGCTCACATAAATTCTTGTGGGATCAAAGGGGCAGTCAGTGTGTCCAGGCCCTTGGTCCAGCGGTATGGAATGATCCAGCAGTCCCGGATGGCAATCAGCAATAAGACGACGGCCACCATTGGCAACAGTGAGCGACACAGCAAGGAGGAGGCCCATGGAGCAGGCAGCAGACAAGAGCAGGTTCACCAAGGCCAGCGACAGCAGGGCCCAGTGCTAGTGGGGTAGAAGACCTGGGTGAACAGCCTGTCTAAGTTTCCCAGTGACATTTCAGTTTCTCTACTTGAGGCTCCTGCCCACTGGAAGTCAGCTGAGACAGCTTCTCCACCCCTCTCACCAGTCGTGGGCGAAGAAGGTTCCTGGACGCCAAGAGGGCCACAAGTCCCACGGAAACGCTCTGTGGAAGCAACAAGCCTATGGCTTACTGGCTCTCAGCGTTCAGCCCAACCTGCCGACCTGACCTCCCTCCCTCCACGCTCACCAGCAGTCCCGAGCCCACCGAGATGACATTGGCGGTGGTATACTCCGGCGTGACCGCGCCACGAGGGTTGGCCACATGCCGTAGGACAGTCCCATGCAGCACTGCTCCCACCAGGAGGTTCACGTGGCCCACCAGGATGAGTGCGAGGCCGACGCGCATCAGCCGCCTAGGCCCTCGGGTGGCGTCTACAGAGTAGGGGGAAGGGCAGGTATCAGCCGAGCAGGGCGCGCCCCCGGCCAGCCGCGGCGTGTGGGGCCACAGGTGAGGGGGGAAGCTGTGCAACTTACCGAAGGCGCAGAGGCGGCAGTACCTCATTGTGGTCGCTCTGCCCCGTCCGCCGCCCGGCCAGCCGGCCGAGCCGAACCTGGCCTCTCCTCGCCGCCAACCTGAAGCAGGGCTTCCGCGCCGCAGCCGGGCAGCTCCACCTGGGCCCGCCCCCCGACCTGAGGCCCGGCCTCCAAGGCGCCGCCCCACCGGGCCTGCCCCGCCCCCACCTGGGCAGCAACGCACTGAGCCGCAAACAACACACGATGCTTTTAGCAAAAAGTAGACTTTATTACAGCAGCAACTGAGGCGATTCGAATGGCCCCTGGGGCCACCCCTGCAGCACCACCTTTCTCTCCTGCCCATCCGCCCCAGTGGGATTGTAGAACTCGGCTCCCCCAGTGCCCGTGGGCCTCCTGTCCACACAGGCAGGGCAGCAGGCAGCAGGGCAGCTACTAGCCCCTGCTAGAAGGTGGCTGCTGAGAAGGCCCAGGCCCACGTCTGTGCAAAACAAGTAAACAAAGTGCAGAGGGGAAGGAGAGAGGGCAGGGGGCCTGATGATGCTCAACCAGGGAGCCCCTAAAGCCCTCCTGAATAATAAGGGGAGAAGGGGCTTCACAGGGTAATACTGACTGGGGAGAAGGGACAGGAGGACTGCAGCATGTTCAGGGACAGCCACAGCTCAGATAGGGGCCTGGCTCAAGTGAGCTCTATGAGGAGACGGTGACAGCAGCTGAGTTGAGGGTGCTGTTCCTGGCAAAGTTGAACTTGTTGAGAGTCTCCTCCAGCAGAGAAGTCAGGCGGCTCTGGTCAGCCTGGGGAAGGAGCTCTGTGAGACAGGGCCGGGAGAAGGCAGGAAGGCAGCTGGGGCAGGCAGAGAAGGCAGGAACCTCACCTCACTAATGAAGCCCAGCTGCACCAGCTCAGCTGCCAAGTCTGGGATGTTCTCGTCTGACAGAAAAATAGAAAGGACACGTGAGTACAGTATGAGGAGGAGCCCTTCAGCTCTGTGAATCACCCCCATCCCTGACATGTCCCTCAAAGGTTCACAAACTGCCCTCCTTGAAAAGAAAGGAGACCCTCACTTGGCATCAGGTCACAGCTCAGGTGCCGGTTCAGTTTGTCCTCCAGCTTCAGCAGAAGTGTCAGCTAGAGAGAAGGACAATGAGAAGGAGGCTCCTCTCGCCTGCCCACCCTGTGCGGCCCTGGCCCTGCGCTTACATGGTGTTTGACTCCCTCCTCCACGGATTCGATGTTGCACTGCATCAGCACCACCTGGAACAGGGCAGGGAGGGGACCAGTCAGTCAAACTACACCTGGAAGCCCTCCCGGCCCACAGAAGAACGCGGAGGCCAGAGGGCAGAAAGGCCTTAGTTGAGATGTCTCTACCCGCCATGGCCAAGGACATAATCACACCAGAGTCCCCACCTTGCGTGTCTCCACCTCAGCTGGCTCCGGAGTAGGAGTCTTAACAGAGGGGGGCACAACAGGTGATGTCACCTCCTCCTGCTGTGGCTGCTGAGGCCGAGGCAGCCCAAAAGCTGTCAGAGGATAGATCCCATTCCTGGTAGGAGATGACATAAGTCACTCAGGCTCTGTGAAAGCCTCAGGACACCTACTTCCTCACAGAAGCCCACCTTCTCTCACCTGACATCTTCAAGGAATTTGTCTAATTCGAGGGCTGGTGACTGAGAGTACCTGCAAGGAAAAGCAAACAGATGAGAATGAGCACTCTACAGAGCCTCAGGGTGGTAGTGGCCATTGCTCTCTGAAACCCTCTCAGCTGATCACTCACAAAGTCTGAACTGGCTCTCGTCCTGGCCCTGCAGGGATTTCAGCTAGTACCGCACTGGTCTCCATGTTTTTGGTGATCTCCTCCAGAGCATTCTCTGGAATCATGTCTGGTGGGTATAATGGGGTAAAACGTTATATCAAGACAGAATTGTTTCACACTAGGCAGAGGGCGCAGGGATAAAGAATCCCTTTGGTAACTGAAGACTAAAGACCCCATGGCCATGCCAGTGATGGAAGGAAGCCCTAAGCTGGAAGAAAATTCCTAGTAATCTTTATTTAGCTTGGATTCAGTCCCAGGACCAATTCCTACTAGGGTCTAGGGGACTCACGTTGGTGTCCCACAATACAGTGAGCAGCAAGGAGTTTGAGTGAGGGCACTTCAAACAGTGCTGGGTGGAACAGAAGTTCTCTAGCTGTTGGTCTTTGAGCAGGCTCAGACTGCAGGCACTTTTGAATAAACTCCTATAGAAGAACAAGAAATTGAAGCAGGTGTCTGGCAAGACTCCATACCTGTGTAACTTTCATTACACTTAGCAAAATATTTCCTACATGCTTGGAGTTCAATACTTGTTGGGGAAACACTGATGTATTTCCCGAAAGGGCTTTAAAAATAAATGGTAATGTATAAACTTATCATTCACTGTCTTTTTAGACATTTAGTTTTTCTGAGACAGGGTCTCATTATGTGGCTTAAGCTGGCCTGGATCTCACTGTATAGCCCAGGTTGTCTTTGAACTCACAATCCTCCTGCCTCGACTCTGAAGTGCTGTGATTACAGGCATGAGACACCAAGGCTGGCTTTGGTATTACTTTTCTACTCCTCAACCACAACTTTTGTTTGTTTTTGGTTTTGGAGATAGTTTTCTACGTAGCCCTGGTTGTCCTGGAACTCACTGTAGACCAGCTGGCCTCAAACCCACAGAGATCTCCCTGCCTCTGCATCCCAAGTGCTGGGATTAAAAGTTGCCCCATCACACCTGGCTCTAGGAAACAATTCTTTAACCTCAGTACTACTATCTCAACCCCTTAGCCTGTGTGCCTAGAATCAAAATTTTCTCACAGGAAAATTGTGGTTTAGTCTTTCCTACTTAATTTTACTATTTTGCTCTTAGAACAGATTCCCGAGGTACAATAAGCCTGAAAGTGTGTGAGTCGGTTAGGGAGCGAAATTGATCTTACCCTCTGTAGTGAGTCTTCTAGTAGCTGGATGGCACTGCTGATGGCTTCCTGTGGCACATATGAGGACTCTCCATTGCCCTGAATCTCCAGCACTGCCATCTACAGTGAGAAGGAACCCAAAGGAAAAAATGAGATCTGAGAAGCAAAGCCAGTACCCCCACAGTTGCTCCCAGCATTGCCCTTTCTGTTTCTGATTTCAGGTTTTCTCTTTTTCCCTTCCCTCAGTTCTCACCTCCAGTGCACACATGCCAAAGGAGTAAATGTCCACTGCTGTTGTCACATTAGTAACTTCTAGAGAAAACACATGGTTTAGTAAGAGAGAGAATTGATTGGGGGTAAGACGTGGCAGACATACTTTAAAACAAAACAACAACAACATGTATGCAAGTATAGGAACCTAGAGTTTTGGTTGTGTTATCCTTGTATCTCAGGCTATAAAACCAAGATCTGGGGTAGCCTTGGCAGGGGCTGCTGGGGTGAGAGATAATCTTGGGATGGTGTGTCAGGGAGGGAGTAGGTGGAGGAGCAATCTGTCTGAGGGACCTTTTTTTTTTTTTTAAATAGCATAGCCTGAGACAGAGAGACAAGGCTACCTCACCTCCATACTCTGGTGCAAAGAAGTGTAGGTTCTTCTGCTCTTCCCGGCATGTCTTCACGTGATTGTTGATAGTGTCAGGAGCCACTAGGAGCAGGGAGACACCCACAATCTGACCACCACCACCAAAGCATGACCTTACTCTAGAGAGAGAGGCTCCAAAAGCCGTGTTTCTGCTGAAGTCTCCTTTCTCATACTCAACAGACAAAAACCTATCACTCTTCCAGTCCTCAGCTGTAGCCTGCATAAGAACACACCTATGCCCCCTTTCTGTAGCCTTCCGCTCTCACCTAAGTCGCTAACTCAGGAACAACAAAGCCTATACAGCAACACTGAGGGCTTTAGGCTCATCATGTAACAGTCAAAGGACAAACTTTCATTTGTGACCTGCACATCTTTTCAAAGTGTCAGATCTATCACATCCATAGGCCCATGAAAATGTTAGGTTTTATTTCATTCATCCACCCTGCAAGTAACACAAAAATACAGGCAGCTCTTCCTACTATGGGACAACTGGAGATCTCCTGAACCTAAATAAGAAAGGCAAAGTAGCATTAACATACAAGCAAGGAGCTAGCCTCTTCCTTACCCATCTATGCTGACTGAAACGCAAAACAAAACTAAAACAAAAAACAAAAACAAAACACAACTGAAGTGAATCAATACTCTGAAATCAGTTTTACTTTTTAATCCACCAAAACTTTTTAGACCCTTGTTCTAAAACCTTATTCCTCAACACCACCTACCACAGGACTGAACAAGGAACCAGGGCCAGGCCCAAGCTGGACTCACTCTGATTGTAACAATGACTACAAGTCACAGAGAATCTAGGAGCACAGTATGATTTAGGGAGCCAGCTTGATGAGGGGGATATGACTCTAAGAGGAAGTGTCCAGCCAGGCAGAATCCACAGGAAACAAGCAGGTTACAAAGGGGCAAGCAGGTGGAGGGCTGGCGGGGCAAAAGCTAAGCAGGCATAATTAGGCACGGGAAGCAGGGAACAGGCCTTGCTCCCACGACTGCATGCACTGGGCAGCCGCAGAGGGAGCAAAGCAAGCACAAACAGAGCCCCAAGAGGGGCAGAGGGAGCTCTCACCATTAGCAAAAATCCTATGAAAGACTGTTGGGAACAGAGCAGCCCGTAAGCGGGAGGGAGGAAAACAGAGAAAAGTTGTGAGCGATGGAGCAGCCAAGCCCCAGACAAATGGTAACACCACACAGACACGGCACACGGAAATGTCACTGCACACAAACACAGCAAATGAAGGCGCTCACAGCAGGCAGTCTGGAACCTCTTTGGTAGGGTTTGGCCCAAAGGGCTTGACAGACCTCATATCATCTCTTGCTCTTTCCCAGCCTCCTATCAACTTATCTGTATTATTCTGAGGTTCTTGACAAGAAGTACAGGATTGTACACCTACCCCATTTTCACTAATTGGTCTCTCCTTATGAATTACCACTACTAGCAGCCTATCTCTTATCATGAGCCCACAACTCAAAACTTGCTGTTCTCCCGTGCCTTTCACCTTACCCCCATGGTTCCCAAGTTCCCGAGGCTCCCCTGCCCAGGATCTCTCCCTCCCTCACCAGAGCCAATCTTGATGAGTCCGTTGTGCTGGATGAAGATGGTGTCACAGGTCAGGTTCCCATGGATGATGGGAGGGTCACAGGAGTGCAGGTAGCTGTGGGGGCACTGGGCTGTTAGAGGGGCCACTAGGAAATTAAGGGCAGGGGGAACCCAAGGGTTAAGATGAGCAATGGCCAGGGCTCCTCCGTGTCACCATGATAGTCTCTATACTCTGAATCTCCATTACGCCAGGTGACTTAAGTGAGCACTCAGAGAAAGAGGCCGAGACACTGGTGGTTAGAGCACTAGGAGGACCCCATAAGGGGACCTAATTGTGCCAATATGTGACTCAGAGAAACTGGGGAGAGGCAGAATAGAAAAGCAGAGTAGTGCCTTGCAAGCTGTTTAAGGAACTAACCAGGAGATACTGGGGCAAAGACTAACCAGATATTACTTACCTTAGGGCAGATAGGATCTGTGTGCACCAGCGCTTCCAAGCCTGGAAAACAGTCCGAGGATCAGCAGTAACACTTCTCTCTGCCCCTTCCTTCTCCCCTCTCTGCCCGTCCTCCTCCTCCAGGGTCTCACTATATGCCCTAGCTGTCCTGAAACTATGTAACCACACTGGCCTCAAACACAGAGACCTAACCTGCCTCTGCCTCCTGAGTCAAAGGCATATACCACCACAACAACTAGTGACGCTTCCCTCCCCTAGACTTCCCACTAGCCTTTGCCATCCCTCCCTAATTGGCTTCAGAATTTCTACCATCTTTTTAAACCCCTAAAACTATGTCTAGCTTCTTTTCTCTTTGTACCTTCTCATTCATAGTCTTATGGTTCTTTTTGGTCTTCTTCAGAAACTGCTTAAGGCTCCCAGAGGACATGTATTCTGTGATGAAAATCACCTAGGGAAGCAAAGCACTGTTAAGGCTTTATACTAGAAATTATCTCTCGCCTGGTGACTTTACACCAGATACATATTAAACTGTGTTTCTTCAACTCTCCTTTTCTTTAGTATCACTTTCTAAGGCTTAACAGCACAATGAAAACAAAGAAGCAAGCAAACATTCACTCATTCCTCCCCATCTGTGTAACTGGGAAATGCTATAGGTACCAGATAAAGTCCTACTCTTCCTGCCACGGCAGTAGACTTCAGTCCTTGTCTCAAAATGACCTAGTTTCAATGTAATGTAAACGTAAAATGAACAATAAATATAGCTGCTCTCTGGCAAAGAGTTCAGGAAATACTAGGCAAAAAAAAAAAAAAAATACAACTTACTCTGGCTTTGTTCTCTTTAACATCAGCCCAATACTTGTGAAACTTAACAATGTTAAGATGTTCCAACTGAATCAGATTATCAAACACTGCACGGACCTTTTCCTGGAGCAAGGCAGACAGGGACAACGGAGTTCACAAATCACTGTAGTAATATGAGATGCCATTCCCTACCCCTCCCCAAAGAGGACCTAACCATGAAGGCTCTTCCAGTCATTTCCCCAGCAACAACAGCTGCTTAAACACTGGTTCTAATGTCCGCAGGCCTCATCACCTACCTCTTGCAGTTTGTAGTTCTTGCGTTCAGAGAACTGTACCTCATTCCACACAACCTCCACACCTTCCTCTGTATCCATGGCCAGGTATGCACTGTCAATACCTGGTACATTACGCTGATTCACCTGAGAAGCAATTTAAGTGGAATTAGGTTACCTCAGGAGCCACCATTTTAGTATTCCATATGATCCTCTAACTCCACCCTACTACAGTCTGTTCTGTTCTTTCACCTTTTACAGTTTGCTCTCCCAAGAACCCCAGCAGCAGCACCTCACCTCTTCCCGCCTCTTCTGCCAGCACCCACACTTCAACACTTCCTGCCTCTTCTGCCGGCACTCACACTTCAACTCTTCCCGCCTCTTCTGCCGGCACCCACACCTTACCTTTTCCCACCTCACCTCTTCCCACTCACCTCTTCCTATCTCACCTCTTCCCACCTCACCTCTTCCCACCTCACCTCTTCCCACTCACCTCTTCCCGCCTCTTCTGCCAGCGCCCGCAGGGGGACTCCTCCAGGATCTCAGACTCATCCTCACTCTCCTCCTCCTCCTCAGGGGAAGCAGCTGAGGTTGCAGAAGTCACAGGAGGTGACACTGAGGTCAGGCCAGGAGCTGAGGATGAGGACTCTACCTTTGGGTCTGAGCCACTGCTGACTACTGTTTGGGACTCCCCTTCCGACATGCTGGAATGAACACTCAGCCTTCATTGGTTGAACAAAGACAGAAGACAGAGGTCAAAAACAGATCTATCATAGGTTTTTGTTTTGTTTTTTCCAAGACAGCGTTTCTCTGTGTAGCCTTGGCTGTCCTAGACTCATTTTGTAGATCAGGCTGGCCTTGAACTCACAGATACCCACCTGCCTCTGCCTACCAAGTGCTGGGATTAAAGGTGAGTGCCACCACTGGCTGGCAACTTTAACAGTCTTAACTAACTTCATCTTCAGACTCAAAAATGCATCTCTTTTGTTTCCTTTAAAGTCAGAATTACTCAGAAGATCACCCAAAAGTGCCAAACACAACACAAATGACAATATAAACCACTTTAGTCAAACACAAATGTATAGTAAAATCAGGTGCTCCATTCCATCTCAGCAAATAGTAATGCAATTAATATGTTTCCCATTGACTCCCTATGTGCCTCAATTTCCACTGTGCATACGGACATCAGAACCCATGACTCTAGACTCCAAAATGTTCCACTGAGACAGCTTTATGGGCCTACACCAACTAGCCAAAACTCCCAACTGATTCATCCTACTAGAACCCACAGTGACATTATCCATCTTCTACACATCGGCGGAAGGTACCTTTGGGCCAGGTGACTGGTAGGGGTGACTTCCAGTTCTAATGGCCTCACCTTTCTTATGATGTGTACGTGTGTAGCAAACGGGTATTGTTTAACCACATTTCTTTTCATTTACTCAATGAAATGCTTAGTAACATTTGTAGGCTATTGTAGGTCACACATTGGGCGGGTGCTTGAGATATATCAGTGAATTAAAATAAGTAAAATGCCTGTACTTAATTAGCACAAATTTTTAAAAAAATATCAAGGGGCTGGAAAGATGGCTCAGTGGTTAAGAGCACTGACTGCTCTTCCAGAGGTCCTGAGTTCAATTCCCAGCAACCACATGGTGGCTCACAACAATGTATAATGTGCTCTGATGCATACCGTATACATAATAAATCTTAAAAAAAAAAAAATCAAAGGCCTTAAGTTTCCAGTTTTCCTTTCATATTCACATTGCTCAAAGGCTCTGACTTTTCCATTTTCTGAAGCGAAGGATTTCTGTGAGTTTGAGGCTAGCCTGGTCTACACAGTGAGTTTCAGGACAGTGAGTTACTTCCTTCAGGTACAACCAATGCAAACTATAGTTTCCATAAGAAAAGTGTTAAAAACATTTCTACAGGGGCAGAGGTGCTTGAAGAAAACCCTAAGTTTTTCATTAACCCATACAAAAATAATAGGGCAAGCGCATGAACAGACTGTAAAGAATTGCAACTTGTGTGTGCGTAGGCTCAAGGGAGCGCTGTCTAGTAAGTGATACCCTGGAAAGTAAACTTGCACTCCTCAGTCAGCTCAGAATACCAGAAACCTGCAACCAACACCAACCAACCACATGATTCTCTCCCATACCCCTTTCTGCACATCGCTCCCCAACCTACGCTGCTTTACTCGAATTGGGAGATTTGTATCAAACAATGTTCTAGTTAACTCAAAGAGCAGAAAAGCACTACAGTAAAAAAAAATCTGGTAGGATATTCCCCCCACTTTAATTGTTAAGGAAAGTCCTTCCCTACCCTAGCAATTCTCCTCAGTCTTCCAAGAAAGCTATTAGTTCCGAGCTTTCCCCCCTTCCCCAGTCAAGGAGCTAAGAAAAAAGTCTGTTTCACTTAGTTCTAAGAGTAGCTACCTTCACACGATGTGCCTAAAATCGAAACAGCTAAGCGAAATTCTAGCGAGATTAAAACAGAGACACTCGTAGAATGTCAATTTAAGAAGCTGTAGCCTACGGAACCTGAAACTACTGGACCAACGACACAGACAACCACTTCAGAGCCCACTGGAAGAGAAGACAAACTGTGGCCAGTCACCCTGAAGGTACATTTCCCTCCCCAATCATGTCCCAGGGGGTAAAAAGAGAGGACTGCCTATAGATCTCCAAGCACTCCCGCTCCGGCTGCTGCGGAAACCTGTGCAACACTAGGGTCCTGCCTCAGGGCTGCTGGCAGGTTTAACAGGGATCACACGCCGGGGAGGGCTATCTCCACGCGGCCTCGAGCTACCCTGAGGGCGCACAGTACATCCACTGCAGGGCATTGTCTGTTATCTCCCAAAGTTGTCCTCCCGGCTTCCATTATTAGTTTGAAAGCCCTCTGCGCGTCATCCCGCATAGCTCGCAGCCGCAGGCCGCTCCGGGGAAACCCAAAAAGCCCTCCGAGGCCAGCAGACGTGCTTAGTCGGAGAGCAAGCGAGCTCAGCGAGGCAGGAGGCCCTCAGCACGTCAACACTCCAACAGGTCGCCGGGCCGGTG
>OU015742.1:108582486-108637919 GCA_907169655.1 Acomys percivali | reverse complement strand
GTTCCAAGAGAACGCCGGGCCGCCCCCACCCCCCCGACCCGCGCCCGCAGAATTCCGGGCCGCCGCGGCCACGCCGGAGACACCAGGAGGGAGGGCGGCGCCCTCTGGGGGCCAAGGTGGCCCCTCAGCTGCGACGGGCCGGGCAGGATCGGGCCTGACTCCCGAGGGAGCAGGGCCGCCCGTCAGCACCCGCCCGCCGCGTCCCGCCCGCCCGCGCGGCTCCGGGCGGTCGTGCCGCCCTCCCGCGAGCCCCTCCCTCCAGGGCCTCCTTCCCCGGAGCTCACCTCCCGACTCCGCGCCCGCAGCCTGCGCTTCAGCTCCAGCTCGGGTTCCGGGGCCTCGGATCGCAGCGACTCCCTCACAGCTGCGCTCCGCAGCGCAACCGAACTGCGGGCCCCGCCCTCGCGGCGTCCGGACCAACAGATGGGCGGTGCCGCACCGCCGCCAGGTTTCCATTGGACAGGGCGGCGGGGGGCGGTGCCCGCAGACGGGCGCTCTCCGGGCAGCCTCCTGCCGCGTCTCCTCCCCTTGCGGGGCGCCTGCGGACAGCTTGCCAGCGTTGTCTTCTGGTCTCCGTCCACCCTCCGCCCTGCCGAGGTGCCCCAAGTAATTCTGCCGGACGAAACGAAGGCCTTCTCCTCCTTCTTGAAAGCGCCATGACAGTCCTAATCCTCCGAAAAGACAAAAGGAACGAGAGACGCAGCCTCAATCCCGGGGACGAACCCACCCATATTCCCCATTTGAGAAGGAGACAGTGTTCGGGGCACCAATTTTTCAGAAAGCTTTTTTTTTTAATCGCTTAACATGAAAAGTAATAATTGTTGATTTGCATAACACTACCTAAACATAACCTGATTTGACCCTCATAAGGAAGAACTCGAAATTATCCAGTGATAGTTGACAAACGAGAAATTGAAACAACAAAAAAAGTTACCCATATTTAAGTTGACATGAGCCCAATATAGAAGCTGAAGTAAGATAAATCAAAACTGTCTTTGAGAAGGTATTTGGAAACAATTTAGATTGGCTGCAGATTAGTGTAAAGAAAGTACAATAGATTCTGGGTGAGCCATTGGGCTTGGAAAAGTAGAGTCAGAATCTAAGGAATGCAAATTCATGCTGCCATTATACATGTATTATCAAGGGAGAATGATATACCTGAATCTGAGAATGTCATGATCGCCAATTTCACTGTCCTTAAAGGTACTAATTAATCCGCCCTCACAGGCTCAGAAGGAAATCCTGTAGAGACTTATTTTCTCATCTGTTCACTTTAAAATGCTTATTATAAAAACTAAATTTTCATCAAGCATACCAAGGCAGATCTCTGTGAGGTCAAAGCCAACCAAGGCTACCTACATAGTTAGACCCTATCTCAAAAACAAACACCAAACTTTTTTTTTTTCACCCAGCATAGTGGTGCGTACCTGTAATCCCGTCGTTCAGTGGGCTAATGCCATGAGTTCAAGGGCAATCAGGGCAATAATGAGACCCTCTCCCCACCCCCCACCCCCAAAAATTCTGATGTGTATTATCAAACATCGTTTGGATTAAAAGATGTACTTACCTAAAATGTATAGCACAGCATTTCGAAGCTTGTTCGAAATGGAAGGATGCTGCTAGTCCTCTCCAGAGTAACCTTTTGTCCTCCCGGGCACCAAAGCAATTGGAACTTCTGAACCATGGCGAGCATTCATTAATATCTGTTCATGCTGCTTTAGTTCCCCATTATTTTCTGTCGCCACTGTCCGCCTTTGCATTGCAAGCAGCTCTTTCAAATATGCATAGAGGCTCCTTCGGCAGCTTCGTTTTCAATCATTCTCTCATTCATACCTAAAGTAAATCTCAGCCGGGCAGTGGTTGGGCTTGTCTTTAATCCCAGTACTTGGGAGGCAGAGGCAGGCGGATCTCTGTGAGTTAGAGGCCAGCCTGGTCTATAAAGCAAGATCCAGGACAGCCAAGGCTATACAGAGAAACTCTGTCTCAAAAACCAAAAAACAAAACCAAAAAAGATTTACTTATTACTAGTACAGTGTTTGCCTGCATGTGTGCCTACACGCCAGAAGAGGGCACCAGATCTCACTATAGATGGTTCTGAGCCACCTTGTACTTATTGGGAATTGAACTCAGGACCTTTGGAAGAACAGACTGTGCTCTTAACCTTTGAGCCATCTCTCCAGACCCTCATGGTATAATTTTTAACAGCTGAATAATACACCTCTGTGTAAATGTACAGCATTTTCTTTTCTTTTTTTCTTTTTCTTTTTTTCTGTTGTTGTAGTTTTGTTTTGTTTTGTTTTTTGAGACAAGGTTTCTCTGTATAGCCTTGGCTGTCCTGGAACTAGCTCTGTAGACCAGGTTGCCTTTGAACTCACAACAGTCCACCTGCCTCTGCCTCCTGAGTGCTGGCATTACAGGTATGCACCACGGTGTCCAGCATACTGCATTTTCTCTATCCATTTTGCTGTTGAGGGGCTTGTAGTGTTTTTTCCAGTCTCTGGCTATTATGAATAAAGCCACAGTAAGCATGGTTGAACAAGTGCCCTTGTGGTAGAATGGAATGTTATTTGGGTATATGCCAAAGAGTGGCATAGCTGTATCTTGAGTTAGATGGATTCCCAACATTCTGAGAAACCCCCATATTGATTTTTATAGTGGCTGTACAAGTTTGCACTCCCACCAGCAATGAAGGGGTGTTCCCCTTGCTTCATATCCTAGCTAACATAAACTATCACTTGCTAACCATTCTGGCAGGTGAAAGATGGACTCTCAAAATAGTTTTCATTTTCATTTTCCTGATGGCTAAGGATGTTAAACATTTCTTTCTTCCTTCCTTCCTTCTAATTTTTTAATTTTTAATTTTTAATTTTGGGGTTTTTTTAGGCAGGGTTTTTCTGTATATCCTTCTCTGTCCCAGACTTGCTTTGTAGACCAGGCTGGCCTTGAACTCACAGCCATCTGTCTGCCTCTGCCTCCCTGAGTTCTGGGATTAAAGGCGTGCACCACCATGCCCAGCTTTCTTTTGGTTTTCTAAAAAGACACGGTTTCTCTGTTTAACAAAGCCCTGGCTGTCCTTGACTCTTTGTAGACCAGGCTGGCCTGGAACTCACAGGGATCCACCTGCCTCTGCTTCCCTAAGTGCTGGGATTAAATGCATGTGCTTGTTGAACATTTCTTTAAATGTCTCTTGGCCGTTTGAGTTTTCCCTATTGAGAATTCTCTGTTTAGATCTGTACCCCATTTTAAATATGGATTATTTGGGTTTTGTTTGGAGGGGTTTTGTTTTGTTTTGTTTTGTTTGTTTGTTTGTCTTGTTTGGGGGTATCTAGTTTCTTGAGTTCTTCATATATTTTGGATATTAGTCCTCTATGATGTGGAATTGGTTTTTTAAGAGTCCCATTCTGACGGCTGCCTCTTTATCTGATTAACATGTCCTTTTCCTTACAGAGCTTTTCAGTTCCGTGAGGTCCCACTTACTGATCTTAGTACCAGTACTATCGGTGTTTTTTCTGTTCTGAAAGTTTTGGCCTGTGCCAATGTGTTCAAGGCTTTTCCCCACTTTCTTTTCCATCGGGTTTAATATATCTGGTTCTATGTTGAAGTCTTTAATCCACTTGGACTTGAGTTTTGTGCAGGATGATAAGTATGGATCTATTTGCATTCTTCTTCATGCAGACGTTCAGTTTGACCATCATGATTTGTTAGAGATGTTGTCTTTCTTTTTCCAGTGTATATTTCTGGTATCTTTACCAAAAGTCACGTGTCCATATGTGTGTGAATTTATAACTGGGTTTTCGATTCCACTGATGAATGCATTAAAGTTCAAGAATAGCTACGCGCTGACCACTCAAACAGCAGACTTTGATGGAAGTTTATTTGAATGTCGAACAAAAACTGGCCAGTCAGGGCCACGACCCAAATTCAGGAATCGGATGGTGACATGGTTTTTTATAAGAAAAACTGTAACCAAGTAACAAAACTATAACAGGTAACAACCAACAAAACTGTAACCAGGTAATAACCAGCTAACAAAATTACAACCAGGTGTAGGAAGCAACAGCACAGTTAGCATCATTTTGACTAACTAGACAAAGCATTTCTAACTGACCTTTAATTTGATTGGTTCGGCAGTTGAGGGACATTACAGAGTATCCAGGTAACAAAGCTTGATGAATAAAACCATAAAGATATAATCATTGCAAGGCAGAGCCTGAAAACTTGAACTTAATTTCACCTTATAATCAGATGGAGACTAAAAAAAAAAAAATGGCTACAATTATGCTATATTAAAGGCTGAAGCAGGTCTCAACAAATGTTTGTTTTTATGTGAATACCATGAGTTTTCAAAAAATTATTACTCCAGCTCTGTAGTACAACTTGAAATTGGGAATGATGAGACTTCCAGTAGCCCTTTTTTGTTCAGGATTGTTTTAGCTACCCTGGATTTTCTTTCCCCTTTTTCATATGAAGTTGAAAATTTTCAAGATCTGTAAAGAATTATGTTGGAGCTGGATGTGGTATAGCAAGCCTTTGATCCCAGCACTCAGGGGGACAGAGATAAGTGGATCTCTGTGAGTTCAAGGCCAGCCTGGTCTACAAATCAAGTCCAGAATAGCCAGGGCTCTGTTACACAGAAAAGCCCTATCCCAAAAAACCAAAAACCAAAAACCAAAAACAAAATTTAAAAATTAAGAGAATGTGTTGGAATTTTGATGGGTATTTCATTGAATCTGTAGACTGCTTTTGGTAGGATGACCGTTTTACTATGTTGATCCCACTGGTCCATCATGAGCCTGGGAGATCTGTCCATCTTCTGGTATCTTCTTCAGTTTCTTCCTTCAAAGACTTGAAGTTTTTATCATACATGTCTCTCACTTGCTTGGTTAGCATTACACCAAGATATTTTATATTTTTTGAAGCTATTGTGAACGATTTCCCCCCTAATTTCATTCTCAGTCTGTTTGTCATTTGTATAAAGGAGGGCTAATGATGTTTTGTTTTGTTTTTCAAGACAGAGTTTCTCTGTGTAGTCTTGGCTGTCCTGAACTCACTTTGTAGACCAGGCTGGCCTTGAACTCACAGCGATCTGCCTGCCTCTGCCTCCTGAGTGCTGGGATTAAAGGCATGTACCACCACTGCCGGGCTGATTTTTTAAGTTAATCTTGTATCTGTTGGGGATTCAGGAATAGCTGCACACTGACCACTCGGGCACCAGACTCAGATAAGATGGGAGTTTATAGAACACTGAGCAAAGTCTGAACAGTCAGGGATACAGTCTGGATTTGGGAATCAAGACTGTGATCCTGAGTTGTTCTCAGAATGAGTTTTTTAAGGGAAAAAGACCATAACCGAGCAGGAAGAATCTATTCTACTCCAGGTACATTGTGCCTACATAGCTGGACAAAGCATTTTAAACTGATTGGCTGGGATTTAGGAGAGGAGAACTTTGGGGGACTTTCCAGTTCTCCACCATTCCCAGAGAAAGGAGCATAGCAAGGAATTGAAGTTTAACTCTAACAGAACATACATTTATCTTTAATTGAAGCAGAACATGCATGTATCATCTATTGTTTTATTCTAAGCAGTAAGTATAAGGCTGTTTATTTTTATTTATTTATTTATTTATTTATTTATTATTACACGGGGTTTCTCTTTGTAACCCTGGCTGTGCTGGACTCGCTTGGTAGGCCAGGCTGGCCTCAAACTCACAGCAATCCACCTGTGCTGG
The DNA here is from genome assembly GCA_907169655.1 of Acomys percivali. Taxonomy (NCBI): domain Eukaryota; kingdom Metazoa; phylum Chordata; class Mammalia; order Rodentia; family Muridae; genus Acomys; species Acomys percivali. The sequence continues at coordinate 108,632,191 of OU015742.1, read as the reverse complement.
ATTAAAGGCATGTGCCACCACTGCTGGGTGTAAAAGGGTATTTTTGTGTCAGGCAGACAGAGCCTGAGAACTTAAAATGGAGATTTAAGACAAAATGGCTTCAGTTATGCTAAAGATAAAAGCAAGTATTAACAGAGGAACTACAGTTATGCTAAAAACTAAAGTAGGTTTCAACAGAGGGACTACAGTTGTGAAAAAAAAAATTAAAGCAGGCCTCAACAGTATCCAGCTACTTTGCCGAAATTGTTTTATCTACTGTAAGAGGTCTCTGGTGGAATTTTTAGGGTCACTTTTATATACTATTATATCACCTGCAAATAGCATACTTTTACTTCTTCCTTACCAATTTGTATCTTCTTGATCTCCTTCATTTTTCTTGTTGCTCTATAGAAAGCCTCAAGTACTACTATATTGAACAGATGAGAGTGTGAACAACCTTGTCTTGTCCCTGATTTTAGTGGAGTTCCTTTGAGTGTCTCTCCATTTATTTGATGTTGGCTATGGGCTTGCTGTAAATCACTTTTACTGTGCTGAGGTATGTCTCTTATATCCCTGATCTCCGCAGGATATTTTCTCTCTCTCTCTCTTTTCATGAACAAGTGTTGGATTTTGTCAAAGGCCTTTTCTGTATCTGGTGAGATGCTCATTTTACTGGTTTTCGTATATTGAATCATCCCTGAATCTCTGGGATGAAGCCTCGTTGGTCATGGTGGGTGATCTCTTCGATGAGATCTTAAATTTGGTTTCCAGGTATTTTACCGAGTATTTTAGCATCTATGTTCATAAGGGAAAGTGGTCTTAATTCTCTTTCTATGTTGAGTCTTTATGTGGTTTGGGTATCAAGGTAACTATGGTTTCATAAAATGAGTCAGGCAATGTTTCTTCTGTTTCTGTTTGTGGAATAATTTGAGGAGTATTAGTGTTAGCTCTTCTTGGAAAGTATGTTTGGATTCTGCACTAGATAAAAACATCTAGCCAAGCCAGGAGGTGGTGGCGCATGCTTTTAATCCCAGCACTTGGAAGGCAGAGGCAAGTGGATCTCTGTGAATTTGAGGCCAGCCTGGACTACAGAGCAAGTTCCAGGACAGCCAGAGCTGTTACACAGAGAAACCTTGTCTTGGAAAAAACAAAAACAAACCAAAACAAACAAACATATGCATGTGTGCACACACACACACACACACACACACACACACACACACACCAAAAAACAACAAACAAAAAACAAATAAACAACAACAAAAATCTAGCCATGAGGCTTTTCTTGGTTAGTAGTCTTTTTAATGCCTACTTCTATTTCACTATTTAAATTATTTATCCAATTTTTATTTAACTTTGGTAAGTGGTACTCCTTGAGAAAATTATTCATTTCTTTTATATTTTCCAATGTTGTGGGAAATCTATGAGTCTCTGGATTTCCTTGGTGTCTGTTATATCCTCCTTTTTATTTCTGATTTTCTTAATTTGGATATTCTCTCTCTGCCTTTTACTTAGTTTGGTTTAGTATACCTGTTAGCTCCAGGATTTCTCTGTCTAGATTTTGTCTGGATGACCTGTCCATTTGTGAGATTGGGGTAGTGAAGTCTCTTACTATCAGTGTATGTGTGGTCAATGTGTGATTTAAGCTGAGGTAGCATTGATACCCTTGTGTTTGGGGCATGAATATTAAAAATTGAGATCTGGTGCCCTATTCTGGTGTGCAGGCATAACACTTTATGTATAATAAATAAATCTTTTTTAAAAACTGAAATGTGATCTTGGTGGACTTTTCCTTTGATGGGTATGTAGTATCCTTCCCCATCTCTTTTGATTAGTTTTGGATTGAAGTCTATTTTGTTGGATATTAAAGTGGCTTATTACGTCCATTTGTTTGGAATATCTTTTTCCAAACCTTTACCCTGAGGTAATGTTTATCCTTGATGTTGAGGTGTGTTCCCTGCATGCATGCAGCAGAAGGATGGATCCTTGGTTGTTGTTGTTGTTTTTCTTTCTTCCATTCTTTTAGTCTATGTCTTTTTATTGGGACATTGAGACCATTGATGTTGAGAGATATCAATGAGCAGTGTTTGTTGATAACTGTTATTGTGTAGTTTTGATGGTGGCATGTGTGACCATGTATGTGTGCTTACCTTCTTTTGATTTTGGTAGTGTGAGATACATCCTTTGTTTTCATGGATGTATTTAACCTTCTTAGGTTAGAGCTTTCCTTCTAGACTTTCTGAAGGGCTGGATTTGGAGATAAGTGTTGTTCAAATTTGACTTTATCATGGACTAGCTTATTTTCTCCATCTATAGTGATTGAAAGTTTTGCTGGGTTGTAGTGGATGTAAACATGTTTTAGTTTCGTTCCCAAGTGTGAGATGTGAAACAGATTTGTATGAGGGTGTGTAGTGTTTGTCAAATGGAAACAAACTTGTGAAAGAACATATGATGTTTATCCACTAGAAGAGGAACTGCCTCTTGCAGGGGCATGGTCTTTGCCAACTGATAAACATCCCAGTGCAGACTCTGAGCGTCAAACCAGACTTGGGTTTTGGTTTTGGCATTGCTTCCCATCATTTGGCGGTTTGTCGATCCACTTCGAGATGCTCCAGAGAATGCTTCAAGATTCTGGGTTTGGTTGCTGCTCCGGGTTCCAGCTGCTGTGGTTGTGGTTACTTTTGCTGAGTTGCTGGTTTGCTGTTTAAGGAGTCCTCTGGAATTGTGAAGATGAAGAGTAGAATCTGCCCAGGGACTGAGTCTAACAAGGTCTAATTCTCTTATCCCCATTAACCTCTTTTCTCTCTTATCCAGGGTAGGTGGGTTGTAAGGGAGGTATAGACATTAAAGAACCCCAAATAAAGTAGGTTTGGAAAAGTTCAAAGCCAACACTGGGTATAGTAGTCTGGGCTAGCATCTGTGGTCTCTTAGAGTCTGCAGCACATCTGTCCAGGTCCCTCTGGCTTTTAGAGTCTCCATTGAGAAGTCAGATGTAATTCTCTCACCTCCCCCTACCACCAGAGACAGGATTTCTCTGTGTAACAGCTCTGGCTGTCCTGGAACTGCTCTGTAGACCAGGCTGGCCTTGAACTTACAGAGATCCCCCTGCCTCTGCCTCCTCAGTGCTGGGATTAAAGGCATGTACCACCACGCCTGGCTACCAATAAATAATCTTAATTGTAGTTTTATTAGATACTAATTTAGTTAATTATAGAAATAAGCTTTATTTAATCTCATATATGATCTCAAGGTAAAGCAGATAGTACATAGCTAGAAATAAGCAATGTTTGTCTATTTAGATATACTGAGATAGATAGGTGGTCTTCAAACACTTCAGAGATCTATAGAGTATGAAATTTAAAGATGTTTTAATAATAAAAGGCTTTTCTGACAGATTCTGCTCCTGGCAGAATCCCTTAATCTACTTCAAAGAAGGTGATGGGCATCAAGAAACAAATTGTGGCAAGAAAGCCACCGAACAAAAAAATTGTCCTTACTTCATCTGCTGACAGCAGTTTGGACACAACTGTTGACAAGCAGGACACTGGGAAATTGACTGACCAACATTGCAGAGACTAATTAGGCTAGTCCTTCAAAATTCCTGCTTCACAGAAAAGTCTGTCATGTACTCTGGGCTGGTAGTCTGAAGACTGGGTGCCCCAATGGTACAGGAAACCCTTTGGTGACTATCCAGGCAGTCAGGTGTCTCTGTCATGTCTATAGTCTGGAGCTGCTTGTTCTACACTACCTACATATAAAGGCAGACCTATTAGGTTACACCTGACAGCCAGGTGCTAGACTAGTAGAGTCAATAAATAACCTTTCATCCTAACTCTCCCCCGTTTTCGTTTATCATTCCCTTTCCCCCTCTTTCCCCTAATACTAGATAGGAGAGGAGAAAGAAGGATAGAGGGAAGAAAGAGATGCTTGACTTTAACCTTTACTTTGTTCCTCCCTGACCATGACCAGTAGCAATGTGTAATCACCACCCCCCAGATGCCAACAAACATCCATAATCCACCAAATGACCAACAACACCCACCCACCTCTTGGGAATGGGGCTGTCCTGTGCTTAAAATTACTTCTTGCTGTCTGGGGGCAAAGACATCTTTTGGGCACCCTAAGAAAATTGGGATATTGGACAAGGGTTGGAAGAGCTAGCTGTATCTTTTTCTGTCCCGTCTCTGTGGGATTGATCATCTGGGCTAGCCCTTTTGAAGTTGACCTGGATGCAAATTCTTGAGAAAACAGTAACTCAGTCAGTCTGTGAGGCTGAATCACCTGAGCTAATTGCTTTGTCTTCATTGTTATCTCGTCTTTTTTCTTTTTTCTTTTTTTTTTTTTTTAAGATTTATTTATTTATTGTGTATACAGTGTACAACTGCAGGCCAGAAGAGGGCACCAGATCTCACTATAGATGGTTGTGAGCCACCATGTGGTTGCTGGGAATTGAACTCAGGACCTCTGGAAGAGCAGACAGTGCACTTAACCTCTGAGCCATCTCTCCAGCCCTGTTATCTGGTCTTTAGCTCTGAAAATAAACAAACTTTTAAAGGTAATATTATAGGTATATTTCTGTATTAATGTGTGTGTGTGTGTGTGTGTGTGTGTGTGTGTAATATGCAAGGTGCACAAATCAGCTAAAGGTGACTTTCTGCTCTATGGTTGAGCAGGTGAAAGCCATCTATCAACTTTATAAGTCCATTTGGACTGTAGTATAAATCTCCATCCATGCTATCTGAAAGGATGGCATGTCAAAGAGACCAGGTAGACAATAATATTCATTTGCTATGTGAAGACATTCATATCTTAGCTAGGAAGAGGTCTTCTCTGGTCAAATCTAATCTTTATAAGTTTTGTTGGTAGCTATGTTTTTTTTCACTCCCTGTAGATAAATAAACAAAACCACATCGTCCCCATCTCAAAACTATTGCAGGTTTCCATTCTGATGTCAGCATATTCTTATAGTATAATAATTTGGGTCTCTGATCATTAACCATTGATTGCTAAAACACACATTTTTCAGTACTCATAAATGTTCCTGTTCTTTCTTCTGGAGTAGGGAAATGGTAATAGCTGAGCAATTCTATTCCTTACATTAATTTGTATCTCCTTTTTTTACATATGCCATAGTTTTAATTTCTTCCTTATAATCCCCATCTATAATGCCGGGATGTGCAATGATCCTTGAGAAGCTAATCCACTTCTTCCCATGATCATCCCTACTGTCTCTCAAGATAAAGGACCATGATCACCAGTGGTTATTTTGTAACATTCACCTTTCGGGGATAGTGTAAGAGGGTTATCTGTGGCCAAAAGCCGCATTGCCGTCAGTAGTGTACATGAGATCAGCAATACTTAGTTTCGGTTTCCCTGCGAAAGGAAAATGGCTTGCTTTTTTTTTTTTTTTTTTTTTTTTGCTGTGGGGCAAGAGGCAAGAAGTTACCTTGTGTGTGTCCCTTTTGGACCTGCAGTCACTAGTCAAATGACTCCCTTTACCACAGGCTATGCAAACTCCAGGTAGCCTGGACATTCCATTGCAGCCAGAAACTGTTAGTGTCTATGAGTGAAAGTGCGGTATTTCCCAGATTTAACACACTTGCCATTTTAAGCTCTGAAGTTTTTAACCTTATCATTTCTTTGTAAATGGCCAAACTCACCACAATTAAAGTAGCAGGTATTTTGATATCTGAGACCTAGTTATGGCTTGTTCTATGATACTAGCATGATACTCCTGAGAGCCAGTATCAGATGTCTCTTATCCATTCATCTATTGGTGTTGTTTATGCCTTTAATGGTCTAATTACTCTCTTACATTCAGTATTTACATTTGCAAATGACAAGGTCTTTATCAACACTCGTCTGGCATCAGGGTTTGATACAGCTTTATTTACAGCTGAAGCCAATCTCTTTAAGAAGTCTGTGAAGGCTTCTCCAGAGCTTTGTGTTATCTTAGTAAGTGAGGTGGATCTTTTCCTGGGCTGTTCAACTATATCCCAAGCTCTTGCAACTGCTATGAGACATTGTTTTATGACTACATCATCAGATCATATTTGTTCTTGTAGGTCAGCATACGGCCCTTCACCAAACAAGTGATCTTTAACAACATTTATGATCCCCCTTGCTATATGTTGTTGTTCTGTTTTCATGGCTTTTCCCTCCACCATGATAACTATTGTAATTGCTGACTAGCTTCCAGCACAGCTGACATCAATCCCTTACAATCTTAGGGAATAAGTCTATTTTGATTAGCCCAATTACTTAATGTTTGTTTAACGAATGGAGAAGGCATTCCATATAACACAATCGACTCTTTAAAACATTTTAGAACTAACATTTCTATTGGATGCCATGGTATCTCATCGTATTCATGATCAATATCACTGGCAGGCATATGCTGCACAGTTACTGGGAAGACTGACGGCGACTTTGTAGTCCCAGGCAACTCCTCTGCCTATCTCTGTCCTGAGTGCTAGGGTTAAAAGTGTATGCCACCACACATCACCTGTTTTGGTTTTTGAGACATAGTCTTGTCATGTAGCCCAGATGTATCGTTGAGCTTGAGCCTAGTCTGGTTTACATAGTGAGTTTCAGGACAGCCAGGGCTACACAGAGAAAACCTGTCTCAAAAGGGGGAGAGGGAGAAGGAAGGAAAACGGAAGAAGGAATAGGGAGAGGAGGATGAAGGAGGAAGAGGAAAAAGAAGAAAGAAAGAAAGAAAGAAAGAAAGAAAGAAAGAAAGAAAAAGAAGAAGAAAAGAAGAAACAAAACCCATACACACAAAAACAAATCAAGAAGCCAGACACAGTGATGCCTATAATCCCAGCACCTGGGGGGTAGAGGCAGGAGGACCTCTGTGAATTTGAGGCCAGCCTGGTCTACAAAGTAAGTCTAGGACAGCCACGGCTACACAAAGAAACCCTGTCTTGAAAAACTAAAACAAACTATCAAACAAAACAACAAATAGTTTCACTTTGGGATCTGTGTGTGTATATGTTTAAATTATTTATTTACTATATATACAGTACTCTGTCTACATGTAGGCCTGCACCCAGAAGAGGGCATCAGATCACATTATAGATGGTTGTGAGCCACCATGTGGTTGCTAGGAATTGAACTCAGGACCTCTGGAAGAGCACATGGTGCTCTTAACCACTGAGCCATCTCTCCAGGCCCCTGCCCTGTTTTTTCAGGTTGGTAGCCAGGTACAGAGGAAACCAAGATGAAGCATGTGAAAACAAAGTCTTTACTAAATGTGGTGGTGCACACTTGTCACCCCAGTACTTTGGAGGAAAGAGGATCAGCTTTTTAAGGCCAGTCTCAGATATGCAGTAAGTCCTACAGCAAGGGTTAGATGAGATGTGCAAACAAAAGAATAGAAGAAAGGTGGTTGTATTCCGAGGTTCTGGAGAAGCAGTCCTTCATGTCTTACAGTCTCATGGAGCAAGAAAGCACCCATTTGTGTCAGGTGAGAGAACAGCAGAAACACAAAGCATAGACCCAAAGCTTTAGTGGCATTCTGAGGGAAAGGCAAGGCAGGCAGAGCCTGTAGGCTATGCTCTAGGAGTGGTCCCTTCGTGCTGAGGACAACAAGGGAAGAGGATAGTGCCACCACCCTGTAAGGAACTGATAGAGGAGGTTCAGCTCTGGATTGGTCAATTTGTATATTAAAGGGCATGCTGTTGGCTGAGTTCTTTTACTGCCTGTAAGGACTGGCTAGCGCCTGGTGGGGCTATCTCAATAGAAAGACTTTGAAGTTCCCAAAACACCATAATACACAGAAACTTCAAACATATAAATACATGCATACACATTGAGACTGTACATATATATGTGTGTGTGTATATATATGTATATACATACACACACACACATATATATATATGATAGATAGAACAAGAGAACAAAGAAGAATCTAGATTGTCCAAGGCCTCAGATACAGACTCTTCCCTAGCTCTTCCAATAACTTCAAAAGTTTTGTATTCCTTCTTAGCTTTAAAATCTATCTGTCTCTGGTTTCTGCCTTTCAGTGTCCATCTTTCTGTCTCTGTCTTTCTCTGTGTGTGCATATTTATGCATATGGAGGTCAGGGACATCCATTGTGTCATTCTTCAGGCACCAAGTAGACTAGGCCAGTCAGCAAGCCTCCAGGGATCTGCCCTTCTCCACCTCCTATCCCGCCACGCATCTCATCGCTGCGTCTGGCTTTTCTTCATATCTGCATTTGGTTCTAATGCTTGTGGGGCAAGCGCTTTACTGAGACAGAATCTCAGAATGGACCTGTTAGAGGTAGCAGAGGAGGACCTTGAACCTGTGGTCCTGCCTCCATCTTCCTAGTGCACTCACTCCATGTCCAGTTTTATGTTTGCCAAGACTCTGTGCATCTTATGGAAGGACTCTGCCAGTATCTTGTCCCTGAAGTGTCCCTCCCTGAGTCAACTTTTCACCTTGATTTACTCCAAGAAGGAACATACTAACAAAACTGCTAGGTATTAAAATTTTGTTTTAACTTATCATGTTTCAACATGTGACAGATCATGTGCTTTGCATGTATAGCCATCAGTTCAATCCCCAATACTAGCAACAATGCTGCTAGGTTTCCACTATAACATTTTTATGAGTAATGGTAGATCTTCAGCTGTGAAATACACAAAGAAGGTCAAAACCCAAGAAAAGTCTGAAAGATAACAAGCTTGGAAGATGTGCTTGCCAGCTTTCACTCTTTTCTCACTCTGCATTCCCTTAACATCTTTCCTATTCAGATTGCTTTTTCAATCTGCAATCTGTTGCCTTTTGAAGGTCTTGTGTTTCCAAGGCACCTTGAAAATTTTTATATTTGAAAATATATTATATTAAACAAAGCAATTTTTTTACCAAATGGACTAACACATTTTTGAGTGGTCTTGTGTTTACATTTACAATGGAACTGGTCTCATACTGAAGCAATATTGTCTGCACTGAGGGCCCTTGAATTCCAAAGATCTGCAAATATATGTAAGGAGCTCACAATTACCTCCCCCCACATAGCCCATGTTTTGTTTTTTCAGTGCTGAGCACTGAACCTGGCCCTCATGTTCCATAGCACTCTCCCACTTAGCTGCACCCCTAGTCCCTCATTGTTTGTGTGTGAAAGACCATGGCCTAAAGCACCTTTGTCTTTTAAAGCACTTTTTTCTTCCAGGAGAGCCAAATGGAAAGAAACAGTTTTTAAAGTGATTGACGTTTGGCAGTTTCTTTAGTATTCAACCAATTTGAAATATATGGCCACAAGAAAGTCTAAGCAACCTAGTGATCCTTGGCTGTGTTGCTGTAGTTTTCAAGTACAAGTTCTATTCACAACCACTGAGTCCCATGTCTTTATTCTTTGCTGCCTCTTAAGCCTTTGCTATTGAACAAACATGCAGTATACGTTTGAGACTCTCATTCAGGCTAGCCCCTCAACCACACATGCAGGAACGGGTTCTACCACTAGTTTGTTTGCTTGGTTGTTTCTGAGACAGGGTTTCTCTGTGTAGCCTTGGCTATCCTTGTCTTACTTTGTACTCAGAGATCTGCCTGTTTCTGCCTCCCAAGAGTGTTGGGACTAAAAGTGTGAGCTGCCACACCTGGCTTATCAGTTTATACTTTTAAAAAGTCAAAGTTGGAACTGGTGGTTCAAGTCAGTGATCCCAGCAGTTGGGTGTCGGGAAGGATGAATAGGAATTCAAGGTCATTTCTGTTACATAGTGTTCAAGGCCAGCCTAGGATTCATGAGACTCTCAAAAACAAAATCAAAATAAAAAACAAAAAAGAAAGCCAAAAGATACAATTTGTTCCCTGTCTCAAAAAACCAACAAAACAAAACAAAACAAAAAACAAAAACAAAACAAAACTGTTAGTCCTTATGAAGGTTAGGGAGGAATAGGAATTATTCATACATATACTCCAAGCACTTGCCACTGTGGTGATCCTCAGGCCATTTCTCTCCCCCCTCCCCACATCCTCTTCAACTGAAACCCTCGTCCCTGGCTCAGCTGTCAAACCTTGCTCCACCTCCTCTCCAGGAAGTCCCGCCTTCCCCTTCCTGTCCCTCTGCCCAGCTTATTGGCTAAACAACGCTTTATTGACAGTTGTTACATCCATTCAAGACATTCCTCCACAATTCCCCTTTTTAGTCTAATTAAAAAAAAAAACTTTACCTACACATTTATATTATTAGATCAATATACAATATACACACACAAGAACCACAAAGCAATCGGTGTATTCTTGTTATACTCATAATGTTTTGCTGTCATCAACCCCATCAGAGACTTGAGAAGGAATAAAATTAATTAGCTGAGTAAATAGGAAGTGCAAGTTAACAGTTTTCAAAATGAAAAAAATGACAGACACCTCACTTCCTGAACAGCTTTCTAACACTTTGGAGCATCATCTTCAGCCTTCTGGCCCAATATATCTGACAGACATGTTAGTGAAGCAGGGACTATTGAGGACTTGCCTACCCTGTCTTGGCAGAGTTTGGCTGTCAACTCTACCTGCTTCCAAGCTTGCCCATTTCAGGCAGAATTCTGTCTGTGGCAGAAATCAATGATATTTTTGCCCAGTGGCTGGTTTGCCACACCTGAAGCCACCTCCATAAGGAGGTTCCTCGATGCTCATTACCTTCTTTGAGGCAGCTGGGGTGTTGCCAGGAGTCAACCTGTCTCATTTTCAAAGAATCTTCAAAACAAATAAAACTTCCTTAAATGTCATATTCTGTAGGTCTCTGAGGTTTTTGAAGACCTTATCTAAATGTTTTACCTTATCTATTAAACCTAGGATGTATAGTCTTGTGATAAAATTGAATAGTACAATGAATTAAAAATAAACTTATTTTAAATCAATATCTAATATTCTATACCAATAAATTAAAAATAGCCTTGTGAGTAACAATTAAGGCCTTAAGTTGAAGAGTAGGTTCAATAATCTACCTTTTGTCTTATCCTTCCTATATTCTCACAGAAAAATCCCTGAGTCCAACCTCGTTCTCTCTGAACAAAACTAATAGTAACACAACCAATTCCCAATGAAGATAAACATCCATAGCCCAGAACCTTACCCAACCTCCCTTTAAGGGAAATGGGATGGCATTCTCTTTTTAAGGCTTCTTCAGGCTGATGGGAGGAATCATACCTATGCAGGGGCCCAAATAAAACTAAGAAAATGGTTAAACAAGCTAGAGATAGCATTTGTGGTCCAGTCTCTAAATGTTGAGAAATTCAGGTTTAATGAAAGTTCTGTGTGGAACAGTCTGAAATGCTGGACCAATTGGAATCAGGAGCTTTCTTCAAAGCTGTCCTGGGAGATATTCTGTTCTGATGACGAACAGCAACCGAAGCACTTGTGGATGGAACACAAAGAATGCAGGATGTCAGCATCTCAGCATGCTGGAGGATGAATCCTGTCAGGTCTGATCCAGCATCAGTGTCTGGTACTTTGTTCTGAAAGTATATAATTTCTCACAAGCATTTCACAGTTCTAAAACTATAAGTGCCTAAGGTGTGCAGGATGCACAGAACAGTCAAGGCTAGTGCTGTAGTTTGAATTCATGTACATATAGGCTGACTTAAGTTAGCAGTCTCCTTTACACCCAGGTCTGTTTTATTTTGACCTCTTTCAAAGAGGAAGTATAATATCACCATTACCAAAGAACATACAATCATTATTTAATTGAAAATAAAACAAGATTGTATAGTTCTAAATGTCCTTCTCTAGGCTCTGTGGCGCCTGATGCATGGACAGGACATTACCTGTCTCCCGAGAAAATGTATCCTGTTTTAGAGACAAGCCAGTTGCCCTGGAAGAAGAGGCATTAAGGCTTAAATAAACTTATGCATACCCTAGGCATCTTGTACCTGGGTTTTTACATTTGTTGTAGGTGCTTTTTGTCTCACCGCTTCTCTCCATAGGGGTGGACACTTCCACCTTTTAAACTAACTGTCCTTCTCTAGGCTCTATGGCACCCGATGGGTAGGCCAGGCCATTACCTGTCTCCTGGGAAAATGTATCCCGTTTTAGAGACAAGCGGTTGCCCTGAGCAAAGGAGAAGGCATTAAGGCTACCCTTTTAAGTATATGAATTTTAGCCTTTGAGTTTTGGGGCTCTAACTAGGCTGACCTGTACTTTGTCACCTGCAAGTCCTTGGTGTCTTTTGCATCTGTCCACTGTGAAAGTAGCTCATGTTTAGAGGCATAAGCTGGCTGCAGAGCACTGACACTTTAACTCTGCATTTGCATGTCTGTTTAAATCGTAGGCTGTTTTTACAAGTAATTTATCATCAGGGGGTCACACCCTGTGGAGACCAGGCAGGTCCAGAACTCACAGAGATCCACCTGCCTTTTTCTCCACTGTGTTAAGAGTAAGGGTGTGTGCCACCACCGCCCTGCACAAATATTTCACCTCAATTCCTGTCAAAATCTACAAAAATTTCAAGTAATATTCAAGAGTTAACAAAAAAATTCTAAGTCTTGGGTCAGTTGTGCCAATTTAGGCTTCAGTAATCGAAGCCCTGCCCACCATTCTTTTGAATTTAGTTATTGTTTTGTTTTGGAGACAGGGTTTCTCTGTGTAGCCTTGGCTGTCCTGGACTCCCTTTGTAGACCAGGCTGGCCTCGAACTCACAGCGACCCGCCTGCCTCTGCCTCCCAAGTGCTAGGATTAAAGGCGTGTGCCATCAGCTGGCTGAATTTAGTTATTTTTAATCCGCATAGGTGGACCCTTTCCAGAGAGAGCTGACAAACACCTTGCTGCTAATAAGTTCTGAATTCCAGCTGCTATTAATTCTATGGAAAAGAACTTGGTTCCTTTTCCCTTCTCATTGTTGGTAACAGCCTGGCATCTCTCAGCTTTCTGCTTTTCTCCCTGAACAACAAAAGGCAAGAAAAGGCCAAAAAGGATCCAGGATCCTTGTGCCATAGAGTCTTGGAGAGAAACCATAGCAGTCTATTCTCCCCACCAAACCATAACAAAGTATCCTTTTTCAAGGGTGTGGATACACTAAATACTGTTGAGTACCAGTTTGTTAGAGTAAAATGTATTGGTTCAACCTAAAATGGCTAATAAATGACAGAGTCTGAAGTGTACCTTAAAGCTGCCAGCACCAGGCTGGGCAGAATCTAAACTGATACAAATCTATTCCTAAAACTACTCTAAACCTCATATCATACATATGCCCCAAGCACTTGCCACTATGGTGATCCTCAGGCCATTTCTAATACTCACACTCCCCCCACCATCCTCCTCAACTGTAAACCCTCTTCCCCTTCTCAACTGTCAAATCTTGCTCCACCCCCTCTCCAGGAAGTCCCGCCTTCCCCTTCCTGTCCTTCTGCCCAACTTATTGGCTAAACAGCACTTTATTGACAGTTGTTACATCCATTCAAGATATTCCTCTACAAAACCCTGTCTTGAAAAACCAAAACAAGGCCGGGCGTGGTGGCGCATGCCTTTAATCCCAGCACTCAGGAGGCAGAGGCAGGCGGATCACTGCGAGTTCCAGGCCATCCTGGTCTACAAAGTGAGTCCAGGACAGCCAAGGCTACACAGAGAAACCCTGTCTCGAAAAAACAAATAAACAAACAAAAAGAAAAACCAAAACAACCAGATCGCTGTGAGTTCGAGGCCAGCCTGGTCTACAAAAAGCATGTCCAGGACAACCAAGGGTTACACAGAGAAACCCTGTCTCAAAAAAAACTTTAAAAAGCTGGGCGTGTGGCTCACACCTTTAATCCTAGCACTTGGGAGGCCAAGGCAGACGGGTCTCTATGAGTTCAGGACAGCCAAGGCTACACAGAGAAATCCTGTCTCAAAAAACAAAACAAACAAAAAATCTTGAAGAGCCTGTTGAAGAAATCACAGATAGTACATGATATACATGATAAAACCCATGCCCCTTTCAGAAGTCTTTTATCTTTCTGTGTTTCTTATTTTTATACAAGGTCTCCTGTAGACCTGGGAAGACTAGAACTTGCTATGTAGCCAAGGATGACCTTGAGCTCCTGCTCCAGTTGCACCAAGTGCTAGGACTATGTCACACTGCTGTCTTCAGTGTCCTGTTTTAGGAAACCAAACCCAAGAAATGCTCCCCCAGTACCACCTTTTCAGCGAGCTCATTGAGGCTCATGACAACCTGCAGGCCTCATTCAAGTCCACCCTCAAGGCCTAACCCCAACCCAGAATGTTCCTTATTTTTATATGGAACTATCACCTTACATAGGACAATTTCTTCCCAACTAGTGCACTTAGCCAAACCAAATCATTTTCTGTTGATGGAACCATCTAATTTTGTCATCTGAAGTCAAAGCTTCGGTGCAATTTATGAACTCAACACTTAAATATCATTTAGCGCACACTGTATGCTAGGGACAATGGGGTCAGGAAAGACAAATGGGGATTCAAACTAATGCAAGGGTTATCAGGGAACCGGAAATAGTTCTAGTGGAAGAGAAAGCATAGCTTCCGGAGCACAAGGAGGCTAAATGCTGAGCCACTGAGTCATTAGCGAAATGAAGACATTCTAGAACCCACTGGAGAAAAGGGCTGTGGAGAGGACCAACTCTAGTGATTTCTGGTAATTAAGGTGTTTAGACTGAGAAGCCATATAATTCTGGGATTCACTTATCATTTGAGAGAGGATTGCACTCTGTAGCCCAGGTTGGCCTGAAACCTGGAATATTTGATCTTCTTGCCTCAGACTCTCAAGTATTTGAATTACTGGAATTACTGACATGAGGTATAATGCAGGGCTTAAAAAAAAAAAAAAAAAGTATAGTGTTCTGCCTGCATGTACACCTGCAGTCCAGAAGAGGGCACCAGACCTCATTATAGATGGTTGTGAGCCACCATGTGCTTGCTGGGAATTGAACTCAGGACCTCTGGAAGAACAATCAGTGTTCTTAACCACTGAGTCATCTCTCCAACCCTAATACTGGGCTTTTAACTTAAAATTTATGTATATGTGTGTTTTGCCTGCATGCATGTTTGTGTTACACTTGCATGTCTGGTGCCAGAAGAGGGCGTCTAATCCTCTGGAGCTGGAGTTAAAGACTGCCATGTGGATGCTGGAATTGAAACCGGCTTACGTGGAAGAGCAGCCAGCGTTCTTAGCCGTCTCTCCAGCACCTTCCCCCTTCTCTTTTCAATGAGTTGATTTTTTTTCTTTTTCTTTTTTTTTTTTATTTTTTGGTTTTTCGAGACAGGGTTTCTCTGTATAGCCTTGGCCATCCTGGACTCACTTTGTAGACCAGGCTGGCCTTGAACTCACAGCGATCCGCCTGCCTCTGCCTCCCGAGTGCTGGGGTTAAAGGCGTGCGCCACCACGCCCGGCCTAAGTTGATTTTTTTATACTTTGGAGGAATTTCTCCTTTCCCTTACATCCAGTCTGTATAATAAAAAGAATCTGCTGGATTGTCTGTCCTTCCATTCCCACCCCAGTCCCATGCCATAGCGTTCAGGTTAAGGGCATTCTAACCAATTACAGCAGCCACAGAATCAGCCCAACTATCACCAGAAACGCCTGCACCAGCGGGACAATGACGTCCACAGTACCCATCTTGATGCTTGGGGTCATCGCTAGAGGCCACCCAGCTTCCTCAATAAGCCTTCCCAACGTAGTTTACTGTCCTCAGTCCTCCAGCCTTGTAACCGTATGCCCTTCTCCCGCAGTTAAACGCCGTCCTCAGGCACCTACAACTGGCGAGAAGGGGCTTGTTCCCGCCTCTTTGCTCTCGTCTCACCCAGCCAACTGCACCAGGCGTTTCTACCCTGTATTAATTCGAAAAATTTCACAGACCTAGGTATCCGTTTTCCTTTGTCAGTACAGGCCTCACAGAGCCCGGCCAAATACCGCGGAAGCGCAGAACGATAGTCAACTTTAATTGTCTGAATCTGAGGGCGTGTGGAGGGAGAGAGAGGGACAGGGCTTACAACACCGCAGGACACGACTGGACGCTCCGGGTCCCACACAAAAGAGATTTCAGGCCAAAAAAAAAAAAAAAAAAAAAAAGCTGAGGCCAGAGACTCGGAGTAAGGCAGGGTCAGCATGGAGATGGCTGCACGACCCCGCCGCTCCCTCCGGACCCGGCGGTTGGTGGGCGTGGCGATCAGTCTCGCGGGAGCGGCAGTTGGGCGGGCCGTTGTCCCCGAGGGCGGGGCGAGTTGCTAAGGAAATGACCGCCCGCAGCAGGGCTCACCGCACCAGCAGGGCGGGGTCTGGAGCAGCGTGGTTTCCGCTTCCGCTCTCTCCCCGCTCCCGTCCCGTTACCGCCTCCTGGCCGGCCTCGCGCCTTTCGCCGGCACCTTGCGTCGGCTGCGCCGCCGGGCCCGCTCCGTGCCACGCGCGCCCCCGGGGCCCCGGCTCCGGCGCCGGCGAGGGTCTCGTCCCGCTCGCCTGCCCCAGAGACCGCCGGCCAGCCGCCGCCATGGGTGCCTACCTCTCTCAGCCCAACACGGTGAAGTGTTCCGGGGACGGGGTTGGCGCCCCGCGCCTCCCGTTGCCCTACGGCTTCTCCGCCATGCAAGGCTGGCGCGTCTCCATGGAGGTGAGACGACAGGGCCCCAGAAGCTGGCCTCTGCATGGCAAGAACCTGACAGAGAAAGGGAGCGGTGGGGGGGGGATGGGGTTCTCCTCAGGCAAGGGTCCCTGACGGGAGCCTGCGGCCACGGTGCAGGAGGCGGCGGCGAGCGCGGGATCTGGGTGGAGAGGGAGCAGCTGGAGCTTGGGGACGGCGGCCCGATGGCCAGTGGCGGCGGGAGCCCTGCCATGTGGGGAGAGGCACCTTCCGCCCACTGGCCGCCGTCTCTCCGTGCCTTCGCGCCATCCTCTGGTGCCAGCCCAGCCCTCCAGGCTTACAGGCGGCGTGGGGTGTAGTTGTCAGAGGGAAGACTCGATATTTGTTCGCTTATTGGCGGAATAGATGTGAATGGCTGGTTAGTTTTTATTCTTCAAATAATGTCATGTGGCAGGCCTCTTGGGGCTAGAAACTTGATGGGGAAAAGGGAGCCCGGGGAATAATTAGTTTCCCATTCTTAACCCTTAGTTGCTTTTAGCCTTAGGTGTGTCGTGTTAATTTTCAGAGGCTCCGCTTGACCTTCGAGAATTGTCACTCTTTTTGAAACCTTTCGAGACCCGTGTCTGTCACTAGGCTTGCTTTTTAAAAAAATTATGCTTGGTATTTTTTTTTTAAATCACTCGATTTCTTTAAAACTTACTGAGTTGTCATTTGCCTGTGCATAAGATTTAGTTTACTCCATTTCAGTCTGCTCATCAATTTTTTCGTCACGATCCACAGATAACTTTTTTTAAAAATTCACTTTGGATGAAGGGAAAACAGAACCGTCTGGATTAACAGTGTTGAGCAAATGATGTGAAACTACAATGAACAGGGAGACCTGGTGGTAAAATGGAAATGGGAAAGAAGGACATTAAGTGTCTTTGAGAAATTTTGTGTGAAGTCTAGGTATAGGGACTAAGGGAATGCTCTAATATGTCTGGACTTGGAGGTTTATCCGTTTAGTAGGTGGGCCACAGGTAACAGCCAAGTACTATTTCCCCTGGGGATTTTTCTCAAATCCCTCACTCCTCCCTGTGGTTAGCTCTGGAATGACAGTGTGAACCTGAATGGTTTGTTCTCAGACTCAAAATGTATTCTCTCACCAGGCTTTGATGAATGGTTCTAGCGTTATCTGTATCTTGCAGCTAGATAAACTATTTCAGGGAGGAGAGCGGCTTATTCACTCATCTGGTCTGGCTTAGCGCCCACATTTGACAACTTGGAAATTGGGGCCTAGAAAGATAGGACACTTGTACCTTGATACAAATTACCCTATGAAGCTGTTCAAGACAGTAAGTAGGTGCTGTTCCTAGAGGTGTAAAACTGAAGCACAGCTTTCAGATTTCTCAGTGGCACACTGTAGAACTGGGTGTAGTTAGAGTCACCTGGGTGTAGATTCAGAAGGAAAGCCTTAGGAATGACTCGGTGGCAAGGATTATGTGTTCCTACAGGGGACCAGAGTTTGGTTCTCAGCACTCATGGCAAGGAGCTCACAACCACCTGTAATTCCAGCTTCAGGGAATCCAGTGCCCTCTTCTGGTCTCTGCTGATACCTCATTTTCCCAATCATTCCTTCAGTCTCTCAAAAGGAAAGAAAGAAAGCCATTGTTAGCCTGGCTGGTGTTTGGGTTAGGCTATAGTGTTTTCTTTTAGTGACTGTCTCTCTCATAGACTTTTCAAGTTTCTTGTTCCTTACTTTCCATCTATGTGAAATAAAATGTTCTACTTTTGGGGGCATTTTTTCTAGTTTTCTTTATGAATTGAGTTGCTTGAGTGGTTTCAAATCTAGGAATTCTGTGTTTTTATTTCTCTGCTAAGCATTTCCATTTCTATCCTGTTTGTTTCTCCACTGGTGATTAGAGAACTACTTCATTTTTAGTTTAGGGCTGTTTGGTGTGAAGAATTTTGCTAACTGTTCTGGAGATCATGATCTTTGTTCTAAGAGGCAGTCTACTTGAGCACTAAAGCCTTCCTGTTGTGTTATTCTTAAATTTACTCTTGTTTGAGTATTATGTCTAATCTTCCTGGAGTACTATTTCAGATCCTTTTCTGCTTCGTTGGTACTTTTCTTTCTAGGTTTGTTTCCTCCCTCAACGTATTACATGGTGTCTTGTTATTGTAAGAACATTACTAAGATACTATAGTTTCTAGTCTCTTAAAATAATCTTTTCAGAAAATAAGCTCTTGACCTATCAGTACATATAGTTCCATGGGGCAAGAAGGTTATGGTATATCTTGGATTGATTATACCTTATTAATGAAGCCCATTTGCCTTGTTGGCTTCATTCTAAAGACTTTATATTAGAATACCTTAGAGAAGTTGCTAAAATTCTAACCCATAGATTTTTAGCTTTAGACTTGTTTTACTCCCTCTCTTGAACCAAGGGTGGATGGTAGTCATCAAAAGCTGGTATTTTACCAGGATGTAAAGTGAGTAATAATTTTGAAAAGCTGGTATTTTATTCCTTCTACCTCTTTCCAACCCTCTTGCTGTGGAACCATAATTTTTTTAGGGGGTGTGGGGGGCCCAAGTGGATGTCAAAATGTTATAATGATGTTCCCCTCATCTTTTATGGTTTGGAGGGGTCCTCCAACTGGTTGAGCTATGTATGAGTAGGAGGTGGTACTGAGAAACATAAAAGATTGTGAGGTTTTGGTGGCTGTTGAGAAGTCCAGTCTAAAGGCAGTGTACTGTTAAAAGGAAAAGTAATTTTGAGGTACCTTCGAAAGAAGCAAAACAGTTTTTGTGGAGAGTTAGGATTTTACAAAATTCAGTAAATACTTTTCCCTTTCAAAAGAGCTCTGCCAATGTCTTTTTTTTTTTTTTTTAATCTGTTTGTGTGTGTGTTGGGGGGTATGCATATGCCAGAACACATGTGAAGTTCAAAGGGTGGCTTGTGAAATTTAATTTCTGTTTCTTTCATGTAGGTCCTAGGGATTGAGCTCAGGTTGCCAGACTTAGCATGTGCTTTCCTACTGTTACTTCTTCAGCCCTTTTGAGGAGCTGAGGGGCAGAGACAGGGTCTTACTATGTAGCCCTGTCTGTTCTGGAACTTGCAGGTATCTTACTGTCTCTGCCTCCTAAATGCTAGGGTTACAGGTCTGCATCGCCATGCCCTATTTGGTATTGGTATGTTTTTGAGTCTAAGTTTGAGGAGTCATCATAAAAGATTATTGAGAGACTGAGGAGATGATGGCTTAGCAGATAGAAGCACTTGCTGCTCTTCCAAGGGACCATGGTGTGGTGAAAACAAGCCTTTTGTAACTCTAGTTCCAGGGAACCTTATACCTTCTCCAGGCCTCCTCAGGCACCAGGTACACAATGCAATGCAAAGATGCATATTCAGGCAAAATGCCTGTACACATAAAATAAAAATACTTTTTTTTTTTTTTAAAGGAACACCTAGAATTGAATGTAACACTAAATAGAAAACTCTTTAAGAAGCTTGTGGGGCTGGAGAGATGGCTCAGAGGTTAAGAGCACTGACTGCCCTTCCAAAGGTCCTGGGTTCAATTCCCAGAAACCACATGGTGGGTCACAACCATCTATAATGTGATCTGATGCCCTCTTCTGGCATGTATGTGTACATGCAGGCAGAGCACTGTATACATCATAAATAACTCTTTAAAAAAAAAAAAGCTTGCATGACTGTTTGAGACGGTCTCATGTAGCTCAAACTTTCTGTATAGCTGAAGATGACCTTGAACTCCTCACAGGAATGTATATCTTGTGCCCATAAAGTCAGAAAAGGGTATTGGATCCTCTGGAGCTGGAGCTACAAATAGTTGTGAGCCACCATGTTGGTGCTGAGATCCAAATCCAGGTTTTAGTTCTGCAAGAATAACAAATGCTCTTAAGCAGGGAGCTATCTCCACCAGGCCTAGTGTATGATATTTTATAAAGTGTCATTGATGTATTCTGACTCATTCTATCATTTTAGTAGCTGAATATTTCTCTGTAATTTTAAAAAATTATTTATTATTATGTATAATGTTATGCTGCATGTACACCTGCAGGCCAGAAGAGGGCATCAGATCTCATTATAGATGGTTGTGAGCCACCATGTGGTTGCTGGGAATTGAACTCAGGACCTCTCACTTCGGCCTTCTGCTGTATCTTTCTGTCCTCATGGCAACCTTCCTCTCTGGCCTCTTCCTGAGACCCTCTGACTCTTCTGCCCAGCTATTGGCTAATCAGCTTCTTTATTAACTATCAGAGAATAATTTTTACAAAGTATTAAGACAGAAGATTCTGTTGCAATGGCGCACGCCTATAATCCCAGCAGTTTGAGAGGCAGAGGCAGGCAAATCTCTGTCAGTTTAAGGCCGCCTGGTCTACAGAGTGAGTCCTAGATAGCCAGGGCTGTTGTTACACAGAGAAACCCTGTCTTGAAAAACCTGAACAAACTAACAAACAAACAAAAAAAAGGGCAGGAGATTCTTCATAGAAGTAATAATGCCCACATTCTACTGCAACCAGAACTGGGGGCACAGGAATCAGCGTCTGAATACATAGTGCACAAGACCACCCCCAGCACGGACAAGCACAACTTTTTGTGTGGAAATATATCTTGGGTATATATGTATGAATGGAATTGCTATGAGTGATATTAGGAAATGTGTATATTTGCCCTATTCCCGGATCTTCTGTCATTAAAGTCCTTGAAATCATCAATGTAGTGCCTTTTTAATACTTTTTTTTTAGGTTTTTTGAGACAGGGTTTCTCGGTGTAGCCTTGGCTGTCCTGGACTCGCTTGTAGTGCCTTTTTGTATGCTAATACAAAACTGAGTGATAACTGGTGTGTGTGTATCTCTAGGATGAGGGCTTGTCACAAGAAAAACTGAGGTATAGTAGATAGTTAGGGCTTGCAGCATACATCCTTAACTTCTTGGGACAGTAGAGCTGATCAGTTAATGACCAGTGGCCAATAATTTGATTAATCAGGAGTTTAGGGAACATATGGTAGCTGGATGTATGGATATTCTTGAAAAATGTGATCCTCAGTCTGTTGAAGGTTCAGTTGATACCCACTAAATGCTTCCCTGAATTCTGTGATTTACACTAGCAAACTAATTGAACCTAGGGAAGGAGTTGCTCGAACTTCCTGTCCATTGCCTCGTGTGATGAGTGTTTTCCCCTCTAGTTTGGTTGAGTTTTTTTTTTGTTTGTTTGTTTGTTTTTGTTTTTGTTTTGTTTTGTTTTTGTGAATGGACTTTAGGCTTTGTTAAGTGCTGTTTATTTATGTCTGTTTGTATGTGTGTATGTGCAGGTGCCCAGTGTCCAGGAGGGGTTGTAGAATTACTTGGAATTAGATTTTCAGGTATTTGTGAGCTGCCTAATGTGGGTGATAGGATTTGAACTCCATTCCTGATAGAGCAGTAAGTACTCTTAATGGCTGTTATCTCTCCAGCCTTGTCAAATGCTTTTGTTTATTTTTAAGAATCTATTAAGCTCACCATGTGGGTTTGTTCTGGTTTTATACTTTTAATATATGATATATAGCATTAACTAATTTTGCATGCTAAGCCTATCTTATATTCGGCATATGGATTCCTTTGGTCACTGAGTATAAATAATCCTTTTGAAGTGTTGCTGGATTTGGTTGGCCTCTATTTGTTGAAATTTTTGTTTTTGAGACAAGGTCTCTACAAAGCCCTGGTTATCCTGGAACTCACTCTGTAGATCAGGGCAGCCTTGAATTCAGAGATGTGCGGGTACAGTTCAGTCTATTGTGTCAGTTATTGCCACCCTAGGCCCGAACAGATACAATTAACTGTAAGAGAGACTGCCTGCCTCTGCCTCCTGAGTGCTGGGATTAACAGCATATACCACCACTGCCCCACTAGTTTGGTTTTAGTATGAGGGTAATAAGACCTCATAGAATGAGTTGGAAATATTGCTGCTTAATCTATGCTTTGGAGAATTTGTAAAGAATTGGTACACGTGTCTCTTAGAATCCACAAAGACCCTGGTGTTCAGAATACCCTGTTGATAAGGTTAAAATGAGGTACGTAAGGTGTTGCATTCTTCATACCAGCGTTCTGGATGCAGAGGCAGTCAGAGCTCTGGCTAGCCTGGTTTTTATAGTGAGTTCCAGGCCAGCAAAGGCTACATAGTAAGGCCCTGTCTCAAAATCAAATTAATAATAATAGTAATGATAGTAATGATAATATTGTTCTATTCCCATGTAATTTATCTATACCTTCCTATAATGTTTACATTGTCTCTAGGTTGCTTACTGTGGGGCTGGAGAGATGGCTGCTCTTCCAGAGGTTCTGAGTTCAATTCCCAGCACCCACATGGCAGCTCATAACTGTAACTCCAGTCCAGATGATCCAACACCCTCTCATAGACATACATGCAGACAAAACACCAATGCACATAAAATAAATTATTTTTTAAAAATAGATTGCTTGTGTTACCTAATAGGACCAATTATATTAATGTTTTTATTTGTAGACTTCACCAATGATTAGCCTGTACTTTTGGTTGGAAACTTATTTTTTATTGTTTTCTGCTCACTGGTTGGCCCTATGTTGGCCTCTTAATTTGCGGTAGTCTTCATGCCTCCCAAATACTGGGATTATAATAGGTATATGCCACCATTCCTGGCTAAGGTTTTTTGTTTTTGTTTGTTTGTTTGTTTTGTTTTTATTCCCCCCCCCCAACCTCCTGGGAATCAGAACTTTGTTGCATGGTGGGCTTCCCCCCCCCCTTTTTTTAAACCAACTGAGCCATCTCTCCAGCTTGAATGAACCTAATTGTTTGTTTGTGTGGGTTTTGTTTGTTTTTTGAGACAGGGTTTCTCTGTGTAGCTTTGGCTGTCCTGGCCTCACTTTGTAGAACAGGCTGGCCTCGAACTCAGTCATCTGTCTGCCTTTGCCTCTCAAGTACTGGGGTTTTTAATGTGTATATATGAGGAGCCATTCACATACCACAGTGCACATGTGAGGATCAGAGGATAACTTGTGCATGTCAGCTGGGCATGGTAGTACATGCCTTTAATCCCAGCACTCAGGAGGCAGAGGCAGGCTGATCTCTGAGTTCAAGGTCAGTCTGGTCTACAGAGTGAGTTCCAGGACAGCCAGGGCTACACAGAGAAACTCTGCCAAGGAAGGAAGAAAGGATGGATCTCGACTTGACTTGACTTGACAGAGGGTTTAAGTAAATGTATATATCATAGGACAGGAGACAGGACAGCTATCAGGAGATTGACATTAGAGAAGAGAATTAACTAACCCTTTATTAATATTGATGCATGCATTGCTTAGAATATCAGAGGGGCTATAGAATATATGAGTTAGTAAGACCAAAGCCTAATACCTTATTCAGGTGACTCATGTTGTATGTATTCTGAGTCATCTCTTCTGGACATCATAATACTTACTGTGTTATATTTCTGGGTTTCGTGCAGCAAGTGAAGGAGAAGATATCTTTAAGGTAGTTGTCCTGAGGCGTTTGGGAACACTTCATCTTTGTTAATGTTTTGCATTGCTGTGACAAAATAGGTGAAGCTGTGTACTTTATAAAGAAAAGTTTTAGTGCCGGGCGTGGTGGCGCATGCCTTTAATCCCAGCACTCGGGAGGCAGAGGCAGGTGGATCGCTGTGAGTTCGAGGCCAGCCTGGTCTACAAAGTGAGTCCAGGTCAGTCAAGGCTACACAGAGAGACCCTGTCTCAAAAAACCAAAAAAAAAAAAAAGAGAAAAGTTTTAGTTCACAATTTGGAGGTTCAAGCATGATGCTAAAGTCTGCTCCACTCTGGTGAGAACAATGTGGCAAATGTTAAGAACACATGTAAAAAAAATCATTTGTTAAGACATAGGAAGCAAGAGACTGGAGATGGCTCAAGCTCTCTCTGTGTCTCTCTCTTCATGATAAGCAACCTTGTGGGAGTGATACACCCTACCAGACTTGACCCATTCTTGCAAGTCAACAGTACTCTGTTCAGTTTGGAGCCTCTACCTAAGTCCATTCTACTAGGTCTTATTTTAAGGTTCTATTACCTTAACCCTACCACACTGGAGGCCTGGCCTCTATAGAGCATATATACCTCTAGACAGGAAAGCATATCTAAACCTGTCCTAAGGAGGAATGGAGCCACTATCATAGTACCATTAAACCCCAGAGCAATAAAGAAATTTAAAACAGTCTTTGCTCTTGCCTGCTGGTTCCAAGTCTGGCTTTGGTCAGTGCCCAGTTACTGGGAAAGACAAGAAATGCTGCAAGTTAGAACATTGGTGTATTTGGGAAAGGCCTCTTACTGTCATTGAGATATAGAGAAATATAACAGGCACAGGAGTAAGTAGAGGAGATAGTGTTAACAAGAAGGACAGTACATATTTCTTCGCTAGGTAGTGGAAGGAGTATTTGTGTTAAAAGTGGAATGATTGGAGAATGGCTTTAGAATTAGGAGATTGGGTTATACATGTGGGTAGGGGTGGCTGAGTGCCTTAAAGCAAAGCAAGCTACCAACGATAGTGCAGCAGCACTCTAATAGGTGAATGACAGCTAGGAAGTTAAAGATGGACTGCTATTAGGTATTGGCTGGGGGAGTTAAAATTCCACAGAAAGAAATAAGCCCAGGCCTCAACAGGTGATTTAAGAGATTAAGAACACTAGTTGCTCTCGCAGAGGACTCAGGTCCAATTCCCAACACTCACATGGTGGTTCACAGCCATCTGTAACTCTCATTCCAAGGGATCCAATGCCCCATTCTGACCCTTGTGGGCATCAAGAGTACACATGGTATACGTACAAACATACAGACAAAACAACACAAAAAGTAAAGTGAGTAAGCTTAATGTTGAAAGAGCTGGGCATGGTAGCACCTTTAAGTTAGGGTCACTCTTAGATACTTTTGCTGGAAATAAAATCTTGACAGAGAAGGGTTTGAGATCAGGACTTAAAAGAGGAAATGTTAATCTAGGAAGAGAAGAACCAGAGATAAAGGAAAGTTTATATAAAGGTAGAAAGAAACCTTCAGGTAGGATATTGAAGACCGGGCATTTCTTTCTGGTAAAGGAAAATGAGGAAGAGGCTAGACTGTCAGCTACGAGTGAGGGAACAGCATCGAGAACTTGAACAGTTTGGGAAAGACGTGAGACTAGCTGATCTCATACATTTTGTGACCAACAGTACTTAGTATTTCTGATTCAGGGCTAAAGAAAGCAGTTGGCAGTTATACAAAGTTGGATGGGTTTTTCTAGACTGCTAAGAGATAGTGTCGAAATACTTGGCTGTGGCTCAGAAAAGGACAAAAAAGCCAAGGGTAAGGGTTCTGAGTAAAGATGTGAGATTAAAGTTCCTAGAGAAGATGGAACAATTCCAAATAATAATGTAGATCTATAATCTCACTGAAAGTGAAAGTAATCATTCTAGGAACAGACCTGGATGTGAGAGGACTCTGTTGTGGGTATTTCTCTTCACAAAAAAAGGATAGACAAGAAAAGTGTGAGCCACGTGCCACATTTCAGAACAGAGTATCTAGCAAATGACATAATACAGTGGACTGTCACCTCATGAGAGGGGGGAAATTGGGTTTTTTGTTTGGTTGTTGTTTTGTTTTGTGTTTTTTTTGAGACAGAGTTTCTCTGCGTAGCCTTGGCTGTCCTGGACTCTCTGTAGACCAGGCTGGTCTCAAACTCACAGAGATCTGCTTGCCTCAGCCTCCCAAATGCTGGGATTAAAGGCGTGCACCACCACCGCTGAGCAAAAGTCCTTTTTTGATGTCTTTCTTCCATGCCTGATGTCTTATTTTTTACCCAAGAACTATGCCATAGTCTTAGTTCAGCTCCAATAGAATTACTATATTCAGATTTTTCAGTATTGATAGAAATTTTTATTTTGTTTTGGTTTTTGGCTTTTCAAGACAGGGTTTCTCTATGTAGCCTTGGCTGTCCTGGACTTGCTTTGTCGACCAGGCTAGCCTCGAACTCACAGCGATCCGCCTGCCTCTGCCTCCCGAGTGCTGGGATTAAAGGCGTGCGCCACCACGCCCGGCTGATAGAAATTTTCAAATGAAGGAAAAATGATTGAAAATAACTCATGCAAGGTAAGTAACCAAAGCACAATGTTGATTAGCATTCATCTCTTCTGTCTGAAGAGAGTATCTGAAGGAAGCTGGGGTTGTTGCTAGGGTGTTGTAGAATACGCTGCAGTGCACTTTTACCAAAGGCTGACAGTCCTACTTGAACTTAATTCTGCTCTGGGACATTAGTTTGAAGCAGTAGAAATTTGTTAGAATATGATCAAACTTGTGGGGTTTTTGTTTTGCTTTCTTTTCTTTTAGTGGAAAAATGTTAGTGTGGCCAGGGCCTTTTTCGGCTTCTTTTCAGATGTGCTAAGCCGTTGGAATTGAATTTGTTGTGAAGAAAATTGCTCTGTAAATCTAATTTCTCTAAGCTGTGGGTAACTTTTTGAGTTAAGCTTTGGGATGAATTTGATAAGATGCTAAGGTGCTTTGGGTGGGTTTTTTTTTTCCCCTCAAGACAAGGTTTCTCTGTACTCCTGGCTGTTCTGGAATTCACTCTGTAGACCAGGCTGGCCTTGAAGTCAGAGATCTGCCTACCTCTGCCACAGAGTGCTGGAACTAAAGGCATGCGCCGGGCTGGAGAGATGGCTCAGTGGTTAAGAGCACTGCCTGCTCTTCCAAAGGACCCGGGTTCAATTCCCAGCACCCACATGGCAGCTCACAACTGTCTGTAACTCCAAGATCTGACACTTGCACATTAAAATTAAATAAAATATTAAAAAAAAAAAAAAAAAAAAAAAATAAAGGCATGCGCCACCACCGTGCTTTTAAAAAGGTTGTTTAGCACAATATTGTCTGACTGATACTGTTATAACCTTCTGTAGGAGTTTCTTATTTTTCAAGTTTGTAGGGTGCCAAGGAGGTCTTCTTGCTATCCTCTTTAACATTTTCTTCCTTGAATTTTACTATTTATTCAGAGAATGGGTCTAGAAGTAACCTTTTAAAAATTATTTATGTTATGTACATTGGTGCTTTGACTGCATGTATATCTGTGTGAGGGTGTCAGATCCCCTGGAACAAGAGTTACAGTTGTGAGCTGCCATGTGGATGCTGTGAATTGATCCCAGGGCCTCTGGAAGAGCAGTCAGTACTTTTAACTGCTGAGCCATCTCTCAAGCTCAGTAGCTTTATCTAATTTTTTTTTAATCACACATATTTATTTGTTTAGTTTGGAGGGAAGGTGTTCGTGTACCATGATAACATGTGTGGTCAGAGGACAGCTTTTGGGAATTTGTTCTTTCCTTCTACCACACATGTGAGTGCCAGGGGTCAAGTTTAAGTAGATAGGCTTGGCAGCAGGCACCTTAGTTTAGGCTCAGAAGTAACTTTAAAGCTCTCTAGATCCAAAGGGTCAGGTTTAGATCTTGAGAGGAGGATGATATTTTACAGAGGTGGTGTCTGAGCCTGTGTTTCTAATCCCTTTCTTATCCTCTTCTTTCCCCTCCTGTTTGTGGTTTTTCAAGACAGGTTTTCTTTTCTGGCTGTCATGGAACTTGCTCTGTAGACCAGGCTGGCCTTGAACTCAAGAGATCTGCCTATCTCTGCCTCCCAAGTGCTAGGATTAAAGGTGTGTGCCACCACCACCCGACTTCCTGTATTCTTTTATCATCCTACCTTGCTTTCTCATTTCTAGTCCATGTTTGGCCAGCCAAAGAACAGTTATACTACAAAGATATCTATCAAAGTACTTTGTGACCTGAAAAATAGGAGAAATAGTGTTTGAACTTGATGAAACATTCTGATTATGTTTTCTTCTTCTAGGATGCTCACAACTGTATTCCTGAGCTGGACAATGAGACAGCCATGTTTTCTGTCTACGATGGACATGGAGGTAACTTTAGCAGATCATATTGGTAGCAGTCTAAGACCTCATCAAAGACTTACCAATGGGCAAGAAAGGGGATTTTTTTGTTCTTTCACTTATAGGACTGAACTAAGTTTAATAGTTAAAATGTCAAGGGATATACTAATACACTCCTCAGAGAAAAGTGATATTGAAATGTTTTCAGGGTCAGACCTTCCCCTTGACTTAACTAGCTAGGTCTCAGGTATGCTAAGGTATTCATCACCTGTGTCCTTGTGTGTGTGTGTGTGTGTGTGTGTGTGTGAAGCACTGTTTTGTTAATAAAACCTTTCTTTTAGGGGAAGAAGTTGCCTTGTACTGTGCCAAATATCTTCCTGATATTATCAAAGATCAGAAGGCCTACAAGGAAGGCAAGCTCCAGAAGGTCTGTCTTCCTACACTCTTAATTCTCCACTTGTAGAGTTCTCCCTTGTTTTCCAAACTTTGGCTTCCCTTTGGTCTGTAGCTATTGATTATCTGTTGTATTTCTTCTTAAAGAGTTCTATGTCCATTGGGATGGAGAGATGGCTCAGAGGTTAAGAGCACTTGCTGTTCTTCCAAAGGCCATGAGTTCATTCCCGGCAACCACATCTACAATGAGATCTGGTACCCTCTTCTGGTGTGCAGGTGTTACATGCAGGCAGAACACTGTGTACATAGTAGATCTTTTCTTCTTCTTCTTTTTTTTTCTTTTAAGAGTTCTATGCCCAAACCAAGCTCCTTCCCACTTGGGTATTTTTAGACTTTCCTTATTCTCGGGTCTTTTAAACCATTTTATCTATTTGTATATGTCTTAGTGTAATTGACCACCCCTGTGCTTTCATCCCAACTGTGTGCCTACAGTATTGTGTATTGGGCAGTTGATTTGTACCCGCTGTATTTGTCTTATAGAATTTTGCTTATATTCAGGCTTTAGAAGATGCCTTCTTGGCTATCGATGCCAAATTGACCACAGAGGAAGTCATTAAGGAACTGGCACAGATTGCGGGGAGACCCACTGAAGATGAAGATGATAAAGAAAAAGTAGCAGATGAGGATGATGGTGAGTGTGGCATCCATGTTAGAAAGAAATGAGCAGTTTATTATCATACATTCTAAGATAAGATGGCTTCCTAGGCACCTGAGGAATTTTCACATTAAGTAAACCCCAGAACTAACATGGGCTTATAAGGGCTCACAGAGACTGAAATAACAACCAGGGAGCCTGCGCAGGACTGACCTAGGTCTTCTGCATATGTTAAAATCATCAAGTAGCTTGCTCTTTATGTGGGAATAGGGGCTGTCCCTGACTCTCGCTGGCTTTTAGGACCCTTTTCCTCATACTGGGTTGCCTTGTCCAGCCTTAATACAAGGGGAGATACCAAATCTTGGTGCAACTAGATATGCCATGTTTGTTTGCTATCCATGGGATGCTTGCCCTTTTATGAATAAAAACAGGAGGAAGGAGGGGAAACAGTGGTCAGGATTTTTTTTAAAAAATTAATTAAAAGAACCACCGCCAGGTGTGTTAGCATACGCCTTTAATCCCAGCACTCAGGAAGTAGAGGCAGGCAGATCTCTGAGTGCAAAGCCAGCCTGGTGTACAAAGAAAGTTCCAGGATAGCCAGGGAAACCCTGTCTCAAAAAACAAAAAGAGAGAACCTTATGAGTTAGACAGTGGTGACAAGCCTTTAATCCTGCACTTCAAAGGTAAAGGAGGCAGAGCTGTCTGGGAGTTCAAGGGCAGCCTGCTCTACAGAGTAAGTTCCAGGACAGCCAGAGCTACACAGAGAAACCCTGTCTTGAAAAAAAATTTTAAAAACAAAAACCCCTATACACTGGGCACAGTGGCACATGCCTGTAATCCCAGTACTAGGGGAGGCAGATGTAGGCTGATCTTTGTGAGTTCGAGGCCAGCCTGGTCTACAGAGCGAGTCCAGGACAGCCAGAGCTACACAGAGAAACCCTGTCTGGAGGAAAAAGCAAAAAAACAAAACAAAAAAAACCCCCACCTTGTACACTACATGTGTTATAAAGAGAATTGGCCTTTGTCCAGTACATAGCTCTAAGCATTTTTGCATATATATTTTGTTATTTTGATGAGGTTTTCCTGGTTCTTATTGTTATATATGTGCTGACCTTTTCTTCAAGACTGGGGCAGCCAGCCCTGATAGCCATATATTACAACTCAGCCCTTCTTGTAAGCTAGCATATGGGCTTTCTGGGTCCTCAGTCGGAGTCAAGATTTCACCTTAAATACAAATGAGAGGTACAATGGGGAAGTACACCTGTTGTTCCTTGGACTAAGAAAGGAGAGACACATTAGAAGAAAACTACTGAGGAAAAATCGAGGGCAAGTGGAGCCTTAAAGTAAAAGTTATTGGGGAAGTTCAGCCTCAGTGTACAAGAAGTGTTGAATTAGTGAAAGAGACTGACATCCTGTGAGGAGTTTGGGATGTGGGCTCTGATTTAGCCTCCTCCCTGCAGTGGACAATGAGGAGGCTGCATTGCTGCATGAAGAGGCTACCATGACAATTGAAGAGCTGCTGACGCGATACGGGCAGAACTGTCAGAAGGGGCCTCCCCACACCAAATCGGGAACTGGGATGGGTGATGACCCAGGACCCCAGGGCCTCAATGGGGAGGCTGGACCTGAGGACCCATCTAGGGAAACTCCTTCCCAGGAAAATGGCCCCACAGCCAAAGGCCACACAGGCCCTTCCTCCAACTCGGAACATGGGACTGAAGCAGGCCAGATTGGTGAGCCTGGTACTGCTACTACTACTGGTGAGGCTGGACCGTCCTGCTCTTCAGCCTCTGACAAGCTGTCTCGAGTTGCTAAGTCCAAGTTCTTTGAGGACAGTGAGGATGAATCAGATGAGGTGGAGGAGGAAGAGGATGACAGTGAGGTAAGAGCCTGTGACAACAGGCAAATGCTGAAGTTGCAGTGAGGGCCTGTTTGGTACCATTCCAAGCTTCTTTCACCTCTCTTTAAAGTTTTTATTTGTGTGTGTGTGTGTGTGTGTGTGTGTGTGTGTGTGTAGAGAGAGAGAGAGAGAGAGAGAGAGAGAGAGAGAGAGAGAGAGAGAGAGAGAGCGCACACTCGGGTGTAGTTCCATGGCTTGTTGAGGCAGAGGGAAAAGATATAACTTGCGTGAGTCAGTTCTCTATTTCTTTCGTGAGTCTTAGGGTTCAATATCAGGTTACTGGGCTTGGCACCAAGCACCTAATTTACCTTGTGGGCCATCTCACCCCATCTTCCTTGTATTTAACATCATTTCCCAAGACTCGTGGATGCTAAGTCTTAGCCTTTCAAGTGCATCATCTCCTCCATTGCAAGTACCTTTAACCCTCTTACCTTTGTTCTTTGTTGTTGTTGTTGAGTTTATATTCAGAAGAATAGCTTTTCTTTAAAATTTAAAAATAAAAACATTTATTTAATTTTGTGTCCGTGTCTGGTGTACCTGAGTAGCAGGGCATACCTGTGGAGGTTAGAGGACAACTTGAGAGAAAGAGAGCTTTCTCCTCCTACCATGGGAGTGCAGAGGACTGACCCTGGGTTGGGTTGCCGGGCTGTACCCTCTGAGGTGTCTCTCTGGCATAAGAGTTCTGGCCTTTCAGGATCTGACTCCTAGAGAACAGGAGGCCATTTTTTAAATTATTACTTTAGGCTGTTTGTATGTCTTTCTTTTCTAGCAGTTTATTTTCTAGAAGATATTTTGACTGGGTGGTTTGGTCTTCCCTAGGGCTTTTGCTGATGACATCTGAGCCTTGTTCAGAATGTCAGCGTATCATGCTTGCCCTAGCCTGTCCCCTACCTCAAGATTTCCATGATATTGAAGATTGGGATGGGGGGGGGTGCTCAATATCCCAATCTCAATGGCTTGGAATCCTCCTGTTAGGAATGTAGTGAGGAAGAGGATGGCTACAGCAGTGAGGAGGCAGAGAACGAGGAAGATGAGGATGACACTGAGGAGGCTGAAGAAGATGATGATGAAGAAGAGATGATGGTACCTGGAATGGAAGGCAAAGAGGAGGTGTGTGGAGGAAGGGGATTAGTGATTTTTGGAAAGGAGAAGAAGCAAGTGTAAATCTCCTGATTTTTATTTTAAGTATATCCCCTTGGTATTTTAGTCTTTAATGCATGATCAGGAGGATTAATTCTGCAATAAAAACTGCATGGGAAAGCTGGGTAGAATTGCCTGAAAAAAAGCCAGGGAGCATGTTGTCTCTGGACAGCTCTTAAAGCTCTCTAGTACAGATGGTTGATGAGAGTGCACTCATACCTAAACGCTTCCACATGGCTCTCTTTCTTCCTCTTAAGCCTGGCTCTGACAGTGGCACAACAGCAGTGGTGGCTCTGATACGAGGGAAGCAGTTGATTGTGGCCAATGCAGGAGACTCTCGCTGTGTGGTGTCTGAGGCTGGCAAAGCTTTAGACATGTCCTATGACCACAAACCAGAGGATGAGGTGGAGCTAGCACGAATCAAGAATGCTGGTGGCAAGGTCACCATGGATGGACGGGTCAATGGAGGCCTCAACCTCTCCAGGGCCATTGGTAAGGTCTAAGAGACCAGGGAAATCTTGGGGTCTACCAGACTACCAATAGCAAAGCTTAATGTTCTAGGCCCTGGGCCCTTTAGAATAATCACAGATAATTTGTGTCCTTAAACATCTTTGTGAAAGCCGGGTGTGGTGGCGCATGCCTTTAATCCCAGCACTTGGGAGGCAGAGGCAGGCGGATCGCTGTGAGTTCGAGGCCAGCCTGGACTACAAAGTGAGTCCAGGACAGTCAAGGCTACACAGAGAAACCCTGTCTCGGAAAAAAAAAAAAAAAAGGAAAAAAAATATCTTTGTGAAATGGTGAAGTTATACTTCTTACAGTGTTCTGGGCGATTTAAAAAAAAAAAAAAAAAAAGGCAGATGAGCTCTTTGTTCTGAGAGCAGCTAGAACTTAAAGCTCTCCATTCCACAAAGTCAGTCATGGTGCTTAAAGACTTGATTTGCCTCTAATACGCGTTTGAGAAGTATTCAAACTGCTCAACACTCTCGCCTTTCAGGAGACCACTTCTACAAAAGAAACAAAAACTTGCCACCTGAGGAACAGATGATTTCTGCCCTTCCTGACATCAAGGTGCTGACTCTCACTGATGACCATGAGTTTATGGTCATTGCTTGCGATGGCATCTGGTGAGCACTGGTGGAAGGGATGCCCTTAGACACCTGTCCTTCTGCAGCCTTACATCAGTAAGGCTTGGAGCTGCAGCAGGGTAGCTTTGAGGTTGGCTTCTTGTTAAAACAATCAAGCCTAAGGCCAAGCTGAGGAGCATTTCCTCAGATGTTGAAGTTGGCCTGCATCAATATACTGCTGCCTATATGCCTCTCTGCTCTGCCTTGGTGGGACTCTGGATTCTGACTGTTGTTGTTTTTTTGGGTTTTTTTTTGACCCAGGAATGTGATGAGCAGCCAGGAGGTTGTAGACTTTATTCAATCAAAGATCAGCCAGCGTGATGAAAATGGGGAGCTTCGGTTATTGTCATCCATTGTGGAAGAGGTGAGTCTGAAGTTGGAGGAGGGTACCTGGTCTACACAGACACAGCTTCTCTGTACTTATGAGGATACCAGAGGCTGGGAGTATTATTAGTCACTCAGAGACACACTAGAAGACCTCGATTAAAACGCTGGATCTGTCATTTCCCTAATGTAGCCTTAGGCCTCAAAAATTCACAAGTATCTGTTTTGATACCTGTTGCCCATTCCTTCCCCTTCTGCCACCCAGTGTCAGTACGGCCAAGCCTTGTTGTGGTACTGTAGGTTCCCAGGAAGGTGTGCAAAACCCTGTGCCTAACTGCTCAATCTTTCTGTAGCTGCTGGATCAGTGCCTGGCACCAGACACTTCTGGGGATGGTACAGGGTGTGACAACATGACCTGCATCATCATTTGCTTCAAGCCCCGAAACACAGAGCAGCCGTCAGAGAGTGGCAAGAGAAAACTTGAGGAGGCGCTTTCCACGGAGGGGGCTGAAGAGAATGGCAACAGTGACAAGAAAAAGGCCAAGCGGGACTAGCAGCCATCCTGACCCTGCCCACCTGGACAGTTTTCTGAGCCCTTGGACCCGAGACTGAGTTTTGTCTTTTTCTTTTAGCCTTAGCAGTGGGTATGAGGTGTGCAGGGGGCTGGGTGGCTTTCCTCAGCCCATTCCAAAGAGGGCTCTCCCTCCATGCGGCAGCCTGGGAGCCTCTGCTGTCCTCTCCAGCCTCCTCCTTACTCCTTGGGCTCATCGACGGTCGGTTCTGTGCCTGTGCTCTATTGTGTTGGAGGGAAGGACTGGTAGTTCTGATTTTTACTCTGTGAACACTTTATTTAAGGACATTCTTTTTTATTGGCGGCTCTGTGACCCCTAGCCGCTTGCACCCGCTGTTGTACACTTTCAAGCAACACTTTTTCAGACTAAAGGCCAAACAAAACCTAATCGTGCCTATAGTGTCCTTTTTTACTCTCCTACCTTGGCCCCATACGGGAGCACCTCAGGAGCTGTTTGTGCGTGCCTGTGTATGAGTCCCGCGCCTCTGGAGGGGAGCAGGAGCTGGAGGCAGAAGTTAACAACTGAGCACACTGCTCACTGGAGGCCATCCTGGTGCTACTCGCTCTCAGGCATGACTTCCTAGTTCGTACACAGAGGGGGCAGGGTACCTTCTGCCTGGCTGGCTGGCTGGCCTACTTCGGTAGCTTCTGGTTGGTCGGCTAGCAGCGCATCACAATCACTTCCCGGTCATGCTGCGGCTGTGCTCCCGTAGTGCACTGCACGAACTACGTGTTCCGTCTGGCTGTGCGGCGGCGGAAGCGGAAGCGGGTACGGAGGTACCAGCTGGTCTCCAAAGGGGGGTAGGGGGCTCCATGAATGGAAGCGGCGGCGGCGGCGGGAGCAACCTGAGCTGGGCTCCGGGGCCAGGGCCGGGGGCTGCCCAGTGCCCACACCGGTGTATGGGGCCGATTCGTGGACCCTGAGAGTGAGGGCCGGCGGCTGGGCCGAACTAGGAGGGGCGGGGCTCGGCGGCCTCGGGCCGGAGGCGCGTCGGGCTGGAGCCGGTCACGATGCCCCGAAGGAAGCAAAGCCACCCGCAGCCCGTGAAATGCGAGGGGGTCAAAGGTCAGGGGTCAGGGGCCTTGAGTCGGGAGGAATAGGGGTGGGGTCAGTAGAGTGGGTCCAGGTCAGGGTGGAGGGGGACTCCTGAGGGTTGGGGGCGGGTGATCTGGGATCATAGCTCTCCACCAAAGTATTAAAGGAACCCGAGAGGGTCATCGAGTCCGGGAAGTGCAGTTCGCCACGCCTGACTCCCTGGTTCGGATTCTGGGCATGGCTTGGGAGGGAGATTCCACAAGCACCCTCCCCTCTTTAGTGGACACTGAAGATTCCTTCGACGAAGGACCTGGGGCCCTGGTGTTGGAGAGTGATTTGCTACTAGGCCAAGATCTGGAGTTTGAAGAGGAAGAGGAGGAAGGTGACGGCCACAACGACCAGCTCATGGGCTTTGAGAGAGACTCTGAAGGTGTGTTTAAGGATTAATGGCTATTGGTTACTCGACCCCTTTAAAGTTAGTGTCAGTGACCAAAACACCACTTCCTTCCATAACCTAGGACTGACTGGCTTGGCTAGGAGTCCCTTAGCAGCATTTTGCTAAGGTGAAGTTGTGGGTCTAGCTAAAGGTGACATGAATACAAGGGTGTGTGATGCACTCGGCCAAAGTTAATGCCCTTTTAATAACCTTGCCCCCAGCCCCATGTCTTCTATCTGCACCTCAAGAGAGTCATGGAAAACATTATGTAAGTAAGCTGCTCTTTCATGGTAGCAGCTGATCCTGTGTACTCAGAGGTGGTTTCAGTTTCTACCCTAAAGTTTCTCATTTCTTCCTTGGGTATTTTTTTTTTTAAGACAAGAGAACCCATTTAAAGGAGTCTGCCCTTTCTGTGTAATTTGCACTATATTGCTTCTGTTTTCTCCAAATTGTGCCTCCTTGAGATGAGTTTCATTTTATAATCGGCCTTATATAAAAAGGAGCTTTACTGAACCAGTGCTTACAAAAATGATCTCAGGGACCTATATATTTTCACTTATCTCAAGAACTAATGTTGCTTGCTATCAGCCTGCAATCCACTTCATGCCCTCGATTTTTTCCATTTATCGGAAACAGCATAGATCAGTAAGCTCAGGAAGGTGGACAGGCTGAATGTTCTGAAGGCAGTGTAGGGAAATGTAGGTTGCATGGGAGGGCTTTTTAAAAGTTTGGGTTGTTTGTTTTTTAAACCAGATGATGGGTTGGGCAGAATAAGTAGGTCCATAAGGAAGAGTCTGGAACTTGCTCTTCAACCATGCTGATTTGCTTTCTTTTCTCTCACCAGGAGACTCTCAGGGGGCCAGACCAGGACTTCCCTATGGGCTGAGTGATGACGAGTCTGGGGGCGGCCGGGCATTAAGTGCCGAGAGTGAAGTTGAGGAGCCAGCCAGGGGTCCAGGGGAGGCCAGGGGTGAGAGGCCAGGCCCAGCCTGTCAGCTGTGTGGGGGGCCGACAGGTGAGGGGCCGTGTTGTGGGGCAGGAGGGCCGGGTGGGGGGCCCCCGCTGCCCCCACGGCTACTGTACTCATGCCGCCTCTGCGCCTTCGTGTCCCACTACTCGAGCCACCTGAAACGGCACATGCAGACACACAGCGGGGAGAAGCCGTTCCGCTGTGGCCGCTGTCCCTACGCCTCAGCCCAGCTCGTCAACCTGACGCGACATACCCGCACCCACACTGGCGAGAAGCCCTACCGCTGTCCCCACTGCCCCTTTGCCTGCAGCAGCCTGGGCAACCTGAGGCGGCATCAGCGCACCCACACAGGGCCTCCCGCTCCTCCATGCCCGACCTGTGGCTTCCGATGCTGTGCTCCACGACCAACCCGGCCTCCCAGTCCCACAGAGCAGGAGGGGACAATGCCCCGTCGACCAGAAGGTAACAAGCAGGACGCAGAGATCCTGGGACGTGGTAGGTAGCAATAGGATACTTGGATTAATGGCCCGTGTCTTATTGTTCCCACAGATGCGCTGATCCTTCCTGATCTGAGCCTCCATGTGCCACCAGGTGGTGCCAGTTTCCTGCCAGACTGTGGGCAGCTGCGGGGTGAAGGGGAGGGTTTGTGTGGTGCTGGATCAGAACCACTGCCAGAGCTGCTGTTCCCTTGGACCTGCCGGGGTTGTGGACAAGAACTGGAGGAGGGTGAGGGCAGCCGGTTGGGAGCTGCCATGTGTGGGCGCTGCATGCGAGGAGAGGCAGGAGGGGGTGCCAGTGGGGGGCCCCAGGGCCCCAGCGACAAAGGCTTTGCCTGTAGTCTCTGCCCCTTTGCCACTCACTATCCCAACCACCTGGCTCGGCACATGAAGACTCACAGTGGTGAGAAACCCTTCCGCTGTGCCCGCTGTCCATATGCCTCCGCTCATCTGGATAACCTGAAACGGCACCAGCGCGTCCACACAGGAGAGAAGCCCTACAAGTGCCCGCTCTGTCCATACGCCTGTGGCAACCTAGCCAACCTCAAGCGTCATGGTCGCATCCACTCTGGTGACAAACCTTTTCGGTGTAGCCTTTGCAACTACAGCTGCAACCAGAGCATGAACCTCAAACGTCATATGCTGCGCCATACGGGTGAGAAGCCCTTCCGCTGTGCCACCTGCGCCTATACCACAGGCCACTGGGACAACTACAAGCGCCATCAGAAGGTGCACGGCCATGGTGGGACAGGCGGACCTGGTCTCTCTGCCCCTGAGGGCTGGGCCCCACCTCACAGCCCACCCTCAGTTTTGAGCACTCGGGGCGCAGCAGCCCTGGGTGCTGCTGGTGGCAGGGCTCTCCATACAGACTCACCTTGAACTAGGTTCTTTTACCTGGGGCCCTAGGAATTAGCCCTACGCCTGCATTTTATACAAATGGACTCTAGAAACCACCTTCCCCCTTTTCCCCCGCTGGCCAGGGGCTCCACACAGACTAACCTAGGCACCATATGGACCAGCCTGAACCTCATGGGCAGGAGCCATATGGACCAAGGGGCCTTGCTCATGCACTTAACAAGCTCAGTGATGAGGACCTTGGAATCACCACAACTGCTCCCAGGGGCTGTGGATGAACTGGCTGGGGACTGCCCAGCTTCTCACCTGTTTTAACTTATTTCAGTGCTTTATAATAAAGGAAACACTAACAAAGCCATGTCTATGCTGAATTGGCAATGGCAAACACTTAGGCCTTACCCTTAGCGTAGCCCTTGCTATGTATGATAGGGGCAGTGAGAGGGAGCCAAAGGTAGGCAGCAGTCAGGCTGAGTTTAATGATGGGGAGCTGGTCAGACCACTCACAGACCTCTGCCCACCCTCTGCCCATGGCCTGTCCCTAAAAAGCCAGAAGCAACCCATGGGGAGCTGCGGGTGCTCCCCAAGGCAGGCAGACATGGTCCCTTGGACTTTGTGCAAAATACTAAATACTAATTTGGCATCAAGGGCCAGCTCTGAAAAAGAGACAGTGATCTTTTGTGTAGCCAGCCCAGGAAAGGGAAGGTAGGTTAGGAGGCCCCTGGCCAAGATGGGGGGGGGGGGGGGGCAGGGAATAGGAAAATCCTCCCCTAATTTGGGAGCATAGGCACAGGGCAAGTCTGTGTAAATTTCCTCTGGGGCAGAGGGCAGACATGTGAGCAGTTGAGATTACAGATCCTCATCTCCAATGCCCTCGAAGGCGAAATTGCCATGGACGGCACTGGCACTGGCATCTGCGCTGGGACTGCCAATTCCCCTCAAGCTCACGGCACTCAGCTTACTCTGTAACAGACGGAGAAGGGTCAGAGGCTGGTAGCATGTGAGCCCCCCCGCCCCCGCCAACCTCACCAACCCTGTAACTCACTGAGAGTTTGACCATGGATTCCCGGCTGGCATCTGGTGACTCCTGGGGCAGAGGCAGAGCAGTTAGATTAGGAGCAGAGGGGAGGCGAGGCGGGGCTGGGGGCTAAGGCACTAACATTAACTTACGAGCAATGGCGGGGACTTCACTGCTTGCTGGCTGTCTGACCGTCTCAGGGTGCCCCCCACCCGCCGACGCAGCATCTGAGGACAGACCCAGGATAATTCTCTTCAGAGCCCAACCATTTTCCCTCCATCTCAAGAGAAACCATACTCATAGGCTGAGCCAGGAGAGCACAGGCACTCAGCGGCTTGGTCCCCACTGGCCACTTACCTTCCTGATACTGCCCCCAGATTTCTTCACCATGAGCTCGTCCACCATGGACTGCAGGCAGATGCTCATCATGATGGCCTGAGGGGAGAAGGCTCATGAGAGAAGCCATCCCTAGCTGGGTCTCCTCCTACACAGAGGCCTAGAAGCCTAGGCTTTGGGACCTGAGGGTTCCATAAGAGCTCTGAAGGTGGGCTCACACCTGCGGGCTGGTGATGGTGACCCACTGTAGCCGGTCCTTGCTCATGAGGTATTCAAAAGCCAGTTCCAGGCGCACCTCACCCCGACCCCGGCTGGGACTGCTCGTGCTTCCGCTGGGGAGTGGCACCTAGAAGAGAACAGGACCCATAGGATTCATTTTGGCCAACTTGTGGACCTCTGCAGCCTTGAAGCTCAAGGCTTGCCAGGTCCCCCTCTCAGAATGCCTCCCCTCCCAGAAGAAAGGCAGGTGTGCTAATCCCAGCCTTTGGAAAGTTGAGGCAGGAGGATCATGAGTTCAAGGATAACTGGGCTACATAGTTCCACGCTAGTAATAAGAACATAACTAGAAATTGTCTCAAAAAGAAAGAAAAACTCACAGAGGAGGTTACCCTCCAGCACCGCATGCGGGTAACCCGGAAGGAGCCTTCACGGAGCTGCTGGCCGGGCAGTCGCAGCTGGAGACTGAGCTCACTGTTGCCCGCACTGACCACCACAGGGCAGTCCTTCTCTGGGAAGTCAGCCACACAGGCATCAAAGCGCAAATAACCATAGTGCCGCAGGGTTTGCGCCAGCCGCAAGAACTGAAAAATGGTTACCAGGTGGAGTGAGTCACAAAGGGGAGGGTTAGCTCGGAGCTGGGGACTCCTTGCGGGAGACAAGGCTAAAAAGCTCACCTCCTTCTTGGAGACCTTCTCTTGCAGAGATTTCAGCTGCCGGTGCTGCTCTTTGGTGACCAGGATCCACCCATGCTCAATATCTGACACGGTCTGCAAACAGTGAGGACAGGGAGTGGGGGCTCCTCGTTAGTAGTTCCCCTGAAGTGATCAAAGTGAGCTCTGTCAGCCTGTCCACACTTGAGAGCCAACTGCAGTGAGACCCTGACCAAAGCTGTTTACAGAGTCAAAGTTGTGCCAGGAGCTCTGACTATGTTCTAGAAACTTCCCCACGATCTGGGAACCAGACTTGGAGGGAGTTTTCTTGAGAAAATGGAATACCATAGTCATTTCAGGGCAAAGGTTCTGAGGCAGCTCCAAGCTCACCTGAGCATAAAGCAGGTTCAGGCCAACCCGGTTCTCCATGACATCGTCGTCATAGGCAGAGTCCCAATAACTGTGGGGCCAAGGGATGGAAATGGGTAACGGGGCTAAGCAGGGGAGAATCGAGAATGGGCGAAGGGAGGCAACTGCAACTATGGGGCTAGGTAACAGTGGGAGAAGTGGGTAGGCCCTCCAGGGTAATTCCCTCGGCCAGAGGAAGCTACTGTAGTGTGTGACCCAGCCATCCAACCCAGGCTCTCCTGCTTTAAGGCCCAGCCCTGACCTCTTTCTGAGCACAATCTTATACTCTTGACTCCGAAGACTGGTGACAGATACGTAAGGCAGCTCAAACTCCTGCAGCTTCCGTACAACTGCAGAGTGAAAAAGGAAAATGTGACCAGGCTAAAGAGGAAGGGAAACCAGCACAAGTGCTGGGAGGAAATGGTCCATTCTGAGATGCGTCGGATGGAACTCCCGGCCGGAAGCGTAAGCAGTAAAAGCCAGAGACACTCACAAGAAAAGGCTCCGTCTTCTTTTTCTCGAACAAGGAAGAGACTAAAATATCCGATCAAGTCATCTGGAAGATCCAGCTTTGCAGCCACAGCCTGGGAACAGGAAGTACAGCTTATCCAACCAGGCATTTCAGTGCAGAGCCTAGTGTGCACTGGGCAGACGGGCCGTGCTCAACAAGTGCCTCACCTCCAGAACATCTTCGGTCTGGTCAGAAGTTAGCACATTGA
Organism: Acomys percivali; assembly: GCA_907169655.1. Taxonomy (NCBI): domain Eukaryota; kingdom Metazoa; phylum Chordata; class Mammalia; order Rodentia; family Muridae; genus Acomys; species Acomys percivali. The sequence goes on along the minus strand of OU015742.1, from coordinate 108,590,559 downwards.
CTAGAACTTTCTGTCCATTGCTGAGCAGCACTTCCAAGGAAACCTCCTCTGTGGGGACCTGCTGTGTCTCCTGTATGAACAGATGCAGATGCGAGGCCCTGCCTTGTTAATTAAGGTCTAGGTTCCAGCTCAGATGAACCCCACTTTCCTGGCCCCCTCTGGTATCATCATCCTTAAATACAGGCTAGACTTCCCTTAACATCAGTGCTATGGCAGAAGCTTCTTTGGGGAAAAAAAAAGGGGCGGCGGACCAGGAAGTAACCATGTAATTAAAATGACAGGACATTGGGCAGGTCTTTCCTTTAAATATGGGTTCTACCTACAGAGCCTTACCTGTTGGGCCCGACGTAGAAAACTATTAAAGGTCTCACTGCTCCCAAGCAATGGGTCTTGCCGAACTGTGGGGTCAAGAGGATGACATTCCGGTAACTTAGGACTCAGTCTTAGCCCCCCCCCCCAAGTCTTCCTCTTAGTAGGGTCCCCCAACCCCATTTCCTGGGCTGATGGTAGCCTGCCACATCCCCCAGCTGGCCTCACCTCACACACTGTTTGCATAAATTCTTCACCTGCCCCACCCTTGGCTGCCATCTAGTTGAGTCCAGTCTACAGAACTAGGGAAATAACAGCGATGTTAATCTAACGCATATCAGACACAAAGTTCTCCCCACCAACCTGAATCACTCTTCAAACTAGCGTCACACTAGTATTTCCCATAGAGATCCATCTGCGGGTTGCTTTACTGCTATGGAGTTTAAACTCCATGATGGCTATTCGCTTTGCTAATCAGCATCAGGCAAGAGGCTTCCTAAGTGTAACCATTAACACAGGCCGTTTGACAGAGGCGGTTCTCAGACAGCCTGGCTCTCACCCATCCACTTACCAGCTTGCATGTACTTCTCTAACTGCTCGCGCCTCTGCTCTACCTCTGCAGGCGTCAGGGAGAAAAGCTTCTTTGGGGGGAATGCGGGAAGCACGTTGGCCCCATACTCCTTCCGAAGCTATGTAGAGAAAGAGATACAATTCTTCACATTAACATCGGAACTAGGAGGTGGCAACTGAGATTCCTCCAAGGCCTCCTGGGTTCCCCTAACAACTCTAAAGTGGCCACGTGAGGAAAGATGACTTTGGCAGACTCAGGATCTCAAGGATCTTAAGTGTAAGTTTTTTGTATGTGCTCTTGTGTATAAGCACCTTCACACTGTACAGTGAGTTTTCATGGGGTCCGAGAGCCCTTTGATTTTTCTAGAAAGACTGTTCACTGAACCCTCACAGGATGTAGAGAGCATTCATGTACACAATAAAGTCATAGTATGCTCATACAGTCTGTTGAAGGGACTTTGCTGATTGAGGAATTTATTTTTCATCTGAAAAAAACTGAGGCCCAAAGAAATTAGGTAACTTGCTCAGGACTGACAATTAGTTATCATTAGAACCAGGGCTCTCTACAGAGTTAAAGACAGTTCACCGTCCGGTGAGGAAAGGAATCGTTGCATCACTGATACATGACCCTTGGAACAGGTATACGCTCAAAGAAGCCAAGAACAATCAAAGGAATCAGCCAGTAGTGTGGATTAAGCAGGGAAACGAATTTCTAAGTTGTAGCTTAGGTGACAGAAGAAATGTGCTTTGACCGTGCAGAGGCAAAGCAGACAGCTCAGAAAAGAAGGGATGAGGATGTAAGGCTGGGGAGGAGCAGGAATTGTGAGAGACAAGCTGCTTAGGGAGTTCCCCTGAAATGGCACGCTAACAAGGCACACTTTTCACAGTGGCAGTGATTAAATGGGAATGCAATGAAAGCACGTTAATGCCATGAGTACGGAAGGGCTTGAAGTCATGTCTAGCCAGGAGAGAGCTAGTCCCACCTGCTCATGTAGGCCCAGGAGCTGGCTGTAGCGCACCCGACAGTGCAGGACTCCATTCACGTGAATGTTATAGGCCTGGAGATACAAAAGCAGGCAAACATCTCAGGGTCAAAGTCCAAACCACCTCTTGCCCCCTAGAAACCTGGCCGGAAGTTGTCTGACATCCGTTTTCGCAAGGCTCTGAGACGTCCCGGCACTTAGACTGTTTTCTCCCCCCAGGGCTCCTAGCAAAAGGCCTAGTCCAGGGGAAACTCGGGCATTTGTGCGCCAGTCTCCCTCCTGCAGATGACAGTAATGCCCACCAACAGGGCACTTGCTGCCCGGGGGAAGCAATCGCCCAAAGAACCTACTGGAGCTTGGGGTGACTTCTGTACGAAGCTGAGACATGAGATGGCTTCCAGGTTAGTTTGAAGGCAGGAGGCCGCTCGGAGGGCTCCGGCCCGTTAACCCCGCCCCAGCCCAGCTTTAGCAGCTTCTCACCACGTAGGCGGAGCCGCCGCTGTCCCCGCTGCGGGACTCGGTTTCAGGAATGGAAAAGTGCATGTTCCCTAAGGCGGAGCTCCGTACTACCAGGGCCGCAGCGGCTCTGCTTGCTCGCCTCCGCCACTCAGCGCCTCTCCGTAGACCAGCTCGCCATTTTGGGGGACCTGAACTCCGAGGTGGGAAGGCTGTAGGACGTCGGCTTGGCGAGCACCAACCTCGGCATGCTGGGAGCTGTAGTCGAGGGCCGGAGAGTATCCTAATTGGGAACCAGGATCCCGTGGTTCTCATCGCGATCCGTAGTCGGGGGCGGGACCCAGGGCACGCCGGAAGTTGTAGTCCGCTGGGGACTGACTCCGAGGGAGACGGCTGGGGAGCCTGCCTCCCAGGTGGCGCTGTAGTTTGAGTGACCTCGGCGGGAGGAGCCTAGGATCCACAATCATGGCTGCGGTGGTGGTGGCTGTTCGCGAAGGTGAGTGAGGGGCTGGATGCACCAACTGGTACTGGAGCAGATAAGCGCCGGGTCGTTGGTGCGGGGTACCGAGTGCTTTTGGGCCTTGCCGCACGGGTTCTGCCCATCTCGGGACTCTTGATTTACATCATCTAGGGCGCTGCTGGGCGCCGCTTGCCGGCTGTTCCCAGAAGGGTGACTGACCCTTTTCCTCCCCCGCCTGTCCTTTGATCCTGTCGCGCAGTGCGTCCCCACGCGGATCCCGGAGCGCCTCGCGCCCGGCAGCCGAGCTGTGGTCATGCCAACCCAGCAGCCAGCTGCGCCGACGAGTCTCCCCAGGCCCTCCCGGAGCCTCTCTGGCTCACTCTGTGCCCTGTTTTCTGATGCAGAATCGAGATCCGAGATGAAGGCAGAACTTTCTCCTCGGCCCGGGGTAAGTGAGGGAGACCTCCCAAGTCGCCTGTCAAGCGCTGCACAGAAAGCTGTGTCACCTTCATTCGGCTCCATCTCCCACCCTTTTCAGTTCATTTCTCAGTAGAACCAGGAGATTCTACAGAGCTTTATGGCGTGTGCCTATGGCTCTGAAGAAGTTTGTCTCCCTGTGGGATGTAGACTTGTAAGTCAGAGAGGGGTAGGGACTTAACCTGTGGCAATCTAGTAAGCATCCAGTATTGATACACCTTTGGAATGGCCTGAGGAAGAGCAGTTCCTGTGTCTGTGTCTCAGGCAGCGGGGCGGGAGATGACCCAAGAAGAGAAGCTTCAGCTTCGGAAAGAAAAGAAACAGCAGAAGAAGAAACGGAAGGAGGAAAAGGGGACAGACCAAGAAATTGGCTCTGCTGTATCCTCAGCTCAGTGTCAAGGTGAGGGGACTTTTTAAAGAGCTGGGGTAGGGACGCTGGTTGAGGGATTTGGAAGGGGAGAAGAAACAGTTGATTTAAGCAAAGATGGAAGAGGTTGCTTGGAAGGCAGTGGCAAGCAGACAAAGCCGGGTCCCGGTGCCCAGGAGGCAAGGGCAGGCAGATCTCTGTAAGTAGATAAATTAAAGGGAAACATTAGTTGGGGCAAAGAGTTCAGCATCCTAGGGCTTGGGCACCTCTTCTCGCTGTCTCTAGCAGATGCAACCAGAGAACTCCCGGGACCTGGTAGTCAACCAGGAGGCACTGCTGGGGAGAAAGTTCCACCTGGCAGGAGTAAGGCAGAACTTCGCGCTGAAAGGAGAGCCAAGCAGGAGGCAGAGCGGGCCCTGAAACAGGCAAGAAAGGGGGAACAAGGCGGCCCCCCTCCTCAGGCCTGCCCCAGCACGGCTGGAGAAGCCACCTCAGGTATCTTCTTGTCATGTTCAAACTCCAGTCACTCCAAATTCTTATAACTAACTCGGGGTCCCATGCTTCCCATGGGAGACAGAGTTTAAAGTTTTCCTGCTAACTCCATCCCTACCCCTAATTTTGACAACTCCCACCCCCACCCCAAGCTCCATGTTCCCGACTTCCTGTTTTCCACACAGTCCCACACGCACTGAGACGTTCAGCGTCTTGAAAGCGTATCATTAACTTTCAGGAGGGAAGCGTCTCCCTGAGCACACTCAGGTTGATGACCCCACACTCCTGAGGAGGCTTGTTAGAAAACCAGATGGACAACAGGTAGGAAGCAGCTTTGGTGTTTGGAGAATTGCCCTGGGCGAAGAAAGGGTCTGGGAAAGCACATATTAGGGTCAAAGAAATGAATTTGCTTTCTACCGGGCTTTGTCCCATTCCTTTGTTTTCTCAAGGTTCCTACACGAAAGGATTATGGATCCAAAGTCAGTCTCTTCTCCCACCTACCCCAGTACAGCAGACAAAACTCCTTGACCCAATACATGAGGTAGGGTCTTAGGGAAGTTTTCGTAACTTCCAAGTCTGAGGAGATTGAGGAACTCAGTGTAGCTGGTAGCTGGAAAGTGTGGGTACGTGGGGTTCAAATTCAAGGTAAAACTGTAGGAAATGGGGTGTCTGTGCTAGTGAAGGAAGTTCCTTTTCATGAGGGGTGGTGGGCGAGTGGTACTCAAGTTCCCTTAAAAAGTCTGTGACACCACCATCCCATCAGCATCCCATCCTCTGTGATCCACCCAGCCATGGTACGACTTGGTCTGCAGTACTCCCAGGGCCTTGTCAGTGGCTCCAATGCCCGCTGCATCGCACTGCTCCGCGCCTTGCAACAGGTATGCCCTGTTCTCGTCTCTGACTCCGCCCCACTCCCTAAGACTGCCCTAGTACGTCTTTCCTGCCCCCCCATCCCCCCTCCCGGGTCATCTCTGGGACAAAGAAGGAATGACTCTCACACTCTGAACATTTCTCCAGGGAAGCTTGCCTCTACCCCATTTCAGAGATCTTCCTTAAGGACATTTTGCTGACCCATTTGTGTATTCCGTAGGTGATTCAGGATTACACAACACCTCCCAGTGAGGACCTCTCCAGGGATCTTGTAAATAAGCTAAAGCCCTACATCAGGTGTGTCCTGGCGTGCAGCTCCATTTGCACCTTACGCGGTCCCTTCTGGTGGCCTTCTCTGCTTTCGTCTTGCTGTTCTCTTTTAAGTCCTAACCAGTTGCACAAACCTGGCGCATTGTTGTTGCAGCTTCCTGACCCAGTGCCGCCCCCTGTCAGCAAGCATGTGCAACGCCATCAAGTTCCTTAACAAGGAAATTACTGGCATGAGCAGCTCCAAGCGGGAAGAGGAGGTGATGAAGGACTCTGGGAATGGGAAAGGCAAGGCTGCGCCTGTGGTTAGGATGAGCAGCACACTCTGAACTCTCAGAAGACATGAATTGGCATGCCCCACGGCCCTAGTCACTGCTTAGGGAAGTGCTTAGGCACTTGCATTCTTGGCATCTTGGGGTCTAGTTCAGGCCCATTGTTATAGACATATTCAAGCAAAGGGCATGGTGATTTTTGATTTTTGTTTTGAGTATGTGGTCTCGGCTGTCCTGACCAAGTTGGCCTCGAACTCAGAGATCCTCCTGCTTCCTGAGTGCCAGGATCATGATTGGCACATAAGGCATGACAAGCAGAGAGTGAACTGTATCCATGTTCTCTCGACATTTAGGCCAAGTCAGAACTTGGAGAAGCCATTGATCGGTATGTACAAGAGAAGATTGTACTTGCAGCTCAGGCAATTTCACGATTTGCCTCTAAGAAGATCAGCGATGGGGACGTGATCCTGGTGTATGGATGGTAGGGTCAACACTGACTGAGGAAACTGGGGAGGGCAACCGTCAGAGGACACGTCTGCCCTGGCCTTGAGCATGCCACCAGCGAGTCGAGTTTATAATACCTCTTCTCCCTCCATATCTAGCTCATCCCTGGTGTCACGGATTCTCCGGGAGGCTTGGGTCGAGGGCAGGCGGTTTCGGGTGGTGGTGGTGGACAGCAGGCCCCGGCTTGAGGGAAGGCACATGCTCCGTTCTCTTGTTCGTGCTGGGGTCCCTACCTCCTACCTGCTGATTCCTGCAGCCTCCTACGTGCTCCCAGAGGTGAGAGTCCTCATAGGAGAGGAACTCCAGAGATGAAAAGGAAGGGTGTAGTAGCACAGGCACAGTAACCTTATGTTTTGTTCTTTTTCCCTGTTTGCATTTCTTTATTGTGGCAGGGAGTGGGCTAGAGGCTGGGAGCAGGCAGAGGCAGTGCGCCCTGGCTTCTGTGTGGAAGTCAGAGGACACCCTTTGGAAGGGTCAGTTCTTCCCACATTCACATCCCGAGGACAGAACTCAGATTGCCAAGGTTGGCAGTGACTCTACCCATTGAGCCACCTCACTGGCCCTTACCTTTTATTATATTTATTTATGTTGGGGAGGGGCAGGGTTTCTCTGGGTAGCCTTTTTTTTTTTTTTTTAAAAACAAAGTCTCATTATGTGGTCCTAGCTGGCCTGGGGAATCCACAGAGATCTGCTTGTTTTTGCCTCCCAAGTACTAAGATTAAGAGTGACACCTAACACCTTTTATCCTTAATAGAAAAAGCGGGTGTGGTGGTGACACTAGCACTTGGAAGGCAGAGGCAGACAGATCTCTTGAGTTCAAGGCTAGCCTGGTCTAGAGAGTGAGTTCCAGCCAGGGCTATCTATACAGAGAAACCCTGTCTCGAAACAAAAACAAAAGGGAGAGAGAGAGAGAGAGAGAGAGAGAGAGAGAGAGAGAGAGAAGCAACTGCTACATGCAGAAGTACAGTTTAGCTATTACAAGAACATTATGTTAAAGCAGCAGCCACTGAAAGGAACGGGGCAGTTTCACTACTCTGGGACAATACAAGATGGCAGAGGCAGGGGACTTCATTATATGCTGATAGAACATGGCATCTTTCTTCCCACTCCACACTGTCTAACAGGTTTCTAAGGTGCTATTGGGAGCTCATGCACTCCTGGCCAATGGATCTGTGATGTCACGAGTAGGGACAGCACAGCTGGCCCTGGTGGCTCGAGCGTATAATGTTCCAGTACTGGTCTGCTGTGAAACATACAAGTTCTGTGAGCGTGTGCAGACTGATGCCTTCGTCTCCAACGAGCTAGGTAAGCAGAGCAGAGGTCAGTAACCAGCTGAGGCTGTCGGAACCTGAGGATACTTGAGAGAGGAAGGGGAAATTAAACCCTGACTGTTTTTCTAAAAAGATGTTAACAGGCCCACTCGCTATTGCAGATGACCCTGATGATCTGCAGTGCACGCGGAGAGGGCAGGTGGCCCTGGCTAACTGGCAGAACCGTCCATCCCTCCGGTTGTTGAATCTGGTCTATGATGTGACTCCTCCTGAGCTCGTGGATCTGGTGATCACAGAATTGGGCATGATCCCTTGCAGCTCTGTGCCTGTTGTCCTTCGGGTCAAGAGCAGTGACCAGTGAAAGGGAACAAGAGTCAATAAAAACCTACTCCCTACCCCTTAACTCTGCTGCCTTTGTATGTCTGAGCATCTCTGCCTCTTAGGTCAGGAACTCACCCTCTGCAACCCCTCACACCCACTGGGAACCTGTCTATGGAAACCCTTCTCAGGTGGTTGACTCCAAGCCAGTGCTCTGGAGCAAGATGGTTCGCTAGGTATCAAACCTATTCATAGGCCAGGCGTGTGGCATTCCCAGAATTCCCCTTTAACTCCAGCAGGGGTAGCCAACATTTTCCCCTGCCCCCAATCTCTGTAAAATTAAAGTCCAGCCTGTTCTACATAGTGCCAGCTAGGGCTACAAAGTGAGACCTTGTTTCAAAAACAACTACTACCAGCTCTCGGGAGACAGAGGCAGGCAGATTGCTGTGAGTTCAAG
>OU015742.1:108572161-108582386 GCA_907169655.1 Acomys percivali | reverse complement strand
TTTTGGTTTTTCGAGACAGGGTCTCTCTGTGTAGCCTTGGCTGTCCTGGACTCACTTTGTAGACCAGGCTGGCCTCGAACTCACAGCGATCTGCCTGCCTCTGCCTCCCAAGTGCTGAGATTAAAGGCGTGCGCCACCACGCCCGGCTCCTGGCTATTTTTCCAGAGGACCAGTGTTCAATACCTAGCACCCATATGGTGGTTCACACCCATCTGTAACTCAGTTTCAGAATTTCCAATGCCCTCTTCTGACCTCCTTGGGCACCAGGCATGTATGTGATGCACATACAGATGGACAAGATATGCATACACATAGTACCTGGGCATGATGGCACACGCTTTTTTTTTTTTTTTAAAGATTTATTTATTTATTATTTATACAGCGCTCTGCTTGCATGTACTCCTGCAAGCCAGAAGGGGGCACCATATCACATTGCAGATGGTTATGAGCCACCATGTGGTTGCTGGGAATTGAACTCAGGACCTTTGGAAGAGCAGGCCACGCTCTTAACCACTGAGCCCCATCTCTCCAGCCCGGCACACGCTTTTAATCCCACCACTCTGGAGGCAGAGACAAGATCTGAGTTTGAGGCCAGGAAGTATACTGAAAGTTCTAGAAGTACACAGAAAATCACTGTCTCAAAAACAAAAACCTAAATAAGTACAATTTAAAAACATAAAATTTTTATTTATTTATTTTTCTCAAAACAGGGTTTCTCTGTGTATTAGCCCTGGCTGTCCTGGAACTCTCTTTGTAGACCAGTCTGGCCTCGAACTCACAGAGATCCACTTACCTCTGCCTCCCAAGTGCTGGGATAAAAGGTGTGCACCACCATCCCTGGCTATAAAAAACTTTTTTTAACAAAAAGCTATTCACGTCTTGAGTCATTAGTGCTGGTATTTGTGTAGTACCTGAGGTATAAGTCACAAGGGGCTATGGCGGGACTTAGATGCAGAAGCAGAAAGACCAAGTCAAAAAGCCAAGAGCAGAGCTAGAGCTTAGTTATAGCTCACCTGGAACAAGGCTTCGGAGTCATCCCCAGCACAAGTCCTAGCCTTAGTGATAAATTTATTTACTGGTCTGTCTTGAGACAGGGTTTCTCTGTGTAGCCCTGGCTGTCTTGGAACTCACTCTGTAGATCAGGCTGGCCTTGAACTCAGAGATCCCGCTTGCCTCTGCTTCCCCAGTGCTGAGATTAAAAAGGTGCACCACTATTCCTAGCTCTAAATTGGCATTTATGTCAGAAATACTTACTCTGGAAAGGTGGAGAGATAGTTCAGTGGTTAAGAGTACTGACTGTTCTTCCAAAGGACCTGGGCTCAGCACCCCCTGTAACTCCAAGATCTGACACCCTCATTTAGACATACATGCAGGCAATACACATAAAAATAAATACTCCCTCACCCATTTTTTTAAAAAAAACAAGATTTATTTATTATGTATACAGTGTTCTGCCTCCACGTACATCTGCACACCAGGAGAGAATAGATCTCATTATAGACAGTGGTGAGCCACTGTAGAGACCAAACCAATGCCATTTTGTGTTCAGGCCTGCTAACTTGACCCCTCACCCCCACCCTCGGAGTTTCTAGGGAGAGCCACAAACATACAGCTAGTAATCGGCCCTAGGATCTTGCACCCTGGGGCCAACCAATCAGAGCTACAGGTCACAGTGACCAGAACAAACAAAATATGCCGCCCCCACCCCCCCACCCCGGCCCTGGTCCCCAAGCCAATCAGTGTAAAAGGCAACATTTCTGTACCCCTCCGACCTATCATGTAACAGCAAGGCTTAGAAACCCCCAGTCTGCAATTTTTCCTTTAAAAACCCTGTTCTCCTAGCACTACAGGCTGCCATCTTCCCTTCTCATGAGAGAGCTGACCGTCCAGGCTCTGAGCTTGACTAATAAATGAGATCCTATGTGATTTGTATTTGGCTGATTCCTGGTGGTCTTTGGGGGTTTCACGACTTGGGCATTATACCACTATGTGGTTGCTGGGAATTGAACTCAGGACCTTTGGAAGAGCAGCCAGTACGCTTAACCTCTGAGCCATCTCTCCAGCCTTTTTGTTTGTTTGTTTTTAGAGACAGAATTGTTCTGTGTAGCCTACTCACTTTGTAGACCATGCTGGCCCTGAACTCAGTCAACTGCCTCTACCTCTGCCTCCCCTAGTGCTGGGATTACAGGCATGTGCCACCCAGTCCAGCACTTTCCCTTTATACTGTTAGATTGATACATCTATATGAAATCTTACTGATAAAAAAAGGAGTCAGTCACAAGGCATTATAGCTGAAGCATGAAGAAGTCGTTTATATCATAACTTAAGTCAGAATGTGGTCACAAGCAGTCTAAATCCAAATCATCCTTAAGATTGTATAGTTTAGAACTGTTTCAACTCCCTTCCCCCAAAGGGGGGTTACTTGTTACTCTTGCAGAGTTTCCAGAACTCATCTCAGGTGCTTCATCTACTTCCAGTTCGAGGGATCTGATGCCCTCTGGCCTTCAAAGGCACCTGAACATATATGGTGCAAATAAACTCACACAGGCATACACACATACACATTAAAAAAAAAAAAAAAAGAAGCGTTGGCTTTCCTCCCATCTTCCCAGCGCTGGAGATTGCTGGTACAAGTGCAAGCCACAATATCTGGCTCTGCTATGCCCTTCAGGTTAACATACAGAGGGAGTCCAGGACAGCCAAGGCTACACAGAGAAACCCTGTCTTGGAACTCTCTCGAAAAACAAAAAACAAAACAAAATTTTTCTAAGTAAAAGAATTGGGTGGCAGCCAGGCGAGTTGGTACACGTCTTTAATTCCAGCACTTGGGAGGCAGAGGCAGGTGGATCGCTGTGAGTTTGAGGCCAGCCTGGTCTACAAAGTGAGTCCAGGACAGCCAAGGCTACACAGAGAAACCCTGTCTTGGGAAAGAAAAAAGAAAAAAGAAAAAGAATCAGGTGGCAGCCAGGTGTGGTGGTACATGCCTTTAATCCCAGCACTCGGGGAGGCAGAGGCAAGCACATCTCTGTGAGTTCAAGGCCAGCCTGTTCTACAAAGAGAGTTCCAGGACAGCCAGGCCTATTTACACATGAGAAACCCTGTCGCAAAAACAAAAACAAACAAACAAACGAAAGAATCAGGAGGCAGATCAACAGAAGAAGTAGCTTAGTTTCAGGGTCAAGTATGATGATGCCAGAACAGAAGTTTAATGCTGAGATCTAAAGCTACATAGGGCCGGGCGGTGGTGGCGCACGCCTTTAATCCCAGCACTCGGGAGGCAGAGGCAGGTGGATCGCTGTGAGTTCGTAGGCCAGCCTGGTCTACAAAGCGAGTCCAGGACAGCCAAGGCTACATAGAGAGACCCTGTCTCGAAAAAGCAAAAAATAAAAATAAAAATAAAAAAAAATAAAGCTACATAGGTAGACTGGGGCTTCCCTGAGAGCTCAGCTACTGGTATCTATGGAACAGAAATCATCTAGGTTGCCTGTAAAGGTGTGGTGTGTGTTTTGGTTTGTTTTGAAATTTGTTGGCATATTGTTCTTGTGGACTGTGCAGGGTTTACCCTCGCTCATTCTAATGCTGATCTCTCTACTTCACTATCTGGTTTCAGTACAGACATTGCATTGTGATGTTTATTCTAAATGTCTCCTGTCTCAAGTGTGTGTAAACACGTCACCATTTGTTCTTTGTTTTGTTTGGTTGGTTTTTGTTGTTGTTGTTGCTGTTTTGAGACAGGGTTTCTCTGTGTGGCCTTGGCTGTCCTAGACTTGCTTTGTAGACCAGGCTGGCCTCAGACTCAGTGATCTGCCTGCCTCTGCTTCCCGAGTGCTGGGATTAAAGGCATGTGCCACCATGTCTGGCTAACATTTGTTCTTTGTATTGCCAATAAAATCCAAATTTTGCTTGCTAGCCAATGCTGAGCAAGACATAGAATAGTGTAGAACGTTCTGGTCAACTAAAGGGAAGAGAAATAGCAGGAAGAGAAGGAAGGAGACACATGGTGAGGACCAAGAAAACACCAAGAGAGATGAACAGTACCTAGGAGCTGAATAAAAAAGCAAGTATAATGTGGGAAATCTGAATGGGAGGAAGCTATACTATTGGAGGGTTAGGAGAGGGTAATTATTGCTCAGTATTGTGCTCTAGGGTAATTAAATATATCCTATCTGTCTGTGTAGTTATTTGGGTATAACGCTGGTCAAGGAGTAACTACTGATTTACAAAACAATAAGTCAATATTAAATAATAATACTTCTATAATTAATAATTAATAATACATTTTCATGAAGGATAAAGGTAGAGTGAACTGTGCACAGAATTCTCCTCATTAGATGGGACAATTATAAAAACTTGTCATTTTTGTTTCCTTTGACATAAGCCTCACCGCCTTGAGCAGTGTAGCTGGTGGTGCCCTTGAACTCCAGCTCCTCCCACTGCCACTTTGCAAGTGCTGAATTCTGCCACAAACCAGCCTTCTTTTGTCTTTATTACATTTAATTGTGCGGGTGCAGGTACATGAGGGTAGCCAGAAGGTTAAGACAAGTTTCTCTCTCCAGTCCTTATTTTTTTTCCTTGCTGTAGTTACTGTACAGCAAATCGCAGAAATTAATCATTTTCATTCTTGCAGATGTCAATGTGTCTTTTAAAAATATGGGAGTTTACACATGCCAAATAATGTTTTCTTAGTAATGTCTAACCCAAAAACAAATGTCCATTCTTGTCTCAAAATTGGCTTTTTACAGGAGGTCATTTAAATACAAGTAAATCCATACAACTGATTGTTATAGACCACCAAAAAGCAGGGCTGGGATGTGGCTCAGTGGTAGAGCATCTCACCTGCCTAGTCCACAGATCTTACAGTTCCATCCCTAGAGGTTTCTTTTAAACTCCCTAAGCCCTGTAGTTTCCTGTTTGGGATACATAAACGGGTCACAGTGCTTCACACTGCTTTGTATCAGGAAGCACACAAGGATGTGCGTGAATTTGCTTTTAGTGATTAGTGCGTCCTGGCATTTTAGGGTTCCTTGAACCTTTCATCTAGTGGTTTTACCCAACTGCTAATGATTATCTGAATAATTTCACTGAAATATAAACACTTTTTTCTAACTCTCTCTTTCCATATTTCATAATGGCACTCGATTTAAAGGGTGTGATGGCACATACCTGTAAGACAGCACAGGGAAGGCTGAGGCAGGAAAGTCATGAATTTGTGCCCAGCATAGGCTCCTACATAACTCAAAAAAGGAGGGAAAAAAAAGAGTAAGTTCCTCACACCAGCTTGTTTTTCTAAACTCTAAGCCATACTGGAAAGGCAGGATGAATACTTAACTGTCCCCTTATGTTTCTGAGTTTGGTTTTTCAGACAGGGTCTTCTCACATCGGTCAAGCTATCCTTGAAACTATCTTAGCCTTCTAAGTGCTGGGACTCCAGGCTTTGGACTACCATACTTAGTGGCATGTTTTATTTTTAGGTCAGTATGAGCTCCTGGGATTGATTGATTGATTGATTGGTTTGTTTTAGGTTTTTTGAGAAAGAGTTTCTTTGTGTAACAGTCCTGGCTATCTTGGATTTGATTTTGTAGACCAGCCTGGCCTTGAACTCACAGCGATCCGTCTATCTCTGCCTCCCGAGTGCTGGGATTAAAGGAGTGCACAATCATGTCCCACCCTGAGCTTTTGGGATTTTTATATCCGAATATGCCGCCCAGTTGTCAAATTAGAGCAAAGCAACAAGGGTAGGGTTATGCTTTAGAAAGATAACTTAAGAAAGTAGAGACAGATGGGCGTGGTGGTACACACCTTTAATCCCAGCACTCAGGAGGCAGAGGCAGGTGGATTTCTGTGGGTTTGAGGTCAGCCTGGTCTACAAAGTGAATCCAGGACTGGCAGGATTACACTGAGAAACCCTGGAGGGAGGGAGGGAGAGAGAGAGAGAGAGAGAGAGAGAGAGAGAGAGAGAGAGAGAGAGAGAGAGAGAGAGAGAGAGAGAGAGAGAGAGAGAGACAGAGAGAGAGAGACAGAGAGAGAGAGAGACAGAGATGTTAATTAATTAGAGACAGAACACCTAAAAGAATGCTTTCAGGCATGGTGGCGCATGCCTTTAATCCCAGCACTCCGGAGGCAGATGCAGGCAGATCGCTGTGAGTTTGAGGCCAGCCTGGTCTACAAAGCAAGTCTAGGACAGCCAAGGCTACACAGAGAAACCTTGCCTTAAAAAAAAAAAAAAAAAAAAAGTACCCCGATAGGGCCTGGGGAGATGGCTCAAAGCTTAAGAGCACTGGTCTTGAGTTCAATTCCCAGCACCCACTTGCTGGCTCATAACCATCTAAATGGTGCCCTCTTCTGGCATGCAGGTACACATGCAGGCAGAACACTATATAAATAAATCTTTAAAAAAAAAAAAAAAAGATAAATGGCATTGAGGTTTGCCAATGAGGCAATGAGGCAGGTCACTGATGAGTTCAAGCCACCTAGGGTGAGGGAAAGAAGGGAATTTGAGTATAAACACATAAAATGTGTTGGATCAACAAAAAGAAATGGGTGAATTGCCTGTGGGGTTAGTGACATTTGAAAATAGTCTTCACTTGATGCCCTTTGTATCTTGAACTTTGAGCTACAAGAATCTTTTTCCAAAATTAAAGTTATTAATTTAAAATACTTTGTGACAAAACCAAATGGAACTTAATCAGAGGCAGCAGGATTTTAAGAGATTTTTGTTCATCACAGCAATAAATCTTTGACTTCCTAAAATGTTTAGGTGCCAATACCTAAAAGAAGAAAGTCACTCAAAATACTGTCTTTTGGGCATAAGGGAATATGAGAGAATGGGGTGTCCCCTTACTTTCCTCTTGTAGGTTTTGGCAAGCTTTCTTTTGGGGCGGGGCTGGGGGTGTGGGAGGGAGGGGCAGAGTTCGAGACAGGGTCTCTGTATAGCTTTGGCTGTCCCAGATTCACTGTGTAGACCAGGCCTGCCCTCTGCCTCCCAAGTGCTGGGATTAAAGAGATGTGCCACGCCCGGTTTGTTTGTTTGTTTAGGAGACAGAGTTACCCAGGTAGGGGCCTAAAGTCCTGGACTCAAGAGAGCTTCCTGCTTCAGGCCTGAGGACCTAAGGACTACTGGTGGGTACAACACACCCCGTTTTCTCTCTTCTTTTTCATTTTTCTGAGACAAGGTCTCTTATATTTTTGGTTGTGAGCCTAGCCTTTAACGGCTGAGCCTTCTCTTCAGTCCCAGACAAGGTCTCATATAGTACAGACTAGCCTCAACTTCCAAACAGTCAAGGATGACTTTGAACTGCTGATCCTCTTGCCTCCATCTGCCCAGTGCTGGCGTTTTAAGTGTGCACCATTATGTCCGACTTCTACACTTCCCCAAATGTTTAACAAAGGGAACTAGTGTACAAGCAGAACACTAACAGACAAGACTATTTAGAAAGGGAAAAGCTGACTTATTCCACCTGTTCCTGTTCATTTTATTCACCCTGTGTCTGGGGAAGGGCAGACTTGTTAAATTTATACGGTTTAAAATGGCTCAGGCAAACTTGCTGTACTAGTATCCTCCACCGGAGGCCACCTCCCAGTGAGGGGACGCTGAGAGGCCTGGCACTCTTTAAATTGCAGTCTACCTACCCAGGCTACGCACCCGGCCCTCCCCCAACCCCTCCCCGCCTCTCTTCCTTGGCCTCTTTCCAATCTCTTTTATTTTCTTCCTCTCTTGGTTCATTCACTTGCAACAGAAAGTCATTAGATCTCTGGCGGCCGGCGATAAGGGTTTGTCTCCTAGTCCGCCAAGCTCTGGTTGCAGTTAAGGGTCCCGGATCCCCGCCCTCCCCCGCGCCCCCCCAAAAAGAAGGAAAGCCGGGAGTGTTGGCACACGCCTTTAACCCCAGCACTCGGGAGGTAGGCGGATCTCTGTGAGTTCAAGGACAGTCTGGCCTACGAGGGCTGGACCATAAGAGAAGCCCTAATCAGTGTGGTCGCCACAAGGCCAGCAACCCGGGTGGGAAGGCAGGTCGGAAAGCTCGGGAACAGCCAAAGAGCGACAACTTCGTCCTCAAAAGCTTTTCGGCAAGGCCTCTGGGGAAAGCCACGGTGCGGCGCAGGCGCCGACCTCCCCTTCCGGTCACTGAAATTCCCATGAGGCCCTGCAGTGTCCCCGGGCCGCGGAAGCCGTGCTCCTGCTCGCAGGCGTCGGAGGGCTCAGCGCCGCGCCGCGCTGCATTATGGAACACAGAGTCTAATAGAAAGCTCGGCGGGGAACACATCCCCTACCAAGCTTGCATCTACCTTGTCCTGGGGGCGGGGCAAGGAAGAGCCGATCAAGATTTCGTCATAAAACCGCGACCCGACAGGCGGCGCCATCTTCGAACTTGGACTTCCGGAAGGACTTTGGCGCGGGTGAGTGTACCGCAACGGGGTGTGCGGGGGACCCTGAATTACTCCTCCCCTTCTTTCGCCGTAGCGCTAAGGCATTGGGAACCGATTCCCGGTTCCTCTCTTACCCCCGCGCAAAGCAGCGCGCCTCCTAGCCTTTGCGCTTCTCCCGGAAACCGTCGAGCTCTCACCTCCGTCTCCACTGTGGGCTCTGAGCATCCCCCATCTCTGCCAGCCTGTGTTTCCCTCTTCCCCCACGCGGTGTATGTAGCGCGGTAACCTTGGTTCAGGCTTCCGCGCTGCTTACGTTGGACTAGTTGGACCCTTGGACTCGGTGTACCTGCTGTTGTCCGCAGTCTTAGGGAAATCAGGGCTCGCCTGCTGCTCAGGCAAGTGGCGAAAGCTGCTCCCACGGCTAGGATGGCAGATGGTGGTGTCTAGACTGGTTGCACTCAGTCCCTATTGTGCTCATTTCCCCTCTTAGTGTGTCCCAGCCTTTTCCTCCAAGAGGCTCTAACCCCGGGGGTTGTGCCCCGCGCGCTGCAACCCCATTGGCGCAGCCAAGGGCCAGTTATGTTTCCTTGTCTGGTCCTTTTATCCCGCGGCAAGTTGGCCGTCTGCTGGGCAGTACCCCCACAGGAGGTAATTCACTTTGCTGGAGAGGTTTAGGATATAACCAGATATGTTTGCCCTTGGGGATATATTGTTACATAGATTTAAATCTTTTGCGGTCGTTACCTTTTAGCATTATCAACTGTAGTGACGTTTTCCTAATAGTTTTAAGTGTTCTACTTTTCAAGCTTACACTCTTTTACTATCTAGCAGTATAAAATGAAAGCGTGGGTTGCAGGCTTCTGTGCAAACAAAAATGTTCGATTTTGTGCTAGGTAAATTATCTGATTATGTCACCAGTTGCATGATAAGAATACTTTGGAAGGCGCCGGGTGTGGTGGCGCACACCTGTAATCCCAGCACTCTGGCGGCAGAGGCAGGCGGATTGCTGTGAGTTTGAGGCCAGCCTGGTCTACAAAGCGAGTCTAGGACAGCCAAGGCTACACAGAGAAACCATGTCTTGAAAAAACAAAACAAAACAAAACAAAAAAAGAATACTTTGGAAAACGGTGTATTAAACTCGTGTATGTGAAGTGAGTTTAGGATGTAGTATAATCATCTAATTGTTTTTCTTTTGCCAGAGTAGTCAGGTTTGCAGCCTGAAGCAGCAAGGCAATCAGACAGTTTGGGATGTAAAAACTCAAATTATAATTTCTCAAACATTTCTTCCTTTACTATCTGTTCAAAATTTGTATTGTAAAACTCTAAATAGAAATTACACCACTCACTGCCACTGCCCTTTATAAAAAGTGAATCTTTTTTGTTTGTTTTTTGTTTTGTCTGAAGACAGGTGTAGCCTTGGCTGTCTTGTACGTTTTTGTAGACCATGCTGACCTCGAACTCACAGAGATATGCCTACCTCTCCCTCCCTGAGTGCTAGTATGACAGGTGTGAGCCACCTTGCCAGCCTCAAGAAGTGAATCTTTAAAGGGAATTTTTTTTCTTTTTTCTTTTTTCTTTCTTTTTTTCTTTTTTTTTTTTAAGACAGGGTTTCTCTCTGTAGCCTTGGCTGTCCTGGAGTTGCTTTGTAGACCATGCTGGCCTTGAACTCACAGTGATCTGCGTGCCTCTGCCTCCCAAGTGCTGGGATTAAAGGCATGTACTATCATGCCCTGCCAATTTTATTTATTTATTTAATATTTAGGTATGTTGAGTCACTCAGTGAAAAGTATATGTCAATTCATGCATCAAGTTTGACTACTGTAGTAAACTGGATGGGCAAGAGGTGTTCCCCCCCCCT
>OU015742.1:108542278-108572061 GCA_907169655.1 Acomys percivali | reverse complement strand
ATTAGTCTTGGTTCACTACAGTTGCATATTGTTTTGTTGTTATTTATTTTGCAAGACCCTTCTCTTTCTTTTTTTTCTTTTCTTTTTTTTTTTTTTTTTTAAAGTTTTTTTGAGACAGAGTTCCTTTGTGTAGCCTTGGCTGTCCTGGCCTCACTCTGTAGACAAGGCTGGCCTGGAACTCAGAGATCAGCCTGCCTCTGTCTCCTGAGTGCTGGGATTACAGGTGTGTGGCACCATGCCTGGCTCAGCAAGACCCTTCGTTTAGACAGATTTTTATTCCAGGTTGGTCTAGATCTCCAGATCCATTCACTTTAGCGCCCATGGGCTGAGATTATAAGAGTTTACCATCGTGGCCAACTGAAACCTTCAAAATTTGAAGTTAGAATCTGTTTCATAGCTATAGTTACCATGGTTCCTTAATCTTGATTTAAGTTTCACTGTCGTAAATGCCAGCAGTCTTTTGATATCACAGCTTCTCTATTAGGAAGTCCTTCCTCCCTGCCTGCCTTCCTTCCTGTTGGGAGGATTTGGACCCATGGCTTTGGGAAATGATAAGCAAGTGCTTTCCCCCTGAATCATTTCTCTAGCTCATGGAAAGGAAAAATTCTCAAACTTGCATATCCAGGATGACATGCTGTTTGTTACTTTTACATAAATGATATCACAGCTTAGCGAAGACATTTTCCTCAAGCCTGTAATTGTTTATTTTCTGACTTCAAGTATTTTTGGGAACTTTGAAGCAGGCCTAATGGCTTTTGCTCTGTAAGAGATGTCTGCTAAAAGTACCGAGATGCATGTAGATGGTCCCTTTTGAGACTTAGTGTTTTCACTCAGATTTTTTTTGTAATTATTGATTTTTTTACTTCCTTTTATGCACAATAAGCCATTTTTTTAATGTTTATGGGTGCTTTGCCTGCATGTATTTATGTGCACCACTTGTATGCCTGGTACCCTCAGAGCTTAGAAGGCATCAGATCCTTTTGACTTAGAGCTATGGTTGGTTGTCAGCTACCTCATGGGTGCTGGGAACCAAACCCAAGTCCTCTGCAAGAGCAGCAAGTGCTCCTAACTGCTGAGCCATCTCCAGAAGCCCAGTAAGCCTTTTGACCCATAAATTGAGAACTTCCTTGTGTTAGTATTTGAGAAGAGTCTTAATCCTGGCCTGGAAGTCTCCATCCTCCTGCCTTTGATACCGTCCACTGCTGGTATCACAGGTGTGTTGCAATCTCTCTATTACATTTTTTGTTTTGTTTAAAACAAATTCCTTTTTTTTTTTTTTTTTTTTTTTTCTTTTTCTTTTTCGCGACAGGATTTCTCTGGTAGCCATGGTTGTCCTGGACTCACTCTTGTAGACTAGGCTGGCCTCAAACTCACAGAGATCTGCCTGTCTCTGCCTCCCTAAGGTTTAAACCAGGGTCTTAATTATGTAGCCCTGGCTTGTCTAGAAGTACTGATGTAGACCAAGCTGGCCTTGAACTCACAGCAATTAAAGACATGTGCTACCAGCCCCATTCTCTAAAAAATTTTTGAAGTTTTGCTCTCTTGTTGTTTGTTTGTTTTCTTTAACATTGAGCTATCTCTCCAGCCTTCTTACTTTTTATTTTATTTTATTCTCATTTCTTCTTTATTTGTGAGGCAGGGTCTCTTAGTTTCCTAGACTGGTCTTGAACTCCTGATCTCCTCACAACACCTCCCAAGTTTAAACCAGAGATGAAGGAGCACACTTTTAATCCCAGCAGAAGCAAGCCATTTTTGTCAGGTCAAAGCCAGTTTGAACTTGTCTAAAACAAAATAAAGCAAAAAAACAGCAAAGCTCATAAATTACTAATTGTAGGCTTCTCATCTTCTCTTTTTCCATATATGTTGTTTGTTTGGTTGGTTTTTTGAGACAGGGTTTCTCTGTGTAGCCCTGCCTGTCCTGGACTCACTTTGTAGACCAGGCTGGCCTTGAACTCACAGAGATCCACCTGCCTCTGCCTCCTGAGTGCTGGGATTAAAGGTGTGCTCTACCACGCCCGGCTATTTATGTCATTTTTATCACTCTTCCTCGTTTTTTGTTTTTTTGTTTTTTTGGGTTTTTTTGGTTTTTCGAGACAGGGTCTCTCTGTGTAGCCCTGGCTGTCCTGGACTCACTTTGTAGATCAGGCTGGCCTCAAACTCACAGCGATCCGCCTGCCTCTGCCTCCCGAGTGCTGGGGTTAAAGGCATGCGCCACCATGCCCGGCTCTTTCCCAGCTCTTTCCCGTTCTTAAGATTTTTGTTTTTTACCTGACTCCCCTCCCCGTGACTCCAGGGTACTTAACCCCCTGCCATTGTTTTCTCTTGTTTCCTAGATCCTGTAGTTTTTGTGTTTGCTGAAAATTTTCTTCTGTTTTCTGGAATAGTTCTTTTGAAAGGTACTTTTCAACTTTTTTTTCTTCCTGTCCTGTCTGCGCATTGGTCTCACTCACACTGGATCCTTTTGGGCTTATTATTGGTTTTGAATGTGATACAGGTTTTTTATTTACCAAAGAACAGTGACATCATATGCAGTATCTTTAGCATACGAAGTTGCACTGTATCCTCCTCAGGTGAGTTAGAGGCTTTACTGCTGTCGTTTATAATCTAACTCTAGCTACTTATCAGAAGATAGGTGGGGCTTTGACTTACATATTTCTTTTAGTATTTATATGAGCACATTTTCCCACTGAGGCTGGTGAATTCTTTATCTTTTAGTTATGTCTCAAGCTATGAAGGCTTCCCTCCTGGAATTTGAACTATTTTTCTTTTCCTTTGTCAAAGTCAAATAGGTTGCCCTGACCCAGAACTGAACCATTACAGGGTTGCATCTGCTTAGGTGTTTGAGTATTGGTCAGTGTTTGGCTTCTGCCAATCTCCTTGGTCTGTGCTTGTATATCTGATGTTTCTGGTTCATAAAAATTCAGAATACATTAGCCCATTATTTCGTATAAAAATGTTCTCTTAAAGTGATAGATGATTGTATCATAGCTCAGGCATCCACTATCCCCAATTCAAATGTCATATTGATGGCTAGGTTACAAAAGCCTCTTACTCTTTTTGGTTTTTGTTTGTTTGTTGTTCTTGATCTAATGTAGCCTAGCCTAGTCTTGAACTCCTGCCACCACCTCCCAAGTGGTGGGATTTCAGAGTGCACTACCCACCTACCTCTTAGGAGATCTGTTCCTTTGCTGACAGTCAGAGGCATGGGTGTCACGGCTAGGTGCCCTACTTCACCTGCTCTAAGCTCCCTAGTGTCTGGCACCTCTTTCGTATTTAATAGAGTCTTGGGTATTATACCCCAAGCTGGCCCCAAAGTCCCGGGCTCAAGTTAAGCTTTTGCTTCATTTTCCATAGTTGCTGGGACTTCACTGCACCTTCGCCCCTGCTTGGCCCCTGTTTAGGAAGTTCCAATTCTTCCCTAGAGGTGCATACTTTTTGTCTCCTTTCCATTGTGGTGGGAGATCTAAATATGATTTATTTTATTATTTTTTAGTGAGAATTTAATTGTATATTTGTTTCCATATCCTTATAAAATATATGAGGTTTAAGTGACATTCATAAAGCGTTGCATTATTTGGCATATAGTAAGCAGTTAGTGATAGTTTATTGTTATCTGTTCACTTACTGTTTATTGTCTGCTGCATGAGAGTGTAAACCTCAAGAAGTAGCCTGCCTGGTTTCTGTTTTGTTTCTGAAACGGGTGTGTGTGTAGCCCAGGCTGATTTCAAACTCACAGGATCTCTCCTGCCTCAGCTTCCTGGGAGCTGGGATTACAGGTGTACACTACCATGCCCAGCTCCTTGTTTGTCTTAATTGTCACTATTCTAGTTCCTAGAATAGTGATCGACACAATACTCTGTCTGTGTGTGTGTGTGTGTGTGTGCACGCGCGCACATGTATTTGTTTTTTTAGGGGGGCACACATGTGAGCATGTGGCTGGAGGTCAGACTATAGCTTGTAGAAGTTGGTTGTCCTCTTATACATGCCATGTGGATGAAGGAGGTTGGACTCGAGTCATCAGGCTTGGCAGCAAGCATCCTAACCTACTAAGCCGTCTTGCCACTCCAGGAGTTAGTGAATGAATGAATGAATGGTCAGGATGCTTGGGCTTCTGGTTGTGGGATGAAGGGGAAAAGAGAAAAATCTGAGCCTCTACAAATAGCTCCTGTGTTCCACTCACAGCTGTATCTCTGTATGCAGGGAAGCCATTTTGGGGGGTGCTGATGGATACCTGCGGGGTCGGCTATGTTGCCCTGGGGGAGGCCGACCCCGTGGGGAACATGATTGTGGTAGACTCTCCTGGACAAGAAGAACTAAACCAGCTGGATGTCAAGGCCTCCTCAGAAACATCCAGTGTGGAGGCTTCCATCGAGATGTCGCTTCCTACTCCTTTGCCTGGATTTGAAGATTCTTCTGACGAGAGGAGGCTTCCTCCAGAGCAGGAAAGCCTCGCCAGGTTGGAGCAGCAAGGTATGCGCCGAGCCTCACTCTTGTTGTCTTCCCATGCTCCGCTTAAGTGAAAGAGAGAGCATAGTGAGCTCATAGGCTCTTAAAACTAGGGTGCAGTATACTGTGCTCCAAAGAGCCCACCTCACACACCATATTCTTCTCTACAGATCTTTCTTCAGAGATGTCAAAGGTCTCAAACCCTAGGGCGACAAAGCCTTCCGGGAAGAGAGGTGGTAGGACACCAAGAGGCCCTAAAAGGCCTCAGCAACGTAAACCTCCATCCACCCCTCTGGTTCCTGGTCTCTTAGATCAGTCCAACCCTCTGTCCACCCCTATGCCTAAGAAACGGAGTCAAAAGTCCAAGGGAGACCTGCTACTATTGAAGTTGTCCAAAGGCCTAGATCAGCCAGAGTCTCCACATCCAAAGAGGCCCCCAGAGGACTTTGAGACCCCTTCTGGGGAACGACCCCGCCGAAGGGCTGCCCAAGTGTAAGGATTGTGGGACACAGCCTGGTGGAGGGGAGGTGGCGGAGGGGGGTGGGGTGGGGCAGATGTCGGAGAGATGGGAAGACTGGTGAGGTATCAGGTAAGTGGGGGTGGTGTCTGGGTTCTGGGTGGGGGCAACCCTTTGGCTCTTAAGAGCCACTTTTGTGGTACGTGTTGCTAACTTTTTGTATCTAAGTGATTTCTTTCTGTACCTCATACTCCATCACATTTTTTGTTTGTTTTGTTTT
This sequence comes from Acomys percivali, assembly GCA_907169655.1. Classification (NCBI taxonomy): domain Eukaryota; kingdom Metazoa; phylum Chordata; class Mammalia; order Rodentia; family Muridae; genus Acomys; species Acomys percivali. The sequence goes on along the minus strand of OU015742.1, from coordinate 108,566,878 downwards.
TGTTTTGAGACAGGGTGTCGCTGCCTAAACCAGGTTGGCCTCGAGCTTGCGATCCTCCCACCTCAGCCTCCCGAGTGCTGGGATTGCAGGCGTGTGCCAGCACACCTGGCTCTCCATCACATTTTTCACAGACTTCCCCCAGGTCTTCATTGCTTTTACCACTCAATATATTTCAGTGTTTAGTATGTGCCTTTCCTCCTTTCCCTTGCCCTTATGTTCTGTGTGGTAAAGAGTGCATTGGCCTAGAGTAGACAACTTAGATTCATATTCCTTGGTATCTGGCTTAACTATGCCAAGTCACTTAATTTTCCTAGATTTCTGTTTCTGCATCTATTGGAGGGAAGGGGAAACTGGTGGCTGCTTCACAATATTACTGAGTTCAATAAAATAAAAATAAAGCTTAGAAATGTGGCCTCTGTTAACTGTTTGTGAGGATGGCTCTGACTCCACCCTGTCCCACAGGGCACTTCTGTACCTTCAGGAACTGGCTGAAGAACTCTCAACAGCCCTGCCTGCTCCACTGTCTGGTCCTAAGAGCCCCAAGGTGAGCAGCCCCACCAAGCCCAAGAAGATCCGGCAAGCAGCCTCTCAGGGTGAAGAAGATGGAAGCGCTCGGGATGAAGACTTTATTCTTCAGGTCGAGGGTGAAGATGAAGAAGAAAGTGAGGCCCCAAGTGAGAACTCATCTGATCCTGAGCCTGTTGCACCCCGAAGCACCCCACGAGGACCCGCTGCAGGGGTAATGTGAATCAACAACAACAGAATGGTGGGAAAATGGGAATGTTAGGGAGCATCCAAGTACCCAGAGGATGGCTTTGTGGTTAGCCAGCACGTCAAACATGTAAGGTGTTGGAGAGCTTATACGGGAAGGACATAGGGAATAAGATGACTCACTCTGGAGTGAGAAGACACATATGAGCAAGGATCCTGCCTCTCACACAGTTCTCAGTCTACTGAATGCTACACAGTGACTTAGACGTGGGGGAGGGGAGCTGACTGCTCAGGTTTCACAGAGGAATGACACTTGAGCTGGGCCTTGATGGGCAAATACAGGTTTCCAGGGCAGTGTTTCTCCAGAAGGTGGTTGTAGCGGGAGATCAGGGTCTGGGATGATGTAGGGACACTGATAGAGAGGATGAAAGCACTTACATTGGTAGGTGCCAGCACATGCTACTTTTGTTTGTTTTTGAGAGGATAAGTATACATAACATAAACTTAGCCTTTAAAATTGTGGGATTCTGTGGCTTTAAAAGTATCTATACTATTGTATCCATATCTAGAACTTTTTTCTTTTGTGGTACTGAGGGTTGAACCCGAAGGCTTGCACATACTAGGCAAGTGCTCTTGCTGAGCACAGCTCTCCTCTTTTTATTTATTTATTTATTTATTTTTACATCTTTCACTTTTCTATTTTATTTTATTTTGTTTTTTTGGTTTTTCGAGACAGAGTCTCTCTGTGTAGCCTTGGCTGTCCTAGACTCACTTTGTAGACCAGGCTGGCCTCGAACTCACAGCGATCCGCCTGCCTCTGCCTACCAAGTGCTGGGATTAAAGGCGTGCGCCACCACCGCCCGGCTCTATTTCAAATTTTGAGATATGGTTTCACTAAGTTTCTCAGGGTGACCCTAAACTCACCCTGCAGCCCAGGCAGACCTTGAGTTTGCATCTTTCTACCTCTTGAGCAGTTAACAGTATCAGCCTGGGCCACAAGGCCTGACACTTTCCAAAACTGTTTAACATTCCCACCTAAAGCTGCAGAATCTTTGTAAGTAAAAAAATAGCATGGTTAGGAACTAGGGCAAGCTGCAGTTACATCAGAACACAGCTTTCTGTTATCCAGATGAAAGGTTGCAGAGTCCTGGATCACCCAGTGAAGGAAACAGAGGTAAGGATGGATGAGGAAGAGAAAAGAATGAACAGGATTGGGGAGATGAAGAAAGGGCAGTAACCTATGAGGCTCCAGCTGTGTGGTGGCAGTATGCCTTTGTGATAGGTGGAGTTTAATTGGTCTCCATGACATGACATGACTCTTGCCTCACTTGCCTGAGTGCACACTTAAGGGAACACAGAGACCCTCAGTAGTCAAGATAAGTGATTCTTTGAAATCAGTTTTTTTTTCCCCTTTTTTAAGATTTATTTATTTCTTATGTATACAGTGCTTTGGCTACATGTACACTTGCAGGCCAGAAGAGGGTATCATCAGATCGCATTAGAGATGGTTGTGAGCCACCATGTGGTTGCTGGGAATTGAACTCAGGACCTTTGAAGGAGCAGTTGGTGCCCTTAACCTCTGAGCCATCTCTCCAGCCCCCAGTTTTACATTTTATAATAAAAATTAACACAACAAATCCAGAATATTTTAAAAGCATATGTGTGTACACACACGTACACACACACACACACACAGGATATAATCCAGAAAGTGTGTGGCAACTTGCATGCTACAAAGTAAGTGTGGAGGAATAATTTCTTTGCACCACTGTGGTGCCTAGGGACTTAAAGCAGGTCATCGAACTTGGCAGCAAGCACTTAGCCTGCTGAGCCATCTTGCCAGCCCTAAAAAACTTAAAGCAGGAACTTTTTGAGACATGTTCCTGTTGTACCTCAAGCTGTCCTTTAACTCCGTTTAGTTCAGATTGGTCTCAAACTCAATTCTCCTCCCTCAGTGTTCTTAGTACTGGCACTACAGATGTGCACCACTGCACCCAGCTTAGACAGGAACTTTATTGGGTAGGTACACAAGAGTGCCCATATGTGTATGTACACACGTTTCCGTGTGTGCTAAGGTATAGAGACTAGAGGTAGACTTTGGAGGTCCCCCTTACCCCATTCTCCACTGTATTTTTACCCCCTGTTGAGTGTCTGTCTGTCTGTCTGTCTGTCTTTCTCTCTCTCTCTCTCTTTTTTTTTTTTTTTTTTACCCAAATTCTGGGGTTAGAAACATGAGCTCCCATACTTGGGCTCCCCGCTCCTTTGGTGTTTGTTTTTTCTTTTTTTTTGTTGTTTTGTTTTTGGTTTTGTTTGTTTGTTTGTTTGGTTGGTTTTGGGTTTTTTGGTTTTTCGAGACAGGGTTTCTTTATGTAGTCCTAGCTGTCCTGGACTAGCTCTGTGGACCAGGCTGGCCTTGAACTCACATTGATCTGCCTGCCTCTGCCTCCAGAGTGCTGGAATTAAAGGCATGTGCCACCACGCCCAGCTCGGGTGTTGGTTTTTCGAGACAGGGTTTCTCTATTTAACAGCCCTGGCTGGCCTGGAACTCACTTTGTTTGGGGGTTTTGGTGGTGGTGTTGGGTTATATATTGTGTGTGTGTGTGTTTGTGTGTGTGTGTGTGTGTGTGTGTGGTGTGTGTGTGTGTGTGTGTGTGTGTGTGTTTATATAATTTGTCTTTTTTTATTTTTATGTACATTGGTGTTTGTTAGCATGTATGTCTATAGGGAGTCAGGTCCCCTGGTATAAGAGTAATAGGACATTTGTGAGCCGTCATGTGGGTGCTGGGAATTGAACTTGGGTTCTCTGGAAGAGAAGTCATTGAGTGCTCTTAACCACTGAACCATCTCTCCAGCCCTCTAGAACTCCCTCTGTAGACCAGGCTGTCCTGGAATTCACAGACATTCACCTGCCTTTGCCTCCCAAGTAGTGGGATTTAACGGCTTGTGCCATCATGCTCAGACTATTTACTTCTTAATTTGTTTGATTTCTGATTTTTCTTCTTGCCTTAGTCCTTAATATGGCTCTGTAGACCTGTAGCTTGTAGAAAAGTTGTGAGTGAGCCAAGTTTATATTGATGTAAGCTTTATAACTGGACTTAAAGATGGTAGTCATCACTGGGCGGACTGTATATAGAGTACTCTGCTTGACCTGCCCTGTCAAAGGAGGGACAGCCTATGAAGGAGTGCTGGATGAGGGAGGAGTACAGCACTGTCCCACAGGGAAGGAGTTTTAGGAAGCGTGAGAGTCCAGATGGCTTGGAGGCTGGAGGGAGGTGAACAGATCGTGCTTTGATAGAGTAATTGGAGCTCAAATCTATGAGATGCTGGTAGGGCAGTCAGGAGGATTTGTAATGCCAAAGAATGTTAAAAACCTGAGAAAGAAAGCTATCTTCTGGGACTTTCTCCAACCTAGAATGTTCTTTTCTTTATATTTTCTTTAATTTGGTCCTTAGAAGCAGAAACCACACTGCCGGGGTATGGCTCCCAATGGCTTACCCAATTACATCATGGCTCCTGTTTGGAAGTGCCTCCACCTCACCAAGGACCTGTGAGATTTGGGGACAGGCCTGAGGGTAGGGGGCTGGAGGGCGGGTATAAGGATCATCTAGAAAGAGAAGCCCCTGCTTGGTGTGGAACGTTGTGGTGGCGTTCATTACTAAGACACTGTTAAGAGGGAAAGATCTCCTAGGCTCTTAATTCTTGAGCACATTTTAAGTGCGGTAGCTACTTCTAACCCGCAGATGATTCCTGCCCTCAGAGAGAGTGGTCCTAGAGAGCTGTTGTAGTCTCTGTCCTTTTCCAATGATGGTGCTTTTGTCCCTCTAGCCGAGAACAGCAGCATTCATTCTGGGAGTTTGCTGAATGGATTCCAGTAGCCTGGAAGTGGCAGTTGTTGTCCGAACTGTAAGTTGAACTGGCATCTCTGAAACTATATTGCTTTTCTATTGCTGAGATTTTTAAAAAAAAAATTTTTTTTTAAATACCCTGGCAAAAGCAAGTTAAAGGAGATAGCATTTCTTTGGGCTCAAATTCGAAGCTGCAGTCCCTCATGGTGGGGAAGTCCTGGCATCTGGGAGGAGAGAACAGTGGATGCTTGTGCTCAGCTGTCACTCTCCATAGTCCAGGACCCACGCTCATGGGATGGCGTTGGCCACATTTAGGGTGAATTGTCCCATTTCAGTTAAACTAGTAAAGAGAACTCACAAACATACCCCGAGGCCAGCCTAAGCTAGGTAATCCTTCACCGGTGCACCCATAGGCTTGCGGGGGTGGGGGCGGGGGGGGGGGGCGGCGGGAGTTAGGTCCTGTCAGGTTCGCAGAATTAAGCATCAACAAAGCCTTGAAGGAGATGACAGACAAGTGACAAAGGAGTCTAGGTTATATAGTGGGAATTCTGTGATGGCGAAATTCTTCTCAGTTCAAACTAAAGTTTTTGCTTCCCACAGAGAAGCAGCTCCCTACCTGCCCCAGGAGGAGAAGTCTCCCCTGTTTTCCGTTCAACGGGAAGGGATCCCCGAGGACGGCACAATCTACCGAATAAATAGGTAAGACCCAGCAGCTCGGCCTTTCTTTTGATTCTGGAATAGAGAAGTAGGCAAGACTACTGTTGCAAGGGATAGCAGTCAGCCCTGTCCTCTCCTGAGTGCTGACCCTGGTTAGTTCTGAGGATAGGGTCCCAGCTGTCTCAGGCCGGGCCAGGCTTTCTCTGCAAGCTGGGCCCAGGCAAGCTTGGGAGACTTGGGCAGGCCAGTTCACTAGATGACATGCATTTAGCATGAACAAACAGCCTCTCCTCTTTGAAGATGAGCTGCAGTTCTCAGAGAGAAGTTGGGAGGTGTGACTCGAAGCAGAGTCCTGCTCCAACCGTAGACTGTCTGCTTTTCAGACCCTTGCCTAAGCTGGACAGACTTGTTCCAGTGAACTCTCCATTTGTCCTAACATCTCTGTTTCTCTGACTTTTCTCCAGATTTAGTTCGATCACAGCACATCCAGAGCGCTGGGATGTGTCCTTCTTCACAGGAGGACCGCTCTGGGCTCTGGACTGGTGCCCAGTGCCTGAAGGGTCAGCAGCCTCACAGTATGTGGCCCTTTTCTCCAGCCCTGACATGAATGAGACACACCCACTGAGCCAGCTTCACGCGGGCCCTGGGCTGCTGCAGCTCTGGGGCCTTGGGACATTGCAGCAAGAAAGCTGGTGAGGTGGGGCTGGGACGCTGCCACAGGCAGATGGGTGAGGGAGAAACAAGGCTGGGAAAGGGCTGCATTGGGCTGAGACAAGACAAGGAAGTGGAGCTCCATTGGTCCTAGACTCTTCCTACCTACTGTCTGCCCGTCTTTCTTTCTCCAGTCCTGGCAATAGGGCCCATTTTGTCTATGGGATTGCTTGTGACAGTGGCTGTATCTGGGACCTCAAGTTCTGCCCCAGTGGGGCATGGGAACATCCAGAAACCCTGCGGAAGGTACTTGTAGTTGACTGGGCTAGCCCTGGGAGTACTTAGGGTTGGAGGAAGGAAGGTTAGAGTTTGGTGAGTGGGTTTTTCCAGCAATCCCATGTCATTTTTTTTTTTCCCCGAGACAGGGTTTCTCTGTGTAGCCTTGACTGTCCTGGACTCTCTTTGTAGCCCAGGCTGGCCTCGAACTCACAGAGATCCGCCTGCCTCTGCCTCCCGAGTGCTGAGATTAAAGGCGTGCGCCACCACGCCTGGCTCCCATGTCATGTTTTAAGGGACCAGAGCCTCAGGTTTTCTGAGAGGCACCTGAAAGCAGCAAGCCTCAGCACAGATCTGCTCTCACCCTCCAGGCTCCTCTCCTGCCCCGGCTGGGTCTCTTGGCTCTGGCCTGCTCGGATGGGAAGGTGCTGCTGTTCAGTCTCCCGCATCCTGAGGCCCTCCTGGCTCAGCAGCCCCCAGGCAAGTAGCAGAGCTGCAGTGGTGGTAGCCGGAGCCCTCAGGCCTGTCTGTCTGCCTCCTGTGACCTCCTCTAAGTACAGCCTCTAGCATAAAAGCATGGCACGCAAGCTTTTATGGCGACACTATGACCTTGTTGTTCATTCTTGAGCTTGAATTCTTCTCTTTTACAGACTAACTGCGCCCGTTAGCATTTTACCAGTCACCTCTCCCTCTTCCATATTCTATATCCATGACTGTGTAAAGAGTTGACTTGTTAGCTGGGCGGTGGTGGCGTGTGTCCTTAATCCCAGCACTCAGGAGGCAGGGGCAGGCAGATCGATGTGAGTTCGAGGCCAGCCTGGTCTACAAAGCAAGTCCAGGACAGCTAAGGCTACACAGAGAAACCCTGTCTCAAAAAACAACAACAAAAAAAAACCCAAAAACAAAAAAAAACAGTTGACTTGTTAAGGGTTGAGGCTGACAGATGGGACTCTCTTCCTCCTCCATTTTTTTCCCAATGCTGATCTCAGGGCTCCTTGAGGGGTATGTCCTTGTCTATACAGTGTCTTTTCCTTTTCCTTATTTCTTTTTTTTTTTTTTCTTTCTTCCCACCCACCCCAACCCCTTTGAGACAGGGTTTCTCTGTGTAGCCTTGGCTGTCCTGGAACTCACTTTGTAGACCAGGCTAGCTTTGAACTCAGAGTGATCCATCTGCCTCTGCCTGCCCGAGTGCTGGGGTTAAAGGCATGTGCCACCACGTCCTGCTGGATCCCGTTTTTTACCACAGCAGTACTGAGTACTTTAGAAGGTGGCGCCTGGGGTTAGGCCCTAGGAAGTTTTGTGTGTGGTGCTCTGGTGGAGGAATAGTTGAAGGGAAATAGGAACGCAGGCGTGTCCAGCCTTGGACATTGTGCTGTGATATCATCTACAGAGTTAATTCCCAGCATCTTCACATTTGAATTACCAAAAGATGAAACGTCTGGTAACGCATTGAGCCACATTCTTAGCTATTTCTAGCTGCATGTGGCCTGGAGATTATACATGCCTCATAGATAATTTTTTTTAGAAAGTTTGGATATAGCAGGGCACTTGGAGGGCAGGCAGGTGGATCTCTGAGTTCAGAACAGCCAGAGCTATGTAGAGGCCTTGTCTCAAAAAAATATAAAGAAAAAAGAAAAAGTGTGGATATAAAAGAAGACAATCGGGAAAAAAGAAAAAAAAAAAAGAGAGAGAGACAAATAAATGAGGCAGGTGGCTGGGATAAATGAGAGCCAAAGGGAAGTTTTATGTGTTTGGGGTTTTATTTTTGTTGTGTTTTGTTTTTTGAGGCTGAGACTTATATAGTAGCCCAGGCTGTTGTTGAACTTGCCATGTAGCTGAGGATGACTTTGAACTTCCTTTCCTCCTTCTACCTCCCATCTTCTGAGTTACTACACCTGGCTTTATGTGTTTAACCCTTTTAGAGGAGACGGTGGGGCTCATTTATATAGTAATGCAGGAGCTGGTCAGTAAGAAAAGAGCAAGTGGATAATGCAAAAAAAGTTCCAAGCAAATGAGTAGAGTTCTAGAAACAGAAAGGTGAAGATACCATGGTGGAGGAGTAGCAGTTCTCATAGAGGAAAGCTAGTGTTGGGGAAGAAGGGGCAGGAGATGGGGCTGGGCAGGTGGAGATAGGTCAGAGGTTTGATGTTGAGAGGAAGGATGAAGAAAGCTCATTGGCCGGGCATGAGATACCAATTACCAAAACAAGGCCCTCTGCATCCAGAGCATCAGCTATTTATTGCTTTTCTTCCCTCACAGATGCTATGAAGCCTGCCATCTACAAGGTGAGTGTTATCTTAGTGGAGCCTTGCTTTATGGATTCTACAGTGAGTCATTCACCGCTAAAAAGTGTCCCCTTTCTGGATTAAGAACTGATTTGAAACCAAGTGGTGGGTGGTACATACCTTAAATCCAGGGCTGTAAAGAGAGGTCCTGGCTCAGCGCTTAAGAGCACTTTGTGCACTTGCAGAGGACCTAGGTGTGGTTCCTAGCACCTACATTGTGGCTCACAATCAACCATAACTCCAGGAGATCTGACGCCTCTGACTTCACAGGCACCAGACGTCAGGTGGTGAAGAGGCCCATGCATGGACATTCATATACACAAACAAAAAAGCCAACAAAATGATTAGAGTCTTGTTTCAAACAGTACGGACCTGCTAACCCTAATTTACCTTTTGTCTTCTTACAGGTACAGTGTTTGGCAACCCTTCAGGTGGGGTCTGTGCAAGCTTCAGACCCCTCTGAGTGTGGTCAGTGCCTTAGCCTGGCTTGGATGCCTACCAGGCCCCACCACCACCTGGCTGCTGGATACTATAATGGTAAAAACAAAACAAATACCAATCGGTCTTTAAGCTTTTTATATATGCTTGGGTTTGGATTGTTTCCTCTTATGGCTGAGCATGACATTATATTAAAGTTAAAAATATTCAAGCAGAGCTGGAGAGATGGCTCAGTAGTGAGTACATTTGCTGTTCTTGCAGAGGACTTGGGTTTGGTTCCTAGCACCTACCTAGCAGCTTACAACCATATATAATTCCAATCATAGGGGCTTTAAACCCTTTTCTGGTCTCTGGGCACTAGGCATGCATATAGTGTACTAATAAACATCTAAACAAAATTCTCATGCACATAAAATAAATATAAGAATTCAAGCAATGTCCAGGTGTGGTGGTGCACGCCTTTGATCCCAACACTCAGGAGGCAGAGGCAGCTGGGTCGTTATGGGTGTGAGGCCAACCTAGTCTACAAAGCAAGTCTAGGATGACCAAGATAACATAAAAAAACCCTGTCTCAAAAAGCAAAAAATAAATAAATAAATAAATAAAAGCAAGCAATGTAAAAATTACACAAAGAAAAGAATATCAGTGTAATTTTTTTTTTCCCACTCAGATTATTAAGAGTAGGGCTGGGGGTTAGAGAGATGGCTCAGAGGTTAAGAACATTAGCTACTCTTCCAAAGGTTCAGCAACCACATGGTGCCTCACAGCCATCTATAATGAGATTTGGTGCCTTCTTCTGGCATGCAGGCAGAACACTGTATACATAATAGATAAATTTAAAAAAAAAAAAGTAGGGCTGGGATATAGGTCAGTTGATAGAGTGCTTACCTTGTATGTCCCAAGCCCCTGAGAACAACCCCCAGCTCTGAATAAACTAGCCATAATGGCACATGCTTGGAGTCTTTTTTTGTTTTTTTTTTTTCAAGACAGGGTTTCTCTGTGTAACCGTGGCTGTCATGGACTCCCTTTGTAGACCAGGCTGGCCTCGCAATCTGCCTGCCAAATGCTAGGATTATAGGCATGCCCTGCGCCCAGTTTTTTTATCTTTTATTTTCATCTGATACCTAAACTACATTTGAGCACTGCTCCTTTGCCAGCCTAATTTTAGTCAACCAAGTTGTTTTGCTTGTCCATTTGTTGTCCTTTCCTCTGCATTTTGTTGCTTTTGTTAATGTTGAAGAACAGAATTAGAAATTTTATATAATGAACCAGTAGTAATGATTTTAGGTTTTGTGAGCTAATTTGCAATTGCTGGTCCTAAATTATGCAATTTGGATATGTTATCAACCCTAGACATTGCATAAATGAGTAAATGCGACAGTGTTTCAGAATAATTTACCAAAACAGGCAGCCTCGGTGTGACACTGTTTCAGTATGATTTACCAAAACAGGCAGCCTAGGCCAAGTGTATGGCTTATAACTATTACCAACACATTGGAGGCAAAGGCAGGAGGATACTGTGAGTTTGAGACCAACCTAGGCTGCATACTAAGATGCTGTCTCAAAAGAATATGACGTAGGCGGGCGGTGGTGGCGCATGCCTTTAATCCCAGCACTTGGGAGGCAGAGGCAGGTGGATCTCAGTGAGTTCAAGGCCAGCCTGGTCTACACAGCAAGTTTCAGGACAGCTGAGGCTACACAGAGAAACTGACTCAAAAAATACTCCCCCATCACCCTCCAAGAAGAAAGAGAGCATATGACTCTGGGGGTGTAACTCCATCACCATGAGATGGAGCACTTGCCTCGCATACAAGAGGCAAGTTCAGTCCCTACTATCAAAACAAAACAGACAGTACTGTATGTGTCTGACTTGCTGGCTATGGTTTGACATCTGCTATTCTACAGGGCTTTTGTTTGTTTTGTTGAGGTAGGGTTTCACAGTGTGTCCCTGACTCAGCCCAAATGCTGAGACTGTAAACATGTCGCACCATGTCAGGGATATGTGCCCAAGAGCCGACTCAGCACTTAAGAGCATGCACTGCTATTGCAGAGGACCTGAGTTCAGCAGCCACACCAGGCAGCTCACAGCCACCTGTAATTCTTGCTCTAGGAGATCCAAAGCTCTCTTCCAACATCCATGGGTACTTGACACTCACACATACACATAATTAAATTTTTAAAAAATCTCTTTATTTAGCAGCCATCAGATGGGCTCAGACTTGAACATTTCAAATGCAAGTCCAGCACTGAGCTGTCCCTTTTTAGTCACTGCTAGGTTCGATGTTTGAGCTGGGAGGAGGAGCTCAGCCAGTCTTCACCATCCCTACTCTTTTGCTGTAGTTTAGATTTGAGAATAGGAAAAAAAACTCTGGGATCCTAAAGAAAGAAATGAGACCACAGACTCTAGAGCCTTCCTTTAGTGCAGCAATTTTCAACCTTCCTAGTGCTTCGACCCTTTAAGACAGCTCCTCATGTTGTAGTGACACCCCCCCCAACCATCAAATTATTTTGCTACTGTTGTGAATCATAATGTAAGTACTTTTAGAGATAGAGGTTTGCCAAGCCTGTGGGACTCACAGGCTGAGACCTGCTTTAATGCCTATATATTCTATCCCTGTTGCAGGCATGGTAGTTTTCTGGAATCTTCCCACTAATTCACCCCTCCAACGGATATGCCTCTCTGATGGCTCCTTAAAGCTCTACCCTTTCCAGTGTTTCCTAGCCCATGACCAGGCTGTTCGTACAATTCAGTGGTGCAAAGCTAACAGGTACAGAATAAGAGGGTTGGGGATGGGGGGTGGGGGCGGTGTGGACGGTGTGGAAGGAGGCCTGCAGCAGGCTGACTGGCTTGGATCTGATCTCCCATCTTTTTAGTCATTTCCTGGTTTCTGCGGGGAGTGACCGGAAAATCAAATTCTGGGATCTTCGACGACCTTATGAACCAATAAACTGTATCAAGCGCTTCTTGAGTACAGAGCTTTCCTGGCTGCTCCCCTACAATGGTGTTACAGTGGCTCAAGACAACTGCTATGCCTCGTACGACAAGATGAAGATATGAGTTCTGGGGACAGGCTGTTTGGGTTTGGGCACAAAGCATGTCAGATAGTGGGGAAAGGAAGGTTGAGTTTGTTGGCTGAGACTGAGAAATCTGAATTCTGGAAAAAACGTACTTAACTCTGAGAAGAAGGAGGCCTTATTTTATCTCTCTCTCTCTTTTAGTTATGGGCTCTGTGGAATTCATTACATCGATGCTGGTTACCTTGGTTTTAAGGCCTACTTTACTGCTCCACGAAAAGGCACCGTCTGGGTGAGCCTCTTCTTTCAGTGTGCGGGCAATGCTCATTTGCTCACTGTAGTAGTCAGGAGCAGACAGTAGCAAAGGCACAGTCAGGGCACAAGGAGGAGCCGGTATGTGATAGCTGTCAGTAGGGACGTGACTTGTCTTTCTCTATCTTTCTCCTCAACCTCAGACTATATAGTCATTATCACATGAACGAGTGGATGGATGAAATAAATATTCTCTTCCTATTAGAGTCTTTCAGGTTCAGACTGGCTTGGGACGGTAGCTGCAGGAGATATATCTGGGGAGCTCATTGCAGCTATTTTACCTGATATGGCATCAAACCCAATCAATGTCAAGAAGCCAGCAGAAAGAAGATTTGTAAGTATATGAGCATCCATATCATCTTTACCTTACCAACTCTTGGTAGAATGCAAACTAGTGCTTGGTCTCCAAGCTCTCTTACTGTCCTTGTTGTGGTAAGGTGTTACATGTAATCTTCTCTATCCCATTGGAACTGAGCGTGTTTTTTAAATAGTGGTTACTATCATTATTACATGTATTTCAAGTGTATATGAGAGTTGGTGTGCATGGTTCCTGTGTGGTCAGTTCTTTTTCTTGCCACCATTGATTGATTGATTATATATACAGTATTCTGCTTGCATGTAAGCTGGCAGGCCAGAAGAGGGTACCAGATTTTATAATAGATAGTTATGAGCTACCTTGTGGTTGCTGGGAATTGAACTCGAGACCTTTGGAACAACAGCCCGTGCTCTTAACCTCTGAGCCATCTCTTCAGCCCTCTCTCCGCCATTTAAACCCTGGAGATTAAACTCTGTCATCAGGCTTAGCAGCCAGAGCCTTTATCCACAGCCCTCAGACTAGCCCTAGTGCCTATTTATTCTTTCTGCTTTTGAGACTTTGCCACAGTAAGTTAGTTTCCTTTTTGCGTTTGTGTTCAGTATTTTAAAAGTCTTGGCTGAGAAATGGCTCAGCATATAAAGACACTAGCTGCCAAGCCTGTGAGCTGAGTTCAATCCCCAGGACTCATGGGATGGAAGAGGGAATTGACTCCCCTAAGCTGTTCTTTGACCTCTATCTACATGTTCCCCTTGGCATGTGTGAATGTACGCAGTTGTAAGTGAGAAAATAAACTCCAATCTTACAATCTTCTCTCTAGCCTATATATAAAGCAGATTTGATACCGTACCAGGACAACCCTGAAGACCAGGACTACTCATCGACTTCCTCTGAGACTCCCAATCCTCCCAAAGCAAGAACTTACACCGAAACCATCAACCACCACTACTTGCTCTTTCAAGACACAGATCTGGTAAGTTGTGGCTACAACTCATTGTGGCATTAGAAAAGATAGAAGCCTTAGAAAACAGAGGACCCTAAGAGGACCACTTCCATTCCCCAGAGTTCCTTCCACAACCTACTCCGTAGAGAACCGATGTTGCGCATGCAGGAAGGCGAGGGGCATTCTCAGCTTTGCCTGGATAGGCTGCAACTTGAAGCTATTCACAAGGTAAGAGTCTTGTCTTACATGTCCCCATCCTCCGCTCTGCCTGTGATCAGTGAGGTGAGGCATTAAAAGGCAGCAGGGATGGCTAGAGGGAAAGCAGTACTGATAGCCCCTCCTGGGTCAGGTACAGACCTCATGCACTGACTGTCTCTCTCAGGGTCCAGTCCTCCCGACTGTGACCTTTATTTATTGGTTGGTTTGGATGTTCTTGAGACAGGGACTGTCTTTGTAGTCCTGGCTGTCCTGGAGCTCACTTTGTAGACCAGGATGGTCACCTGCTTCTACCCTCCAAGTGCTGGGGTTGAAGGTGTGGTGACCTGTTTTTAAAGCTCATGTAGCTAGGGAATCACCCAAAGGTACAGCTCCTGAGGCTCTTCATGGTTGTCTTTTCTCTTCATAGGTACGTTTCAGCCCAAACCTGGACTCCTATGGATGGCTGGTATCTGGGGGGCAGTCAGGGCTGGTTCGGATCCATTTTGTCCGTGGACTCACCTCCCCACTGGCCCACCGTGTACAGCTTGAAAGCCGAGCCAACTTCAATGCTATGTTCCAACCATCTTTTCCAACTGAAGGGCCTGGTTTCTCTCCAACCAGCCATTGCCTTCTCCCCAATCCCTAGCCTGGTCCACCCAGAACTCTTGGATTGAAGTCTGCCAAGAACAAATGGCTCCCATGCACAGAGCATAGGACCTGGGCCCTTCCTGGACAGTGATGGTGCCAGGCCTAAATCTTTAGGCCTACCTGCCCAGAACTCCTTAAATCCCTCTCCTTCCACAGACTTCTATGGTCACAGCTCCCTGCAGGTAGGGGGGCTCCCCTCCATAACAATTCCTAAAACCATGGCTCACAAGAAACACTCAGGTCTGACCTAGGCTTGAGAGTCAAATTGCTCATATTGAGCATATTGTGAAGGAGGTAAAGCTAAGTAAAGGTACTGGGTGTTTTTGAGACCACTTGTGAGTGGGTGTTTGGAGAGTCGGAAAGGATACCTTTATGAAGGCTCCTGTCTATTTCCATGATTTGATGTTATTGCCTTCCAATCTTCCTCTTCAGAATAACCAACACACAGGCCCAGTGGGGATGACAGTAACTTATTGGACTTTAACTGAGGAACACCATAAATTCCCTGCCAATAGGACAGCAGCTAGCTCTTACTGCTTCTGCTTATGACATAGTCCCAACCACCGACGTTCGACACTACTAGAACACTCCTAGATAGCAATGTTTCTAAAATTTTTGATGCTGGGTATAGTGGTGCACACCTGTAATCCCAGCACTTGGGAAGCTGAGGCAGGAGGATCACAAATTTGTGTTCAGTCTGGGCTATCTCATAAAACCAAAATGTAAAAACAAAACAAATCTTCCTTTATATCAAGTCAGAGTATACCTCTACTAATTTTATTAATGGGTGTTAGGAAATGGAGTAATTCTTCCCTGTGGTGCCCTTTTAAGTACTTAACAGTAGCTATCATGTGTTTTCCCAAGTCTTTTTTTTTCTCTAGATTAAATATCTTTAGTTATTTCAATCATTCTTTTACAAGTCATGATTTTTGATCTTCATGATATGGTCACATTGTTGACATATTAAACATGTTTAAACTCTGTATAGAAAGTATTTAGAACCCAATAACGTATTCTTATCTCAGTAGAGTCCTCTGTGGACAGCTGCACCTCACATGACTGATACTGCCTCAAAAACACAGGCAGCTCCAGTGATGTGAAATCGCCAAATCACAGTCGTGGAACACAGGAGTACAGGCTGAGGTTTGGGAGGAAGTAGATAGACCATCTTAGGAAACAGGAAGCCTGCTTCCTCTTGGAAGGGATGCAGTCTAGATTAGTATGCCTGAAGCAAAACCTAGATTTAGAGCACTCAAGACTGGTCTGTTATATCTGGGAACAGCTTTTTGCCTGAGTAGTATAGAAGATTTGTCAAATGCCAGAAACTAAGAAGAGACTCAAGTAGTTCACTCCCCTTCCGGTGCAGAAGCGGAAGCAGACCTGTAGGAAACCAGGTCCATAACCCGTGTTGGTGTTAGAAGCCAAGTGTGTACCGCTCTGTTGTGATCCAGATCAGGCTGTGTCGGGCTTGCTTTTTTTTTTTTTTTTTTTTTTTTTGAACTAATAAAGAAGTGCCTTCCATTGCAGAGAAGCTCGGCTCATCCTGCAAAGCAATCCCTCGACACAGCTCATCCACGTTGCCCTGTTTCCAGTGGTAGAGAAGGTGGGGCCTGGGAACTAAAGGCTGAGGTTGTAGGCTGGGGCGGGCAGCCCTGCCCCGGTGTGGTTTCCTGCTCTGTCCCTTTTATCCTCAATCCATCCCCCACCCCCTTTGTTTCTTCCCAGTGTATCCACTTTATACTCCATTGGTTCTTGTTGATCCCGTTCTTTGTGCCTTACTTAGTCTGTTGAGTTCTTCAGTTATCAGTTTCCATCATCTAAATCCTGTCCATCCTTCAAGATCCCATCTCAGGCTTGGAGTGTAGCTCAGTGGAAGAGCATGTGCTTAACATGTACAAGACCCTGTGTTCAGTTCCCACCCACCTCATACCCCCTCCCCTCCAAAAGCACCCAGATCCGATTTCACTAAGGAACTTTGCGTATTTCTCCAGTGGTGGGTGATGGGGATTCTACGTGTGCTCCAGAAGAGAAAATGGGATGGGTAAATGGTATTAAGCATTTGTTCTGTTTGGGGTGCTTTGCGAGCTATTACTGAGCTCTCTGAGGTAGTACATTTTATGTAATGATTAGATTCTGAGAGGCTAAGCAATCTGAAGAAGGTCACATGGCCAACAAAAACTGACACTGGGGTTTGAATCCATATGCTCTTGTTAAATACACCTTTCCAGCTTTGCACATTTGATCTCCTGTTACATACACTAGTGAAATTCCTTTAGCATGGTCTGAACACAGCAATCTGAATACTTCTCTCTATTCATATTATTCATGAGAGTTGAATAAATGAGCAGTAGGCGGATGGAGAGCAGGAAAGTTGACCTTTCTCAAAATTTGGGAATGAGCTGGGTGTGCTGGTGCACCACTTCTAACACTCGGGGAAGCATAGGCAATGAGTTTGAGGTAGGACGAACAAGGCTGCCGGGAAACCCTGTCTGGGGGAAAAAAAAAAAAGGCCGGGCAATGGATACATTGTTACCTACCTAGGAAAGGTATTTGCAGGGGTTGGGTGTTACTGCTGGAGGGAGACTGATTTCCTAAATTAGTTGAACATTTGTATGCCTAAAACCAATCTAGAAACACTTAACCTCATCTCTGGGGCGTGGCACGAGCCTGTAATCCCAGCATTCTGAGGCAGAGACAGGCAGAGTTCAAGGCCAGCCTGGTCTACAAGAGTCTACGACAGCCAAGGCTATACAGAGAAGCCGTCTCTGGGGAGAGGGGTGTGTGTGTAAACCTCCATTGGGTGGGTCTCTCTTTTTTTTTTGTTTTGTTTGTTTGTTTGCTTGTTTCTCTGTAGCCTTGGCTGTCCTAGACTCGCTTTGTAGAACAGGCTGACGTCGAACTCACAGCGATCCAACTGCCTCTGTCTCCCTAGTGCTGGGATTAAAGGCGTGCGCCACCATGCCTGGCATTGGGTGTGTCCTTGTACATCCTTAGAATTTGAGGAGCCCTGATAACTGCAAGCCAGTCACTTTACAAATCAAATGACCACGGCTGGGCAGCCCCAGTTAAAACAGCTAGCATAGGCTTTGTCAGGTTCTATTATGCCAGTGGTTCTCGTGGACGTGGCCTGCACGTTGAAAAACATTTCAGGCAAAACTTGGTACAAAGAACAAAAATACAAGTCCCAGTTCTGCCCATTTGGGAGATTACCGTTGGCTCTAAGGTACAATACAGAGACACAACGTGCAGACACCTACATTCAATTTCACAAACTGCGAAGGGTGGCCAGACCGCCCCGGGAGACCGGGACAGTGAGACCTACAAGCTAACAGTGTGGAAGGGGCGGGACAGGGGCTCACACCGGTGTTTGGTGCAGTCCACGAGAAGGGGCTGCCTACTACTAGATGGCCAGCTGAGGCACCTTCCAGCGGATGTCAAGGGCCCACCTACTTCCATTCTGGACTGCAAGTGTCCAAACAACAGCACGCAGGCGGGCGGAAGGGGCGGAGCTGTATACGGAAGTTCCTGGACCCGCTCCGGTCGTAGAGTCACAGTCACGTGGGAAAAGGTTCCACGCATAGCTGGCACTCAGGTGAGTGGCGGGTTCTTTGCAGTCACTGGCTTGAAGCACTGTGGGCCCTGAGCTCATTCAAGTCATGTGACCTTACAGACCCAAGTCGTTGGTTTATTTCCGGTGTGGAGTTGCACTCAGAAAGGGTGGGGTTTAATTCCAACTGAGTCTGAATTTGGGCACCTATCGTCTTTACTTGGGAGGTGGGACCCAGACTCTGGATGGAAGCCAGAGTAGCCTAACCTTATGAGTGTCTGGATCAAAACTGGAGCCCCCCAGGCAGCCTTGATTCAGGATCGGGTTTGGGGAGACAGGGTCCCCAGGAGTTCCGAAAGTTACTCAAAACTGCCTCTTCTCCAGTTGTAAAGTGACCGTGATGCAGGACATTGCCCAGTAAGCAGCCTTTCTGAGGCCTCTTGTCACCTGCAGATTTTGCAGGTAAGGAGAGTGAGCATAAGGAAATGGCAGGGGCATTCTTTACTGGGTGAGGGAGAGAGGAGCAGTGAGAGTGACTTATCCTCTTGGCTTGACAGGAGGCATGGCACTCTGGCGGGCTTACCAGAGGGCCCTGGCAGCACATCCGTGGAAAGTCCAGGTTCTGACAGCTGGTGAGTGTCTCTCTGGAACCAGAGTCTAATTAGATCAGGCTGACTTGAGGAGGACGAGGCCCACATCCTGTCACCCATTTCCTCCTGTTAAGCCCGGTGGAGGAGTTGACTTTCTCTCATCCCAAACTAATCTGTCTGTTTTGGAGAGTGAGGTCCCAAAGCTATTCCTAAGAGATACACACTGGAGGGGAGGCGGATAGAGAGATGGCTCAGAGGTTAACAGCACATACTGCTCTTGAGGAAGACTCAGGACCCATGTCGGTAGCTCCAGAGGCATCTGTCACCTCCATCCACTTGTGGCACCTGCAGTCACTTGCACAAGCCTACACACAGTTCACATACACACAATCTAAAATGATAACATTAAAAGAGATACACAGTCTTAAAGTCCCTAAAAAAAAAAAAGAAGAAGAAGAAGAAGGCTGGAGAGATGGCTCAGAGGTTAAGTACACTGGCTGCTTTTCCAAAGGTCCTGAGTTCAATTCCCAGCATTCATATGGTGGCTCACAACCTTCTGTAATTGGGTCTGATACCCTCTTGTGGGTGTGTGTGAAGACAGATTACTCATATTTACTCATATACATTAAGATAAATAAATATATTAAAAAAAAAACAACTTGAAGCCCTCAAAAACTTAAGTAATTTTTTTGAGACAGGGTTTCTCTGTGTAGCTTTGGTTGTCCTAGACTAACTCTGTAAACCAGGCTAGCCTCGAACTCACAGTGATCCACCTGCCTCTGCCTCTGGAGTGCTGGGATTAAAGGTTTGCACCACCGTGCCTGGATTTTTTGTTTGTTTGTTTGTTTTGATTATTTCTCTGTGTATCCCCGGCTGTCCTGGAACTCACTCGCTCTGAAGTACCTTCAACTTAGAGATCTCTCCATCTCTTCCTCCCAAGTGCTGGGATTAAAGGAGTGTGCCGCCACCACCCAGCCTATGGAGTCCATTCTTAAAAGCATTTCGCCCAAGAGACCCCACCTTGGGAAGCTAAATGGTACATTTTACAGTGTGTCAACCATATTGTATACATGCATCGTGTCATAGGAGCCCCCACGTCTGTTAGTTGGAATGAGTCCTCATTAGCTGACACACTCACCAGGAGCTGAAGTAACTTACTCTAGGTGTCTGAAGTTTAAATATTATTAAAACTGAACACTTATGAGTCAGTGCTCAGCTTAGGGGCTCTTTGAGTCCTTCTCAGTTCAAATAGTCCACTTTTTAAATTTTCGCTTTTATTTTTAGACAAGAATCACACACTAGCTTCGGCTGACCTGGAATTCACTATGTAGCCAGACTGGCCTTGAACTTGTAGCAGACCCATCTCAGCCTCCTGAATGCTGTCATTATGAGTGTAAGCCACCACAGCTGACTGGATGACCACTTTCCTGAGTAGCCTACATCATCGTTTTGCTTTGCTTACATACCTCAGCATACTAACTGAGGCCTTTTCACTCCATGCCCAGTGATGTAGCAGGGGCCTCCCAGAGTACCTCCTGTGAGTGTTTCTGCCTTCCTTTTGCTGGTTAGCTACTACAAGAGGACAGGACCAGGAAGTATCAGCGGGTCTCCAATCATCAGAGTAGTGCAGTGGGTGATCAGGCCATAAACACATCTTGCCTATGTTTGGAGAATGAATCCATAGTCTAAGGAGGGCTGTGGGCTTCTGAGAGGAAGAAGGGAGGCTAAAGGCTAGGGTAGAACGCCAGCCCTGTTAACAGAACAGTCCTACATTAGCACTAGAAACTGCACTTACTACACAACTGGTGAGGAGGTGACTCCTTCGCTCCCCTCTAGCCCCTCAGTGGCATCCTGTGCCCATCCGCCTCTTGTCCTCAGTGTCCGGCCTGCATGACTCACCTGGCTGAGTGTGTGGTGACTCATGCTGGACTGTGGCTGATGGGAACTGACACGCTGGGCCCTTTGCCCAGCCTCAGATTCCCTCAGGGCCCCTAGTTGCCAGATAGAAGGTCCCTCTTGTGGCCATCAAAAATAGAGAGGAAAGGACAGTCATGTTTCCCTGCCTAAATGACCCCATAGCTGACAAAGGCAGGAACGAAAGCTCTGAGGGGCACAAGTGCAGAAATGCGGCTCACTGGGGTTTCCAGCTGCCCATGCTGTGGTCTCGTGCCACACTGCTCCGAAAGTCCAGCGTCTTCGTTTGTTCCCGAAGCAACCTGTAGCCTCTTAGCATTTCTCTCAGACTTTTCCTTCCTTGCTGATAGAGTATTTGGACCAACCTACAAATAAGGTTAGCTCACCTAACCTTTTGGACTGTCTTCAGAGCACAGTGGCTCCAGAGGTCCCATGGGATGGCTCACACTGGGAAACAGAACAGAGATTTCAGACTTGGAACTAGAAGGCCAAGATCTGAATCTCAGCACAGCACTTAGTAACTGCCTAATTAGTCCACGTCAATAAGCCTCTCTGGGCCTCAGTTCCCTCATTTAGAACTTAGAAGGTCAGTTACAAGAGTTATCTCTGGGAAGAAGCCTTGGGAGTGTTATTTGTTTACTCAAAGTACTAAAGGGGGAAGTACAGCCTCACAGACGCTAGGAAAGAACGTGGACAATGTGCTTATCCTTTTGTACCTTTTAGAAATATTATTTATTGTGTATGTGTGTGTACACGCACATGTGTATTGCTTGTGTGAAGTCAGTTCCCTGCTGGGACTGACTGGAACTTTTAAAAATGTACAATAAGCTTGAAGGATCAAGGAGTTGCCCCTGCCTATGATTATTGGCAACCTACGTACAGCAAACTCCTCTTTTGTTGTTGTTTATTGGTTTTATTTTTGTTTTCCTGAGACAGGGTTTCTCTGTGTAGCCCTGGCTGTCCTGGGACTCACTCTATAGACCAGGCTGGCCTCGAACTCACAGAGAGATCCGCCTGCCTCTGCCTCCCGAGTGCTAGGACTGAAAGCGTGTGCCGCTGTAGCCCAGCCCAGCTGGTTATTTTCATTCAGAGTCTCACTATGTAGCTCAGGCTAGCCTTGAACTCATCGGTGCTCCCACTACATCCTTTTAAGTGCCTAGAACAGAGGCATGTGCGTGCCCAGCTATGGATAAGCATCTTAGCCTTTGTTTTCCAAAAAGCAGGGCCTGGAGCTTAAGTGCAGGTTAGAACGTAAACCATCCCAAGGGCAGGAGGGGAGTGCGCATGAAGGTGCGTTATTAAATCGGCTCTTTCAGGACTTCTTGTGGCCCGTACTTTGGAGCAGAATAAGGAGCAATTTGGAATGCCTTATTGGATGAATAGTCATTTCTGGAGAAGAGACCTTAGTCCACCAGCTTCCATCCCATCAGAGGGAACACAACTCTTCTAGTGCTTCTCCACACACATGCAGTGCCCCTAGGGTTAGCAAGGAGACCATGGGTATGGTGGCCCTGCAGGAAGCCTGCCTGTCTCAACCACAGTGATGACTAGAGTGAGACACAGGTGAATCAAGGTCTGACAGTGTTCAGCGGAAGTGTCTAATACACCCGTTTAGGGCCAAGCCAGAGTCATGACCTGGGCAGCCTGGGGAAGAGGTAGCCTGTGTATTCTGCAAAGTCTGAGTCAGCTTCGTCCCTTCCTTTCTGGAGGGCTCTTCCAGTCTCCAGTGGGCGCAGAGCCCAGGGCCCGCTTCCATCCATTGCAGGCCACCAGAGCAGCTAAGCTGTGGGCAGATTTCCCTGGGACCTGAATTGAGCCAGAGTGTGAAGCTCACAAGCCTTGATACTGCAGAAAGGAAAACTGAGGCATAAGCCAAGTTCTAGAGCTGGTATTAGAATCTAGGGCACCGCTGCCTGTACTTGAGAACTATAGTTGAGGTGACACTGTCAACCCAGCTGTCTGGGTTTCACATGACAAGCTGCAGAACTGGCTGCTTTGTCACATTTTCTCCAATGGGTATGTATGGGCGGTAGTGAGCTGAGCATTCAGACCTGTCCCAGGGAGTATTTGCTTCTGCTTCTCAGTAGAGCTTCAGCTGCCTCTGGGTCCCAGGGTCACATCGAGCTCTTGCCCCAGCCAGGAGGCCCCTCCATTAGCAGCACTGCTGGCTCTGTGCCAGGACTAGCTGCACCTGCAGACCCCTTCCTCTCATTCCAGGAAGCCACTTCCTGTCTGTCTGCATTCGCACCTTCCGTCAACGCTTTATTTTCTTATACACAGAGTCTTTTTGCAAGATCAAGTGTAGGAACAAAGGGAAGCAAAAGATTTGGAAGGGGGTGGGAAAGTTGGGGCTTTTCCACTGATGGGCAGTAGACTAGGCAGGGAGTGACGAATGAGGACTGGCACCTACCCAGAGGCGTGATGTCATACTCAGAACCAGCGTCTACTCCCTAGGCTCTGTGCCCAGCCTGGCTTTGGGGCACAACTGCCCAGCAACCCCTCACCCCGCTTCCATCTCCTACTGTCAAGTCCAGGGAGAGAGGAAGCAGAGCACTCCCCTATTTTAGTTAACCAGATCATGTCCTTGAAGTCTCCTGGGTTGCAGGGTTTGAGGGTTTGGGTTCTGAGCAGGAGGAAATAAGATAAGAGTGTCAGTGTCGGAGCCCTTCCTGTTGAAGGCTCGCCTGGACCGGGGATGCAGGCCCTGCTCTTGGCCTGGACCAAAGCTGTTAGCCATTCTGGAGTTGCTGCAGGCCCAGTGGCCATAATCTCCTGTGAATAGAAGACAAACTTCTGGGTACTGCTCTGTCAGAAATGAACAGACTTGGCTGGGCCTACAGAGTCCCTCCTCACCTTATCACTCTGAAGATGCACTATCGCCTGGTACCGTGCTGTAAAAGAAGTACCAGGTGCCTTCCTATGGCTGTCTGAGAGTCTGTGTGGGTCACTTCCACATGCCCAGAGGAAATTTATCAACCACTCTAAGCAATCAGCTAGAATTGGCTTATACCATATAGTGGACACCCCTTAACTAAAGGATTAATCTTTCCCCTATCCCCTGTTGTCCAGGAATCAGAGACAGTCTAAATATAAGCGCATATTATGGGATACTCATCACCAATATGGCATGGGACTCACCCCCTAAATAAAAAAAAAAAAGAAAGAAAAAAGAGAAAAAAAACTTTATGAGAGAGGAACCCAGCTGGGCATGGTGGCACACACCTGTAATCCTAGCACTCAGGGAGGCAGAGGCAGGCAGATCTCTGTGAGTTCAAAGCCAGCATGATCTACAAAGCGAGTTAAGGACAGACAAGGCTACACAGAGAAACCGTGTCTCCAAAACTAAAAGAGAACACACATACTCTTGTGGAAATCAAGAGCCCTTTTTCAATGGCTAAGGGCTTCTTAGAACCATGGAACTTGGTTTTTACTCCAGTTCTGCCTTTAACTTATTGACTTTTGGTGCGGGGGTGGTTCAAGACAGGATTTATCTTATAGTCCTGGCTGTTCTGGACTCACTTTGTAGACCAGGCTGGCCTCGAACTCACAGAGATCCCCCTGCCTCTGCCTCCCAAGTGCTGGGATTAAAGGCATGTGCCACCACCACCCTGGCCATAGGAAGCTTTTTAATGCTTTTAAACATACATGTGCCTGTGTGTGTGTGTGTGTGTGTGTGTGCGCCACATCTATGCCTAGTGCCCCCAGAGACTAGAAGAGGCCACTGGATCTCCTGAAACGAGTCAGAAATGTTTGTGAGCTGCTATGTGAGTGTTGGGAGCCAAAGCCAAGTCCTCTGCAAGAACTGTAAATGCAAATAACTACTGAGCTATCTCTCCAGCCCTTGGTTTGTTTGTTTTCCTTTTTTAATTTTGTTTTGGCTTGTTTTTCTTGAGACGGGGTCTCACCACATAGCTCTGGCTAGCCTAGAACTCACAATGTAGACCAGGCTCTCTTTGAGCTTGAAACAATCCTTCTGCCTCTGACTCCCAAGTGCTGAGGTTACAGGTATGTGCCACCCTGCCTGCACAGGAAACACCTTTGATATGTGGAGCCTTCAGTAGCCCATAGCCTCTACCTGTGCTCTGATCTCCTTGCTCAAGAGTTGGTCCAAACTGTGCTGTCTACTAGGTCATGCCATCTCTCCCAGACTCCTTAGGTAGATGACAAATTATTGCTGCTTCCCAGACTTTTTGTGAGGATTGATGGATTCCTTTGTGAATTGTCACCATTTTATCAAAGTGAACTGTTGTTCCTTCA
>OU015742.1:108530837-108542268 GCA_907169655.1 Acomys percivali | reverse complement strand
CTTTGTGAATTGTCACCATTTTATCAAAGTGAACTGTTGTTCCTTCACTCCCCAAGTACCTTCATCCTTCTCAGGGTCACTTTTCCCTTTTTGCATGGCTGCAGTATTAGCCCGGGAGAGAAAGCTGAAGAGAGAGAGTCCTGAGCACATAGCTGACAGCCAAGGCCAAGCATTGGGAGGTGGTGGGCCTCAAGGAAGTGTTAACTCATTGAGGGCCAGGCAGCAGACTTGGGGTTACCTGACATCCTAATACTCTGACCTTGACACACTTCCTCAAGTTGAGCGTCCAGTTTTTCATGCCTGTCCCCCAGGCAACCTGTTTGGGCCTGCACGTTTCTGTCTGGTTGTTTTCTGAGCACCTGGTAGGGGCTTGGTTAGCTGTGGGGAATGACAACATGTCTAGGATTCTACTTTGGCCACACCCCCCACACCCAGGGATGCTGACCTTACCCTTGGGGAGGCCATGCCTGACTGTGTGGGGGAGACTTAGGGGAAGAGAGGCAGTGCTGGCTGGCTGGGATGCTGAGGGAGACGAAGACTTGCTGAATGGCCAACTGCCCAGGTTTCATAGGGCTGCCCATCACCAGCTGCCTCTGACTAGGTTGCTCTGAGGAAGTGGCGGGGTGGTGGGGGGTGGGGGTGGGGGAGAGCAGGGCTGTATGTGCAGCCAGCATGGACGTCAGAGCCAGCCCCAGACCAAGGAATGGGACTGAAGGATGTGTTTGCCCAGTGCTAATTGAGGGCATGGGGACAGTGGTGGCTTCCGGACTAAAGGGGACTCTCATTACTCACTGAGACGGATGGCCAAGCTGGAGATCACGCGGTCACTCCCAAGCGGCCCTGGGACTGTTTGTTAGAAGCCATCATGACAAATGGGCGGCTCTAAATAGTCATGACTCCAATTCTGTCTTACTTCTGGAGGTGGGAGTCTGGGGGAGGGAAGCGGGTGCCCAGGTCCGAGGGGATATGACTCTAAGTCCTGTTGCCTACTCAGGGGTGTGAAAGGAGACTCTGGGCTCTTCTTCCTGTGTGTGTAATAGGTGGCCAGGACTTTTCCTTGTGGAGGAGGCTCTTATTATCTCAACATCTGCGTCTCTGGCACCATTTGAGCAAGAATTATCCATGCTGTGGTCTACCAATAAAGACCCCTAAGACCAGAGCAAAAGATGTTGGCCAGAGTCTT
Source organism: Acomys percivali (assembly GCA_907169655.1). Classification (NCBI taxonomy): domain Eukaryota; kingdom Metazoa; phylum Chordata; class Mammalia; order Rodentia; family Muridae; genus Acomys; species Acomys percivali. The sequence goes on along the minus strand of OU015742.1, from coordinate 108,541,085 downwards.
GCTTTGGGCTGGCAGGCTGTGTTCCTCGGTGTCCTGCACATAATCTGTTTTATTTGAGGGATCCTCAAAAGGACAGTGTCTAGGAGTCAAGCTACCTGCCTCTGTAGTACCAGCACCAGTAGGAGACCATGGGCCTTCATTCCCACCCTCCAGAATGAGCGTTTAGGTGGAGCGTTCAGTTCTGGCTCTACAGTTCTTAGTCATGGACGTTGGGTTTTCTTTTCTTTCTTTCTTTTTTTTCAAAAGATGTATTTATTTTATGTATATGAGTGGTCTATCTGCACGTACGCCTGCACACCAGAAGAGGCCATCAGATCACATTATAGATGGTTGTAAGCTGCGATGTGGTTGCTGGGAATTGAACTCAGGACTTCTGGAAGGGCAGTCAGTGCTCTTAGCCGCTTGAGCCATCTCTCCAGCCCAGACTTTGGGTTTTGATTTTTCTGTCTGCAGCTTCAGCCCTGGTTTCCTTACAACTTACTGTATGTTTGTAGATCCTGGCCTGCTCATTCCAGTTCCTGTGTCTGTCTGTCTGTCTATACCTCCCTCCTCTGCTTCCTTCCTTCATGGTTCGTTGGTTTGTTTGTTTTAAGATGTGGTCTCACTATGTATTATGAGTGGCCTGGGACTCTCTATGTAGCCCAAGCTAACCTCAAACTCATAGCAATCCTCCTGCCTCTGCCTCCCAAGTGGACATGCACCGCCACACCCCTCATCCCCAAGTCCTTTAAGACTTATGAGAGATGTAACCATCCTTGAGCAGAGGGCTTCAAGGCAGCAAGAAGGGGCTAGTTATTTGCCAGAATGAAGCCCTGGGACTCAGAGTGCCAAGTCTCAATTTGGTCAGCCGACTTACCTTTCAGGGGATGTCCTGACAGCAACTGTGTACCCTGCACAGGATCACTGATGGGCTTAGGTGACATTATCTCACAGCAACTGGTGGAGAGGCGGGGTGTCCAGCAACACCAGACAGGTCGGACCCTGACCATGGTATCCCTGGGCTGTGGCTTTGTGGTAAGTTCTGCCTATAGTGGGGCTGCAGTGCTTGTTTCCACTGGCCCCTCACCCCTAGGCCAGCCTGCGCCCTCTTTTGGTCTTGGAATCTGCCTTCCTGAGGATTTGGTTTCTGTAGCCTGGGGGAGGAGCTTTGTGATGTAAAAGCCAGAGGTCTGTCCCATGCCCTGCTACCTATCTTTTACTCTCAGGGCCCTGTAGTTGGAGGCTGGTACAAAGTTTTGGACCGCTTCATCCCAGGCACCACCAAGGTGGATGCACTGAAGAAGATGTTGTTAGATCAGGTGAGCTAAGAGAAAGGGAGCTGGGAAGGAGAGCCTGGTTGGGATGGTGGGTGGGTACGGACAGCACCTTCACTTGGTTCCTCTTTCCTAGGGGGCCTTTGCCCCGTGTTTTCTAGGCTGCTTCCTCCCACTGGTAGGGATACTCAATGGCATGTCAGCCCAGGACAACTGGGCCAAGCTACAGCGGGTGAGTGATCTCTGGCTAGCAGGCTAGCTGCCCCAGGGGAACGGGGCAGGCAGGAGTGGCGTGCAAGGACAGGCTCAGGCTCAGGAGGAAAGGAGCCTGGGCTGGGAGGTGGGACAGGAGTGTCTTCTTGGAGGAGAGCCTGCATGTGATATCCATGCAGGGGATATGTAAGTGTTAACTGTCCCCTTCCCTCCTGTCTTTGCAGGACTACCCTGATGCCCTCATCACCAACTACTATGTAAGAGTTGACCCCTCCACTGCCTGGTCGGCCTCCTGCAGTCCAGAAATGCCCTGAGAAATATCCTGAGATTGGGGCCCTGACAGCATAGGAACCCTCTTTTAGGTTCACTCTCTCTTTCCCAACACCGAAGCACCCACCTTCAGCCTTTTCTTATGTGGACTGTGGAGTAGGGGCCAGGCAGGACAGGGAGTCTGGAGTCAGGTAGGGGCACCCACTGACCTTCCCATTTTCTTCTTACAGCTCTGGCCTGCTGTGCAGTTAGCCAACTTCTACCTAGTGCCCCTGCATTACAGGTATGACAGCCGTCCTACCCCACCCTGGAAGGAAGGGTTCTGTTTCCCAGTTGGAGGTAAAACGATGGTCATCTCAACCTTGCCCTGCTTTAGGCCTTCAGCCAGTACACTCTGCCCTGGTCAGGCCTCCTCAGGAGAGTCTCAAGCGTTTCATCAGAACCTTTGAGCCTTGACAGAGGCCATCTTAGAGTGGCCCTGACAGCTCCCTTGGGAGGCTTCTGCTCTCACAAGCCTTGTTTCCATCCCACCTAAGTTCCATGTTTGGGGGCTCATCTGCAGGGACCATGCCTGGCTGAGGTACACTGGCAGCCTAAGCTAGACAGAAAGCAAGACACGGAGCCTAAGCAGGAACCGCCTCTGGCTAGCTCACTGTGGAGGCTTGTTTTGTCCTGGTAATAAAATTTGTTGCTGAACTGCAGTTAAAGAAATTAAGACGTTCTGGAGAGGTGGTGCAATGCTTAAGAGAACTCGCTGCTCTTTCAGAGGATGGAGGTTCGATTCCTAGCACCCACATGGTGGCTTACAATTATATGTAACTCCAGATTCCAGAGGAGCCTACACCCTATTCTGTGACTACTGTAGCACATACATGTAGGCAAAATACCCATAAACATGAAATAAACATGGCGTTCAGAGGAGCTGGGAAATGCTCCCAGATGAGGCTCTTAAGAGCACAGGGAAAAGTGAAGGTTTTCACAGGTCATGTGGTGACAGTCACACAAACAGCTCAGCTAAAAAGAATGGTACTTGTGGGCTAAATCCTAAACATCAGGGTCTTTGGTAGCACTCTTTGAAACTAAAGCCAAGTCAGCCGGTTCACAGCTTTATCCCAGCACTCTTGAGGCAGAGGCAGGTGGATCCCTGTGACTTTGGAGCCAGCCTGGTCTACAGAGTGAGTTTCAGGACAGCCAGAGCTGCATAGAGAGACCTTGTCTCAAACAAGCAAACAAACAGAAAGCTAACATGGAGCTATGTTAAAGTAGGTGGGCCAGGCACAGGCGCTCACGCCGATAACCCGAGCACTTACAAGGCAGAGACAGGAAGATGGGAAGTTCAAGGCCCTCCTGAGACACATTAGGTCTTGTCTCAAAAAACTTCTATTTGTATATGAATGTCTTGCCTATATAAGTGTTTGTTCACCCCATATATGCCTGTTGCCTATGGAGGTCAGAAGAGGCCATCAGATCCCCTGGAACGAAATTTACAGACAGTTGTAAACTACCATGTAGGTGCTGGGTTTGGCTCCCAGGACCTCTGCAAGAGCCAAACCCAGGACCTCTGCAAGAACAATTAGTGCTGTTGATTGTTGATACATTTCTCCAGCCATTCAAAAAAATGTTTTAAAGATAAAATATATCCAAATAGATAAAACAACATGAATTAAAAATAAGTATAAAATTCAGTGTTTTTATTTTTATTTGTTTTTAGATTTATGTATACAGCAAGCATTAAACCACATTATAGATGGTTGTGAGCCGCCATATGGTTGCTGGGAATTGAACTCTGGACCTCTGGAAGAGCAGCCAATGTTCCTAGCCTCTGAGCCATCTCTCCAGCTCCCAATGTTTTGTTTTTGTTTTTAATTAGTTTATTTTTTTTAAGATTTTTTTTTTTTTTGGTTTTTCGAGACAGGGTTTCCCTGTGTAGCCTTGGCTGTCCTGAACCCGCTTTGTAGACCAGGCTGGCCTTGAACTCACAGCGATCCACCTGCCTCTGCCTCCCGAGTGCTGGGATTATAGGCGTGCGCCACCACGCCCGGCTTTGGTTTTTTTTTTTCCGAGACAGGGTTTCTCTATGTAGCCTTGGCTGTCCTGGACTCACTTTGTAGACTAGGCTGGCCTCTAACTCACAGCGATCTGCCTGCCTCTGCCTCTGGAGTGCTGGGATTAAAGGCGTGTGCCACCACGCCTGGCTTTTTTTAAGATTTAAAAAAATTGCTGGGGGCTGGAGAGCTGGCTCAGCGGTTAAGAGCACTGGCTGTTCTTTCAAAGAACCTGGGTTCAGTTCCCAGCACCACATGGTAGCTCACAACTGACTGTAATTCCTGTTCCAGGACATCTGACACCCTCACATGGACATACATGCAGGCGAATATCAATGTACATAAAGTAATAATAAATAATATTCTTTTTAATTGCTAAGTGGTTCATACTTTTAGCCTCTGAAGTAAAGACACTTGGATCTTTATGAGTTTGAGGCCAGCCTGATCTGCGCAACAAGTTTCCAGGCTAGCCAAGGCTATACCCTGAGACCCAGTCTTAAATCAAACAAATAATTTTTTCAAATGTGTGTGGCTATGTGCATGTGTGAGCAAAGCACAGACAGCAAACGACAGCGTCAGAATCCCTGGAACTGGAGTTACAGAGCATTGTGAGATGTACAGTGTGGATGTTGGGGACCAGACTTGCTTCTTCCATAGGCGCCTAGGCATGAGGCTGGGTAGTCATTACCCTAACCAACACTAAGGAGTCAAAGGCAGGAGGATCAGGAGTTCAAGACTGTCTTGACATAATGACTTAGTGACTACAAAAGTTCAAGGCTAGCCTGGGCTATATGAGAGCCTGAGAGTGAATACATCAATCATATATATTCATATACTATATGATTCATATATATATATACATATATATATGAATGAAGGTGGCTACCTTATATGGCAAGTCAGTGCATTATTTTTAGCAATGAAATCTTGGCTGATAGAAGGTGTACAGATATATTTGGAAAGGTCTAGATAGAGGCATGGATGACGAGTCATTTGTTGAAAGAGAGTCGCTGGTGGACTCTGCTGAGATGACTCAGGGGAAGAGCCCTTGCTGCCAGACCTGATGACCTGAGTCCATTCCTTGGAGCCCATATGGTGACAGGAGAGGAGCAGCTCCCCAAAGCTGGCCTCTGACCTCCATGTGCACACACACACACATACACACACACCTAGTGAGTGAAGGCAGTGAGTGCTGGGCGTTATTTAAGCTTTAAGGCCTTCATCTGACCGGAAGAACTCTGAGCTAGAGCAAGACTGAACTGGTTGTCTCTGGTCTGGACCATCCAACTCCTCCTTCCCGGGTCTCAGAGGGATGAGGTTTAAAGCTGCACCACTCTCCCTGCCCTGCCGTTCTCTTCACAGGAGTGTCCCTGTCCCCTAGGTTGGCTGTTGTCCAGTGTGTTGCTGTTGTCTGGAACTCCTACCTGTCCTGGAAGGCGCATCAGCTGTAAGCCTGCCTTGTCTCATACCCTGCACTGATACCCCTTGACCCTGGGCTGGGTGGACAGCTTCCTCAAAGAGAGCCCGTCAGGACGGAGCAGCGACTCTCGGCTGTTAAAAGCACAGGCTGCTCTACAGAGGACCCAAGTTTGGTTCCCAGCTCCCACATTGGGTGGCTTACAGCTTTAGCTCCAGGAGAGCTGATGTCTTCTTCTGACCTTTGAAGGACCTGCACTCACACGCACATACCCACACCTAAACACGTGCTTATAACTAAGCGTACAATAAAATCTTCTTTTAAAAGAGGGGGTCTTTCAGTTTCTGTGATATGGAGTGGCTGATTACCTTTCTGAGGTGACCCATTTCACTCTATAAATGTAGCTGCTTTTGAAATCACTAAGACCTTTATAATATTGTCTGTCACTCTGGCACTTTACTGATGGAGACACACTGAGAATTGTGTCCTTTAGCAATTGTGTCATTGTGTACACATAGAAAACACACAGACAGATGGTAGCAGAAAGTTGCAGAATCACTGCAGAAAGTGTGAGATGTGTCCTGCTGCTGTCAATATAACGTGGCATGCTGTTCTAGAGGGAGCTTTATATATGTGTGTGTGTGTGTGTGTGTGTGTGTAGGTAGGTAGGTAGGTAGGTCAAACATTCTAAAGTAATAATATAGAAAACTCATAAGCCAGTAACACAGTCATTTATCACTAAGTTGTATATACTGTACATAGTTGCACAAGCAATCTTCCATGCTCCTGCCAGCGTAGTGTGTTCCTACCAGCGTCGTCACAAATAAATGGATACTAAATGGAACTAAAACATGATAGCTGATGTTGCTGGGGGGCGGGGATAATTCAGCTCTGTTGTCATTACCTGATGCCACATTGTATATGTTGTCATCATTGACTTAAAGGTCATTATTATGCAGTATGACTTTCTTCCCACCACACAGTACACACTCCACAAATATTTATAGAATATGACCTTGCCAACTTTACACCCATGTCCCGGTAAGTAGCACCTATGCCCTCTTCCTATGGATACATCTTTTTCTCCAGGTGTGTGCATGCTCACCAAGCGCTCTAACACTGAGCCACATCCCTAGCCTAGAACGGCTGCCACCCTAACATTTCTAGGTCCTAGTGCCCTTTGAGAGCCTCTCAGGGTCTTAATAGGCACAGAAATAGATGCATTACTCTGGAATCTGCAGTGGTCATGGGCAAGACCCTTCAGAGGACACACACATGCTTAGACGCAGTCCCTAGGCTGGCTAGCAGGAACCTGAACTGAAATCAGTCAGGAGTGCTCTGCTGGCAGCCAACGCAACCCCTCCCAAAGACGTGGAGGCTGTTCAAGCCTGGACTTCAGTTATGAAGATAGACACCAGTGGTTCCAGAAGTGAGGAGCCTGACCATACCACCAAGTTTTCCCACTTCCTACCTAGGGATTTTTGTTGTTGTTGTTGTTGTTGTTGTTTTTGAGACAGTGTTTGTGTATCCTTTATTGTTGTACAACTCCCTCTGTAGAGCAGGCTGGCCTCGAACTCACTGAGATCTGCCTGCCTCTGCCTCCCAAGTGCTGGGACTAAAGGTGTGCGCCACCATTGCCAGGCTCTCTACCTAGTGATCTTATCTATGAGGTAAAAAGATAGTAATACTAATAATAAGACAATAATGCTTTGGCAAGCTCAGGAAGATAGACGCGTCAAGGCCAAACACCCGTTTATGTCATTCTGAAACCTGTAGATTATGTTGCTGTAAGATCGTCAAGAATCCTGACAGACCCATTGGGGAGGACAGCTTTTAGGTGGGACTGTGTTGGCTCAGTTCCTCCCAGCAGAGCATTAATGATCCCAATTTGAGGACCTGGTAGCCGGCCTAGGGACTGTGTCTAAGCAGCACAGGGTTTTCCTCAGAGTTTTGGCCAGATTCTTGGCTGCGAAGAACTTCAGAACCGAGGACAGCTCTCTATAGTCCCACCTCTTCCCCCAAGAGAAAGCCAGGACTACCCTGTTCTGGAGACATTCTGGCTGTTCTGTGTCGGGGAAGGGCTCTGCATCCCAAACGACCAATCTTTATGGCTCAGCCAGCTTCTCCCTCTACAGCCAGGGTGCTTCCAAAGCTAGCTCTAGGGACACGAAGCCTGTCGTCAGGATGCGCGCTCCTCTGGGGGCTTGAAGCTGCCGGACTCGAAGCTGCCCTTGTCATTGCTTCTACAAGCAGTTTATGCTCTTTCTCTGACGTCAGTCGGAACTGTCCTGGTGCTATATAAGGCTGGCGGCGGTCCCGGGACAGACCCCGTGCTCCCCAAGGCGTCTTCAGCCCGTCCCGGGGGACAGAAACTGGAGCACTATCTTGCACGGGGCAGACACTCCGACAACCTGTGAGTGGCTCGGAGCAACGATCCAGATTCCCTTAGCACCAAGACTCAGCACTCAGCCCACCCGCTGCGACCTGCCGGGAGGGAAAGAGGGAGAGAGGGGTGGAACTGGACTGGCACCGTGGCTGGGGCTGGTGGGCAGGCTGTGGACACCAGGCAACAGCTGAGGGTCCCGGCGGGGGCACTGGGCGTGCGCGAGAAGGGGCTCGTGTCACCTGCGGCTGCTTCAAGCACACCTCACCCTATGCTGCCCCTGTGTGTCCAGGGCAGGAGGCATCATGAGGCAGAGGGGACGCGCTGCGCTCCTGGTTGCGCTGCTGCTCTTGGCACAGCTGCACCCCGGGAGCTGCCAGTGGAACCCAGAGGTTGCGGCAGCGACTGGGGTCCAGGATCCGAATCTGCGATGGAGTCCAGGGGCACGGAATCAAGGTGGCGGCGCCCGCGCGCTTCTCTTGCTATTAGCTGAGCGCTTCCCGCGCCGCACCGGATCCCGTACAGCAAGCGAGAGGCAGCGAAGGGACGACCCTCCGCTGTCCATCGACCTCACCTTCCACCTGCTGCGGACCCTGCTGGAGCTAGCTCGGACACAGAGCCAGCGCGAGCGCGCGGAGCAGAACCGCATCATATTCGACTCGGTGGGCAAGTGATAGGCACGAAAGCCTTGACCCTTTCCCCTACCTACCCCTGGGCTGGAGCGCGCACGGTCGGAGCTGGCTTAGTCCCGTGGCGCAGCGCCGCCCAGAGTCTCCCTGAACACTGAGTGGCTATTTTTTAATAAAACTGCCCAAGAACTGAGCCTCTATCTTGTGTCGGGCTAGGGGAGGGCACCGGCAACTACAGTAGCGTAGGAACTTTTCGGAGAGTAGGGCTCCCCAGGCCGGTAGGACAGACAAGCATGCTAAGGGGGGACGAGAGACGAAGGCTATCAGTTAAATTCCTGGGGGCCCTTTCCCCAATCCGCCAAATCCCGGAACTCAGAGGTCTGAGACCCCACCCCAGACACCTTTCGAGGCCTGCAGCTCAAAAGCCCACCTCTGGTGTAAGGGGAGTATCCACGAGAGGGGGCTAGTATTTCATTTCCGCCCCTTCAGGTGGCCTGGCGTTGAGAAAAAGCAGATTGATGGCGAGGCTGCTTCTATAGCTGAGCCTAAGAGGCGGACAGCGAAAGGAGCCTAGGACGTGGGACGACGCAAGAGTTCTTTATTGAGAACCTTCCCGGGGTGGGTCACAGAGCTGGGTGGCACTGTGGTCTCTGCGCAAATCCTCAGCATCCCTTGCTTCCTACTGAGGGAGCGAGCTCTGGGATCAGGGTCGGGTCAGTGCAGGCCTGTGTCCGGGAAAGACAGCTCGGTGGGCGGGTGCTCCAAAAGTACAAGGCACCCCGCCCGTCCCCGCTCCCCCCCCCAAACAACCAGTTCTCCCAAGCAACCAGCTTTCTACTTGTCGGGATCTCGCAGGGTCCCCAAAACCTTGGGAAAGAGGGAGCGCTTTTCCGCGCGCTAGGGGGCGCGCTTTGCGGCTCTTGTTGACTTGGCACCCAAGTGAGCTTGCTTACCCCAAACCCCTCGTCCAACTCTCACCTTCTGGCCCATCCAGCCGCTCCTCCTCCAGCCCTGCGTTGCCCTCGTCCCCGTCCAAAGCCATTTCCTCATCCTCTTCATCACCCGCGGCGCCTAGGTGGAAGGCAGGCCTGGTGATGTGGAGCCCCGGCTCTTCTAGCCGTAGCTCCCACATCCTACCCCTTCAGCGGGTCTAAACAGTTCCTCCCTCGGCTTCCTCACCGGGATGGAAGTCGATGGTCCGCAGCATTTCGGCCACGTGCTCCACGCTCACCGAGAACTGCTCCATGCTCTCATAGCCTGGCTCCGGCCGTCCTGCCAGCTCCACCTTCGACATTGCCCCGACCCTGTGACGGCCACGAGAGCTCAGCAGGGGGGAGGGCTCCTCTGCTCCCTCAAGTCCCTCCCAGGTCAGAAGGAAAGAATCCACAGGGTCCCTTCCGTTCCCACCGCGCAGTCCACTCACTTGTTGATCAGCTCCTTGGCCTGCTGCAGGGGAGAAAAGGAGGGCGAAGGTGAGCGCTGGGCCAGCCCTCGGCAAAGCCCCATTTCTGATTCTCACCAGTCCTGCGGGGGTGGGGTGGGGCACATATCTCAATTCGTTAAGGAGAGGTTGAGAGAGAGCGCGGAAGGATGATTCCTCCCTCCCCCCCCAGCACGTGGTGACAAGTACCGGAGGTAATTGACCCCGCCCCCCCGGCCCGGAGTCCCTCGACCCTGAGTGCCTGCAGCCCTTCCATTCCGCCCACCTGGAGATAGAGAGCCATCTGCGGCTCCTCCATGGATTGGATGGCGGACTCCACCAGTTTAGAGGAGGCCTCCAAGTGGTCTCCGTACTGACGGATGAGGCCCCGCACACGCTGCAGCTTCTCCTCTTGCTCCCGGGCCAGCGCTTGGAGGAGCTCGCCCTTCCGCTCCTCCAGCACCGCGCACAGGCTCTCAAACCTCTGGTTTAAAAATTGCTTCTGCCTGCGGCTGTTGTCCTGAAAGATCAGAGAAAGTCTGAAGGAAAGCGCGGCTAAGCACCTCTACAGCTGCCTCTGTAGGATATTTTATTCCTCTTCCCACTTAATAGAACTCA
>OU015742.1:108414258-108512184 GCA_907169655.1 Acomys percivali | reverse complement strand
TCTTTCTTTCTTTCTTTCTTTCTTTCTTTCTTTCTTTCTTTCTTTCTCTTTTGAGATAGGGTCTTGCTACAGAGCCCTGGGCTGTGCTGGTGTACTTGCTACAAAGACTGGGCTAGCCTTCAGCTCGTGGGGCTTCTCCCCGTGCTGGGATCCCAGGCATGTGCCGCAGAGCCTGCCTCCTGGCAAGAAGCTTATCCTTGATGCTCCTATCACAGACTGGCACACCACGACAGCCACGACAGCCAGCTCTGATGTGTTCAGCTTTACTTCTGCAAGGTCTCGTGTCTGTGTGTGTGAGCCTCGCCCCGCCACTCCCTGACCTCTGCTCCAGTCTACAGTCTACCAATGACACAGAGCAAGAACGCCAACCTATGAGCTTATAAAGGATTCTGGCGTATGCATTTATTTAGTTGGGTAGACAGGGTCTCCTATAGCCCAAGCCAGCCTTAACCTCGGTCTCCGGCTACCACCTCCCATAGTTGGGTTTGCAGCCATGCATCACCATGGCCAGCTCTTTTGTTTTTGTTTTTGAAATGTGTGGACAAAAATGGTATCGCTGACTTCACTTAGTTATGCTTGGCCTCATGGCCATAGATACCCAGGCATTTCTGGGAAGTAGAATTGTGTTTCTGCCTTCTGTCTGTCTGAAAGCCACCTGAGTATCAGTTATCCCATAGGCCTCTTTACTAGGTCAGAAAGGATCACAAATGCAAGCCTAGGTAGAACTCCTGCTGCCCTGGCCCACTGTGTCAACCGAGCTCCCTCATGGGCAGAGGAACTCTGCCTCAGCTACACAGCTCTGCCGTCATTGTAGGATTTCTCACCAATTTGTAATTTTAGATTTTTTTTTTTTAATTTACTTTTGAGACAGAGTCTTGTTATATAGCCCATCTTGGTCCAGAGTTCATTACATAAACCAGGTTAGCCTAAAGATGATGACAATTGCCGGGTGGTGGTGGCGGTGGTGGTGGCGGTGGTGGTGGTGGTGGTGGCGGTGGCGGCGGCGGTGGCGGCGGCGGCGGCGGCGGCGGCGGCGCACACCTTTAATCCCAGGACTTGGGAGGCAGAGGCAAGCGGAGCGCTGTGCGTTTGAGGCCAGCCTGGTCTACAAAGTGAGTCCAGGACAGGCAAGGCTACACAGAGAAACCCTGTCTCAAAAAACCAAAACCAAAGGGAAAACAAAAAGATCATGACAATTAATTGCCAAGCATTTGGCGGGGGGTGGGGGGCGATACTGCTAATCCCAGCACTAGGGAGGCAGAGGCAAGAGGATGTCTGTGAGTTCAAGGTCACCCTGATTTGAATGGTGAGTTCCAGGACTACATAGAGAGACCCTGTTTCAAAAATGAGACACAAAACAAAACAAAGTAGTAATGATGGTTTTCCTGCTCCAGCCCTTCCAAGTGCCGGAATTACAGGTGCCTACCACCATACCCAGCTGTTATTTTAAAGTGTGTGTGTGTGTGTGTGTGTGTGTGTGTGTGTGTGTGTATCTGTCTGTGTTCATGTAAGTGGAGGTCAGAGGTCAACTTTCGGGAATCAGTTCCTGCCATGTATGTTTTAAGGATCACACTGGGGTTGTCAGGCTTGGCAGCAGGTGCCTTCACCCACAAACCATCTCACGGCCCTATTATTCCTCACTGCCTCAACATTTCATCTCCAGATCTCTTCTCTAGAAAAGCCTTAAAATGAATGAAATCTAATCCAAGCTCCCACAAAGCCCATGCAAAACCACCCTTCGTTTCCTCTTTCCGGCCCCCCAAGGCCTCATCACACTTTCTAGCTTGCCTTAGACACAGGCTAGTTAGTGCTCACCAGCCTCAGGGCAGCTGCTGACTCATGCTTACTCTGGGATCCTACAAGAGTCCCTCCAACCCCAGCCCCCCCATCACTCAGCCAGGGCAGTTTTACCTCCCCCCACCCGTGGGATCGCCTATACTGTCCCCCTCCTTGACCTAACCCACCTGTCCCTGAGCCCACCTGGAAGACGTCATTGGCACACTTGCGGCACAGGTTGTGTTGGCAGGGCAGGATCACCACGGGCTTGGAGAACATCTCCAGGCAGATGGGGCAGATGAGCTGCTTCTCCAGGTTGTCCATGCTGTGTGCATCCCCTAGCAGCGGCTTGAAACCCACGGTGAAGTTCATCCCGCGGCGCTCTGGTGCCTGCCTTGCTGTGGCCCTGTTCCCGGCCGGCCCTCACTGCCTGTGCGCCCTTCCTCGGTCACTGTGTGGTGTCTGTGGATTCTTGGGATCCCTGCTATTCCTATTGCTCCTTCTTCAAAGAGAGACGTTTCCTGGCCCTTCCTGTAACCGAGTCTCTCACGTCTGCCTATTTCCAGACACTTCTGTCTACACTCCTTGCTCAGAACCCTCACCAGGCACTTGTAGCTTTATCTCTTGTTCCCCTAAACCACTGTCTTGCTCACTCTTGGGGAGCAGCACTGTTTGTCCCTTCCTCCCTAGAGAGATTAATATTACTGTGGGGGTGGGGAGACAAGGGGCATCCGTGTGACATTCCAGGTCCCAATTTAGCTCATGTAAGGCGAGCCACAGCTGTCCCGGACTGAGTGACCCTGACTCACTCAGGAATGGGTGGCCAGCAAAGGTACGGGCTCACTTGCTGTTACTAGGAAGGCTCCTGCAGACATGGTCTCCTCGTTCTGGCTTGGGACCTTCTTCCAAAAATCAGTGCAGTTTAAACTAGCCTGTGGCGGGGGAGATGTCACACATGGCTCGGGTCTGGACAGATCCACAGACAGTGTCATCTCTTCCTCCACAGGCTTAAGTAGTGACCCTGGCCTTGCTCATGGAGACTGCATGATTCAGAAGGGGAACACGAGACCATAGAGAGAACTCCTTGTCCCATAGGTCTGCCCCATTAAAAAAAGTATTTATCATATATATACAGTGTTTTGCCTGTCTGCACACCAGAAGAGGGCACCAGATCTCATTACAGATGGTTGTGAGCCACCATATGGTTGCTGGGAATTGAACTCAGGACCTTTAGATGAACACACAGTGCTCTTAACTGCTGAGCCATCTCTCCAGCCCCTAGGTCTGCCTCATTTTTTTTTCTTACAGCCTTAAAACAAAACAAAACAAAACCCCTGTACTTACTTACTTCGGGAGAGGTGGGTTCGGCATGGAGCCCGCGTGGAAGTCACATGACAACCGACAGGAGTCAGTTCATTTTCTCCACCATGCGGGTTTCAGAACTCAAACTCAGGTCATCAGAATTGGTGACAAGAGCCATATCACACTGAGCAATCTCACCATCATACACTTCCCTCTCCGTTAGTAAGGATGGGCTCTCATGTGGGCCAGGCTGCCCTGGAATTCACCGTCACCAGGATCACTCTGAACTCCTGATTCTCTTGCCTCTATGTCTGAAGCACTGGGACCAGCTTCTGTGATGCTGGAGGTCAACTCAGGGTCACACGTGTGCTAGAGAAGCTCTGCTACCAACCTACGTCACCAGCCCTTGGCTAGCCCTTGTTACATCATCAGAGAGAGGGTCAAAAGGCAAGAGGTGGCTGCTGTGCCAGCTCACACCTGCCTTATGGTTGTGACGTGAGAGTGTGTGATCCTGATCCATAACTGCATTAGTGAATCCACTCCAAGGATGCTTAGTGAATCCACTCCAAGGATGTTTAGTGAATCCACTCCAAGGATGCTTAGTGAATCCACTCCAAGGATGCTTAGTGAATCCACTCCAAGGATGCTTAGTGAATCCACTCCAAGGATGCTTAGTGAATCCACTCCAAGGATGTTTAGTGAATCCACTCCAAGGATGCTTAGTGAATCCATTGCAAGGATGCTAAATTTGCCTAGAAACTGCGGTGTGTATGGCCTGGAGATGTCTCCGTGGTTGAGAGAGCCTGCTGCTCAGTCATGAGGACTGGAGCTCAGGTCCCAGCACTCACAACCGTCTGTACTCGCATCTCCAAGAGACTCAGAACCCTCCACAGACACGCACAGACACATGCATGCAGACGCACACACAAACACACATAAAGAAAAAAGGGGGGGGGGAGAGCTGGGCACAGTAACAAACGCCTTTAATCCCAGCACTCAGGGAGGCAGAGGCAGGTGGCTCTCTGAGTTCAAGGCCAGCCTGGTCTACAGAGTGAGTCCAGGACAGCTAGGGCTACACAGAGAAACCCTGTCATGAAAAACAAACAAATAAACAAAAACAATCCTCCCTCCAAAAAAGAGAAACAAAACCAAAAGAAAGTAAGAAAAGAAAGAGTTCTGAGTAACAGATCTAGCTAGAAAGAATCTGCATGTCATAAAGTTATTTTGGACACCAGTGAATCCGTCACCACCACTGGCCTCTGAATATCTTGGTCCCCCAGCTCCACAGTGACTGATCACCTCTACTGGCCACACCGGCCTCATCCCAGACATGAGCAATAAATAGTCACTGGTCTTTTTCTCTATCCTACACACAACTTGTCTTTTGGGATCCAACATGCACTGGAATTGGACAAAGCTTTTATTATTTTTATTATTATTGACGTTCTTTAGCCCTTCTCCCAGTGAGGGCAGAGAGGTTCGAGGGTTCCTAGGCCCTGACGCCACATGGGTAAGAAGGAAAGGATCAAGATGACACAGAGCAGGTGGATGCCAAGCCAACAGCACAAAGAGGCTAAGCGAAGTCTTCTGAGTACAGTGTGTCCCCATCACATTTTATGCCCCTGTGTGAAGGGGCCAGCCTGCATGAGGTGTCGTGAAGGATGGAAGCAGAAGGCACTACTGCATGGGCTGCAGCTGGTCCACAAGACTATGGCAGATCCCCAGCTGCACTCACACATTCCTGAGCTGTCTTCTGTATGAATGGGGTGTCAATGCCAGGGGTGTAGGTACCAGAAGATGGTGAGACCAGCCTCCAAAGGTGTACTGCCAGGAAATGAGACCAGTGCTAGTTCTTTTTTTTTTTTTTCTTTCAGTGCTAGTTCTTGGTGCACAAAGTCTCAACAGCTCTTGAGACAGGAGCCACTTTGTTCCATGATCAGGATCTTGGTGAAGTCGTCAGTACGTGTTCAGGAACCCACCTGACATTGACAAGTGCCCAGGCACCACCCACTGGCAAAAGACTTCACTTGCCACCATGGCTTGCCACTTCATGTGGATAAGATGCGAGTGGAGCTAGAGCTAAAAAGAAGAGTTTCCAGAAGGTACTGTGGGGACAGGCTCATTGGCGGGGGAGGGGGCAGCAGCCGAGTCCTTCCTAGGATGGTGTCATCATCGCCTTTGACAGGAATTGTTTTTAAGAACAGGAGTCAAATCAGGGTCACTTCTCTCTTCAGTGTGTCCAGTGGCTAGTGGCAAGGGACTCTCTGTGGGCCAGCACCTAATGGTAGAAACAATTGGGACTTTATAAGGAACATCCACCAACAACTGAAAGCACACGCCTCTGTGCAAGCCCCTCTGTGCAAGCAGCTGCAGCAGATGCCATGGGAGTACAGACTTCCCGATAATGACCCATCTGAAGTACTATCTATGCTTTAAACATGCATGCACACACACGCATGTACACATCGTGTATACATGTAATATATGACGTGTGTGTGTGTGTGTGTGCGCGCGCGTGAGTATGAGTGTGTCACAGCACGTGTGCACATATCAGAGGACAATCTGCAGGAGTCAGTCTCTCCCTTCACCACGTGGGCTCCAGAGGTCTGGCTCAGATAGTCAGGCTGGGAGGCCATCTCACTGGCTTCTCAGCCTTTAGCATTGCTGATGCTCCATTTGCATACCTCACTCCTCTCCACCGTTCCTTAATAACTGTCTCTGTCTTCTTCTACTTCAAATTTATGCTGTCCTCCTGTGGTGGAATGAGAACATGCTTGCATATCTACAGTAGCGACAATTTACAGGAGGTTTTTGTTTTTGTTTTTGTTTTTTTTGAGACAGGGTTTCTCTGTGTAGCCTTGGCTGTCCTGGACTCGCTTTGTAGACCAGGCTAGCCTCGAACTCACAGTGATCCACCTGCCTCTGCCTCCCAAGTGCTGGGATTAAAGGCATGCACCACCGCAGCCCAGCAGTTTACAGGATTTTTAAGGCTATAGGTGAGAAAACCCTGACCTTGCAGTTACTCCTTAGCACCGCCAGGTGGCACTCGTGTGAACCTCAGCCAACACACCGGTTAAAACTTTTAACTAATGTGGGGCGGGAACAATCTAAAACAATTCACTCCTCCTGCCCCCCAAGGCTCGGGGGTGGGATCCAGGGTCTTCCCATGTGATAGGCAAGCGCACTCCCCCAGCTTGTCCTGAAAGGGCCACTCTGCCCTAACGTGTCACATCAGTTTCCTTTTCAGTCTCTCTTCACCCCAGTGAAAAATGTTCACATTTTGGGGTTAACTGCTGAGTTCACAGGCCTTTCTCACCGGCCCCACACTTGACTCTACCACTCCTGACTGAAACGTGACTCCAGTCCCTGCCTCTGCTCCTCACCTGATCTTGTAGGCTGAGAATAGACAGTTGTTTGGCGTTTCTGGTTAAACTCCTCAGGCGGTTGACTAAGTCTGCCACAGCAAAAACAGCAGCAACAGCAGCAGCAGCAGCAAGTAAGCAAGCAACAAAGGATGACGAGAGTCTACAGAGAGGAGAGAGACCATGGCCCCTGCTCTTTCTGTAGCTCCAGGCAGCTCCCCCTCCCTGTGTCCACCTCACGCCTAGAAAGCAAGAACAGGAAGCTTTTTTTGTTTTTTGAGACAGGGTTACCCTGTGTAGCCTTGGCTGTCCAGGACTCACTTTGTAGACCAGGCTAGCCTTGAACTCAGAGAGATTCGCCTGCCTCTGCCTCCCGAGTGATGGGATTAAAGGCGTGTGCCACCACGCCCGGCTTAAGAACAGACGCATTTGTCTTGAGAGGAGGGCAGCCTTTCTTCCCACTCTTTTGACACAGTATCTTACTATATAGCCCAGGTTACCCAGTGCCTCCCAAGACCTGGGCTCAGAAGTATGTGCCACCACAGCTGGACTGATTTCACTTTCTGTGTTGTGGGTGTTCTGCCTGCACCTGCACGTATGTCTGTGCACTATGTGCATGCCTGGTGTCTGCAGAAGCCAGAAGGCGGTTCCGGATCCACGGGGACCGTAGTTACAGCTGATTGTGAGCTACCATGTGGGTGCTGGGAATCAAACCCAGGTCCTCTACAAGAGCAGAATAGCCTCCCAACTGCTGAGAGCCAGCTCTCCAGCCTCTCCAAACTCCTTTAAGGGATAGGAAGCATGGTGTACCTTGAACCAACAACTGTGTGCTATAAAATAGTATCTGACGCCGTCTTCACCAAAGTGGTCAAACAGGTAGATGCCTAGCGAGCCATGCTGGTCGTAGATTTTCTTCTTTGTAGGGTCACTGAGTACAGCATGGGCTGCGTTGATCTCTTTGAAGAATTCTGCCGCTTGAGGGTTCCCTGGATTTTTGTCCGGATGATACTGCAAGGCCAGCTTCCTACCCAGGCGATAACCAAAAGGCCAGTGGGGAGGGGTACAGGAAGCCGCTGAGGTGGGAGGCTGAGGATGAAAGGCAGGTCTAGGTCTTTAGATAGTGCAAGGGATACAGGAGGTGTGGCATGAAGGATGGAGGGGAGGTCTCCATTTCTTCTCCTGGCACACTGAAGAAGCGGGTGGCCTCCTTTGGCCCCCAAATAAAAGCTTCTTGGGTTTTTTTTTTTTTTTTTTTTTCAAGACAGGGTTTCTCTTGTAGTCCAGGCTGGCCTGGACTTTCTTTGTAGACCAGGCTGGCCTGGATCTCACAGAGATCCCCCTGCCTCTGCCTCCCAAGTGCTGGGATTAAAGGCTTGCTCCACCATGCCCGGCTGGGATTTTTTTTTTTTAAAGAGGGTCTGGAGATGGTAAAGGTATTGGGAGGAAACAGCAGGGCTGAGTAAAGGGTAGGGTGTGAACCTGTAGGCCTTTTTGATCTCTTCAGGCTGGGCACCCTTCCTTAGTTCCAGCACGGCATAGAGGCTTGTTCCGGTCTTGGATAATCGCCGGGGTTGGTCATCTGCAGGAGGCATGCCCTAGGCCAAAAGGACAACAATTCAAGACGGCAGCCTAAGGCTACTGTGACTCCAGTCAGAAGAATGCAAATATCAAAGAGGATCCATGTTCCCCTCACGTTTCCCAGTGTCCTCCATGCTCTTCACAGGCCAGAGGGGCCTAACAAGAAGGGGTAGGTCTAAGATGAGGAAGAGACTGACTTTGTTTACCTGAAGTAAACTTGCCCAATCTAGTGGCTGGGTTTGAAAGAATAGGGTAACCCGGTCACTAAATAGGATGGATGCGAAATCGAGAAAAATCACAACAGCCGGAGCAGATGAGGCTGCGGGAGGAGGTCAGGTTCAGGGCCCAATGGGCGCCGACTCGCTTTCCCCTCGGCCTCAAGCCCACAGCGCTGAGCAGGGGCTGTTGCAAGGGGCATGCTCTGAGGGATTCAGAACAGAGTCGTGGAGGAGGCCTGGGAGGACAGTGGGCTCCAGGGGAGCCATGGCAACAGCGTGGGAGCTTTGGGCACGCTGGACGGACGACCTCCCGACCTGGCTCTTTACCTCTGAATTGGTCTATAAATCCAGGTAGGCCCCACACAAGCTTCCTTTCTCCTGGGGGAGGTGAAGCTTCATACTACCTCTGGTTCTACGGCCGCTTTGTAGGGGAAGCCAGTCGTTTTTTGGCGCCGCCAGCAGGATGAGTGGGGAACTCATATTGGACCCGGGACTTATGTCGCTCCAGAAGCCTGACCCTCAGGCCCAGGGCTGAGCGTTACTTCCACGCCCTGGGGCAGAGCCACAGCCTTCCACATCATCCCTCTTTTCCAGGAAGAGGCCATGACCACCCGGATCATCGTCATGGCTCGTCAGCCCACTCACGGAAAGACTATGGGCTTGGTGCCGAGGCGGGTAAGAGGTATGACAGAAGTTATCTTTCCAGACTTCCTGGGAGTCTTCACTTGGTCCTTTTTCTTTCCCTTCCATCTAGAAACTTCTCCACAAACGTTGAGACTCACCTCAAATGTCAGTGTTCTGGAAAACTTTCCTTCACCCCTCAGCTGTCCCCTGTTAAGGCAGTTATCCGGTTAGACTGTAACAGTTCGTTGGCACATTCCCTTAAAAATGATGTTTTTGATCTTTCCAAAGCCACTACTGTGCTTCCACAATAAGGAGATACCATAATGTAGTTATATGATCTAGATTGTATATTGAGTTGTTTATAACTACTTGACAGGTATATTAATCTTTTTCATCAAAATGCTTATAGACATCCTTGAACAAATTTCTGATTTTTTTTTTGTGTGTGTGTAAGAGTTGAGCAGTGGAAATGGAGCTGCTGAGTCAAACTGAAAGAAAAAAAAAACATTTATGTGCTCTCTCTCTCTCTCTCTCTCTCTCTCTCTCTCTCTCTCTCTCTCTCACTGTATGTGTGTGTATGTGTATGTGTGTGTGTTTATGTGTGTGTGCAGGTCCCAGGGATTGAACTCAGGTGACTGTACTTGATAACAGGCACCTTCACCTAATAAGCCATCTAAATGGCCCTGAATATACATGTTTTAATCTTAAGATTTATTTATTTTATGTGTATGGGTGCTCTGCCTGCCTGCATGTCTGTGTACCATGGGCATGCCTGGCGCCTGAGGAAGTCATAAGGGAGTGTCAGATTGGGAATTAGAATTATAGATGGTTGTAAACCGCCCAATGGGTGTTGGGAACTGAGCCTAGATCCTCTTCAAGAACAAGTGCAGCAGGGTGTGGTGGTGCATGCCCTTAATCCCAGCATTTGGGAGGCAGAGACAGGCGGATCTCTGTGAGTTCGAAGCCAGCTTGGTCTACAGAGGGAGTCTAGGACAGCTAGGGCTATACAGAGAGACCCTATCTTAAACAAATAAACAAACAACAAAAACAAAAACAAAAAAAACCCACACAAGTGCAGCTGGACACAGTGGTGCACGCCTTTAGTCCCAGCACTGGCAGGTCTATGCGTATGTGTGTTCCAGGAGAGCCAGAGCTACATAGTAAGTGTCTGTTGCAGAAAAACAAAACAAAGCAAAACTAAACTAAACTTAAAAAAACCAAAAAACCTAACCAACCAACCAACCAACCAACAGAAACCCGACAAGTGCTTACCTGCTGTTAGGTGCATGTGGAGGTTGGAGGCCAACTCCCAGATGTCACTTCTCTCCTTCTGCCTTTTGTGGCTCCTGAGGATCGAACTCAGGCCATTGGGCTTTTTTTGTAGCAAGTGTTTTTACCCACCGCGTCACCTTGCTGGCCCCAGACTGACCGTTTTTTTAAAGCTCTTGGTCCATATTGTTAACTCTCTTACCAGAGAGGTTCTGAAGGTGCCGATTTGCAGACCTGGAAAAGAACTCTTGTCTCCAGCTGGCAGGACCCCGTCATTCCCCACAGGGGCCTGTGGTGTGCCGCTGGCTTCCTCTGCAGAGGAGCATTCTCAGTGCCTCCCGGAACATGTAATCTCTGCCCGTCACGCGTGTGCAGCTTTGGTTCTTTATTGCAGCTATTCCTGCAATTCACTCTCTCTCTCCTAGGTTTTAAGTGCTAAGTCAATACTCCATTCCTGAGATGCCAGGCATCGAGGCAAACGGAGACTATACTTACACATATTTGCTCAGCCCATGTGATTGAGTCAGATGCCTTTTGCAGTTACCCCACCAAACGGGAGGGCCTGAGGCTGCTCCCACAGTGGCTTGTGCTGTGTTAAATTTTTCTCACCTGGATTTTCTACAGCACCAAGGGTCAATAGAGCCAGTAGAAGAAAGCAGCTCATTTCTGAACTGCAGCAGGGGGTAGGGGTGGAGGGGGTGGAGGGGGGTAGGCACAGGGCAGAGTGCACTTATAGGGGATTCCTTACCTCAGTTTCCCAGGCTCTGCCTCTTCTGTCAGTGTCACCAAGAACCACTGCACACTTGTTTGAGGACACTGTGTTTCCTTTGACCGTGGTTTTGTTTTTTTTTTTTTTCCGACACAGGGTCTCTCTGTGTAGCCTTGGCTGTCCTGGACTCACTTTGTAGACCAGGCTGGCCTCGAACTCACAGCGATCCGCCTGCCTCTGCCTCCCGAGTGCTGGGATTAAAGGCGTGCGCCACCACGCCCGGCTGACCGTGTTGTTTGCTCTGCCTGAAGGGTTCCTCCCTGGCCTTTCCTGAGTTGACATTTCATCCTCAAAGGCCTCAGGCGCATGCTTCCTCAGGCAAGCTTTTTTTTTTTTTTGGTTTTTCGAGACAGGGTTACCCTGTGTAGCCTTGCCTGTCCTGAATTCACTTTGTAGACCAGGCTGGCCTTGAACTCACCGAGATCCGCCTGCCTCTGCCTCCCGAGTGCTGGGGGCTAAAAAGACATGTGTCACCACTGCCTGGCTTCATATTAATTTGTTTAATGTTTGACTTCTCAGCTGACAATGCCCACAAGGGCAGGCAAGGGTTTTGTTGGTTTGTATCTCCAATTCCTACAGCTATGCCTGGCTCATAGTAAGTGGATTCATGGTTTGTTGAATGAGCTGAAGCTAAAGCATCTTTCTTCTACTAGAGTGTAAGGCTGGGGGTTGGCCAGCAAAAATCCCCTGGGATAGAAGCTGGAGACATGGACAAGATGACAGAGTATCTTTCTTCATACGGTTCTAGAGGGGAAGGGACTAATAGAAAACGGGAGGACACATGCTGTGTACATAATCCCGAGCACCTTATTTCTCTGTCTCAGTATTCCTCCGGCTCTTTTTGTTTGTTGTTTCAAGACAGGGTCTTTCTGTGGAGTCTTGGCTGTCCTGGACTCGCTTTGTAGACCAGGCTGACCTCAAACTCATAGAGATCCTCCTGCCTCTGCCTCCTGAGTGCTGGGATTAAAGGCATGCACCACCGCACCCGGCCCCCCTCCAGCTCTTAATAGGGCTCCTGGGATATGGGAGGTGATGCACAGATGCTGGTTGGTTGAATGAGAGCGGTACTAGCCATCTCTGACACCCCCACCCCACCCCTCCATATGAATGGTTTGATTGCATCCCTGATTTGCAGAGCTGAGCCCTCGGACAGAATTAGGAAACATCCTTCAAGTCTTGCCTGGAGCCCCAGAATGTGATAATTGGTGTCCTCTGACACCAATTCATCCCTGTCTGTGCCCTTTGAAAGAGCCTGCTAACTCTTGTGCAGCCCTGCTCTGAATGAAAAGATGGTGCCGCTCGGCAGTGGCATTGGGACAGAGCAGGCAAGAGGGCCTGGCGTGCTGTGACCGATGCTCCTGTGCTCTGCTTTCCAGAAGCCACAGGCCTTTTGATGGTTTCTCCTGAGCAGGCTCTCATCTTATTCCCGACACTGTACTAAGACCAGCTTGCAAGCCAGATGCTGGGTCTCCATTCCCGCTCTGGGTCTAACAAGCTGTGTGCTCACCAACAGAGCCCTCTGCCTCTGCACTTTTTTTTTTTTTTTAAGATGTATTATTTATTTATTATCATGTATACAGGCATGTACACCTGCTGGCCAGAAGAGGGCATCAGATCACATTATATATAGATGGTTGTGAGCCACCGTGTGGTTGCTGGGAATTGAACTTTGGACCTCCGGAGGAGCAGTTGGTGCCCTTAACCTCTGAGCCATCTCTCCAGCCCCCTGCACTTCTTTTTTTATCTTCCTGTAAAAACCTGTGCTGTTCACAGGATTAACTCCAAAACTTAGATGTGCTTGCAAAAATAATAAATAGGAAAAGAAACAACAAAATAACCTTACCAATGAATGATTACAGGTTAAAATTTCTGGAATTCTTTGTCTTCCCATCATACCTTGAGTCGGTGAGCTTACTGTACCTCACAGCCATTTGGTCCTGTGTGAAGAAACTGTGAAGCATCCCTTGTTTACCCACAAACAAAACCACCGTAGTCATATAGCTAGGATACGCAAATGTACAGAACAGCAGACGTATTTATACCCAAAATACCAGACTCTGGAGCATATGCAATTGGAGGGGCGGGGAGGAGATGTGACAATTTGTCACATCCAAGAAGCAGGTTCTAGAATTACAGTTTTTGGGCTGGAAAGGACTGTGGATTTTCTAAGTGAGGCGGGTATTTTCCAAAGAGAAAGTCTGAAGGTCACCCAGTGGTGTCCAAACTCAGGCTCCTGTCTCCAAGTCAGGGTCTCTGCAATGACTTCCCACCGTAGTTTCTGTCCTGTATTAGTCAGGGTACGCTCCCTAGAGCAACAGTTTCCAACCTGTGGGTTGCGACTCCTTCGGGAGTCAGTGACCCCTTCACAGGGATTGCATAAGGCCATCGGAAATATCAGATATTTACATTATGAGTCACAGCATTACAGTTAGGAAGTAGCAACAAAAATAATTTTATAGTTGGGAGTCACCACACCATAGGGAACTGTATTAAAGGGTCACAGTGTTAGGAAACATGAGGACCACTGTTCTAGAGAGACAGAACATAAAAAAATACATATGATAGAATATATACTCATATTGAATATATATTAGGTTATATATATAATATGTATAATAGGTTAGGGTCAGGGCTTTATATATAATATATTAGGTTAGAATATGTGTATGAGATTTATTAGAGTGGTTTCACAGGTTTCGCCCCAGCTGTTGTGGCAGTGTTCCTGGAATAAGCACTCCAACAGAGTGGAAGAGAAGGGTTAGGATCAGTAGGCATATGCGCTAAGAAAGCTACTGACTTTGATCCTGGGCGCGGTTTATTTTCCCTTTTGCATTCTAAAGCCACAAAGTGAGGCAGCCAGGCAAGCAAGGCAGTTTCAGCCATTGCTCCAGGTCGTTCCGTTTCGGGCAGCAAGTGAAGTCACGCGTGGTAAACAGGCAGTGCAAGCAGAGCTGTAAGTAAGCCACTAATCAATCAGTACCTATAACTGGTCTTGCCTGCCTTAGTCTCCTTCAGGACTATTCTAACAGCGGCTACCTCAGCACTGAATGTCTTAAGAATCCATGAGGCTGGGTGTCTCCGCTGGTCTTCAGTACTCACCAGAATCCTAAAGAAGTGGGCTCTCGTGCAGCGTAGGAATGGACTCGCCAGAGAGGGAAGGGCGAGCAGGCGAAGAACAAATGCTTCCTCTTTCCCTGTCTGCTGCTTAGGCTGACACCGGAAGGTTTGGTCCAGGCTTAAGGTGGATCTTCTTATCTCAAAAAATCCAGGTTTATGCTGGGCCTACTGGTGCATGCCTGTAATCCCAGCACTCGGGAGGCAGAGGTGGGTGGATCTCTGCGAGTTCGAAGCTAGCCTGCTCTACAAATCAGAGTAGTTTGGTGTCCATGGAGGTCAGAAAGAGGCCATTGGATCCCCAGGAACTGGAGTTGCAGATGGTTGTGAACCATCACATGGGTGCTGGGAATCGAACCTGGGTCCTTTGTAAGAGTAACAGATATTCTTAACCACTGAGCCATCTCCAGCCCTCCAAAGTCCTTTTTGTTTTGTTCTGTTTTGTTTTTGAGATAGAGTTTCTCTGTGTAGCCTTGACTGTCCTGGAGTCACTTTGTAGACCAGGTTGGCCTTGAACTCACAGCAATCTGCCTGCCTCTGCCTCCCTGAGCGTTGGGATTAAAGGCATGCGCCAACACTGCCCGGCTACCAAAGTCCTTTTTAATGTGTGTATGTGTTGTGTGTACATGTGTATGGATGCCTGTGGAAGACAGAAAGGGCATTAGACCCCCAGGAGCTGGGATTTCAGGTGCTTGTGAGCTGCCTGACATGGCTGCTGGGACTCAAATTCAGTCTTTTGCAAGAGCAGTGAGTGTTTTAACCAGCGACTAATCTTGATGCCTTCTCAAGTGTCCAGCAGGAACATCTCAGGTTTTTGGTGGTGGTGGTTTTGTTTTGCTTTTCGAGACAGGGTTTCTCTGTGTAGCCTTGGCTGTCCTGGACTTTCTTTGCAGACCAGGCTGGCCTCGAACTCACAGAGATCCCTGAGTGCTGGGCTTATAGGCGTGCACCACCATGCCCGATATCTTGGGTTTTATTTTCCTTTGGCCATGTGGTCAGAGATTGAACTCACGTTGTCAAATTTGGCGGCAAGTGCCTTTTCTGGCCACGCCATCACTCTGGCCTTGTTCTGTTTTATTTATTTAAAAAGATTTATTTATTATGTTTATAGTTCTCTATCTTCATATATACCTGCAGGCCAGAAGAGGGCTCCAGCTCCCTTTATAGATGGTTGTGAGCCACCATGTGGTTGTTGGGAATTGTACTCAGGACCTTTGGAAGTACAGACAGTGCTCTTAACCTCCAGCCCTGTTCTGTTTTATGTAAAGATGAGACAGGATCTTTATCTGTAGCCCGGGCTGGCCTTGAACTCACTATGTACCCCAGGCTGGCCTCAAACTCTCTGTCCTCTTGCTGCAGCCTCCTGAGTGCTGAGATTACAAGCAAATGACACCATGTCTGTCTTGGGCAAAAATAGCAAGAAAAGTAAGTAAAAGGTTAGGCTGGTTAGCTGGGTTTGTACTCAGTGGTGGTAGAGTGCTTTCCCAGCATACACAGCTCTAGGTTTGATACCTATTGTTGCAATAAAAAAGGATGAGGAAATAGGTCACTGGCACATCTGACAGAGTGCACTGCAGTTAGAAATATGGACAAATGCTCAGCTTGGTGGTGTACGCCTGTAATCCCAGCATTCAGGAGGCGGAGGTAGGCAGATCTGTGAATTATGAGGCCAGCCCGATCTACAAATCGAGCCCAGGACAGCCAAGGCTACACAGAGAAACCCTATCTGGAGAAAGAAAATAGAAAAAGAAAAAGAAAAAAGAAATATGGACAAGTGCAAACGTCCTGTGGCTGGGATGTGCCTGGCATATTGTAGCATCATGGAATTCACATACAGTGAGAGTAGCGGGGAGTGAGAAACGAAGTCAGTGTAGGGGCTTGTAGGCTGGCAGAAGGACTTTGGCTTATACTCTAAGAGAGAAAGTGACTAGCAGGGCAGTGGTGGTGCATTTAGGAGATAGAGTAGGTGGATCTCTGAGTTTGAGCCCAGCCTGGTCTGCAAAGCAAGTTCTAGGACAGTCGGGGCTACACAGAGAAGCCCTGAAAAAGGAAGGAAGGGAGAAAAGACACCCCCACCCCCCAACAGAGGGGGTGTGAATATGACTTGTGCTGCCTAGTTATCTCTTTGGGAATAATGAATAATAAGAAAAGTAGAAATAGGGAAGTCACCTGGGAGGTGAGTGCAACCATCTGAGGACAGGTCAGGCGGTATGTGGAGGGCAGGAGCAGACTGTGGGGACAGATTGGATCTGGGTGAATATAGAAAAGCGAAGGGTGGCTGTAAGGGTTCTGGTCTGAGCAAGTAGAGGGTGCTGCTGCTGTGTTCTGACAAGAGAACACCACAGGAAGAGATTTGGGGTTGGGTAGCAATCAGGAGCTCAGTTTTCAACTTAATAAAATCCAAGATAGCTGGCACAGTGGTGCACGCCTAGAATCCCAGCACTCAGGGATCTCTGTGAGTTCGAGACCAGCCTGGTCTACAAAAAAAGTCCAGGACAGCCACGTCTACGCAGAGAAACCCTGTCTTGAAAAACAAAACAAAACCACCACCACCAAAGGCATCAAGATGACACTGGGCTTGGAGGGAACTATCTTCCATAGATGACATTTGATTCTTTTAAAATAAAAATCAAACATAAAACAGGACAGTGGTTTCCCATTACCCCACATCCTGCCTTGACAACCACTGCTTTCTGTTGTTACTTGGCTCTATTTAAAGGCTAAAGGCAAGTGCAGAGAAATCAGAGAGACAGTGTCCAAGGCCTGGACTGATGGCTCCATCATTAAGAGATGGAGAAGATGAGGAGGAAGCAACAAAAAGAGAGAAAATAGGCGGTCAGTGAAGTATGAGGAAAAACAAAAACAAAAAACAAAAAACAAAACAAAACAAAAAACCCCCCAAAACCTAGAATATCCTTGGAGCCAGGTGAAGAATCAAGCAATTGTAGAATGACAATTGCAGTTTAGGGTGGTATAAGCTTAGGAAGAAGTAGCTTGCAAGGAGGGTTGTTTAGTGTGAGACCTGACCTAGTTAAGAGCCAGGAAAGGCTCCCTGGGGCACAGGAGATTTAAACTGCAGGCTCTTGTCATCTTCTTTATTACCAAGTAAATGCTGCTCTCCTCCGCCCTGCTGCCATGCAAACCCACTTCTCCTGTTTGCACTGGCCTAATTACAGACCATGTGGCTGCCGATCACTCATGGGGCGCTGGGACACAGCATGCTTAGATTGCAAATTTTGCCTGAGCTCAGCCTTAATCCAGACTTCACTGCCTCCTCTCCCAGTGACAGGTGGTCCAGTGTGGACTTTTAACCTAGGTACTCCTGCACCTTCTAGGCTGTTCTGACAGAGGCCCTCTGGAACCTGGCCCTGAATTGTCCTCCTGGGGACATCCAGGGCTCCCTGCATCACTCAAGCCTTTGGGACTAACCTTAGGGAAGGTTGCTAGAGAGGCATAGCGGGGCAGATAGTAGAAATTGTGGGTGAGTCAGTGTTGCACTGATTTAACAAAGGGCTACAGAAGAGAACTCTCTAGAAATCATTAGGAGAGGGGCAGTGTCTATGTCACTCATCACCAATCCCCAGCTAGGGCGGTGGTGGAGACGGTGGGTTGGAGGTGTGTTGACTAAATTTGACAGTTCCGTAAAGGACGCCAACCTTTGACTGGCATTTCAACATCATCTCCAAGCGCAGCATGATTCCCCCCAGGTGTGTTGTTCTTAAGAACCCTGTGTACAGCTGGGCATGGTGGTGCACGCCTTTAATCCCAGTAGTCAGGAGGCAGAGGCCGGTGGCTCTCTGTCAATTCGAGGCCAGCCTGGTCTACAAAGTGAGTCCAGGACAGCCAAGGCTACACAGAGAAACCCTGTCTCAAAATAAAATTTAAAAAAAAAAAAAATCCTGTGCACAATTCCTGTAGGGCTTCTTGGTGGCTCCCGGAGAAACAGGCACAAACTCGAGTTTTACTGCCAAGCTTTTCTTAAATAGCTTCCCAAGCGAAGGCAACTGTTGGTCTTCCCGCTGCCGGGCGGGCGCTCTGGGCTTCTGGAGGCGGTGCGTTAGGCAGCCAGACACACAGTAAGGCTGTCATCCATCCGCTCCGACGATCCTTTCATTTCTGGCCTGCCGACTTCCCACCCGGTGGCTGGTCGGGCACGTGCCAATATCCGCGCCCCCTCCCGGGCAGTCGGGGATGCTCTGCACAGGCTGTGGGCTGCCCAGGAAGGGGAGGAAATCCCAGAGGAAGCCATTGTTGTCAAATTCGCTGTTGTCGTCATCGACCGAGGCGTGTCTAAACCGGTTCCCCATTCTGGAGCTCCCCAGGGCCACAGGGGACGAGGCTAGCACGCTGATCGCAGAAGTGCAGGATGGCTCTTTGGTCCCGAAGCATCTGCGCAACTGGACTCAGGGCAAGCGGCGAGTTTACAAAACCGACGGCGCTGGGCAAGATGAGCCCGGGGCTCTGGCATAGCTGGACAGGGACATGATTTCCATCTTGGCTCTGTAGTGGGCCAACAAGGTGACCTTGGCCGGCGGCTCTCCCTCTCAGTTTGTCCTCCTGAGCTAAGGCCCTCAAGACCGTAGGGGAGGTTCGAAGGAGAGTGCCCCTCATTGGCCCAGGCTCCAGCGCAGAAGGAAGGCCCAACAGTGGCCCTGGGCGCCCGTGGGCGGAGGCCCGCGCCTAGGGCACGCAGACTCCAAACGGGTTCACTAGCTTTTCTGTTCTGCTTCTCCGCTAACTACCATCGCTTTGCGCTTGCCGCGGGACAAACCTGGCGCAAGCCTAGCCGCACTCTCTCCGGCTGGAACAGCCTGCCCGCTGCCGGGTTTGCCTAATCCGTTTTAAGCCTCACTACCTCCGCGAAGTTCTCCCGCCTTAACCCATCACTTCCAGACACTGGCATGCTCACGGTTTCTTTGACTTTTTCATTTTTGTTTTGCCTTTGGAAAAGCACATTGTTTCTAACAACCGTGTTGAGGGCAGGTGTCAATCTCAGAATCTTCAATTGAGAAGGCTCGGTGTATTCCAAAGGATGCGGTTTGTGGGCTTATTGTCTGGACTCATTAACAACTCTCCCCCCACCCCCAGCACCCTTTCCATCTCTGCTTTCTCCCTTCCTCCCACGGACCCTCCTCTTCACAGACTGTCACAGCTGAGAATGCACAATCTAGCCCTCTCCTTTCATCCTACAGCGGCGGCAGCTGTGAGGAGTGGAGAGCACTGAGCACTTGAAGTTTCAACCCCAGCCCGGGCCACGGACGGCTGTAAGTCACTGCTTTCCCTGGGCTTTCGTCTTCCCCCAAATGAGCACACCAGACGGTGTTACCGTATGTAGGCAAAGGAGTCACGTGCTGACGAACTGAACAAAATAGTGTCCTTCAATAAACAGTAGCTGGTGTGACCTCAGAGGTGAAAGTGCCCCTCCTGCTGCCCCAGCCTCTCTCTTCAACTGCTAGGCGGTAGTCGGACCCATGTGGGGAAAAGGATGGGGACAGTTGTTCCAGGTCACGTGGCCTTCTATGCTTTGGGGACTTAGTTTACTCATTGGAAAGTAGAGATAATATATGGGTTGAAGGACAGCAGAAAGGTTTTTGTTACCCAAGGTCCCTGTGTAAAAATAAATGATAATTAGCAGTACAGTGCTTGGCAGCAGATTTTGCTCATGAATTCCTATTCCAGAGCCTCCACAGTGGGATTTCTGGCTGGAGTCCTTAGAGTTGTTTGGGAATGTGTCACTGCTCACCCCAGATTCTCTCCGTTTCTCTCCAGATCGATTTGGCACCTGTTTCTGCCTCCGCGTGGGGGCCAAAGCCACAAAGTGATTGGGTGGTGGGACGACGCCCCTAAACTGGCATGCATAGGGCGGTGTATCCTCAAAAAGTTTGGTGCCAGAGGGGTCCCTAGGTGTGAAGAGCCAGGCTGGGAACTGGGGGCGGGACTTGGGGCGAGGGCGCTGTGGAGGTTCGCTCCCACCCCACCCCACTCCACAATTTGGCGCGGGGAAATGGGGCTTTGGATATTGGAGCGGGCCCTGGAGGCGGGTCTTAGGCGTGGGAGATAGACTGGGGAGCTCGGAGGCGGGGTTTGGGGAGCTCGCCCCACGTGGGGCGGGGCTCCCGCGGCCGCGGGCTCTGCAGTTCGGACTTCGAGCGCCACAGTCGCTGCAGTTCCCTCCACTCTGGTGGCTCTGCGGGAAGTCCGGGGGGGTCCTCGGGCCGCTTGGATTTGACCCAAGCCCTGCCTTGTCTCTCCCACTCCGTGCGGCCTAGACGGTCAAGGTAGCGGGGACATGGAGCCTTCTCCCGCCACCGGAGGCTCGGAGACCACCCGCCTAGTGAGCTCCGGAGACCGCAGCAGCGCCGGCGGCGGCCTGCGATTGAAGAGGTAGGATAGACCTGGCCTGGCCCTCAGACCAGGGGCGCCAGACTCATGCCATCGGTTCATTTCGTTGTCTCCCTCGGCGCCGGCCCAGCCCGCCTCCCCAGCGCCCCGTGGTCCCCCAGTTTAACAGCGCGTTTCCACCGGCCGCAGCCCGCCCCACTCCCCGCCTCATCTCTGTCCGGATACCCATGGTATTTTTTTCTGTTGGGTTGAGCAAGTCCCCTGCCGTGGCGCTCCAAGCCTTCTTGACCCCTGTGCTGCCTCCGCCGCTCCGTCGGACCGATCGAGCCAGGTGCGGCGATGTCCGCATTGCTCCGTGCGCCTCGCCTCCTGGCTTCGGAACCCCAGCTTTAGGCCCCGGACCCTTCCCTCCGCACGCCGGGCTCGGGTCGCCCCATCCAGCCGCGGCCAATTGTGGGCTCTGGCCCCGGGGATCGGCCGGGGCTCCGCGGGCGGCCCGGAGGAAGCGAGGGGGCGGCGAGGAAGGAGCAGGTGCGGGCTGGGCGGCGGGGGTATTCCCGGCTCCGCACAGACGGGGCCGGGGGCGGCGAGGTGTGAAATGAGGCTCGGAGAGGCCGGGACAGCGGGCCGGGGGCGGCGGCAGAACCTCCCCCGCACCCTGCGGGCCGCCCGCGCCCGCCGCCAGCTCCGTCTGCCCTGCTATCTCAGAGCGGCCACCGCGACAGGCCCTCCCTGGCCACCTCCGCTGGCCATTTTGTCTGGGAGCCGTCTGTCCGTTTGTCTCTGGAATTTGACAGGGTCTCTGGCCTATTTCCCCCCTGTTCCTCCATCACTCTCAATCGTTCTGTTTCCCTCCCAGTCTTTTTCCTTTTGTCTCTGATGTGGTCTTTTCCGTGGTGTCTCCAGTTCTTTTCGTGGGAGGGGGACCTTAAATCTGAGTGGGTGGGGGAAATGGGGGAGCAGAAGGGAAGGAAGGATTCTTCTGCAGGGGACTGCAGTGGTGGACAGCTGTGGGGCTCCAGCTGTGGCCTGGCGTTTCTTCCCATACCCTTTGACTTGGCATCAATCTTTCTTACTTAACCAAGGAAATACCCCAGGCCTCACTGCCGCCCTCGCCACCCCCATATTGTTCTGTTGTTTGTTGGGGGATTTCAAAAGGCCAGGGAAGGAAACAACAGCCTCCTGACCGACCACCGTGGATAAAATGTAGTCACACGTCCACACCCCAGCAGAGAGGCCCTTTGGTGCCCACTTGATGCCAAACAAAAGGAGGCAGCCTGTTGATGGGTAGCTGGTGGGTAGCTGCATTGCTGGCTAGCTGTGTTGCACCTTACAAGCCCGGGGAAAGAGCCTTGCCACAGCCCCCGAATTGCCCAGCATCTGTTTCCTCTTCAGACTGCATCTTCATCTCCTGGGCCATTTTCATCCTCATATGACCATTAGTCACCAAACCCTGCAGGATTTTCCAAGGCTCTGCCTGTTTACCTGACCCTCCTCTGATAACTGCCTGGCAGAGCGTCAGGGCCAGATCCATTGAGACTCTTCCGTGTCCTCGGTCTCCCATTCTGCTCACTGTCAAGGTCACTTCAACATCTAAATATTTTCCCTGGGTCTCTTCTTTCCTTACTTTGAGCCCTTATCCTCAGCCCTTCACCTAGCACCCCACTTACACGCCAAGCTGCAGACCTTCTCGTCACAATTCCATCTGTCGGGAGCATCTTCTGTGGCTTGTGTCCTCCCGTGGCGCTCTCCTCACTCATGCCCATCACAGCCAGGCACTCCCTCCTTTTAGCCCCAGAGTGATTTGTTCAGACCCCACCCCCAGCCTCTCCCTGGTGGAAATGGTTTCACGGGTCTCCCACTAGACCCGGCTCCTTGTTGTGTGGAACAAGCAAGGATGGACTCTGAGGCCACCTTCATCTTCTGTCCCTTCTGAGAGCACCAGAATCATGCTCACTCATGCTCAGTGGGAAATAAACCTACCTTCCACTCCAGGGTTTCCCCTGATACCTGGATGTCCCCAGCCTCGGCTCACCCCAGATGGCCACCTGTCCCCCTTCCCATCCCCTGACGGGATCTGTTGACTCTGGAGCCATCATTTTCTCTCAGGGATCCTTGTTACCCCCCTCTTTCAGTGGGGGCAGTGAGAATTGGGATAGAATAGGCCCCTCCCCCACACAGTCAATTTGAGCCCTGCCTTTGGCATCCTAGGAAAGGCTCCAACCCTATTGTCAAGGCTTGTGGGCAGACTGAGCTCCAGGTAACATGGGCTGGACTCTAAATCCAGTGTTCCGGCCATTACCACCCCAGGTGTAGCAGGCAGGAACCTCTCTTTTTGTGACAATCCTGCTTCCCCCCCCCCCCCCCCCGTGTGTGTCTATGAGAGAGGTCTTCTTATGTATTCAAGGCTAACCTTCAACAAATAATCCTCCTGCCTCAACTTTTCAGGCCTGAGTCATTGCACCAATTTCACTGCTCTTTCAAAGGACCCCACTTGCGTCTCCTGCCTTGAGAGGAAGGGACAGACAGGGTTTGGGAACTGAGGCACGGGTGCGAGGCTGAGAGAGAGGGCACTGAGGCCTGTGTGTCCCATGCTCTCATGCCAGCTTCCTTTCTTGTTTCTCTGGCACTTTGACCTGTCTCTGTCAAAATCGTCCCCATTTCTCAAGGCCCATCTCACATGGTTCCTGCGGCCTCCCCACTGGAACCCACTTGAGAACAACAGAATTGCTCCAGCAGCAGCAGCAGCAGCAGCAGCATCTGCCTGCTCCTGTGGACCACAGGGTCTAGTCCACATTTGTCCCACTCGCCAAGAACTCAGGAAGTGTCCCTTTGTTTTGCATCCCTGCTGCCTCTTACAGTGTAGAAATTTGGTCAGCTGCCTCTTACAATATAGAAATTTGGTCAGTGTCTAGTTTCAGCTCTACCACCTGTCAGCTGTGCCGCCCCTGCCAGTTCCTGCCCTCTCTGAGCCTCGCATTTCAAACCATTTGTTAAAGCGTCAGACTGCGCTGCTATAAGATACTTTACAGATATGGGATTCTATGGCCTTGTGTATGGAAGGAGAGAGATGCTGGGTCTGGCTGTTCATTTGAGCCTCACATGCCCGCAAAGCTTCAGGCATGGTGAATCTAGCGAAGGGGCAAATACAGGCCCATCTGCTCAGGCAGGCCCTGGCTCTGTCAGCGTGTGAGTGACCAAGTCTGTTCTGGAGTCACGCTCAAGGGTGAACATGTCACCTGTCTCAGTCTTTTCACAGAGCCCTCAGAGCCCCTCCCCGAGGAGCCCAAGCTTGAGGGGATGGTCTCCCACCACTGCCATAAGGACCCCACGCTCCATTCAGGCCTCTCTTCAGAGAGGCTGCAGGCCCGGAGGCAACTGTATGCTGCCTGTGCTGTGTGCTTCATCTTCATGGCTGGGGAGGTGGTTGGTAAGTTGGGGGACACCTCTCCACTCCCATATTCTGTACTCCCCAGGCCATTCTCCACCAAGAAACCTGGGTTTCCTGGTTGGGGAAGCAGGGAAGGAGAAAGGCAGAGAGGGACTGGTGAGGACAGAGCACTGAGCAGGATTCAAGGTGAACCAGCATGGGGGGTTGTAGGCCAAGGCTCTCTGAGCTGGCCGGTTAGTAACCCTATTCTCTTGTTATGAAAATCAAATATGTTGCCTGGCAGCGTGGTGGCGTACGCCTTTAATCCCAGCACTCAGGAGGCAGAAGCAGGTGGATCTCTGTGAGTTCGAGGCCAGCCTGGTCTACAAAGTGAGTCTAGGACAGCCAAGGCTACACAGAGAAACCCTGTCTTGAAAAACAAAAAAACAAAAAAGACCCAAAAGAAAGAAAGAAAAGAAAATATGTACTTACAGAAAAACTAGAAGAAATGCCTGTAATCTTATCACGTGAGAAAACCCCAACCTCTTGCTGGTTTCTCCTTCCTTCTTTTCCATACCTGTGCACACAGACTATGTAGATCCCAGCATTTCAGGCTCTACATTTCTGCCTTACAGGTGGGTATTTGGCACACAGCTTGGCCATTATGACCGACGCTGTTCACTTGATGGCAGATGTAGGCAGCATGATGGGCAGCCTCTTCTCCCTTTGGCTCTCCACTCGGCCAGCCACCCGCACCATGACCTTTGGCTGGCACCGCTCTGGTAAGTCCCGCATGACTTGGTTCCGCCCCTGCCAACCCCCCACCCCCTACCCCTGCCCTAGCCCTACCAGTGCCTTGGGGCCCTGCCCTAACAGTGTTGTCTCCCCATGCAGAGACTCTGGGAGCTTTGGCCTCTGTGGTCTCCCTCTGGATGGTCACTGGCGTCCTCCTGTACCTGGCCTTCGTCCGCCTGCTGCATAGTGACTACCACATAGAGGGCGGTGCCATGTTGCTGACGGCCAGCATTGCTGTCTGTGCCAATATGCTGTAGGTCCCAGTGTGAGAGAAGGGCTTCTTACAGGATGGTAGAGTGCTTCCCCCTCCACCCCCCACCCGTGTGTGTGTGTGTGTGTGTGTGTGTGTGTGTGTGTGTGTGTGTGTCTTTCTGTCTGTCTCTCACGTACAATGCACATGTGCGCGCATGCACACAGAGAGCTCTGTTGTCTTCATTGGGTGTTCCTGAAAAGGGGTGGGAGAGAGACAGTTCAGCCAGGAGATAACTGTTGAGGGCCTCCTGGATGCTAGCCCTTCTCAGGGACTTTTATTAGTATGGTCTTATTTAGGACTCTCA
Organism: Acomys percivali; assembly: GCA_907169655.1. Taxonomy (NCBI): domain Eukaryota; kingdom Metazoa; phylum Chordata; class Mammalia; order Rodentia; family Muridae; genus Acomys; species Acomys percivali. The sequence goes on along the minus strand of OU015742.1, from coordinate 108,487,108 downwards.
ATCCATGAGGGCTAGTTTCCCTCCTAGCTCCTGTTAATGCAAAAGACTATTTAAATAGCAGGGCCAGGACCTGAGTCCCCATCTCTGGCTCCGTGTCCAGTGCCTTCTGTCCCTGATGGCATAACTTTGCTCTGTTAGGTAACGCTGTTTTCTTTCTGGGATGGAAACGAGGTGGAGGTGGGGGATCTGGGGGAAGGAGGCAGAGGCCGAGCACAGGCCCTCTGGCTGAAGTGCTCTCCTCTTTCAGCATGGCCTTTATGCTGCACCAGGCAGGGCCTCCCCACAGCCATGGATCTAGGGGTACTGAGTATGCCCCGCTGGAGGAGGGGAATGGCTACTCCCTGCCCCTGGGAAACACCAGTGTGCGGGCTGCCTTTGTGCACGTGCTGGGGGATCTCCTTCAGAGCCTTGGGGTCCTGGCTGCCTCCATCCTGATCTACTTCAAGGTACTGTGCCAGAGACCGCCTCGTCCGCCTTCCGTCCCTGTGCTGTGTCCCATCCCCTCCCGGTACCCTCTGCCTACCCGATCACTTTAACTTCTAGCTTCCCAGGCCCTCTCCCAGGTTTGGGTCATGTCTCCTTCCCCCTCAGCAAGATTCTCAGGGTCTCCTCAGGGTCTCTTTGCAAAGCTGGCCCTGGAGCCTCCTCTGAGAGGTCAGCCCTTCTTAGTCTGAGGTCTCACTTTCTCTACAGCCTCAGTACAAGGCAGCTGACCCTATCAGCACTTTCCTCTTCTCTATCTTTGCCCTTGGATCCACAGCCTCCACCCTTCGAGATGTCCTCCGCATCCTCATGGAAGGTGAATTCAGCACTGATGCTCCTGTCGTCCCCCCATCCCTACCCCTCCATTTGGGGGGGGGGGGTCCCTCAGCTCCCACCCCTTCTCTAAAACAATGTGAAAAGGCTGGTTCATCGGGTCAACAGGGTGGGTGAGAAAGAGACAGGGGTCTGGTGGGGCTGCTCCTTCACAGGGTGGGCCTTGGCAGCAACAACATGGCAACATTGCTTACAGGTGCCCCTCGAAGCATAGGATTTGAGCCTGTGAGGGACACCTTGCTGTCAGTGCCAGGAGTCCGAGCAACCCATGAGCTCCACCTGTGGGGCCTGACGCTTACTTACCACGTGGCTTCTGCACACCTGGCTATTGGTGAGTCAATGCTACCCCAGCCAGTGCCTTCTCAGAACCAGCCCCTCTGCATCCACATGTGGACAGCCTGGGGCGCTGAGGTTTTGTTTGTTGGAGACTGAGTCTCACTTTGTACCCAAGCTGTCCGTGAGGTTGTCCTGCCTCAGCCTCCTGCGTGCTGTGATTACATGTTTGAAACACTTTGCCTATTTTGGTTTTCTTGAGCTCTCTCTCTGTCTTTCCCTCTTTTGAAAGCACACACACACACATACAGATGCACACATGCACACACATGTGCACACACATGCACGGGTGCACATAGATGCACACGTGCACACACGCACACATGTGCACTCTCATGCTTACACTATGAGACGAGGAGGCCTGAGAACTGCAATGCCATCTCTGAGGCAGCTGGGGAACCCAGCACCCTGAAAACACCATCATTACCTCCAGGACGTGGCTGGGTGACGTTGGCAGCTCTTCTCAGTAGGGCATCACATTGCTATTTAAAGTGGCGATTATGAAGCACGTGTGTCAAGGAGGGAAATGGTTGTGGTGTAATGCTCGAGGAAAGGAAGCTGAATATAAATCATATCTACACTATGATTCAGCTATTAAAATATATATACAGTGACTCATGAGCTGACAAAGGGTTTTTGAGCTTCTCCCAGATGCAAGAAGCAATCAGAGCCATGCAATCTGGGTGCCAAAAATATCATAACTTGTGGGATGTTGGGATGATAACTGAAGAGAAACAGTGGGGCAGAATACTTAACATCTGGATTGTCCTGGGAAGACGGTGGTGTGGCTGCGGAAATACCCAGCCACATAATGATGCTCAAAGGCAGGAAGGAATAGGTGACTGGGCACAGCTCAATGTGTTAGCGTGGCCCGTTGGAGTGCGTCTCAACATTTTCTTTACAATTTTACACTGTTCATATAATGCAGAAGAAAAATCAAGAACCCTATTCAAGCCTCTGGGGTTGTGCTGGGCTTGGGCCCCTTCAGTCCTTATCACCGCCCTCGGCTGTGCCGGACTCCCCAGAGACTGAGCCGCCTCTTATCACACTTCCACAGACTCCACGGCTGACCCTGAAGCCGTCCTGGCTGAAGCCTCCTCCCGGCTCTATTCCCGGTTTGGATTCTCCAGCTGCACCCTGCAGGTGGAGCAATACCAGCCTGAGATGGCCCAGTGTCAGCGCTGCCGGGAGCCCCAGCAAGCCTGAGCCTCACCCCCACCCTCACCCCCACTGCCAGGCCCAGGCTTGGCCCTGGACTCTCAGCACCTGCCTCCCTAGTCACAGAAGGGACCTTTCTCTCTCCATTTCTCACCTGCCAGACGCCCCAGCCCCTGCCCCGGCGGTCAAGACCAGAGTGTGTATGAGGGCGACTCGGGGAGGGGTATTAGACTGAATGGCCGGAAGCAGTTCAGAGGTGTGGGGTGTGTGGAAGCCCCACCATTCGTGCTCCACACGGCCTGGAGAGTCACGCTTGTCCTTTCTGTGCACTCCATGTGTCCTTGTGGCAGGCTGGCTGCCGAGCTAGGGACATCTGCCTGTCTTCGTGCTGTTCGTGTGCCTATGCCTGGGGAGGTCATCAGGGGCCCCCTCCCCACGTGATCCTTGCTCTGTCTATGCAGGGGCCCCAAAGCCTGCACTTTGTTTGTGTGCCCTAAGTCCTGTGGTTGTGTCTGTTGTGTGTTTGTTCTTTGGTGCTGTGGCCCGTGTGTCTCTGTGCCTGTGTGGCTGTGCTGTGTGTGGCTCTGTGAGTCTGCTCCACCTGTGTGTCCATTTAGGGATCTGTTTATCCATCCCTCTGTTGGTGCTGTGTCCCCTGCTTTCCTCCAGGGAATGGGGAGGACACCACTGCAGCTCCACCAATAAACTTGTATCTTATTGCATTTCTGTACTCTGACTCCTCAGAGGTGGGCTCTGGTGTGGCCACCACAAGCCCCTGGCCCTCGCAGTCGGCTTCCGTCTCTGGCCATGGATAGATTCCGATGGAAGCTGGAAGCCACCAGCCTCCCCCAGCCTTTCCAGCCCGGGCTCTTGACTCAGAGGAGTCCCGGTGTGAGCAGAGCAAGGCTGCAGGAGGTGATCCTGGGGAGCCCTTCCCACTTAAAAGCTCCAGCAGGCCAGGGCACAATCCTATTAGTGGGAAACTGGACCCTTTGGGGGAAAGGGTTAGACTACAAGGCCGATGTGGGCTTGGTCCTCGTGCTGTGTCAGCAGGGCCTGGAAAGGCAGCAAAGTCCTGTGTCCAGGTGTGAGCTGTTGATGAATACTAGTTTTGGGTTTTCTCCTGTCTTAGAACCCATATATTTTCACTTGGGAGGCAGAGGCAGGCAGATCGCCATGCGTTCCAGGCCAGCCTTCTCTACAAAGTGAGTCCTAGACAGCCAAGGCAACACAGGGAAATCCTGTCTCAATAGACCAAAAGCAAAAGACAAACAAACAAAAAACCAACCAAAAACAAACTGACCATATATTTTATCAGATTCTTACAATCCCCCTCTCTCCTCTTCCTCTTTTGGTTTTTCAAGACCGTGGTTCTCTGTAGCCCTGGCTGTCCCAGAACTCACTCTGTAGGCCAGGTTAGCCCCAAACGCAGAGCATGCGCCGCCTTTTTCTCCCCCTCCCTCCCTCCCTCCCCCTAGGCTTTTTGAGACGCGATTTCTCTGGATTGCCCTGGCTGTCTTGGAGCTCACTCTGCAGACCAGGCTGGCCTGAAACTCACAGCCATCCTCCTGCCTCTGGCCCCCTCCAAGTACTGGGATTAAAGGTATGTGCCACCACTGCCCGGCACCTGTCTTATTTTATAAACAGTCTCATGTATTCCAGGCTGGCCTTGAACTCTTTCTGTAGCCAGGGATAAGCTTAAACTCTTTGAACTTCCTGTCTCCACTTGCAGAACACTAGGATTGCAAGCACAGGCAACTACCATTTTTATGAGGTGCAAAGTGGGAATCACAACCAGGACTTCAGCTGGGCAGGCGATGCATGCTTTTAATCCCAGCCTTCGGGAGGCAGAGGCAGGCGGATCTCTTGTGAGTTCAAGGCCAGCCTGGTTTACAGAGGGAGTCCAGGACAGCCAAGGCTATGCAGAGAAACCCTGTCTCAAAAAACCAGGGCTTCTTATGTGTGAGGCAAGAACTCCAGTGACTGAGCTAAGTCCCCAGTGCAGTCCAGTCCCCCCTCCCCCAACACACACACACACACACACACACACACACACACACACACACACACACACACACACATGCTCTCACTGGTGTAGCTAACCTTGAGCTCTTTGTCTCTGTCTCTTGAGTGCTAGGATTACAGTACTGAGCCACCATATCTTGCTAGCCCTTTAAAAAAGCAAACTCTCTTTTAGTCCTGTGCTTTGGAGCTGCAGGAATTAGCAGGCCCTTCCTCCCTGGGATGACACAGTTCCAGCCCAAAGCCCAGGCCCTGGTCATGGTGTTGGTCCCTTCAGGGTTCTGTGAGCCTTTCTTTTCACAGTGGAAATACTTCATCCTAAAAAATAAAAAAATAATAGTTATTGTTATTATTTGGTTTTTCGAGACAGGATTTCTCCGTGTAACCCTGGCTGGCCTGGACTTGATTTGTAGACCTCAAATCCACCTGCCTCTGCCTCCCTGAGTGCTGGCATTAAACGCATGTGCCACCATGCCTGGCTCTAAAAATTATTTTTAATTATAAAAGAAATGTATATCCTTGTTGGGGTTCAACAAAGGGTGTTTTCTGTACTTATTCCCAGAAGTAACTGCTACCAGCCCCTCCCAACACACACACCTTGTGTGCACACCAACATCTATATCATAACCCAGATGGATTCCTTTAGGGTCCATGGTGTCAGCGGCTTTAGTTACCACCATGGACACATTTCCACAGCAACGCACAGGTTTCATGACATTTTTCAAGAGGAGCCTTTTGGACATGTCGACAGCAGGCTCCCTCACTCCCATCCAGATGGGAGCCTGGCCAGGCTGGGCACTTAGTGGATGGCAGCCATGGCTAGCTTGGAGCTGGGGGTGAAGGCCTGGGGTCCACCCACTCAGGCAGGCTGCGGGGACTGCCCCAGCTGCTCTCACGCTTTGCTAGCTCCTGACACTTTCTCATTTTCCGTCTCATTGATTACAGGCCCCTAGTGACAGGGTGGGGGTGGGGAAATAGAGAGGCCCGGTGAGTAGGGAAGAGGAGCCGATCACCCTGTAATGATCAGCTTAATCTGCCGCTGCCTGAGATGCCCGAGATGCTGGGGTCAGGAGAGGAGGAGCCAGGACTCAGGGCGTCTCTGCTTCCACACCTGGGCCTCTGCGGCCAGTTCTGCTGTCACCTTCTACAAATCCTGGTCACTGCCTGCCTGCATTTCAGCTTTCCCAGTGGTGACGTAAGGGTTCCCCAACACCGTGGGTACAAGCATGCCTGCCTTGTGGAGCTTAAGTACAAAAAGAAGGATATGTACAGAAAGTTTTGGGGTAAAACCCAGGAAGCAGAGAGAGGCAAAGTGACCCAGCACCCTGGCAGACTGGAACCAGCTGTACTGAGTGTGGGCTCTGTACGAGGGACTGAAGTAAGTAGTGGTATATTTGCATGTAACAGATAGGGAAACTGAGGCCGAGCTGGGCATACAACTCTGGCTGTTAAGAGTTGAGATTTAAACTTTGCTCTGGCTGCCAGGAGTCGGGGCCCCATTTCATCTGCTGCTTGCTCACAGGCTATGTCATGGATGGAGGGGAGGACCAGTCTCTGAGCGTTCTCCATCCTTCTTTGGCGCTCCCTCCCAAGGGAGCGGAGGAAACCCTTATCTACAGAATTACCATCACCCGTCCTATTATCCTCTACCCATTTGCTTATCTGGAAGTCCCTTCTTCCAGGTACCCTTCTCCAATGATAAAATACAAGGCAGGGGAGAGGTGAGGTGAGGAGGGAGCTGAATGGGGGTGGTGCAGAGGGGGGCACACCAGTCCATCAAGGCCTGGCAGCCATAGGCAGCTGAGTGGCTGGAGAGGAGGGGGCGGGGCCTGCGAGCAGGAGAGGGGCCTAGCAAGGAGGAAGAGGGGGATAGGCAGGGAGCAAGGCTTGGCTTGTGAAGAGGCTGGGGGCCGGCAGGCAGCTTGTGGCCTCTAAGAGGCTTGTGCTGCACAGATTCGGCCGGCCGGCCGGAGACACCAGGGCGGAAAGACAGGTCCTGCCCTTCTCACTGGGGAGCTCAGAGTCCGACTGTGCTTGAGAACCAGAGGCCAAGACTCAGCAGTGCAGGACAGTCTGTCAGGCTCAAGAGGAAGCAGACGGATGGTCCGTTCCACTGGGCTGGAGAGATGGCTCAGCAATTAAACAGCACTGGCTGCTCTTCCACAGGTCCTGAGTTCAATTCCCAGCACCCACATGGTGGCTCACAGTCATCTATAACTGTAGCCTCATGAGATCAGATGACCTCTTCCGATGTGCAGGCAGACAGAACATCTATACACATAAAATAAATACATCTTGGGAGGGGGCATGGTGGTTCATGCCTTCTATGCCAGCACTCAGGAGCCAGAGGTAGGGGGAATCTCTGTGAGTTTGGGGCCAGCCTGGTCTACTAAGCCAGTTCAGGACAGCCAGGGCTATTACAGAGAAGCTCTATCTTGAAAAGCCAAACCAAACCAAACCAAAACCAACCTTATTTACCTCCAGGCCCCTTCAGGAACTCCACTATGCATTAGTCTGAAAGGTGTGCTATGGTGCGCTGGCATCCAGGAACCAGATTGTCGAGGAGCAGCGCCCCCTGCGGCTGGTGTCATGACAACAGCCCGGGCAGCCAGAGTTTGGACAGAATCTCGAGACCGAGTTGCCTGGGAAAACCCCCAAAACGCTGCTGCCCCAAATTCCTGGCAGGTCCTCTTACCCTTCCCGCCTTTGTGGTGTAATTTCTTAGGTAAGTGACTTTCACCCCCAACTCTTCAGACTTCCTTTACCCAATTCAGAAGGCCTCACTGTCCCTGGCCTGAGCCCCAAGTCCCATCAGTACCACTTTCCAAAGGGTGCTGAGAAGATGCGGCCGGATGGGACAATCCTGAGGCTACAGATATAGTTGTGGTCACCCAAGATCCCATAGACAGAATGGATCCTGTTGCAGAGAGGAAAGGAAGTGTGTGGGCAAAGCGTTAAGAAGGAGGGGCCTGGGTACGGGGGTGGGGGTGGGTTGGGGGTGAGCCTGTGCCTATTGGGGTGGGGCAGCCTCATCCCTACTCTCCCTGAAGACAAGTGGCAGGCAGGCGGGGGTAACTTTCCCCAGAGGACCTTACCCAAAGAGCACTAACACTTAATCCCATTCCGTTTCCTTAAGCCCAACAATGAGGCAAAAACGCAGGGAGAAACAAAGGGACCAGACCCCGGGGCGAGAGAGCGCAGTTCCCAAACCAGCAGCTTCAGAGCCCACGGTAGCAAATTCACTTTTCTCTGACCCTACAGTGCCTCCACCTACTTCTTGGACCAGGCCTGGACCACTCAAAACTTCTGCTAGGTCCTGGTGAGGAAGCTGCCGTGTGTGGAACTGTCCTCGAAGAAAGGCAGGCTGGCTTCAAGCTTGCCTCCGTAGCCCTGAGGCCAGCAGGACTGCTGATGAAGGAATGAATGGATGGAAGGAGCCATTGGCCCATCGCCAGCTGTCAGGATAACACCCAGCCAATCAGTGTCCACTTTGGCCCCATCTCCCACCGGTGAGCCAATAAGCCAACTTCTTACATGTGACCACACCCCACCCCACCTCCTGGATGCAGTAATTACCTTACTCCCCATGGTGGGTGACTTGCCTTCCCTCAGGCGTACCCTGGACTGTTTTCCCTTGACACAGGTTTGGTGATTGATTGCCTATCTCAGGTCTCCCAGCCTTTCCTAGGGGATATGAGGTCACAGTTCCTGCACTTCTTTTATCTTGGTCTCTTTGCAATTAGTGTCAGCTTCTAAATCAGGCCCTCACTCACCAGGTGAGGCTCGGAGCCCACTTTCCTTCCACAAAGCGCTGAACTGGCAGCTGACAACAGTTCAGCCCTCACTTCTGGTCTATACTAGGGTCTGGTGCCATCTCTTGCAAGGCTTCTCAGCTGTTTTCCCACTCTTTAAGATTCAGATATTAGCTGTGCACAGTAGCGAATATCTTTAATCCCAGCACTTGGGAGGCAGAGGCAGAGGCAGGTGGATCTCTGAGTTCAAGGCAAGCTTGGACTACAGAATGAGTTTCAGGACAGTCAAGGCTACACAGAGAATACACAATAAACAATAAAAAACAATAAAACATTAGTTCTAGCCAGGCATAGTGAGTGGCACACACCCTTAATCTCAGCACTCAGAAGGCAAAGGCAGATGGATCTCTGTGAGTTGAAGGCCAGCTTGGTCTAAATAGGGAGTTCCAGGACAGCCTGAGCTACATAGTGAGACCTTGTCTCAAAAAACAAAACCAACAACAAATACACTGGCTCTGGGGATTGAACTTGGGTCTTCATGCTTGAAAGGCAAGCAGTTTCCTCTCCAAACTATCTACCTTCCTAGCACCATTCATGCCATTTCTTTTTTAAAGAAAATATTATTATTATTATTTACTGGAGAGACAGCCATGATGCTGGGAACCAAATTATATTTTTGGTTGTGACCTTAGCCTTTAATTGTTAAGCCATCTCTCCAGCCCTGTTGCAAACCCTGTTGCAAAAAGAGGGCAGGGGGATTTTACTTATGTGTATGGGGATTTTTGCCTTCATGTATGTCTATCCACCATATGCCTGCAGTGCCTGTGGAGGCCATGAGAAGACACACACACACACACACACACACACACACCCCTGCTTAGATCAGAGCTAAGGACAGTTGCTTGCTGCCATGTGGTGCTATTATTCAAGCCTCTGCAAGGTTCCCAGTGCCATCTTTTCCAGCCCCTGGGTGTTTTCAGTGAGACGGTTTTACTATGTAGCCCTGGCTGGTCTGGATCTCCTCATATCTCAAACTCAGAGAGATCCCCCTGCCTGTCTCCCAAGTGCTGGAATTAAAGATGTGACTATCTTACTTGGCTGTTTTAGGTGGAGCCAAGGGTGGCCTTGAACTCATGATCCCTCACCCCCGAGACAAGGCTTCTCTGTGTAACCCTGGCTGTTATGGAACTCACTTTGTAGACCAGGCTGGCCTCAAACTCAAGAGAGCCACCTGCTTTTGCCTCCTGAGCACTGGGATTAAAGTGGTACTGGACCACCACTGGGCACTCCTGCCATTTCTTAACCCAGACCACCTTCACTTACCATCTAAGTTTACTGCAAGCTCCTGACTGATCTCCCTGCTGGTGGGACATGCTTCTCCACCTGTTTCCAGCCTTCCCCACAAGCCCATTTCTCCTCATTCCATTTCATCTCCCATGAGCCATTGCCCCTTCCAGCTCTGTGATTGCATTACAAGGTCAGGTTCTGGCCAGCTCTACATGGGAAACTTCAAACTCCACTCCTCACAGCTCGCAGGCATCGGCATACCCAGTGGTCAGCTGGGGGAAGGACGCAGGGCTCCACCAGGCTGCTGGCTTTCAGGCCATTTTCCAGACTCGCATTGTGAGGAGCCGAGGCCAATGACAAGAGGTGTCTTTAAGGGGACGGATGGAGTTGAAGGATTTGTCTGAATACCTAAAAGAAGTATTTGCATCTGCAAAGTGCTTAGGTCAGCACCTGGCACAGAACTGTTAACCGATCCCAAAAAAAATAGGTCAAACATTTTCAGTATTGAGGTCAGAAAATTGACTTCAGGCAGTTAATGAGAATCACTGGGCACACTCAAGCTAGCTTCTCAACGGATGAAGAAAAAGCTCAGAAGTGGACCCTTTACCAAAATGTTTTCTTTTTTTCTTTTGGTTTTTCAAGACAGGGTTTCTCTGTGTAGCCTTGGCTGTCCTGGACTCACTTTATAGACCAGGCTGGCCTTGAATGCACAGCGATCCACCTGCCTCTGCCTCCTGAGTGCTGGGATTAAAGGCGTGCGCCACCACGCCTGGCTGCCAAGATATTTTCTTTGCTAATAGCTGCTTTCATCTTACCCCCCAGAATAATAAGCCCTAACTTCTGGTTGTAGGGGAGTTTATTCAATTTAGAGCTGTGTTATGATTAGGTGAGCCAAAGCAAGCAGGGCAGGAACACCTCCCACCACTTAGCAACTGAGGGGAATGTGCATGCCACTTGGCAGCACTTCCACACAGGGACGGCTCCAAATTGCGCAGGAATCTGTGGCAGTCTCCTGAGCCCCAGGCCTGCACGTGTGCAGTCTAGGCAGAGCAAAGTGCTGGCGGGGAATGCTACATGTGGTATCACTTGCAACCCGTCAAGCTCACCCCTCCAGTTTGAGGCGAGCTGGCTGGTGGGTGGGTGGTTCAAGACTGGAAAGGGATTCACACATTCGCAGGCCTGGCTGTCTTAGCCCTGTGTAGGACAGAGAAGTACCTAGCTTCACAGCACCCAGGCTATAGACCTGCGTTTGATGGCTGATACACAAATCTCAACCCCACAGCACCGAGCAGGGGCCCTTTGGGAAGCCTGGCTCACCTCTGCATAGCAGATCATTTTTGCGCCTCTGCCAAGTTGCAGTGTACCTGAGACTTTCTTCACCCAGCCCTGCGGCCACCAACCAGGCCTTTCTGCAAACTGGTTCCATATAGGACACTTCAGCCTTGCTCCCCAGCTACATGATCCGTGTAGCTTGTCTCTCCTGGTCTTGGGTGTCCTGAGAGCTAGACAGAAATGGCCTGTTCCTAATAGAAAGATGGGTTTGAAGTCAAGCAGGCCGTGGCTACCCAGCAGCTTCTCTGAGCCAGTTTGCACATCTACAAAAGTGGCTGGCTGAAAGGCTGTTTGAATTACAGGAAAACAGGCATCAACTTTCCATTTGCACCACTTTAAAGGTGCTAATTGCTCTGAGGGAAGACATTTTCTTGAATGGTGCCTGGCAGCTTGGACCATTGGGTACCAATGACTGGATGCTTTTCTTATAATCTACACTGAAAATCTAAGGCAGGCCAGATGTGATGGTACAGGCTTACAATCCCAAACCTGGAAGCCGAAGGAGGGAGACTGCAAACCTGAGGACAGCGTGAGTCACTAAGCAATTCCAGACACACCCAGGAGATACGGTAAGGCTTTGTTTAAAAAAAACTGAAAACAAACAAAACGCAGGGGCGAGTTAATTATCTTATTCTGTACTTCCACTGCACATGGTGCAAGTCAAGTCTGCGTTGTTCAAGTTCATGGACCAGAACGGCTGCTCCTCAGCCCTCACCTGCAGTCACAAGAGCTACTCCGCCTTAGTGCCTACCACAGGGCTCCAGGCCAAAGGCTGCTCAGGTCTCCACGGCATCAGGCAGTGGCCCCCAGGGATGGTAAGATGGGTTCCCCACACTGATGGCAGCTGGAGGGCCCCAAGGCAAGGTTCTGAGGATGTGCTGGCAATCCAGGCAGCTGAAGGATGGGGCTAATCAGAAAGAGTTAATGCCCGGAGGACAATGGATCTCAGCAGCCCCCACCCAGGGCACAGCCTCCCTTTCAGCAGGACCTGGGTGTTCTCCCAAGAAGGCCAAGCCCCGCTGCTTGGGACACAGAATAGGCTGGACACAAGCCAGAGTCTCTGGGAGAGCTTTGATGTTAGGGAAAGAAGTGTCAGCCTGAACCCCAGAGAGCCCAGCGGGGGGTCTGTCATCCTACCACAGGCACCCTCTGCTCACCCATGGTACTCATGAGGAACCAGGAACTGTTTGGCTTTTTATTATAGTCGGTAGAAAAGTTAACTGTACAAATTTGAGATGTAAGAACAGAGATGAGGCAGAGGGACCCCCAGTATCTGAGACTACACCCCCAAGCCAGAGAGCACTCTAATCTGGAGCCAGTTTGTATAGATACACGCTTAGGCTATTTGTCTGCTCCAGGAGGCCTGCTAAGTGTGCTGCCCCCGTGGGGGGCGTTGGGATTCCTTGCCCAGCAGCTGGGCCTGAAGAGAGACAAGTGGGGGAGCTGGGTCCTAGAAACGGCCCAGCACGGTGGCAAGCAGGGCCATGCGGATGTACATGCCGTTCTCGGCTTGGCGGAAGTAGGCTGCTCGGGGGTCTGAGTCCACCTCCACGCTGCAAGAGAAGAAGTGTGACCGCACCACTCCTGGAGAGCCTGTTCAGGCGCAGGCCTCCCCCACAGCCAGCCCCAGGGGTTCCCAGGACAGAGGAGCCACATCACCTTATCTCGTTGACACGGGGCATCGGATGCATCACCACCATCTTTTTCTTGGCCCGGGTCATGATGTGGGGAGTGAGAATGAACTGTCCAAAGCACTGTAAGGGAGGGAGGGGCCACATTAGAGACTCAGGGCAGAAACGGCCAGAGAGCACACAGCTGGGGCTCCAACGGAGGGATCTGGAACTTAAGAGCTCCGCTCTAACCCGGGCCCCTTTCCGCCCACCTCCGGCTTCTGCAGTAAGCCTTGTACTCACAGCTTCATATTCCTGGGCAGAGCCGAATCTTTCTTTCTGGATCCGAGTCATGTAGAGTACGTCAGTGTCAGGCAATGCCTCCTCAATGCTCTCAAATTCCTCCTGGAGAGAGAACCCCGGTGAATGCAGTGCTGAGCTCTCATCACCCAAGCCCTGGGACCCCAGTGTGGGCTAAGCCATCAGGATCTCACCTGCTTGGTACCCCGGGAGGCCACGAAATCCCGCACACTGGGTGGCATGCGCAGGCTGGGAGGTGCCACGTAGCGTAGGCTCACGCGGTACTGGGTGAGCAGGCAGGCCAGGGAGTGCACTGTGCGCCCATGCTTCAGGTCACCTACCATGGTGATCTAAAGGAGGCAGCCATTCACCAGACGGACTCACAATAGGCACCCCGACCCCCTACTCCCACCATTTCAAAATCTCGGGCCTCAGGACTAGCTAGTGCCTGGGCTTCCTGGATACAGCACACCCTGGCCTAGAGACACCGCTTCTGAACGGCCTCCCACTCCAGACCTCCAGTCCCTGCTGCCCTCACCGTCATGCCATTGACCGTGCCCAGCTCCTCCCGGATGGTGAAGATGTCCAGCAGGGCCTGTGTAGGGTGTTCTCCAACTCCATCCCCAGCATTGATCACCGGCCTGCGACAGTGCTTGGCCGCCAGCTTTGAGGAGAGGGAGCAGCGTGGAGAATCCTGCCTTCTCCAACTTGGAAGGCTCTCCTCGCCTACCCTCTGCATGCCCTGGGTCCCTTCACCCACCTAGCCCAACCTAAGACTTGTGGTCACAGAAAATGTGGGCAGAAGGGACATTATGTTCCCGGGTTCAGCCTTGGCCACCCCGTCTCAGGGTAAGGCTGGCCTCACCTCCACAGCTCCAGGCTGAGGGTGCCGGAGCACAACGACATCAGCATAGCAACTCATGGTCTGCACGGAGTCGGCAAGGGACTCGCCCTTCTGAACAGAGGATGTGGCTTCTGAGAAGCTGAGAACGGCGCCTCCAAGGCGGGCCATGGCTGCGGCAAAGGAGCTACTAGTGCGAGTGCTCACCTCGTAGAACATGGAGGCCATGACTTTCCCCTGGGGAAAGGACAAAGTGGAAGGGGTATGTGTGTGTGTGTGTGCCCTGGGAATGAGCACAGGGTGGCACTCACCTCCCCACTGACACCAGACGGTGCTGAGAACCTCCTCTGAGACCTGTCCAAGCAGGCCATTCCCACACTAGGGACTCGCTACTAAAGCCATGGTTGTGTGTATGACCCCAGAGCTGTCTCCTGTGACTACCCCCATGCAGACCAGATGACTCCCATATGTAGGGTCAATCTGTTCTGGGAGGAAGCCAAGGGTGCTGGTCCAGACCAGGAGGACCTTCCAGAAAAGAGCTGCTGGCCGAGCAGTCTGTATGCATACATGAAGGGACCATGCACCAGGCAGACCCACTGTCCACTGCACAGCCCTCCCAACAGGAGCCAGTGAAGGCTGGAAGCCACAGCCCTGACCTTTAGTATGTCGAGGCTCCGCTCTTTCTGCACCATCATCCGCAGTGTGTGCGCCACGTTGAACAAGTGAGACATCTATGAAAGAACTCATGTCAGCCTCCCAGGTCCTGCCGCCCACTCTCCAATCCTCAGCTCCAGCTGTCGCTGCCCCCTCTCCCCCAGGCACCTGGTCCTTAGTGAACTGCTTGACAGACAAGATGTGTTGGCCCACTAGTGAGTGCAGCAGGGGTGAAGTCTGGGGGTGTAGGAGGCCAGAAGAGCCCAGGTTCTGGGGTGACGCCTGTCGAGGTACTGGTGGTGCGGGGTAGCAGGGGCCATCGGGGGTTCCCATCAGCTCTGTGGTGAGGGGTGGGGAGAACAGGCTGGTCAGCGGGCTCCCCTACTTGACTCAGAATACAGAGGCCCCCAGGTGACTATGCATCAGGGTGGGCTCACCTGGCTCCACTACCTTCCTGGATGGCTTCTCTTTGGGTTCCTCGGCTGCAAATGACAACAGACAGAGGTCACCTGGTGGCTGTGATGTGGTGGGCTCAAATTACAACAACCTCTACTCCCGGTGCTTGTGTTAATGCCACCTCAAATCAGGTGCTACAGCAGGTTAGGGGAGGGCAGGAAGGAGGCAGCAGCTTTGGAGAAGGATCCCGGACTCCCTGTGCTGTATGTGCCAAGTGTGCCCTCCCAGGGCCTTCCCAGCTGTCATAGGATCTGAGGCAGAGGAATGGCCAAATTCACACCAACCAGCAAGCGGGATTTACCCCACGCTCGGCTGCCCCATGAGATCCCAGCTCCTGGGCGGAGGTACATAGCTGCTCACAACAAAAAAAATGCCTGTGAGAAGACGCTATGAGACGCTTACTTCACGCTGTAGTAACTACCTTAGTCAAAGTAGGGTACGGTGGACCAGACTCGGGGGGAAGGGAAGGAAAGCGTGGCAGGCAGGGGACAAAGAAGTCCTGAAATGAGCCTGAATCAGTTCCTGGGCAACTGAGCCCCCAACCCTGACTCGTTACGGATGCTATGTGGAACAGCACCCATCCCTATACACGTCAGCAGCAGGAACCTGCATCCTGTGCCACAGGAACCCCTCTTACCTGGCAAACCTGGGTCAGAGGCTCGGTGGATCCGGGGTGGCAAGTGGAACCGGCCATCAGGAAGGCCTGGGATGACTCGGCGCGGTCTCTCCGGTGTCTGCAATGGAGATGGCCCAGCTTGTTGAAAAGTCCCTGACTGTCGGCCCCCACACAACCCTTCAGGAAAAGCCAGTGGCCCCCTGTGCGCAGAGTCCACCCCACCCCACCTCTGCATTGCTGTAGCCTCCCAACATGTTGTCAGACACGCTGGCCTTTTGGAGGTATGTACCAATCTAGCCACAAGGCCTGGGCAGACACATTAACAACCAGGCTTGTGATTCTCAGAGTTGGCGTCCTAAACTGAAAGCTAAGGCTGCTCTGCAGAGCAGGGAGGCTGGTAGTGTGATTTAATCTATGGAGTGTAGCACTTTTTGCCAGTGAAACTGCCGCCAGCCCAGCCTTAGGGCACGCCTCCGGGCTGATGGCCAGATCTAGCTCAGGGACAGTGATTACCGTGGTTATTTCTGTGGCAACAGGGGTTGAAGGAGGAGGCTGGGGAACAGCCCCCTGGGGCCACTTCCGTACATCTTGTCCATAGCCTGGGGGCACCAGCACCTGCACACAGAAAGCCAGGGACATGAGGGGGAGGAGGGAGTCCACACAGAGGCTCTTAGAGAAGCAGACACCAGCAAGAAAAAGTCACCTGGGCAGTGGGTCTGTATTGGGCACCAAGTAAAATGAAAATGGTGCCCAAGAGGTTACTACTGAGACAAGCTGGGGCCACACACTTACCTGCCCATCGATATAGGCAACCTCTCCTCGCAAGACCACACGGCGGATGGTGCCTTTCACCTTCTGCCCTTCAAATGGGGTCCAGTGAGCCTTGGAGAAGGGCATGTGGCTAGGGATTGTCCATTCATGCTCCAAATCCACCTGTCCGAAGGGTCAAGGGTTACAAAGGGTACAGCTTTGAGGATGGAAATCTCCCCCAACTCCGGGCCCTTGTCCCCACACCTCTACATAGGTGTCCTCCTGAAGGGGCAGGTGGAAGATCCGCCTGGGATTGTGGTGCAGCCGCTGCAGCAGGTCATCCAGACTGAGGCGGCCCTCGCTCACGGCTGTCAGAAGCAGCGGCAACATAGTCTCTAGCCCAGGGAAGCCGGGTGGAGGGTTGGGCCCACACTTCTCCTCCAAGGTATGGGGAGCTGTAAGACAAACAGCCATCAATCACTCTAGGAGGCAGGCTCGGCCACTTCATCCCAAGACTCCACCACAAGCAATGCTACTGTCCTCACTGCCAACCCCAGTGGTCATGTTTCCCCCTGCTGCTCCCCTCTGGGACCTGGCCACTGCGCACAAAGCCTCATTTGCAATGCACGCATCTTCATTCTTTCGAGCAGTACTTGTCAAGTGCCCATCACAGAGCAAGCTCCAAGTCCCTGAAGTCATGGGACCCAGAGTCCTGGCCTGGCCGCCTCTTTCTTCCTAGGGCTGCCCCACAGCTTGAGTTGGGGGCACAAGTATACTGAGGCAGGAGATGCATGCTGGGCCCGCTCACCGTGGTCTGAGGCGAAGCAGTCGATGGCAGCCATATTCTCCCACAGGGCCTCCATATCCTCTCTGGAACCGAGCTCAGGCCGGACCTCTCCCTTCCCAGGCCCCAGGCGCTCCAGGTCTTCCCGGTTTAGGAACAGGTGGTGAGGTGCAACCTCACACGTTACCTGCAGCCCCTGCGCCTTTGCAGTTTTAATCAGCAGGATCTGCGGAGAGAGTAGGCCAGTCCACTGGAGGCTCCCCTTGCCCCTGCCATGCCCTGCCCTACAAAGTCTCTATGCTTGGCATTCTCTCAGGACACTGAGGGCCAAATGTGCCAAGAGTACCGGGCTTAGGCTCCCCTACCCCTTCCTGCCTCCAAGGACTTCAGGTAACCTTTCGTCTTACTGGGAAAGTGACAGGGATATCAGGACCTCTGATGAACTCTCACCTCTTCCTTCCGAGCCACATGACATATATGCACTGGGCGCTGAGTCAGCTGAGCCACCATGAGGACCGCGGCGACACTCTGCCGCTCTGCGTGGGCCACAATAGGGAGGTGGGAAGGCCAGGTTTCAAAATGCTGCGGACAGAAAGAAGTGACGGGAGTAAGTGATGAACCTTTGATTCCCTGTGCTCATCAGAGCCCAGGGCCCTCGGAATCCCCCTCTCTGCTGGCAGCCCATGTAGACGAGGCATAGAGTGGGTGATATCCTGTCTACCTCCATCCACTGGGCCACACTGTCCAGCCGCAGCTCAGAGAAGGTCTCGTTGAGATAGAGCTTCAGGCCTGCGGCAGACCCGGCCACAGCACCCAGGGTCCCTGCATTTTCAGATGAGGCCCCAAGGAATAGGGCAAAGTCACAGCGGGCCCCGGCCTCTGCCAGCTAGAGAGGATACACACGAGGTGAGGGTCGCAGGCACACATGCCCCCACACGTCGGCAAGGTGCCAGTAGCCTGGGTTATGGGAAGGACAGAGAGAAAAGAGGTTCCAGAAGGCAGGGGTATAGTGGCTCACCTTCTGGGCAAGGGCCAGAGCAGGGGCGTCGATGATTGGGGGCCGGGTGTTAGGCATGGCACAAACCATGGTGACACCGCCAGCCAAGGCAGCAGCTGTGCCTGAGGCGAAATCCTCTTTGTGTGTCCCACCTGGTTCCCGAAGGTGCACATGCACATCGATCAGTCCTAGGAGAGTAAGTTGAGGGGCCAGATCAGAGTTGGAGTGGGAGAAGTCACAGCCACCGAGACACGTTCCTCAGTCAAGGGCACCATGGACAGAGAGAGTTCAGAACCAGAGATTCTCTGGCCTTCAGTCTGTATAGTCCAGGGCAGACATCCCAAGAGCCTCTAGGCAGCCGCCGGCAGTGTCCCACAGACTCACCAGGCAGCCGCACTAGCTTCTGGGAAGTCATGCAGTCTACATGCACCTTCAGAGGAGGGGCTGGCCCGATCTGGCCTAGGGCCTGCAAGTGGAAAGCACAGCCAGGCCGGTTTAAAGGAAGGGCGGCTCTGGGAGGGGCGTAGGGACCCAGTTCCTCCATAACCCTTCTTTTCTCTTCATCCCACCTCACTGCCTCTGGAGGCACAAAGCTCCCCCATTACCACCACGCTCTTTTCATACCGCCATCTCCGAACCCCCACTCCAGCGCCCGTCACGCCAAGGCACGGGGCCGTGTTACCTCCACAAAGAGTTTGGTGCACTTGATGTCGATGATGAGGGGCACGGAGAAGTCAGCGGCCAGGCGCCGGGTACGGTAGCCCTTGGTGACAAAGGAGGAAAGGCGCCGACCCCCAGCCCCTCGCATGGACAGGTTAATCACAAGCTCAAAGTGATTCTCGGCCAGCTGGTCCAAGATGCTCCGCTGTGGTGGGCACTCACCATCCACAGCCTCTTCAAAGTGCCAGTCCACAGCTGTCACCTGCCAGCCCAGAATGAAGGTCAAAGCCAGCTCATCCCAGCAAAGGTCTCAAAGGATCTGGCCCATGAGGAGGAGAAGGAGAATCCACAGACTTCAGGACTAGAGACTGTGTCTATTTGCTACTGGCAAGGTATGGTCCTCAACAGAAAGAGCATTTCTTTTTCAAGACAGGGTTTCTTTTTTTTTTTTCTTCCTTGAGACAGAATTTCTCTGTGTAGCCTTGGCTGTCCTGGACTCCCCTTGTAGACCAGGCTGGCCTTGAACTCACAGCGATCTACCTGCCTCTGCCTCCCAAGTGCTGGGATTAAAGGCGTGTGCCAACATGCCCGGCTAAGACAAGGTTTCTTTGTGTAGCCTTGACTGTCTGCCTCCCTTTGTAGACCAGGCTGGCCTTGACCTCACAGAGATCCTCCTGCCTCTGCCTCCCTGAGTGCTGGGATTACAGGCGTGAGCCACTGCTCCCAGCTCAGAAAAAGCACTTCTACTATATGAAAGAAACCAGGTCACTACCAGCAGTATGAGCTCACACACATGTACATACCCACAGGATTTGGGAAGAAAAAACAAGAACATTATTAGCCTTCGAGAACCATCTCTGCTTTCTGACCCTCCCTACTTGTTCTACACTGGGGCAAGGGGAAAAGCAGAAACTCCTTTGGGGCCTTCGGGGGATGGTGGTGGACAGCTATGTACCTTGACACCATGCTCAGTGTAGAAGTCAGCTGTGCCCAAGCTGGCATAGAGGCTGTAGCCCAGGCTCTCCAGCAGCCGCACTGTGGGGAGCAGCTCACTTTTGTTCTAAAAAGAAGAGGCAAGTTAAGACCAGGAAGCCGCAGCTGTGTGACTTCTGCCTCCCCTCCCCAGTGGCCCTGGTACCTTGTAGCTGCCAATGGTGAGCAGGATGTTCTTCTTCGGGATCTTGAAGCCGGTGCTGAGCATGGCTTTGAGATAGGCCTCACAGCGGCTCTCTCCGAAGCCGGCCACCTCCCCAGTGCTGGTCATCTCTACGCCCAACACCACATCAGCGCCAGCTAAGCGTGAGAAGGAGAACTGAGGCACCTGGGGGAGCAGGAGGACCAACGTGTCAGGGGAAGAGGCAGCAGAGGGGCCCTGTCCCCATCACACCCACACGGCAGGGCTGGCCCTCCTGCTGCTCTAGCGGCCCCGCTACTTCCATGCTGCCTCCACTCTGGCTGTTCCCTGGCCCTGGACACAGCCCCAAGGAGCTGGCAAAGCCTTACCCTCCCCTAGATTTGGTCCAGTACCAACGGTCTCCCAAGCTTCCCCAGAACACACCCTTGGAAACACCACCACCTGTCTCTAAACTCCTCGTACATTTGGCTTATAGCTGGGCTATGTAGGTGTATCACAGACTGTTCCTTAAGAAGCTATTTTTGGACCAAACTTCTTTTGCCTCCTACATTTTAAGCTCTTAAGAGATGATGGCCACTTTATTATGGTTGGGCAATGCCTTGAGTGGGTGAGAGTTCACCTACTCATGGAGATCTCTGCCTTAGCTCAGCGGCAGAGCACTCGCCCCTCATGCCTGAGGCCCTGGGTTCAAGTCTCTAGTAGCTAAAAAAAAAAAATCAATTAATTAAACAGGCAGTCAGGTGTTCCACAGTTTATAAAGCCATCTAGTTTTGGACCTGAGATTTTTGTAACAATTGGGGATTTGTACACCAGGCTCAAGGGCCTCTGACCCCCTCCCCGCCCCCGCACTTACCTTCACTCCCACAACTCCAGAGCCAGTCATGAGCCCCACAGACTCTACTTTCTCCCCCATGATGATCCTAGTGGCCAAGGCCACTAGGTCAACACCTAGTGTCTTGGACACAAAGGGGAAGGAGCGAGAGACACGCACGTTGCATTCGATAACTTTCAGCTGGTCATCCTAGGGGACAGAACTACAGGTCAGGCCTTGTGGCGCTCAGGCGTGCTGACACTACTCTACTGACCTCGGCTCACACCCTCACTCTCGATTCAGTGAGAGTACATTAACTGGATGACTGTTCCCAACCCGGACACTGCTGTGGGCTCTAGAAACAACCCCACCCCCAGCTTTGCTGCCTACACGGGTGCGGGTAAGAGAATGCCCCTCTGTGGCAGTGAACAGCAGGGGACATGGGTGGACTGTAGACTTCTGTCTCTTCCTGTCGACTTATTACCTTGGCAATGAGCTGCAGATTGAAGGGCCCTGTAACCTGCAGCTCTTGGCCCACAGCATGCACAATGGCTTTGATCCGCTCCAGAGTTTTGGGGGTGATGTCTTGCGGGGGGGTCACCAGCGTGGCATCACCTGAATGCACACCTGCATTCTCCACGTGTTCAGAGATGGCAATGGCCGACACGACACCATCACAGGCCACGGCATCCACGTCAATCTCCTGGAGACAGACAAAGGCAGTGGGCTGAAGGACAGGCCGTTTTCTCCCCGTCCTTCCCGGGCCCCCATGCCTATGACTCAGCGAGACCACAGTCTCTCTGGCGCTGGTGGGTGAGGTCCTCACCTTTGCTTCCTGGATGAATTTGGAGATGACCACGGGGTGCTCCTTAGAGACAGCTGCTGCACTGCTCAGGAAGCGCTCCAGGTCCCCATCAGTGTAGGCGACATTCATAGCAGCACCGCTGAGCACATAGGAGGGGCGTACTACGCAGGGGTACCCCACAGTCTGGCAGAACTGACGGGCAGACTGCAAGGACAGGGAGCTCAGTGAAGCTGGCCAGACTCACCCGCACACAACGTGCAGCCCCAGGCACCCCTGCCAGGCCCCAGGCACCCCTGCCAGGCCCCAGGCACCCCTGCCAGGCCCCAGCTTACCTCGAGGTCACTGAGCTCACGCCACTGAGGCTGGCTGATGCCAATAGTATCTAGAAGCCGGGAGAACTTGAATCGGTTCTCAGCTGAGTCGATGGCTTCGGGGGAGGTGCCCAGCACTCGGCACTGCTGCCGATGCAAGGCCATGGCCATGTTGTTGGGCAGCTGCCCACCCATGGACAGGATCACGCCCTCAGGGTTCTCTAACTCATAGATGTCCATCACCACCTGGAGGACCGGAAAGACGCCAAAGGCAGCAGAGGGCTGGGGTAGGCCTTCTCGCTCATGCTTCCCTCCATCTCATGAGGTAGCAAAGAATTAGGCTGCCTGGCCTGCCGCACTCATCCCCTGGGCACCCTGGTACCCTTATCCCCCTCACCTCAAAAGAGATCTCGTCAAAGTAGAGTCGGTCACACATGTCATAGTCGGTGCTGACTGTCTCCGGGTTGTAGTTCACCATGATGGTCTTATAGCCCATCTGCCGTGGGGAGCCGCCACATTAGTGATTAAGACGAAGCACAGAAAAAAAAAGACGAAGCACAGGGAAGCTAAGCCAAAGCCCCCACCACAGCAAGGCAGCCTGGTTTCCAGTGGGATGGCTATGCAGGCAGGCAACGAGTCGGGGAGGAGATTCAGGCAGCCAGAGGGACAAGAGAGCTTAAGGAAAGTCCCTACCCAAAGCCTATAACAGAAGGTTTTTATTTGTTTTTTCTTTTTCTTTTTTAAATAATAAGGCTTATATTCATTCCTAACTAACAGGAAGACCCAGGACCTGACATGGAGAGCAGGAAAGCGAGGAGGCAAGGACTCCGACCTTGCGGAGCTGCTGGATGCAGCCCACAGCACACCAGTCGAACTCAACGCTGGAGCCAATGCGGTAGACGCCAGAGCCAAGGACCAGGACGTGGGGTGTCCGAAAGGTGAGGTCATGGGTGTTGCCCCAGTATGTCAGGTACAGGTAATTTGTCTGGGCTGGCCACTCAGCTGCAACCGTGTCGATCTGTTTGACGGCCGGGCAGATGCCCAGTTCCTGCCGTAGCTTCCGAACAGCCAGCTCTGTGCTAAAGGAACAGAGACACGGGCCTTAGGAACAGAGTATAGGCCAACTGATGAAGCAAGCACTAGGACAGGGGTAGAAAGGAAAACATTCTATGCACAGATGAAAGTAAGAACTTCCGAGGTGCCCAACCAATGACCCTCCTGATGCAAACGCTCCCGCCCCACACTTCTTGGCTCGAGGCCCTCAACACCATCTCTGACCTCAGGACTGCAAGGGCAATTTGTTTGTCTGAGAAGCCGAGGCACTTGGCCTGGTGCAGCAGGTCTTGGGGCAAAGGCTGTCCGCGGTGTTGTTCCAGCAGCTGGGCGTGGGTCACAATGCGCTTCATTCTGTGCAGGAACCAGCAGTCGATGCGGGTGAGTTCGTACAGGCGCTCCACTGAGTAGCCAGCCCACAGGGCAGCAGCCACCACAAAGATCCGCTTATCTGTTGGCGTCTCCAACTCCTGTTGGGGAAGTGCACAGATGGGTGGAGGCGGGATGGGGCAGGGGTGGAAGAAACATCCAGGGAAGTGAGAAATAGCCAACCATGGTCTCTGCTGCCATTGCTGTAAACAAGCCCTGGCAGAAGGGGCAGCACGGAGCGGGGCCCACAGCAGAGTGTTTTTGGCAGAAGAGAGCTGCTTACCACGTCGCTGACCGGCTTCACCGTATGGTCAAAGCCCACACAGTTCTCATCTACCATGCGCAGGGCCTTTTGGAAGGCCTCTTCAAATGAACGGCCAATGCCCATGACTTCACCTGGAGGAACAGGATGGCTGGACTAAGAGTGGTGTGGGCGGGTAGCTTGGGGATACCGAACGCACTCTGGGTTTAGCTTAAATCCTTGGTAGGCTCCCCACGCCCTTGGTGGTGGGACTCGTGGGCCTTCTCCATTAAGAAACCTAAAAGCAATCTGTTTTCCTGTCGTTCCCGCAGACAGGCACAGACTGTGCTATGCGTGAATATGGAGTTGGCACGCCTAAGACGGGCCTGTGGAGACTGGAACTTGTCACTTAACAGCAGCAGCCCAAACCACTGATGGCTGTCCAGTTATTTGGCTTGCTTTATTCACACCAGGATGGTGCCATCTGGAATGTTTCATCCTAGGAAATTAAGAAGTCTGGAAAATGGGGAAATGGATCCCACTACTCTAGAATCCACTCACAGACAACCATTATTTATTTATTTATTTATTTATTTATTTGAGACAGGGTTTCTCTGTGTAGTCTTGGCTGTCTTGGACTGGCTTTTTAGACCAGGCTAGCTTCAAACTCACAGCGATCCACCTGCCTCTGCCTCCTGAGTGCTAGGATAAAAGGTGTGCACCACCACCGCCCAGCCTTCAACTGCATTTTTTTTTTTTAAAGGATTTGAAGACCCATGGGTGGCATGCACTTTTAATCTTAGCACTCAGGGAGGCAGAGGCAGGTGGATCTCTATGAGTTGGAGGCTACCTTGGTCAACAAAGCAAATTTCAAGACAGCCAGGACTACGCAGAAAGACCCTGCCAGCCAGTCTATAAATTGTTTCAGGCCAATCTTGAGAGAAAAAGAAAAAGGGTCAGGGGTAGGGGGCGGTGACAGCACCTGAGATTGCCCTCTGGCCTCCATGCACTGCACATACCAGTGCACCCACCCAAACCCACACCCAGAGAAGCAGTGAGTTTCTTTTCCTGGACTTTCCCCCTATATGTTTTATAGACAATTACAGTTTACATACCCACTTCCGTTTTCCTGCCATCATAAGTGCTCACCTACCACATGGCTGCACAACCCCATAAGCACTACTTCAACTCTTGCATGGTTTCCCATAGTTTAACTGCTGAATTACCAAAGGCCATTTAGCTTTTAAGTGTTAATCCTTGTAAGTGAGCCTGTAGTATTTTTGTTTTAGGCTACTTCTTAGAAAAGATTCCCAGGGGCTGGAGAGATGGCTTAGTGGTTAAGAGCACTGGCTGCTCCTCCAGAGGACCTGCGTTCAATTTCCAGCACCTATATGGCAAGTCACAACTGTCTGCAACTCCAGTTCCAGGGGATCGACACCCAGTCAAAACACCCATGTACATAAAAACAAAACAAAAAAAAAGGCTCCCAGAAGAGCAAGGGGTATAGGTGAGAGCCACCGGGTAGCCTTGGTTACGTACCAATAGCACCAAAGAAGTGCCTATCCTAGATACATGGTATAAAGTGTAATGGAGTTCCTAAGCAGTGTAAAGGATCACTTGTGACGATTTTTGTTAACCATCTTAAAGTATCTTGAAGGCTAAGCATGATGGCTCACGCCAGTTACCTCATCATCTGTGAAGCAGAGGTAGAAGGATCCTGTAAGTTGGAAGACAAACTGTTCTACACAGAGCAAGTTCCAAGCTATGGCTATATAGTGAGATCTTGTCTGGAGCACGCATGTGGGGGTCGGGTGGATCAAGAGACTGAATCAGGAGGATTGCAAGATTTTGGGGGTCTGGGCTACATAGTGACTACCAGGCCAACTTCATCTACAGAGTGGATAGCTGGCTAGTCAGGCTACACAGCCAGAGCCTGTCTCAAAAAGACAAAAACAAAACCACAAAGAAAGTTATAAAAGGTTAGCAGGAGGAAGACGGCATTTCAGGAAGACAGGAAAAAGTGTAAGACATTTCAAAGTGTCAGCTGGGAATCAATCTTTGATTGTCCTATTTCCAATCCACTTATTTCAGCCATAATTTAATTATGGCTCCATTCCCATGTTTATTATAATTTTCATATAACAGAAATTCATCTCCAGAAGGACATCTTGGCAGTGCTGTGGGATTTCTAAAAATTCTGCAATAATATCTGAGCTCAGACTTACTTGTTTAAAAGCCTCTCTTGTTCTAAATGGAGACGTGGAGCACAGTGACACGCTTATCCAAATCAGCTGGGGGCCCTGCACGCTCCTTTCAGACAAGGTAACGACACAGCACCACAAGGCACAGCAGCTGGATTCCAGCTCGCTTCACCACTGCGCGCGAGTGACCATCACACAGTGCTCTAAAACAATCTGGTGAGGTTTTGATTCTTTTCTGAGACAGGGTCTCGCACTTATGGTTTGGGCTGGCACAGAATTCACTGCATAGCCCTTGACTTGAACTTGTCTAACCCGGTCAAGCGCTAAAGCTCTTTGTTTGGTAACTATTGCTATCTTGCTCTGATCTTAACTCTGTGTTAAAACAAAACAAAACTCCATTGTGGATACTGGAACTTGTTGCAATTTATGGCAGCAGCCTGAACTGCTGTCCAGCTATTTGGCTTGCTTTAATCACACCATGGTGGCACCATCTGGAATGTTTCGTCCTTTAGAATATTAAAAAGTTTGTTTAACAGGGAGATGACCCTACTATTCTTTGAATCCATCCATAGTCAATTACTTAGAAACAAACAAACAAACAAACAAACAAACAAAAAAACCTCCTACAAAGTGCCAGAGGAGGAGACAGGCTAATGGTTAGCACCGTGCTGACTTCGGTTCACTGAAAGGAGCTTGCCCAGTGACCAGACTTCAATTCCTGGAACCCATGTGAAGGTGGAAGGAAAGAACTGACTCTAAAGTTGTCCTGACCCCCTCATCTGCACTGTGCCGTGCACACCTCGCCCTCAGACATATCGTGCACAGAACCACAATAATAACAAAATTTAAGAATTAAGAAGGACTCATAGGGAAGCAACAGTCATTCTTCCCTTGAGTAAGTCAGCAATGAATAAAACGTCACTAGCATTTATCAATTTGACAATGATGCTGTGACTGAGACACTACGAGGACAGAGTGTCTCAAGAAAGATGGGAGAAGCAGTGAACAACAGCTCACAACCAGCAGGACCTGACTTTCGGTTTCACCCACTACTCCTTTGTGAGCCCTCAACCAGGCCACTTTCCTCTTGAGGCCCCTCCAGTTACTCTATGTTAAATAAGAGAACAAATAATCTGACCCCAGGGACTATATTCCAACACAGATTTCCAGATGACCATGACCCCTGCTCTAAATGAGGAGGACCATCTAACTTGAAATGTACCCATTAACTCTGAGAAATCCTGTCTGTCTGTCTGTCTGTCTGTCTGTTGGCTTTTCAAGACTGGAATTCACTCTGTAAACTGGGCTGGACTCAAATTGATAGACACCTGCCTGCCTCTGCCTTCCCAGTGTGTGCTACCACGCCCAGGTTGAGGGGCCTAGCACCAGGAAGGTTGTGAACCGCTGGTGTAGACTCTTGTTTCTCTCAGGAACCACGGGAGTATGAAACTCACCAACACTCTTCATGCAGCTCCCGATCTTTGTACTGACACGCAGGAACTTGCTCAGGTCCCAGCGAGGAATCTTTACCACACAGTAGTCCAGGCTGGGTTCAAAGGCTGCCGTTCCCCCCGTAACAGAGTTCCTGAGCATCAGTAAGTCGAGGTGCCAAAAAGACAGGGAACATACAGGGTGAGCTTCCAGTCCCTCTCATAGGCCTGTCCCGTGAATATTTCCAGCACCCCACTCCCTTGACACCAGGATTCCACCCCCGCCTTATACCTGAGCTCTGGCAGAGGGATACCCAATGCTAGCTTGGCGGCCACATAGGCTAGTGGATAGCCCGTGGCCTTACTGGCCAGGGCAGAGCTGCGGGAGAGCCTGGCATTTACTTCAATGATGTAGTACTGCAAACGAGGAAACGAATGCAGAGTGAGTCACCCAGAAAACAGCTCAACAAGGAAAGATGACTGCGCCCCCGACAGAGACGGAGAGTGAAAGAGCCCTCCCCAGGCTCCGATCCTAACCAAGACAATCCTGGCTTTGCTCTAGGATGAGCAGGGCCAAGAAAGCCCTAACCTTAAGGTCCAAAGACCTAAAGGCCGCAGTACCAGCTTCACACCCTCACCTGCTCAGACTCTGGGTTCAAGGCGTACTGCACGTTGCACTCCCCAACAATGCCCAGGTGCTGGGTGACCTTGATAGCTGTTCGTCGCAGAAGCTGGTACTCTCTGTCATTCAGTGTCTGGCTTGGAGCCACCACTATGGACTCACCCGTGTGGATGCCCAGTGGGTCTAAGTTCTCCATGTTACAAACCTACAGAGGGGGTAGCGGAGGTCACCAACCAAGGAAATCAACAAAGCCGGGGAAGCTAGGTCCCGGGGTCCTATGTCTGGAACTGTGCTGCCCTGAGTTCAAAGGGCAGAGAACTCTCTGAAGAGATCTCTGCTCTTCCGGAAACTCAGACTGTCTGGGCCACCCTGTGCCCCATCACTCACCGTTACACAGTTGCCATAGGCATCTCTCACCACCTCGTATTCAATCTCCTTCCAGCCCTTTAGAGACTTGTCTATCAGCACCTGGCTGGTGTGGGCAAAAGCCGGAGCCACAAGAGCCGAGAGTTCCTCTTTGGTGGAAGCAAAGCCAGAACCAAGACCACCCAGGGCAAAGGCCGCTCGTACCAGCACAGGGTAGCCTAGTCGCTCGGCAGCTGCCTGAGCCTGCAGTGAGTGGGAGACAAGAACCCACAAGTCATTCACTACTGCCCGAGGGCCCTTGGATCCAAAGGAAATAAGATGCAGAGGAAATGACAGCCTTCTACTCCTACCCAACCACCCGACTAACCTGTTCGAGAGAATTTGCTGCTTCGCTGGGGGCTACGTGCTCTCCGATCTCAGCCATCCTGGCAGCAAAGGCTCGTCGGTCCTCAGTCAGCTCAATAGTCTCCACAGGTGTACCCAAGACCCGGACCCCATACCGAGCCAGCACTCCAGCTTTGGTCAGCTCTACGCCGCAGTTCAGGGCTGTTTGGCCCCCAAAAGTCAATAACACACCATCTGGGCGTTCATTACGGATCACCTGAGGTAGGAGGCAGGAGTCAAAAGCATTGAGGAGGGAATAGATCTGAGCAGCTTAAAAGCCCAGAGTGACCAGTGAAACCCTCTGCCCATCAAGAGTCCCTCCTCAGGCCGTCCTTGTCTGAGTCATACCTGGGTGACATAGTGAGGTGTTATGGGAAGGAAATAGACCTTGTCGGCCAGCCCCTGAGAGGTCTGCACTGTGGCGATGTTGGGGTTGATCAGCAGTGTCTGGATGTTTTCTTCCTTTAGTGCTTTAATTGCCTAATAGGACAAAAATGGCTTGGCAGCCTCTTCTACAGAAACAGAAGCCCTAGGCCAGCATTTCTCTCCTTTCCTTCCGTGTTCCTTCAGTCCTTAGTGACAACCTCAACCATCTATATGCCCGCAGGACGGACCCCCACCCCCTGCCCCATCTCTTCCCTGCAAACAACGCCCATGCCTTACTCTTTCCCCTTAAGAATCTGTGGGTCACCCAGCCACCCTGACGGGAGGCCACATGCCTTACCTGGGAGCCCGAGTAGTCAAATTCTCCAGCTTGGCCAATGGAAAGGCCCCCTGAGCCTAGGATCAGAACCTTTCGTGGTGGCGGAAGCCCAGAGCCAGGAACGGGAAGCCCAGGGGGACAGAGACGCTGAGCCAACCGTTCTCTAACTGTGGGTGCAATCAAAGTCATGGGGTATCAGGGCGAATAGGACTCCATCCAGAGCAGACCCCTCACTTTCAGAAAGGCACAGAGTAGCAGAGAGAGGATGAGAGCACAGACCCCCTAACTCTGGAGGGTCTTTACACAGAAACAGCACAGACCCCCGCCCCCAGATTTGTTGTCTCTCTTCTTACCTCCCAAACTTAGCTATTAGGGAACGCCCATCTTAGACCAATCCTGGAGCTAGCCCTGTTCTTAGGACCACATCCTGGTTCTGTGAAGGCGCTTACCTGTCTGGCCCCCAGAGTTCCCAGCTACAGACTCTCTCACAGTTTCCAGAAATACATCAAAAAGCAGCTCCATATCTGAAGGGCCAGCTCGGTGCTCTGGGTGAAACTGGACACTATTGAGGAGATTGAATGATAAAACCTCTGACATCGCTGCCATGGTGGCAGCAGTGGCCTCGAGAGGACTGAGGTCTACTGCTGTGTCTGATCGTCCCATCTCTCAGGCCCTCATCACCCCACTGCACCCCCATGCTCACCTGAAAAAAGGCAGGCTGTCGTGGACGATGCCCTCATTGGAACAGTCATTGGCATTGGTGAAGAGAGGAGCCCAGCCTGCCGGCAGCGAGTCTGCATCCACAGCAAACCCGTGATTCTGGGATGTCAGAAAGCAACGCCCAGTGCCCACCAGTAAACAGGGCTGGTTGTGACCTCGGTTTCCGTATCTGGAGAATGGGACACCGAGTCATGACCCCTTTCCCCGGCCACTTTCCCACTACCTGGAACTCTTTTAGATCTTGTCACTCCCGACGGTCCCAGGCCAGTTTCCACGCCAACAACCCCCAACTCTCAAGACACTGCTAAGTGTGGGCCCCTAATCCCACAAGCCCCACCTCATCTTGTAAGTTTTGGCCCCAATGGCTAAAGCCAACAGCTGGTGTCCAAGGCAGATTCCAAACACAGGCCGGGGATTAGGCTCAGACAAGACGCGACTCAGCGTGGACACCACACCAGGATAAGAGGCAGGATCACCGGGTCCATTACTCAGGAAGAGACCGTCGTATTCTGCAACGGGCAGAAAAGGGAGCCATAAAACAGGATTTCAAAGATACGCAAGGGCTGATGAGCTGCTCAGCAGAAAAAAAGCACCAACCGTGCAGGCCTGGTGGCCTGAGTTTAACCCCCAGAGTCCATGGTAAGAGAGACCCATAGCACATGCTTGCACCCCGCCCCCCACAATGGCTACAATAGCATAAAACAGACACACCCACCCTGACCACAACTTCTTGCAGCTCGTATGGACCTTGCTCAACTGTTCTGAGAGACAGCTCTTCTGTTCCACCCAAGCTGCGCATCTGGATGGGCCCCAGATACTCACTCTGAGTGTCTAATTCGTGGTCCCAGGGTACCACGGTAACCTCAGCCCCAAGCTGGCAGAGACACCGGATCTGATTATACTTGAGGCCACAGTCCAGGGCACAGATCCTAGGGGCACCACCTGCATTGAATACCCGTGGAGTCTGAGGAACAAAGAGCAACAGTTGGCAGCTGGGATTAGCAAGTGTGAGACGTGCCCACGCCAAACCCCATCTTTGAAGTCCTTGAGTTTACCCCAATTATGGGCAGAAAAGGAACCCCTCGTGTTCTGTCTGCAAGCATGTCCTGCTCTCTCCCTCTGTACCTTAATTGAGACCTCTGGTGCCAGGGGCCTGGCATTGGGGTCCACGAATGGCAGGGCTGAAGGCTCTGTCCCATTCTGGACCAGCTTCCCCAAAAGAGACCCTTGTTCCCGCAGCTTCTTAGTCAGCTCCCGAGTGTCCACTCCTGTCAAAACAGCACAGCCTCAGATGGCAGTCCCCACTCAGTCAATGGTGAGGGGACATGTCCTGGGATGCTCTACTCCACAGCCCTGAGTCAAGCACAGCTGTCCTGTGGGTATCAAAATCCCGGAGCTCTCTGGTGGAAGGGCAGCCACGAAGTAATCTTGCCTCAAATAGCACATCCAAATTGAACCATGATCTAGATTGATCTAATTACTGAAAATAACTCCTAAAAGAAAACAAACATGCTAAATGCCACTACAGGAATAGGAACATGAGCTGGGCAAGGTGGTGCATGTCTACAGCCCTGGCACTTGGGAAGTGGCAGAACATCCTTGGCTACACAGTGAGTCTGAAGCAAGCCTGGGCTACGTGATAGCCTGCCTCGAAAACCCAAAACCAACACCCTCCTCCTCAACAAAAACAACAACAAAATTACACAATTCTGTTGAGGAAAAAAAAACAGATTTTTTTTTTTGCATTTCATACACATATTAACAGATATCTGCTTTGATGACCCAGTGGGGGCAGAGCTGCCTTTCAGACATGCACTATCCAGATGCAACATTAACAATGTAAAAATCTGATGAGAATCAGGCTTAGCTAACCAAAGCAGGTGCTGGGTTTATTCTCTTTACAATGTTTCCTTCTGAGCAATAGTTGAGGTTCTTCCCCAATCTCAACCTCGCACATTTTGCGACACAGCTTTAGACGCCGGAACCTCCCTCCTCCTGTTTCTTCCCACCTAGGCACCCTGCACTTGACCCCGACTCCCCAGTGTTTGCTGTCATACCTTGCAGGCCCGGGATGCCTCGCTGCTGCAGCCACTCATGCAGGGTGCAGGTGGCGCTCCAGTGGCTGGGCGTGGGACAGCATTCTCCCACCACGAGTCCTGCCACGTGGATCTCCGAGGACTCAAACCACTACAAACAGAGAGAGGAGACCGTGAGTACAGGGTCGGCGAGCTCTCAAACGCACATCCTCCGCGGCCTGGCCACCGACTGCTCAGCCACACAGGACATCAAGCACCCCTGCTTTTGCGGACAGTCCTCTTTTACTAACTTTGCACTGCCCCACAAGAAACACTGAACACGGGCCCAGCGTGTCCAAGAGAACAGAAAATGGCACTTTCTCTTGTCCAAAGGCGAGCCCACAAGTCCTCCTCGCTCTGATCTCCCCATTCCTACACACCCACTGCAAGCCAGCTGCCTTCTAAGACTGACCCTCTCTCCCACTTCTTCCTTGCTATTTACAATGTATCATGAATATGTACTTGCATCTGACACAGACTAAATCCTCAAGCATTTGCTGAATGCTCGCTAGGTACAGGCTTTGTAACAGATGTTGATAAAAGAGCAGTAAGCAGTGAGAAAAGGTAAGGTCTTTTGTCTTCACAATGTGAATTTCTAACCCAGGGAGCCAGAAACTAATGAGATAATATAAATAAACATGATACTAACTATATAGAGTGTGATAAAAACAGAGTAGTAAGATATTCACAAAGAACATTACGATAAACAAAGCTTAAGACAAATAAATAACCCGGGGCGGCGGCGGCAGCGCACGCCTTTAATCCCAGCACTCGGACTGCTGTGACTTCAAGGCCAGCCTGGTCTACAAAGCGAGTCAAGGACAGCCAAGTCTAACACAGAGAGACCCTGTCTCGAAAAACAAAACAAACAAACAAACAAACAAAAAAGACAAATAAATAAAGCTAGCCGGGCATGGTGGTGCACACCTTTAATTGGAACTCAAGAGTTGGAGACCAGTATGGTCTAGAGTAAGTTCCAGGACAGCCAGCACTACACTTGGAAAAAACAATATATATTTATTTACTTACAGGGTACACTACCAGTCAGACATGATTATATCATTTTCCCCATTTCATTTTAGATTATCATAAAAAAAATAACCAATTTATTACTCAAGAGAAGCAAATTACAGTAAACAAAAACAGATGCTTCTGTTTCTTTTGAGGCAGGGTCTTACTACAAGGCTTGAAACTAGCTATGTAGACCATGCCTGCCTCTGCTTCCCCAGCAGTGAGACTAAGGGAGTGGGTGCATATGTGAGTTGGAAAGCTTTTGTGGGAGGGATTACATTACATTCAAGCCGGGCTGGCGGCATGTAGGGTGGAGGTAAAAAAAACTGCTGACAGTTTGAAGTTGGTACGGTTTAACATAGTGAGCACCAGACTAGCCAGGGCAAGACGCTCTCTCAAAAAGAAAAGACTCTGAGGAACACAGAGGAGACAGGAAAGGAGGGAGGGGACAAATAGCAAAATCTTGTCTCAAAAAAAAAAAAAAAAAAAAAAAAAAGATACACTTAATTTAAAGGCAAAATATTAACATTTGCAATCCTGGAACTAGCTGAGACAAACATCTGCAAACTGGAGGCCAGTTTGGGCCACAAGCAGGGACCCTGGCCTTATAGGAATAAAAGAATGACACACCACAACTGTGATCTCATCATTAAGGGACAGATTAGGTGGGGGTCTGAAGGGTGTGTGGCAGGCCCTCCCCAGGCTAAGTGGAGTGACCCTAGTACCGAACTTCAGCACAGTAAATGTCCTGGGCTGTGGGAGGTCTCCCTTACCCCAATTCTATGGGGGAGGGGGTTACAGATTGAGTTCCAGAACAGCCAGGGCTACACAGCTACACCCTGTCTTGGAAAACAAAAAAACAAAAGGCCTTTCTAATGACACAATTTGGGAGGCAAAGGCAGGTAGATCTCTGGGAGTGGCAGGCTAAGCAGGGTCACACAGTTTAGATTGTATGAAGGAGTCCGGATGGTGATGATGTCACGGGTATGTAGATGAACTGGCAACCATTGGCAGGGGCAGGGGTATGACCGGCTTCCCGTCCTCACCAACTTACATGAGCCTAAAGCAGTACGTCCTCACCAACTTACATGAGCCTAAAGCAGTACATGAGCCTAAAGCAGTCCGTAAGACGGAATCAAGGCTTCCGCAAGGTGTGTGAAACACTGCATGCAGGCTATGGTGACTTCTACTAACTTAATGGTTATGTTGATATTTGCACTTAACTCTCAGAGGCAACTTAGTTTCCAGATTTCACAGAATGGGAGTGGTCCTCATTGTATGAGGAAGTTTGAGGGTTTTTTTTTTTTTTTTTGCCCCCTATAGGTAAACATTATTGAGAAGCAGATAATGAAACAAGGCCAAGTAAGGAGTGCAGATGGTGATCAATGTCACTGGTATGCTAGATACACTGGCAACCATTAGTACTAGACGGGATATAACCGGTTTCCAGTTTCTCACCAATTTACATGAGCCTAAAGCAGTGTTTCTCAACCTGTGGATCTCGACCCTTTTGGGGTCAAATGACCCTTTTACAGGGGTCGCCTAAGATCACTGGAAATATCAGATATTTACAATTCACAACAGAAGCCAAATTACAGTTATGAAGTAGCAACAAAAATAAAATAATGGTTGGGGGCCATCACAATATGAGGAACTGTATTGAGCAGCCCTAGTATTAGGAAGGTTCAGGACCTAAAAGATTGTTTATGCATAAGACTCTGCTACTGGGGAAAAAAAAATCCTTTCCTGCTCCTTACAAAATAACTAGAAATTTCGCCCCTTGCAATTTGCGGGAGAACTGTTCCCACAAACCCTTTGCCATTTCCCTGGACCATGCCTTCACTACACACAAGGTGCCTATAAACATTGTAACCACGGTCGCCTTGGTCCGTATGGCTGTTTTCTCCAAGAAAACGAGCAAGTGTCAGAGTACTCACTTCACCGTTAACTTCTTATCTGAGAAAGGATGTAGAGAAAGCACTGGGTGTGACTACCTTGCTCAGGCCGAACTCGTCCTCTTCATCTGAGGGAATGCCGTAGTTGCCGATGAGAGGGTACGTTAGCACTAAGATCTGAGCTTTGTAGGAAGGGTCAGTGAGGGCCTCTGGGTAGCCGACCATGCCGGTCTGAAACACTGAAGAAAGGCAAGGCTGAGTTCTGGCAAGGGCACCCATCGGAACACTGCCCCGAGCGCAGGAAATCCCAGAGATGACTGCTTCGGTCATGAGCGGTGAAAGGGAGCTGGGGCTAGGGGCACCGAGTCGGGGAGGGAGTGTGCAGGCGGGGAGGACAGGTTAAGCAGAGTGGGATGAGGTCGGCAGCCCGCTGGGGCTTGCTTACCCACTTCCCCAGCAGTCGACACAGCGGCCCCAAAGGGCCGGCCCTGCAGCACCGACCCGTCCTCCAACACCAGGGCCGCCATGGGATCGGAGCTGAGACCGGGCGAGCACAGAGACGCGGGAGGCGCGGCGAGCCCCACTGGAACCAAGGGAACACCGCGCGCCGGAGTTGGTCCACGTGGCTCGCTGCGCGGGGCGCTGGAGAGCAGACGGGCGCGGCGAGCGGGAGCCCTAAGCGTACTGAGCTGAGGCACGACTGCGACGGCGCAGGCAGCCGGCAGCGTGAGGGGCGGGGCCGGGCACGTAAGGGGCGGGACCATGGGGGTGGGCCCACAGCATCGACGCTGAACAAAACCTTAGAGACCAGAGACACCTGACACTCCCAAACCAGGCCATGCAAACAAGAAACACGCAAAGGTAGGGCAGTATTCCCTAAAACAATGGGACGAAAAGTGTTTATTGTAGTCAATAATACAAACTAGAACTCCTCCACTCCTAACCGAGTGTCCACAAGACCCCCCAAGGTGGTGCAATTTAACTCTTTCCTCATCTCTGGCAGCTTCAGCCTTGAGCAGCATTTGCTCACCGGCCACTAATGTTTGTCAGCGAAGCAAATCTTCCTGGCAGAGCCGCAGTAGATTAGGGTGCTCGCAGGTAAGCAGGAAGCCCTGTATGGTTCATGAAGCCTTGGCCTTTCGGCGCTGGGTTCCCCAAAGTAGAATGGAGATGACTAGCGTGGTGGATCCCAGAATCCCAAAGAACATAAGCAGTGAAAAGGAGCCCTGTGATCAGCAAACAAGCACACAAACAAGTCACAGAGGTGTATACACACAGGGCCACGCTCTAACACGCAGGTCTTTCTCAGTCACCCGCCCCCTCATCTTGGGCACTTCCCTTAAAGTTTCCTACCAGCAACTGGCATCAGTTCCTTGTCTTGTATTTCCTTCAGAGAGGTTCTTGCCTAATGATTCCTTTGTCTAAAATGTCCAGTTCCTTACCTGCCTCATACACTTGTATCCATGGAAACCGTCAGCACAGATGCACTGCAAAAGGCCAGGACCATCAGATGCACAAGAGCCGTTCTCAGGACACATTTCTGAGAGCCAGAGAAAAACAGAGTCACTGGAGTCTAAGGCCACATGACCCCGAAGAGCCAACCTCCTATGATCTCACAAGCTAAACGGGGCTAGGCCTGACTGGTACTTGTATGGAAGGATATCACTGGATCTCATTAGGTATTTTTCTCAAATATCTGCCGGGAAAGGCCGGGCTTGGTGGGAAACACCTAACTTTGGATTTGGGAGGCAGGGGCAGGCAGATCTCTGTGAGTTCTGTTGTACACAACAAGTTCCAGATCAGAGAGAATCTGCCTCAGAAAACAAAAACCAACAAAAAATAGAAGAAAGATGAAAGAAAATAAGAAAAATAGAAGGAAAAGTACTTCTTAGTGAGGCGGCCATAGTGCAGCACACCTGGGCTTCCGGTGCTGTTGCAAAGGTCCTTTTGCCCTTGGCAAATTTGCTTGTCCATGAAAGAGGTAACATTTTCCCAGGCAGTAATACCTCCAGGACAGGTGACATCTTGTGGTAGTATCCTGAAGACAACACACGTGAGCAAAAAAGCACAGCCAAAGAGGTTAAGGAGTAGCTCAGCAGTAGAACAAACATCCCTAGCACACATGCACACATGCACACATGCACATGTATATATGAACTCACTCAGGCACATGCACTCACTCGTGTGGCATGCATGCACATACACACATGCACGCACATACAGATGCACGCACGTGTGCGCGCGCACGCACACACACACACACACACACACACACACACAGAGCAGCAGCAGCAGCAGCAGTAGCTACTTTGATGTGGCTGAGCACTTGGCAGTGCCCGTCTATGATTCTCTTCCCCACTCTGTTACTCACAGAGTCTGGAGCTGAGTAAAACCACGGAAGGTGTTGGCCAGATCATCCTTGAGAGGATTTGCTTGAAGGTCTCTGCAGAGGGCACACTGTTAGTATTCTGTCTAGAAGAGCATGCTGTTAACCTCTATACTGCTTTCCTGGGCTGCTGGTCCAGTTCCTATCCTCAGCTGTGCAGGTCTAGACACCACTCATCTACCTTTTACAGGGTTATCTCCAAAGACTTTCCCATCACCATAGTTACGTTTTGGGCAAGAAAATGCATAAGCACTCACATGATAACAGCAGTGTAAGCCTGAAAGAAACTCTGGCCAGGATCCTTCAGGGAACAGTTCTGGAGATCTAGCCTGAAGAAACAATGTAGTTAGTGGAACTGCACTTCTTTCTCATGCCTATGTAAGCTACACTGATTGGACACCATTATGTTCAGAACTGTAAGATTAAGGCTTTAGTAGTGGATACTGTAATTGCGTATTCTCCAATCTAGTTAGCCTTAGCTACAAGTACACCTTTTTGTTTGTTTGTTGTTTCGACACAGGGTTTCTCTGTGTAGCCTTGGCTGTCCTGGACACACTCTGTAGACCAGGCTGGCCTCGAACTCACAGTGATCCACCTGCCTCTGCCTCCCTGAGTAACGGGATTACAGGCGTGCACCACCATTCCCAGCTACATGTAGACATTTTAATTTATTTTAACTTTGTTCATTCTCACAAGTGACACTTCAAACACATATGAAATCATGGCTCCTGTGCTGACCGGTGCTGATATGGAGCATTTTGATCAACAGAAACTTCTACTGGGCTACACAGTTCTAATTAGTACAGCTATGTGTTGTGCAAATGTTTGAAGAAACTTTGTGGATTTCTTTTTTCTCATACTGTGATTCTCAGACTTAGAAGTTTTTGTTGTTGTTTCTGGGGATTGAACCCAGGGCCTCGGGCATTTGAGGCAAGAACTGTATCACCAAGCCACAGCCACTGCTCTATATAGATTTTGTTTTGTTTTTCCAGACAGGGTTTCTCTGTTTAATAGCCCTGGCAGCCCTGGATCTCACTTTGTAGACCAGGCTGGCCTCAAACTCAGAGATCCGCCTGTCTCTGCCTCTGAGTGCTGGGATTAAAGGCATGTGCCACCACCGCGCCCAGCTGACTTTGTTTTGTTTTGAGACAAGGTCTCACTCTTGCAGCCCATGTTGGTCTCAACCTTGTGACAATCCTCCTGCCTTGGTTTCTTAAATGCTGGGATTAGAGACAAGAACCACACCGATCAGGAGATCATTTCCTTTTGAGACAAGGTCTCAGTGTAGCCCAGGCTAGCCTCCTGCTAAGTATTGAAATTAACAAATTTATGCCAGGCCCAGCCACAGAGGTTTTAAATGAAAAGGGGAAAAAGGCAATAACTTAAGTTTTTCCAAAGCATACTTCCTGTCACAGATAATAGTAAATGCTTAGGGCTGGAGAGATGGCTCAGAGGTTAAGGGCACTGACTGCTCTTCCAGAGGTCCTGAGTTCAATTCCCAGCAGCCACATGGTGGCTCACAATCATCTGTAATGGGATCTGATGCCCTCTTCTGGCCTGCAAGTGTACATGCAGGCAGAACATTGTTTCGATAATAATAAAGAAATAAATCTTTTTTAAAAAAAATGGTAAATGCATAAAGACGTAAAGCCTTCAAGCTGGGTTGAAGCATTTAATCCCAGTATTTAGGAGACAGAGACAGGTGGATCTCTGAGTTTAAGACCAGCCTAGTTTATAGTATGAGTTCTAGGGCAGCCAGGGCTACACATTAAAACCCTGTCTCAAAAAAACCAAACAAAGGACTTCAACATTATTTTTTCATTTACTGAGTGCCTACAAACTACAAAAATAATAACATTATAAAACATATAACTTAGCATCTGGGCTGGTAGTGTAAGCCCATAATCCCAGCTACTCAGGAAGCTGAGGCAGGAGGATCACAAGTTCAAGGTTAGTGTGGGCAATTTAGTGAGATCATGTGTCAAAATGATAGCTACTGGGCTGGAGAGATGGCTCAGCAGTTAAGAGCACTGACTGTTCTTCCAGAGGGCATGAGTTCAATTCCCAGCAACCACATGGTGGCTCATAACCATCTATAATGAGATCTGGTGCCCTCTTCTGGTGGGCAGGTGTACATGCAGGCAAATATTGTATACATAATAAATAAATACATCTTTAAAAAAAAAAAAAAGACTACTGAAAGGAGTCAGGTGTAATGGCTCAGTCCTGTAATCCCAGCACTTGGGAGGCTGTAGCAGGGTTGATATGAGTTTGAGGCCATCTTGTGCTACATACTGAGTACCAGGATAGCAAGGACTATATAACACAACCCTGTTTTAAAGAAACAAAAAAAAGCTAACCCAAAAAAGGTAGCTTGACTAGCATGCACAAGGTCCTAGGTTCACTCCCTAGTACCTAGAACAACAATAACAAAATAACAACAAGACAGAAAAAAAAAAGAGTTAAGAGTGAGTGCTGCTCCTGAAGAGAACATGCGTTCAGGTCCCAGCACCCTCATTGGGCATCACACACACACACACACACACACACACACACACACACACTTAAAAAAACAAAAAATAAAGTGAAGAAAAATTCAAGTGTATTTTAGTAAAAAATAATCCAAAGACTTAATAATAAACTATTTCTAGATGATGACACAAAAGCCTATAAAATGGCAAAAAACTATGACTTGTTGCTCAGGGGAAAAAAATCAAAAGACTGTTTACCTATCGAAAAAATACTACATCAAGTTTAAGCGTTTTAGAATCAAGCATTAGATGCCTCCAGGTAGGTACCAATATTTATCCCCAAAGCCAGTTAGGAAAGCCTGTTAACTCCAGTCTGGGAATTGTTTTTGGTATCCAAGGATGTCTCTTCTCCTCTCTCACCCCAAGATGGCGCCCTTTTGACTTAGACAGCATCGGGCCTGCATTAGCTTCGATGTCTCCTCACAGTAAGCAGCTACTCGGGACAGATTTTGCACACCTCCCGGACACTGGGTGCATATCTGCAGAAGAAAAAGAAACCTTATTAAGACACCAGACACCAGAAAGAAAAAGGTAGAACAAGCAAAGATCAAGAGTGTCAGTACACTCTCGAGAATTCCTATAACACAGAGCGGCAAGGTGGCTTTTATAAATAGAACCCGTATTTTCCCCTTTACAATCCAGCACCAAATCAACGCACTGTACAAGTGTTCGCCTTATCTTTGAGAATCGTTACTGGACTATATCATATCCTCTGCAGAGACTTATCCGCGCGACGGGCATGGTTTGGCAAGTGTTAAAAGGCTGCAGGTACACCACTTACTTAACATCACAAGACACAGTGACAGTGCACCACACACAGTATTCGTGCAATGACAAGTTGGAAGGAAACACAAGGGACTGTGGAGCGCGAAGAACAACTCAAAGTTATTCAAAAGCAAGGAGATCAAATTTCAAAGGTCTCTGAATGTGGGCAGGGCGAAGGTGCCAGAGGCCGGACTACGTGAGCACTTGGGAGCACGGTCCCCGCAGGCTCAGGACTACGGGAAGCTTCAGGGACGAAAAGTGAGCTTCGGGCTGGCCAAGGGGACGGCTACCGGCGGGCGAGCTCGACACAAGGCTGACGACCAGCGACCTTCTTCAGCCACATCTTAAACTTTCTTCTGTACCTCAGGTAGAGCCAGGGCCCTTTCCATGCCCAGGGCCAGGAGCAGGGCAGCAGCCCAGGGTATCGGGCTCACACAACTGCCCGGCTCCAGGGACGCCATTTTCCACTCCAATCAACCTTCTTGACAACTCGCGAGAGCTGAGCGCGAGGCTCCGCCTAAATCCTGCCACTCTGGGGCGTGGCCTAATCCGCCCCCCTGCAGGCGCTGCGGGGCGTGGCTTAGTTTGCTAGAGGGCTTGGGCTGCTCGCGGGTTTCTGGGCTCAAGTCGGCGGTGGGCAGACCCACCGTCTCTCCAGTCTTCCTGTACCGCAGGCCTCTCCAGTCACCGCTTAGTTGCTTTGAGCCTACTGCAAGGTGCCTCAGCCCGGTGCGGACTGCCAAGCCGCTTCATCCGCCCTGAGTAAACATGGCGGCGCGGCGACCAGGGCGGGCGGGGGGCGGGGTCCCGCTGTCACCGAGCCGGACGCTGCAGGCCGGGCCTGCCGGCGGGCCAGCTACCCACGTGTGGAGATCTCGCAGGTGGGCCGGGCTGGGCCGGGGTGGGGTGTGCGGGGCGAGGCGGGGATTGGGCAAGGGGCCCAGAGGCTGGGTTCAGCCGCCTGGGGGCGGGAGGGGCGGAGCTGGGAGGGGCGGGGCGGGGTGAGCCTCTCAGCGTGGGCTTTGGGGACAGTCTTAAATGCTAGCGCAAAGTGGTGGGTTCGCCACGTGTGGAGAGAAGAGGAAAACTGAGCGGAAAGAGGGTAAGGGTGATGGAAGAGCGAAGATCCGAGGGCGAAGGGCAAACGCTGGTAGGAGGACACGAGCCAGCCTAGGAACCCTTCACCTTAATGTTGCGCAGTGTTCTCGAGCGCGGGCACCGAGGGGAAGCGGGAAAGACGCTTTCCTAACTCATTTTCTTTGCTTTCCCAGGAATAGAACAATGCTGGTTTGGGAAAGAACGAAGGAACTTTGGTAGTCCTGGACGAACCACCGACGCTAGGCAAGGTAGCGCTTCCGCAGAGTGCCTGGAGTCCTGACTGGAAGGGCGCTGGGAGAGACCCCTCACACCTAAGGGGACAACTATTGGTCTTGGTGAGGACCCCTCAAAAGGTCACCAAAGACAATTTGAGTTCATCTTAGTAACATGCCTGTGTTTTCCTTTCTACATGCCCCAGTATTTGCCTGGAAACCCTGCGTTTACCTTTATTAATACATTTAGCTGCTAGAATGTTTTGTTTTAGTGAGAAAGGCAATTTAGCTCTTGAGGAATTTTAAACCCTAGACGAAGGTGGCAGTTGGCCCTGCAGGTGTTCCCTTACATTTCAAAGGGAAAGAAGGTGTGGATTTAGTGCTGTGACCCAGTGATTTCCTAGTCATTTGGTCCCCAGTACTACAAGAAACAAACCCACAAACCCTCAGTACCTTTCACTGCAACCCAGTGCAGTGTATGACTACAGTGAGACTTTTTTTTTTCCTTTCCTTTTTTGGTTTTTCTCTGTGTAGCCTTGGCTGTCCTGGGCTCACTTTGTAGACCAGGCTGGCCTTGAACTCAGAGATCTATCTGCCTGCCTCTGCCTCCCCTAGTGCCGGGATTAAAGGCGTGCTCCACAATGCCCTGCTTAT
Organism: Acomys percivali; assembly: GCA_907169655.1. Taxonomy (NCBI): domain Eukaryota; kingdom Metazoa; phylum Chordata; class Mammalia; order Rodentia; family Muridae; genus Acomys; species Acomys percivali. Next base: position 108,444,962 of record OU015742.1, on the reverse strand, counting down.
AGTGAGGCTTTTAAAGAGGGGGACCTTACTTAGTAAAATAATTTGGCTTTCTTTTGGCTACTACTCTGAGATAGACCTGTTTGTTGGTGTGAATCAGGGGAGTTTTTGGAAAGCCACTGTTCTTTTCCTAGAATTGGATCATGTGAAATGAAGGCTGTGTTACTGGGTTGGCATTTTCCTGTCTGCTTAGTGCTTCTTCCTCCATCCTAGAGGTGCCTTGGTGCCTTATATGCCAATAAGGAAACAAGTAGAGGGACCCCCCCCCCAACCCTTGGTGCTTTTATTTTGAGACAAGGTCTCACTATGTAGCTCTGGTTGTGTTGGAATTCATAGAGATCCATCTGTCTCTGCCCCCTGTGTGCCAGGATTATAAGATTAGCCAAAGAAGTTTTCTTGTCTTTCTTTCTGTGTAACAGCCCTAGCTGTCCTGGAACTCACTCTGTAGACCAGGCTGGCCTTGAACTCAAGAGATCCGCCTGCCTCTGCCTCCTAGTGCTGGGATTAAAGGCGTGCGCCACCACCACCCTTCTAGTCTAGTTTTCATCATCTCATAGCAGTGACAGTTTGCCAAAGGTGATAGCTTATCAAGGTGTTACAATATACAAAGGCCTGGGGTGTCCCTGTTGGGATTCTTTGTTGTTGTTGTTGTTTGTTTGTTTTTGTTTTTGTTTTTGTTTTTTTTGAGACAGGGTTTCTCTGTGTATCCTTGGCTGTCCTGGACTCACTTTGTAGACCAGGCTGGCCTCAAACTCACAGTGATCCACCTGCCTCTGCCTCCCGAGTGCTGGGATTAAAGGCATGGGCACCATGCCCAGCCCTGTTGGGATTCTTGATCTAGAGACTGGCATTCGTGACAGTAGGACATGTGACCTGGGCTCAGACACTCCCCTCTTTTATTTTTCTCTCTCCAGACAGGATTTCTCTCTCTAGACAGGGTCTCTCTGTGTAGCCCTGGCTGTCCTAGAACTTCCACTGTAGACCATGCTGACCTTGAACTCAGAGATCCGCCTGCCTCTGCCTCCCAAATGCTGGGATTAAATGGGTGTGCCACCACCACCTGGCTATCCTGTGCTTATGCAGGATAGAAGATTCTACAGCAACCAACACACAAAACAGAGGAAGTTGCTTGTGTTTATAGAACTTAGAGAAGAAGGTGTTGGGTTTAGAAAGGTGGGGTCTCAAAGTGTAGTGACCCATACTAGATAGATAAGAGCCATAATCTAAGCCGGGCTTGGTGGCGCACGCCTATAATCCCAGCACTCGGGAGGCAGAGGCAGGTGGATCGCTGTGAGTTTGAGGCCGGCCTGGTCTACAAAGCGGGTCCAGGACAGCCAAGGCTACACAGAGAAACCCTGTCTCGAAAAACCAAAAAAAAAAAGAGCCATAATCTATTAGGAAGAGCCATCTAGGCTGCTATAAGCTGGGAATTTAGCACCTAGGAAGGGTACTAGATAGGATCTAAGGTGTAGCTGGTTTCTTTGAAGGGACAAAAATATGAACTAGTGACAATAAGCCACTTTACTTATTGCTCACACAGCAGGTATTCAGAGAATGTTTTGGTTTTTCAAGACAGGATTTCTCTGTGTGGCTTTGGCTGTCCTGGACTTGCTTTGTAGGCCTTGAACTCACAGAGATCCACCTGCCTCTGCCTCCCTGAGTGCTGGGGTTAAAGGCGTGTGCCACCACTCCTGCCTGTATTCAGAGAATGCCAACTGTCATAAGTTGGGCTTTATAAATGCGTAGCATTCTCTGGTGTCCCCTCCATGCCAGTGAGTACTTCTAGGGAATTGCTTTTGAAGACAGGCAGTACACTTGGAAGAGTAGGCTGGATGAGGACTCCCTAGGCCTAGGTCCCTAATGCTGCCTTTGACAGTTAGTTAGTTGTGCTTTTAGAAGGGTTACTTGAGAGGCAAGGGGGTAGCCCCGTAGGTCAAGGGCTTGCCACCTAAGTATGAAGACCAAAGCATAGCTGTTGCCCATAGACCTCTGTAAGTGGCTTGGGAAGCCCTGCCTGGAAAGTGGCTGAGGAAGATACCTGACAGCAGCCTGTAGCTTCCACATACTCATGAACCGCTCACATACATACAAACATACACACTGGGAAAAGAGTGAGCTTGAGTGATCTGGGCTTTTGTGTGTTTCTGTGTGAATTGAGTGATTTACGCTGAATTGTGTGATCTCATCTTTGTTCTTTTAAAGATTGTGGCGTATTCTTAGAATTACTACCTTTTTGTGTGGCGTTAGAAAAGCAACTTTCCGAGTCTTCTCTAGGCAACTCCTGTCTAACTCAGTCTAGCACACAGGGTGCCAAGAGCGGTTTAGGCTCAGAGCCTAATCCATCTAAGAATGCTGCTGAGTATGAGCTCTCTGCTCCTCTCTGGAGCCCCGAGGGTTGAGTGGGGCACATACGGTGATAAGGCCCACTTGAGGCACAGTGCATGGTGCCCTGGTGAGCCCAGAACAAGTAGCACCTGTGCTTTTCTCTAACTCCACTTCTTGCTCTCCTCAGCCAACAGAATCGGAGACTCTACCTCTGTCCTGCTCCGGGCAGCTCTGCCTCAGAACAGGGATTGCTTCTCCAGGTATGTGTCTGTTTTCAGCAGGATGGTTGGACCACTTACATCCCTTGCTTGCTGTTCACCTTGCTGCTAGTTCTGTCTTTTCTGAAGTCCTGGAGTCCTGCCCTGACTCTTGGCTGCTCTACAGTGCCCCATCACCTTGTCTATCTTGCTATTTTAAAGAGTTGTTTGTGTATATGGCTGTTTCACCTGCATGCGTGCATGCACCACATGTGTGCTGCATGCCACAGAGGGCATAAGAGGGAGTCAGATCCCCTGGAACTGGAGTTACAGATGCTTGTGAGCTGCCATATGGATGCTGGGAATAGAAGCTAGGTCCTCTACAAGAGCAAGTACTCTTAAGCACTGAATATCTCTGTAGGCCCTGTCTGTCTCAGTTTTGCATCCTACCACTCTGACCAGAACCACTCTTGACAGGTGTGTCTAGCAGGTAGGGTTTCTCGAGTGATATTAGGGATATTTAGGAAGGGGTACACCTGGGCAGTGGTGGCACATGCCTTTAATCCCAAAAGAAAGAGAGGGGTACAGAATGACTGGGCTGCTGATGTTCTAAATGGGGCGTGAAGCTGTCAGGGAGGTGAGCTCACTGGTTAGTGAGGGGGAATGAGCCTCAGCGAGGTGGATCTCCATTTCTTCCCTGCTGGGCTGTGGCGCCAGGCTGGGCTCTGCTGGCTCAGTACATTGTAGTGACTGGGTCTGTGCCTGCAAATGGAAGTAGGGGAGTATATGAAGAAAATTAGGCTAGAGTTGATTTTTATTTTACTACTTGGGTGGAGAAACAAGAAAGGTCTTGAATTTCATAGCCGCACACCCAAAGGTCCTGGCCAAGTTCCTGTCTTGTGTCTGTCTCAGCCCTGCTGCTCCCTCCCTCCCTCCCATTGAACAGGCCTACCCCATGCCTTGCAGGCTGTCACCACCATGTTGCCTGGCTAGTCTGAGTTTGGCCATGACAGGTCTAAAGCCTGTAGGTGGCCAGCCATGGGGGCAGGGTAGGCTTGACTGAGAGGTGAATTCTTCCAGCTCCCCCTGGACCATGTCCCTGGGTGGAAGAGGAACGCTGTGAAGCATAGCCAGGAACCAGCCTGGAGTCATTTGCCTGTACCTGCTCGCTCAAGTGACCGCTGAGAGCCCAGGAGTCTCAAGTTGCGGCAAAACACAGGCACAGTGAGGATGAGTGCTGGGGAGAGCACTGCAGCTCCCTTCCACACAGCCTCAGGCAGCAGCAGGGTTAGCGCCACCTTCTCTGTTGTGGACTATGTGGTGTTCGGCCTGTTGCTGCTCTTCTCCCTCGTCATCGGGCTCTATCATGCTTGCCGTGGCTGGGGCCGCCATACTGTCGGTGAGCTGCTTATGGCAGACCGCAAAATGGGCTGCCTTCCGGTGGCACTGTCCCTACTGGCCACCTTCCAGTCAGCCGTGGCCATCTTGGGGGCACCAGCTGAGATCTACCGATTTGGAACCCAGTATTGGTTCCTGGGGTGCTCCTACTTCCTGGGACTCCTGATTCCTGCGCATGTCTTCATCCCTGTCTTCTACCGCCTGCATCTCACCAGCGCCTATGAGGTAAGCAGGAAGGGGTGACTGCCACCAAGACGAGGCTGGGAGCCTGGACACGGCCACCTAAGGAGTAACTGCACCCAGGCCCTCCCTTCTTCCCAGGGGGAGTTAAGCTGGGCGAGGGGCAGGAGAGTGCCAGGCTTAGGGGGTCTAGAGTATATGTTTGGATCTCCATCCCCTTGTGTTACTAGGCCTCTTGAGGAAAGAGCCTATGTATTGTGAGGGTTGGGGTCCAGAAACCATGCCATAAAGGCTATGTACATTCTTTGTACTTCCTAGTACCTGGAGCTCCGCTTTAATAAAGCAGTGCGGATCTGTGGGACTGTGACCTTCATCTTTCAGATGGTAAGTGGAATAGTATGGAAACAGCCTGGGACATGGGAGGGGAGCTGAACTCAGGCTCCAGAAGTGGGAGGAGCTTTCCTTGCTCTCAAACTGACAGGATTAAAATGCCTATCAGTGGCAATGTGGCCAAGTCCCTGATGACATCCTGTCTAGTGCCACTGAAGATGTGACAGTGGTGGCAAGTCAGGTGTTGGGAGAAGTGAGGGAAGTGAGCCCAGGTGAGTCCACCTGCGTCTCTTACCCCCTCACATCCTCTCCCATAACCTACAGGTGATCTACATGGGAGTTGCTCTCTATGCACCGTCTTTGGCCCTCAATGCAGGTGAGGAGGCCGACTGGGAAAATGCCTTAGGAGGGCAGAGAGGGTAGAGTACTACAAACAGTCTGACCTTGAGAGTTGACCCACTGACTGTCCTAGGCTTGGTCTGTGCCTGTGGCAGAAGTAGACTTGGTTCACTTCAGCTGACCAAACATTACCATACCACACCTGAACTGGTTAAATCAACATTTCAGTGGAGCTATGAAAATGCTTTTCCTCATGTTGAGGAATGGTTTATTCAATCTTTAGTGATGAATTACCTCATTTTTATGGTGGATTTTTGTTTGTTTTTTGAGACAAAGTCTCTATGTAGGCCAGCTGTTCTGGCACTTTGCTATAAAGTCCAGGCTAAACTCTCAGAGACCCACCTGTCTCTGCCTCCCAGAATGCTGGGATTAAGGGCATGGGGCACCATCACCAGCTCTTCTCCGTGATTTGAGTAGCTACCCAAAGCAGGGTTTCCCTGAAAGACCTTCTAGAGAGAGGAGTGTGACTTTATCTGTTTACAGTGACTGGATTTGATCTTTGGCTGTCGGTGCTGGCCCTAGGAATCATCTGCAACATCTACACTGCACTGGTAATTTCAGTAGTTCCTGGGATAATGGCAGGAAGATGGGAAAAGGAAAAGGGGTAGCATAACAGACACACGAAATGGGATGAGGTTTCAGAGTGGGGCAGGGTGGAAAAGATAAGTGTGGGCTATGAAAGTAGAAAGTGCAGTGACTCCTGCAGTTTCAGGACCGTGCAAAGGCTTTCTTGGTGGTGTAGTGTCCACCTCCTCTGGCTGACTTGACGTTTTTGACAGATACTGTTTTTCCTGCAGGGCGGGCTGAAGGCTGTCATCTGGACAGATGTGTTTCAAACACTGGTCATGTTCCTAGGGCAGCTGGTGGTCATCATTGTAGGATCGGCCAGAGTGGGTGGCTTAGGGCATGTCTGGGATGTGGCTTCTAAGCATGGTCACATCGCTAAACTTGAGTAAGTATGTGCTTTCCCTGACTGGTATCTATAGCACCTAGGGGCTGAGTCCATTTCAGAGCCTGGTCTGTAAGCAGAAAGCTAGCAAACCCCAAATAGGGAGAAAGGTGATGGTGGGGGCCTGGCTGGTGTTTATAGGCCAGGACATTGCCTTGATGCATGCCTGAGATGAGTCTAGGCTTCCTGAGCCACCCCTTGAGCCTCCTGGCTCCAGGCCTTCTGTCATTCTCATGGCCTAGAGGTGGTGGCTCAGTTTTGTTCTTCACTGACCTCTCTTACCATAGAGACAGGCATCTTGACTGTGGCAGTGACTAGGTAGTTTTGTTATGTTTGTTTTCCAAGACAGGGTTTCTCTGCATAGTCTTGATTGTCCTGGACCTCCAGCCTCCCCAGTGCACCTCAGGTGTGCACCACACCTTGCTCACCAGGTAGTATTTTTATTACAGGCTGGATCCCGACCCCTTTGTGCGTCACACTTTCTGGACTCTGGCCTTTGGGGGTGTCTTTATGATGCTTTCCTTGTATGGAGTGAATCAGGCTCAAGTGCAGCGCTACCTCAGTTCCCACTCAGAGAAGGCTGCTGTGCTGTGAGTGCAGGGATGGGAAGGCTTGGAGAAAGCACTTGGGAAGGGCTTCCCTAAAGGCAATGGGATGAGACAGGATTCAGGGTGCCCAACCCTTACTGGGGACTTTATGGAGTTCAGACGGGCATGTGTAAGAGTCTGTTAATGTCATCTCGGTCTCTTGCAGCTCCTGCTATGCAGTGTTCCCCTGCCAGCAAGTGGCCCTCTGTCTGAGTTGCCTCATTGGCCTGGTCATGTTTGCCTATTATAAGGAATATAATATGAGCCCCCAGCAAGAGCAAGCAGCCCCTGACCAGGTGAGAAGGCCACTCTGCCGCCTTCTTGTGCTCGTGAGAAGCTAGTCTGGGTCCCTAAGTGGAGCATTTGTGTGGCTGAACTGGAAAAAACAGTTCCAGCTGTCGAGCACGACAGATTCCAGTCTCCATCGTATCTGATCACCCCATTTGATGGTTGGGGACCAACTGATACCGACTCCCCTCATGCTCTGTTGGAAACTGACCTGCCTGCTCTCTCCCAGTAGCCTTATTTTACGGAAGACAGGGTTGGTGAGGTAGGCAGCATGCTGACGTCACACTGCTCAGCAGAGGTGGCCCTGATTGGGCTGTGTGTGGTTGCTCTTCAGAGCCCATTTTCTCCCTACTTGAGGCAGATGCCTTCTTGTCTGGCTCCCCTTCCTGGTGCACCCAGGTTCCGGGTTGGCAAGGCTGTGTCCAGGGGTTTCTCCACACAGAAGCAGAAGGTGGCGTTGCTTTGAGTGCTCTGTTGTGCTTGCAGTTAGTCCTCTACTTTGTGATGGACCTCCTGAAGGACATGCCAGGGCTGCCTGGGCTCTTCGTTGCCTGCCTCTTCAGTGGATCCCTCAGGTACTCCTCCTGCGGCTGCAACAGTGTGCCCATCTGTCTTGGATGGCAGGGCACAGTTTAGCTGCTCCCAAGACAAACTTTCGTTTGACAGTATCAGTCATCTACTTGGTCAAATCTGTACTTTCATCAGAAAAGGCTTGCCTTCAAACCTCTGGGGTAGCCTGGGCTATGGACAGGGTGGTATCTTATCTTTATGCCTTGCAGCGTCCTTTAGCCCTGCCTTTCCTGGCTCTCAGAGCCAACCCAGCATGTCTCTTTGCCCTCCTGCAGCACCATATCCTCGGCATTCAATTCACTGGCAACTGTCACGATGGAAGACCTGGTCCAACCTTGGTTCCCTGAGTTGACCGAAACCCGCGCCATCATGCTTTCTCGAATCCTTGGTAGGGCTGCTCTTAAGTCTTGTTTATTTTGAGATAGACCCTGACCACTGTTACCGCTCTTCTGAGATTGTTTGTCCTGGCCTCAGCACGTGCCTCATGCAGCACACAGCCTTCATCATGTACTGCATGCAGGAACGAGGGTCTCTGGCTGAGGACAGAGCAGCCGGGGCGGGGGGTGGGGGGTGGGGAGGGGGGCGGTACAGACGTGGTAGTTTGGTTGGAGGGTGTGTTGCTCATCAATTTATTTCCTCCCTTGTTTCTCTCCAGCCTTTGCCTATGGACTACTATGCCTGGGAATGGCCTATATTTCTTCTTATCTGGGATCAGTGCTCCAGGTAGTGATTGTGGAGACAAGAAAGAAGCTCTTGGCAGGGGGTGGGAGGATATGTTTGAAACAGGAAATGAAGACATATGTTTTGAGAGGGATCTAATTACATTTAAGTTGGGCTTGGTGGTGCATACATTTTTTGTGTGTGTGAGGGGGTGGGGGATGGGGGGAATGGGGGTTTCAAGACAGGGTTTCTCTGTGTTATATACCTCTGTGTGTCCTGGACTCACTTTGTAGACCAGGCTGGGCTCACAGAGATCTACTTGCCTTTGCCTCCAGTGCTGAGATTACAGGTGTGTACCACCACGCCCAGCTTTTGGTGCATACCTTTTAATCCCAGCACTTGGAAGGCAGAGACAGATGGATCTCTGAATTTAAGGCCAGACTGGTCTACAGAGCTAGTTCCAGGACAGCAAGGGCTACACACAAAAAAGCCCTGTCTTGAAAAAAATCAAAAAAAGAAAAGTACATTTAGTTATTTCCTGTGTGTGGACACTCGTGCTAGCATTCAAGTGGGGGTTCTTGTCTTGTACCATGTGGGTCCTGGACATTGAACTGAGGCTGTCAGCCTTGACAACAAGCACCTTTATCCCCGAGCCATCTCACTAGCCCCATAAATTCTTAGCCTTTAACTATAAACAGACTCTCAAGTGACCAGGAGCCCCAGTGTCATTTCTAGGATGTTGTTAGCATAGAGAAACCTAGAGTTCTGCCTCAGAGCCCAGAGTGCATCTCCACAGCCATTTCTGCTCTGGAAGAAATCAGCAGCTGATGTCACTGGACATTGAGGCTGGGCTCTCTGAGCTTGTGTGTTCTTTTCTCTGTTTCCATCAACTTCAGGCGGCACTCAGCATCTTTGGCATGGTTGGAGGGCCACTGCTGGGCCTCTTCTGCCTTGGGATGTTCTTTCCATGTGCCAACCCTCCTGTGAGTGGCTCATTTGGCTCCCCAGATATGCATGTGGATGGAACTGGGCTGCTGGGAAGGTCTGTGGTTGGCCTGTGACAGGAGAGTTGACAGTGTCTCTGGGCAGGGTGCCATCATAGGCCTGTTGGCTGGACTCACCATGGCCTTCTGGATCGGCATTGGGAGCATAGTGAGCAGGATGAGTTCTGCCGTGGCGTCCCCTCCCCTTAATGAGTCCAGCTCCTTCTTGCCCAGCAATCTGACCATCGCCACTGTGACCACCCTGATGCCTTCCACCACACTATCCAAGTGAGACAGGGCTCACTCTTTCTCCTTGGGTGGTAGCTCAGTTTTGAGTGATTTCATGGGGCCTTTTCTAAGGGGTGGGGGTCACCATAGGACATAAGCAGGGTTAGGTTGGGTTCTGAGACCTTGTAGGTAGGTGGGTGGCTTGAAGTGCCTGAAGAATGCCCTGCCAAAGTACTGCTCACTGTCTTTTCCTCTCACCCCAGGCCCACAGGACTGCAGCGCCTCTACTCCCTGTCCTATTTATGGTACAGTGCGCACAACTCCACCACAGTCATCGTAGTGGGCCTGATTGTCAGTCTGCTCACCGGTGAGGGCATGAGATTGCCACACAGAAAAAATGAGGAGCTGACAGGAACTTTTTAGTCTGGGGGAGGTGGGACCCTGCCCTTGGGACACGGAGTGTCAGCAGCAGCCGGTCATCTTCTCTGCTGACGTCAGAGTGGTCTGGAGGACCGGGACCTCAGCACAGGGAGAGCAGGGTGCTTGCTGCTCTGATGGGCTCTGACTGACAAGCACCTTTGCCTTCAGGGGGAATGCGGGGCCGGTCCCTGAACCCCGGCACCATTTACCCTGTGTTGCCAAAGCTCCTCGCACTCCTGCCCTTATCCTGCCAGAAGCGGCTTCGCTGGAGAAGCCACAGCCAGGTGAGACCTGCTGTCCTGTGTAGCCATTCTACCGCTCTCCTGCGTCTGCTGTGCTCAGCCTGTCACTCCCTGCTCCCCACGCTAGGCCTGCCTCGCTCCCTCCTGGGAAGGTCTGAAGTGGACTGTCTCACCTTTGCTCCGCCTGCCCTTGCCCATCCTCATCCTTGTTCTTTGTGTTTCCCAGGATGTGCCCGTGGTCCCCAACCTATTTGCAGAGAAGATGAGGAATGGAGCGCTGCATGACAGCAAAGAGAGGATGGCCGAAGACAGCCTTGTCCACCAGCCGCGCAGCCCTGCCTACGTTGTCCAGGAGACCTCCCTGTGACCAGTGATGGGAACGCAAGCCTCCAGTCCGTCCTCAGAGCAGAAGAGCAGCCAGAGGGCATTTTATAGTGCAGAGATGAGTCACTGGGGTGCTCTGTGCCGAGGATGACCTACCCCACAGCAGCGGACCTTGATCTTTAATGTTTTCACGTCCATGGAAGCTGTTGCATGCAAGGGTGAGACAGTTTTTCCTTATCCCTTGCCAGTCTTCTCTTAGGATCAGGTTTGTAAGGTACAGAATTATGTTACAAGTGGGAAATAAATGAATATTCCGAGAAAAGGGGGGCTTTTGACTAAGTATGACCAGGGACCTTTGGAGTGAGTAGGAGCAGCATTTCTTTCAACTGCTCTGCGGCCTGGCTTAGCAAGATTGACCAGCTCCACCAGTAAGCATGGGGCTGATTCCCTCACTCCCAAGTCAACCTGGGTCATCTCAGCCATTGTAGGCTCCTGCGCTCACTTGCAGGTTATCTGTACTCCCCTCTCATTCTTTCCTGCCTACCTCGATTCTTGAGAGGGAGGCTTTGGTGTCCCTGGGTCACTTTGTGTAGAGGGGACAAGTTTTCTACATCACAGGCCCCACCCCTCCTCAGGTGGTACTTAAGAGACCCTTACATAGTGTGCTGTACTATGACCTCCTAAACCAGGGCACTCTCGTGTCATTCTGTCATCTGTGCACCTATTTCCTTTTGGAGTTTCCTCATGCATTTTGTTCCTGGGGAATAAAAATAGCTGTTAAACCTCCTGTCTGTCCTCTGTGTTCCTTCAAGTAACCACCCGTCCCCTGGAGAAGATAGAATCTCTGTGTGTAGGTGTTTTCCTCTACTGAGGCAGAGGACTTGTGGCCTCCAGTCTCTGCAGGTGGCTGGAGGGGGAGGGGCAGAGTTAGGTTCGTTGCTTTTTGAAGTCTCATCCCATCATCTGCCAGTTTCAGTTGTCAACACAAGAACTGCTTTGAGATTTTTACTGTTGAGGCTAGAGAAAGAATATAACTGGAGGAATGGCACTGGCTTGTGTGGTGAGGAGAGTACTAATCAGCCGCTGCCTCCCAGATGCAGTGCTTCCCTGCTTGGCCCCGTCCTGCCATTCAGAGCATCTGTGCACAAGCTCCCGGATCTCAATAGAGACACGGGGCCAGGCAGATCTGAGGGTTCAGCAGCAGCTCATGCTGTTCCATACCCCATGTGGTGTGCCTCAATCTCCAGCCCAAGTTTGGCTAGAGAGGTAAAGTGTAGGCCAGTGAGATGGCTGTGAAGCCCACTTACCTGAGTTCCATCCCCAGGACAGGCATACAGGAAAGTCAGATAGCAAAAACATGACTCTAGTACCCCATGGCACGTGCACACACACCACGTAAGGGATCACATCTGTGGTGTCAGAACTTGGGAAGCCACAAAGATCACAACAGGAGCTAGTTCCCACTGTTGGCTAGGCTGGCCACAAACTCCTGGGATGACATGGTCCTATTGCCCCAGCATCCCACATGACTGGGCTATAGATGTGTGACTTCATGAGTCACCTTTCACTCCCTTTCTCCTGCTGGGCAGGCTAGCGCTGTGGAGGAGCTAGGCTGATGCCCAACCAGACTACAGTCACTTCCTGCCTTCCAGGGGCTGGAGTGGTTGCTCAGTGGGTAAAAACCTGTGTTCTTGCACAGGACTTGGGTTCACTTCCTAGCATCCACATGATGGTCACAATCATCTGTAACTCCAGTTGTGGGGGGTTCTGATCCGCTTTTCTGATCTTTATAGGTACCAGATTTGCATGTGGTACACACCCATGCAAGAAAACACATAAAAAGAAAGAAAGGCATGCTTTTGAGTTGGGTCAGCAATGGAGGTCATTAAAGAACATGTAGAAGCCAGGCACGGTGGTGGATGCCTGTAATCCCAGCACTCAGGAGGCAGAGACAGGTGGATCGCTGTGAGTTTGAGGCCAGCCTGGTCTACAAAGTGACTCCAGGACCACCAAGGCTACACAGAGAAACCCTGTCTCAAAAAAAAAAATTTTTTTTAAAAGAGAGAAAGAAAAGTGTAGAAAGTGGAGAGTGGGCTTCAGAGAATGCCCAGGACAACAGGACAAGTGTGCTGACATCTAAGGAGGAGGAGAGAAAAGGAAGTCATCTGTAAGAGCTTCCGGTCTCAGTGCATGATCTTATGGAGGAGAGTCCTTAACTTGTCTTCAGGTATATCAGCTCTCCTGAGGGGGACCCCTCGTCAGGAGAAGAGATCATTGGATTAACTCCTAAGGGAGGGGACAGTAGTATATAGCGTTGTAAACAGAACAAATTAGAATGTTGTCTCTATTTAAGACCAGGGGTTTCTTCTGTTTTTAAGCTTTATTTTTATTTTATGTGTATGCATGTACTGAGTACAGGCCAGAATAGGGCATCAGATCTCCTGGAACTGGAGTTACAGATGGTCCACAAGGATGCTGGGAACTAAACCTTGTAGGAGGAGCGAGTGCTCTTAACTGCTGAGCCATCTCATCCCCAATTCTATTCCTTTGACCAGGAAGTAGTTTTCCCTTAGCAGACCTCAGTGTAAACCCTGACATCGCCACGTCTCTCTCTTTCGTACGGCATTGTTCATTGTAAGCAGGGGCAATGCCAATTTTGAAGGCAAGGCCCATCTTCAGTGGCCTCCAAGCCTTCACAGAAAGCCTGTGGGTCTCTCCACTCTTGCAAACTCACAGGTCTTGGAGGATGACCAAAGAGACTCAGGTAGATGGAACTGGATTCCTGGGAAGGCCTGTGCAACGATGTGACCGGACCTCACGTTAACTTCTTGGCTCGTAGGTCCTTGTATTCTTTGTCTTTGTTTCTGAGGCAGGGTCTCACTATGTAGCTCTGGCTGTCCTGGAACTTGATCTGTAGACCAGGCTGGCCTTAAACTCACATCCATCTGCCTGCCTCTGCCTCCCCAGTGCTGGGATTAAAGGTGTGCACCACTATGCCTGGCCTCTTTTTGTTTGTTTGTTTTGGTTTTCCAAGATAGGGTTTCTCTGTGTAGCTCTGGCTGACCTGAAACTCACTCCATAGACCAGGCTGGCCTTGAACTCATATCTGCCTGCCTCTGCTTCCAAGGTGTGCACAATCATGCCTGGATTGAATTTCTTTTTGTTGTTGTCAAGACAGGGTTTCTCTGTGTAGTCCTGGCTGTCCTGGAACTTGCTCTGTAGAGCAGGCTGGCCTCGAACTCATAGAGATCTGCCTGCCTTTGCCTCTCAAGTGCTGGGATTAAAGGTGTGTGCCACCACCAGGCAGTGAATTTCTACTCTTCTAAGGCATTTTTTTTTTCTTTTTTCTTTGGATTTTTGAGACAGGGTTTCTTTGTGTAGCCTTGGCTGTCCTGGACTCCCTTTGTAGACCAGGCTGGCCTTGAACTCATAACTATCCGCCTGCCTCTGCCTCCTGAGTGCTGGGATTAAAGGTGTGTGCCACCACGCCCGGCGCTTTTTTAAAGATTTATTTATTTTATTTATTGCATATGAGTGCTTTATCTGCAGAAGAGGGTATCAGATTACATTATAGATGGTTGTGAGCCCCATGTGGTTGCTGGGAATTGAACTCAGGACCTCTGGAAGAGCAGGCGGTGCTCTTAACCACTGAGCCATCTCTAAAACCTCACTCTTTTTTCTTTTTTTTAAATTTATTTATTTTATGTGCATTGGTATTTTGTTCACATGTGTGTCTTGAGAGGGTATCAGATACTGGCATTACAGACAGTTGTGAGCTGCCATGTGGGTGCTGGGAATTGAACCTGGGTCCTCTGGAAGAGCAATCAATGTGCTTAACTGCTGAGCCATCTCTCTGGCCCCTCTAATCTCCTAAAGTGCTGGGACTGCTTGCATGTGCCCACTTGGCTAAGGCAGTGCAAAAGATGAAACTTGGGACTTATACATGCAAGGCAAGCTGTCTACTAACTGAGCTAAAGCTTCAGACCCACTATGGTGTTTTCTAGGACCATTCTTGATACTTCTGGAAGGAGGGGATTTCTTGGGAGACTCAGACAAAGAGGGTCCACACAGAAGTGCTCTAGGGCTCAGCAAGGCAAGACTTGCAGCTTTTATTTTTTATTTGTTTTGTTTTTCGAGACAGGGTTTCTCTGTGTAGCCTTGGTTGTCCTGGACTCACTTTGTAGACCAGGCTGGCCTCGAACTCCCAGAGATCCACCTGCCTCTGCCTTCCAGAGTGCTGGAGTACTGTCATGCACCACCAAACCTGGCTATATTTAATTTTAATTTATTTTTTAAAATTTGGTTTCTTGAGACAGGATCTCTCTATGTAGCCCTGGCCATTCTGGAACTTGCTGTGTAGATCAGGCTGGCCTGGAACTTGAAGAGATCTACCTGCCTCTGCCTCCCAATTCCTGGGATTAAGGCATGTGTGACTAAATGGAGCCCTGCTTTTAAAAAAATCAAACCGGAAAAGAAAGAAAGAAAGAAAGAAAGAAAGAAAGAAAAGAAAGAAAGAAAGAAAGAAAGAAAGAAAGAAAGAAAGAAAGAAAAAGCTTAGCCTGTGAGGTGGTATTGCACACCTTTAATCCCAGAATTAGAGACTGGTTTGGGGATATATACCCTGGTGTTAGTTATTGGTTCCCAAGATCTCACTATACCTGTCTTTGTTGTGTAAACCTTGCCTAAGAAATTAGTCCTGTTTGACCAATAAAAAGTAAGGCAGGAGGAAGGTGGGCGGTTCGAAGGCTTTGGGAACAGAAGGATCATGGGAAGAGGGAAGACAGGTATGTGGGAGGAAGGAAGCAGAGCACTGCTGAGATAGGTTAGTGTGGAGAGGAGCGCATGGTCAGATCAGCGTACGTGGGAGATGAAGAACATGAGCAAGTATTTTGGAATTATGGATGATAGGCAGCCCACAGAGAATTGATTAGAACAGATGCCATAATATGGGGGCTTGGAAGGCAAAGGTAGCCTAGGAAGCAATATCTGCCATGCCACAGGTGAGACAATTATAAAATCAGGTGTCTGTGTTGATTGTGATAGTGGGTTAGATAATACCACCATAACAATTAGGAGGCTAATAATAAACATTGGTCCTATTTTATATTCACTACATGCCAGGAGGCAGAGGCAGTTGGATCTCTGAGTTCGAGGCCAGCCTGGTGTACAGAGCTGATTCCAGGACAGCCAGGGCTACACAAAGATATGCTGTCTCAAACAGTCATGTAAATAAACAAACGGCTTCTGCTGTGGGCAGTTCAGTGGGGACTCTTAAGTCACTAGGAGTGTACAGCCAAAGCACCAGACCTTCCCTCTTATAAAATAACTAAAGTGATTTATTGCACAAGACAAACGTTTGCCGCTGGAGCAGCATCGCTGTGGATGACTCGTATTTCCGGCTGGGTGGGAGGACCCAACCTCATTAGTCTCATAATAGCAAGCCAGTCAGTGAAGTCCCCTCTCCCTCAGCATCAGATGGAATTTAGCATCCTCCTCCCTCCTCTTCTCTCAAGATGCTTGTGGACAGCAACTGCTTTCTTGATTAAATGGTGCCAATCCTTAGGGAGATCCAGGGCAAGGCCTTTGGACCTAGGGACTCTCAGGATTTTATCACCAGCCACAAAATGGATTTGTGCACTCTGTATGTGTCCCCCAGGACCTCAGTGATTTGGGAGGGAGTCAGCCTTTTTTGGCCAGTTATAAATAGCAACTTCATGTCCTTAGACCACATCAGCCAGGTGGGGATGCTATGAAGGTAGAGGAGAGTTGACTGGGACGGGGCCCGGCTGGGAGGGAGCAACGTTCCTGCAGTCCGTGATGGCCGACATCTCCTTTCCTTTTTTGAAGATAGTTGTCTCATTTATTTTGCCACAGTGATACAAAAGCTGAAAACTAGCCAAGTGCTGTGTGTCTCCCACCTTTAATCCCTGTGCTTGGGAGGCAGAGGCAGGTGGGTCATTGTGAGTTTGAGGCCAACCTGGTCTCTACAGAGAAACCCTGCCCTTAAAAACCAAAAGCCAGGGCTGGAGAGGTAGCTGAGTGGTTAAGAGCACAGCCTGCTCTTCCGAAGGACCCAGGTTCAATTCCCAGCACCCACATGGCGACTCACAACTGTCTGTAACTCCAAGATCTGACACCCTTACACCAATGTACATAGATTAAAGTTAAATAAAATACAAAAAAAAAAAAAATCCAAAAGCCAAAACCCCTCAAAAACAAAAAGCTGAAATTTTACATTTTGGGGGGAGGTTGTTCCTTTGTTTGTTTTGTCCTTTCTTTAGTTTTGTTTTGTTTTTCTAGACAGGGTTTCTCCATGCAGCCCTGGCTGTCCTAGAACTCACTCTGTAGACCGGGCTGGCCTTGAACTCAGAGATCCACCCACTCCAGCCTGCATACATGTTACTATAACTAGAATTTCACTGAATATTGCATCACATACCTGTAATCCCAACATTCAGGAGTCTGCGCTATATAGCAAGAGTCTGTCTAAGAAAAAAAATAGAACCAGAATTTCATGAAGAAAAGTACTAAAACACATTGTGTATAAAAGAGTGAGCCAGGCAGTGGTGGCGCACACCTTTAATCCCAGCACTTAGGAGGCAGAGGCAGGCGGGTCGCTATGAGTTCAAGGCCAGCCTGGTCTACAAAGTGAGTCTAGGACAGTCAAGGCTACACAAGCTGGCCTCAAACTTCAGCTCCTCCTGCCTCCGCCTCCCTGGAACTCTAGGTGTGCACCACCATGCCAGGTTGCAGTTATAATTCTCTGAGCTCCCTCCACCTTTCCCAGGTTCTTAATAATTTACTAATAAAGCCATCGTGTGGAGCAGAGCAAGGACACCGTGGGCTATATCTGGGTGGCGTGGGCTGTGACGACTCAAGTGAGAGGATGGAAGTCACAGTCTTGGAAGGCGCCCTCACAGACTGGAAGGGATGAGGAGGGTGTGCTAGAGGCAGAGTGCAGCGAGGAAGCCATCTCTATAGGAGGAAGAAGAAGCGGGGCCCCTGAGGTAAGGTCCTCCACCATAGAGGTAGCCAGCAGCCCCTGTCAGAGCCCACATGAGGAGGATGCACGCAGCAGTCACACAGTGCAGACTCAAGGTCTGAGACAGAGGCTTAGCCACAAACAAAGAGATGACGCCAATAAGAAAAGTACAAGCCATTTTTTTTTTTTTTCTTATTGGAGAAATGAGTGGAGAAGGAGAAAGTAAGAAAGAGATTCCCGGGGCTGGGCGTGGGTGAGGTGGTAGAGTGCTTGCCTAGTAGGCACAGGCCCTGGGCTTGATTCCTAACACCACCCTAAGTTCAGTCCTCGAAAAGTGGAGCAGGCCCATTAGCAGGAAGGAAGTCAAGATCACCAGCTACTGGGCTGGAGACAAGCTTAGAGCTTAAGAGCACGTGTTGCTCTTGCAGAACCGATACCCATCTGTAACTCCAGTCCCATGGGATCTGAGGCTCTTTCTGGCCTCTTCCAACATCAGGCACTCACATGTAGGCAAAACACGCATGTACAAAAAATATAATAAAATGCATAAATCTTAAAAAATATCATCAGCTTATGATGAGGCCAGTCTGGACTATACGAGACTCTTAATCAATCAATAAGTCAGGCAAATGTGGTGGCAGTGAATTGGAACAGGAGATGTTATTGGCATGTGCTATATACATATAGATATGAATAGGTGTGGAAGTAATTCTCTTGGGAGGGCCTTGAATAGTGGCCCTTCAATAAGTGGTTATGCATAGATTTTGAGTCTCTAAATACCATTGACACTAAAAAACAAACCCAAAAGCTGGGTATGCTGGTGCATGCTTTTAATCCCAGCACTCAGGAGGCAAAGGCAGGCAGGTCTCTATGGGTTCAAGGTCAGCCTGGTTTACATAGAACTGCCAGAGATACACAGAGAGACCCTGTCTCAAAAATAAGTAAATAAATAAAGATAATAGTTGCTTGGAGAAATAGATTATTTTAGGACTGAAGGCAAAGTACAAGCTGTACCAGGAATATTCTTATGCAAGAAAGCCAACTATTTCTCAATGACTGATAAGATCATCTCAAAGGGACATTAAAGCCAACTGGCAAAATCTGGAACACTATAAGCCTTAAAATGATAGGACATGGGGCTGAGGTATACCTCAGATGGTAGAGCTCTTGCCTAGCACACATGGGCCCTGGTTTGATTTCTGGCACCACACAAAACAAAGTGTAGTCCCAGGCATTGGTGGCCTATGCCTTTAATCCCACCATTTGGAGGGACGGAGTGAGTTCCAGGATAGTCAGGGTACACAGAGAAACCCTGACATGAAGAAACCAAAACCAAAACAGTAACAAAAACCCAGGTGTGGTGGTCCACACTTGTAATAGTAGAAAAATACCTAGGATTAGATTATAACTGATTAAATAAGCAAAGTGGAAATCCTGAACTCATATTGATAAAAGTAAGCGATAAAATCAGAAATTAGATGAAGAACATCATATCTGCATTATTTCTGCTGCCTTCCTATGTGGAGCTGGGAAGATGGCTCGGTCAGTAGGTGACAGCTGCTGTACAAACATGAGTTCTGAGGCCCAGCAGCACCCTTGTGAAGGCAGAATAGGAGAATAGGGCAATGTGCATCTGTAAACTGACAGGTAGATTCCTGAGCTTGCTGGCCACCAGCCTAGCTGAATTGCACTCAGGAGGCAGAGGCAGGTGATCTCTGAGTTCGAGGCCAACCTGGTCTACAAAGCAAGTTCCAGGACAGCCAGGGTTACACAGAGAAACCCTGTCTTGAAAAAACCAAAACAAAACAAGACAAAGGTTTTCTCCTTTTGGTTAAAGGGTGACAATTCCACAGTAATCAGCATCCTAGAGCTAAAGCCTAGATTCCTGCCATGCCCCGTGCATAGGAACCCCTGGTAATGACTGGCCAGAGGAGATATTTGTCACCTGACATTCTTTTGCTCATTACTTATCTTTACTTACTCTTAGCAAAATCCGATCTCAGGCCCAAAAAAGGGATGGAGGGGCTTTTCAACCTTTTTCTCTGAATGCTTTCCCACACTGTGCAACAGGGTCTCAGACCTTAGCACAACTGACTCCATGATGGAAGCACCATTCAGGCTGTAGACCTCAGCACACAGACAGCACCTCCTGCCAAAACAAAACAAAGGCCTAATCCAACCAAGTCCATATAGTTCAGGGAAAGTCTCAAAATGGACTAACCTTGCTTTTTAGATTGTATATTTCTGCTTCTGGCTAACTGTTTTTGTTAATGGAAGTATGCCAACCCAGAATGTGATTTTTTGCGCTTTAAAGCTTACCCTGAAAAAGGCTCAGTGCCACATTGGGATCCCAAACACCCAGTTGTAATAGTCACTGGCCAGCTAATATTTCTGGAGATCCCACTGAGATCCCAGAGACCAGACCGAGAGACACCAGGGTCTCAGAGCCCCTGGGAATGAGGAAGAATGTGATGGTCAGGGCACTCCAAGGGGGTGCACAACCTGAGATGCTCCCAGTCCCAAGGGTTCTCTCTGTTAATCTCTGCCTAAGGCTTCAGAAGGTTCTCACACCTCCCCCAGTGAAAACGAATTAAAAAATCACCTGGTCTGTCACCTCCAGAGTAAGTCTGGTTACAGAGCCTTCTGTTTGGACACATAGGACAGGTCCTAAGTGGCTGCTGATCCAGTGTCTAGGATCCATATGAGACGTCACTGGATCCCTCTGTCTGTTCAGGTATATGAGTGTGTGGTGGCCACCCCTGGTTGTCTCTGTGTGTCTTTCTTTGTAGTGTGTGACTCACTTTGTATACTAGGCTGGCCTCGAACTCACAGCAAGCTGCCTGCCTCTGCCTCCAGAGTGCTGGGATTAAAGGCGTACGCCACCACGCCCAGCTCACCATTGCCTTCTCTAATGATGAGTGGCAGATAGACTTTCAGGTATCTAGCAAAGGGGTGTTTCACCCTGTGTCAGGAGAAACCAACGCCCCAGGACTGGCCCAACACCAGGCTCCTACAGTTGTTCGACTAACCAGTTCAGCTACCTCTTTCCTAATTAAACAATACCAACGACCCTGGAAACAATAGCGGGAATGCAGTCCATACTGCCTGGCTTCAAGAGACAGGCATCCCAGAGCCCTGCTCTCACCCTAGAACACACCTCTCCTGTCTCTGAAGAAACCCATGACCTCTGACCCTCAGGAGTCTGGTTCTTCCAGAGAAACAGGTGTCCACTGTCTGGGACCTGAACGATGTCTCCTTCAGCCTCCCACTGGTGGAGCTGAGTCAACCCATCTTTGTTTTCACATGGACAGATCCAGAAAGAGGTTGTGGTGGGCAACATGGCTGGACCAGGCTGCCCCAAGATTTAAAGATGCTAAATGCAGACTTCCTGCCCTTCAGTCACAGGTTTCCTGGGAAAACAGGTTATGAAAGGGCCACCAAGGGACTGTGCCCAAGTTGCAGAACTTAGCTTACAAAATGTCAGCTAAGAAAGCCCAACTTTGTACATCGGAGGCTGCCTATCTCCGCGACCAGCTGAGAGGAGGCAAAAGGAGCCTGCAGGGCTGCTGCATCCTTCAGATCCCAACTCCAAAGACTGAGAGAAAGTTTAAGGCTTGAGAGGCAGGTGCAACTGGACGTTGCTGTCTCTGGAAGCCAGAGGTTGTGGAAATAGCAAGATTGGCGGACACTGAGCCCTAATCTGGACTGAGACTCAACAAAAGACATGGGGTCGCGCCCTGTGACATACCTGTCCAAACAACTGGACCCTGTGTCCACAGGACAGCCCCACCTGTCTAAGAGCTGTGGCAGCAGCTGCTAGCTTACTGAAAGAAAGCAAACAGGTTAACTCCGGCTCGAGCTCTTATTCTCAGGGCACCCACGGCATGGTTGAGGCGCTCCTCTGAGGACCGGCACAGCGGCTGCCTAAGGACTGTGTGGCCCAGTACCAGGCCCTACTCCTGGCCCACCCTTGAGTCCAGTTTGAGAACCCCACCGCCATCAGTCCTGCTACCCCCTTGCCTGATGACGACCCACAGGTGCTCATCCGTGACTGTCCTGGGGTGAAGGAGGAAGCCAGGTACGTGGGAGCTGCTATAACTACTTCAGCTGAAGCAATCTGGGCTCAAGCCAGGTAGGTACCTTAGTGCAGAGAGCAGAACTGGGTGATCTGACCCAGGCTCCCTCTCAGATGGGGAAAAGGAAAGTCCACCACTATATACCACTATATACACAGACCATCGGTCAGTATGTTTTTACTACCGGGAACATCCAGTATGATCTATAAAGAAAGAGGGCTTCTCACCTCTGGGGAAAAGGTTATTTTAAAAAATTGTGCCCCCGCCCCCAGAGGCTGTTTGGCTTCCACTACAAATTGCTGTCCTCCATTACTGGGTTTCTGACCTGGCTGCCCAACAGACAGCTTAACACTAGTGGGGCCTATTGCTATTCTAATGACATGCCACGGCCTGGTGCTGCCTGAGACTCCATAGTAAAGAAGAAATGAACAGCTCAAACCCACAGGTTGACAGAGACAGCAGAGGGAAAGTCCATTCTCCCACAAACAACTGACAGGACTGATGGTAACTGACCTTCATCAAGCTGTTCGTGTGGGAGTCTGCAAAACTTTCTGAGTTGCTCAGACCAAGGTGTGTTCTACCTAGACTGGGCAGCCTAGCGTGGGATATCTCAGCTCGAGGCCAGGTTTGTGTGCAAGTAAATCCAAAACTAGAGAGCCCTTTCCCAGGAAGGGTTCCAAAGGGGAGGTCAATGCCCCAGAGAACTCTGGGCAAAATGACATCACCAAGATCTGGCCTGCTGGAGGAGGATAAAAGTACTTGCTAGTTTTTAAAGATATGTTTTCTGGGTGGGTAACACCTGAACAGAAGCTGCTCTAGTAGGAGCTAAAAAAGCTCCTCCAGGAACCACTCCCTGACTCGGCCTCCCCCTAGCAATGGGGGCCGTGACAATGGCCTGGGTTTATAGCCAAAACCTTTCAATTAGTAGCTAAAGCTTTAGACATCGATTAAAAACTTCATGATGCATATAGACCTCAGAGTTCTGGCCAGGTAAAAAGAATAAACAAAACTTTTTTTTTTTTTTTTTTTTTTAGAGCCAGGCATGGTTGCACACACCTGTAATCCCAGTACTTGGAGGCTGAGACAGATCTACAAAGTGAGTCCAGGACATCCAGGCCTACACAGAGAAACCTTGTCTCAAAAATAAGAAAACAAAAAACAAAAAAACACCAAAAAACAAAAAACAACAAAAACAAAAAAACCAACTAGTTTAACCAGGTGTGGTTGCACATGCCTCTAATCCCAGCACTCGGGAGGCAGAGGCAGGCAGCTTGCTGTGAGTTCAAGGCCAGCCTGGTCTACAAAGAGAGTTCCAGGTCAACCAGGGCTACACAGAGAAACCCTGTCTCAAAAACCTCCCATAAAACCCCCAACTCACTGTGACGGGGGGCAGCTCAAATTAATGCTAGAGGACACAAAGGGGCTAAAGCTTGTCTAATGTCCAAACCCTTTGACCAGGCACCACTCCTTTTCCTGCTCCTCTGCCTTGTGGGTTAATTCATATGGATACCAGGTTAATTTGTACAGATACCAGGTTAATTTGTACGGATACCAGCAATCTGACTGGGCATGTACTAATGGTTTGGCTAAATGTGCCTCTGCTGTTTTCTAAACTAAGCAGACAGGTTGATGAGGACCTAGAGTTATTAAAAGTTTCCATTTCTGAATTAAAACAACAGTTAGATTCCCTTACAAAAATGGTTGAACAGAATTGAAGGGGCTTAGATCTACTTTACACGAGATAAAGAAATCTATGTATTGCTTATGGCTTTGGAGGCAACCTGTTGTCTCTGTGCTAATTGATCAGGAGTAGTTACAGAAAATGGTGCCATGGTTGAGGAAATAATTGTTACCAGTCTCTGTTTTCTTGGTTCCCCCAGGACTGGATGGGTCTTTAATTCTCGTGCTAATAAGATTAACAGTGAGGCCCTACATCTTAAACTAAAACAGGATGAGTCCATGATTGGACTCATTCACTAAGACCAGTGGAGAAAGTAACAGCCCCCCTCCCCCCGCACCCACCTTAGCACAAGTGACTCCATGATGGAAGTGCCATTCAGGCTGTAAACTCAGCACATAGGCAGCAGCTCCTGCCAAGACTAAGACAAGGGCCTGATCCATCAACGTCCGTAAAGCTCTGGGAAAGTCTCAACACTTACTAATATTGGTCCTGTAGTTCTGCTTCTGACTAACTGCTGTCTCCTAGGACTCACTTTCCTCAAACTCACAGAGACCCGCCTGCTTCTGTCTCCCACCCTGTTGTTAGTGGGTAGGTCAGCAGGATTCCAATTCGGCAGTGAGTGTCGGGGTAGTGGGGTGGGGTGGGG
This sequence comes from Acomys percivali, assembly GCA_907169655.1. Taxonomy (NCBI): domain Eukaryota; kingdom Metazoa; phylum Chordata; class Mammalia; order Rodentia; family Muridae; genus Acomys; species Acomys percivali. Next base: position 108,421,500 of record OU015742.1, on the reverse strand, counting down.
GGCTCTCCAGTACAGCCCTTTCAATGATACACCCCACCCCTTTCAGTGACACGGCTCTCTACTTGGGGGAATAAAGGCTATTTAAGCCTTGGGGAAGCGCGAAGGGGTTTTCCAGTGAATGTACATCATCTACCAGGGCTGAGGTTCTGGGAATGCTTTGTTTGCATGCAAAGAAATTCCAGGTACTAACTGGACAAGTCCTGGTCACCAGGGTGTGTGACTACCTGGAGAATGGCGGAAGTGGCAAGACTACACGCTTCAGGGCAGAACAGGCACAGAACAGGGAGGGAGAGATTTTCAGGATTTGGCCATGTCTCAACCTCACTCTAGTTCCAGGCCTCCTTCTCTACGGTTCATGTGCCCCACAGCTCCTCCTTTCTGTTCTATAAAGAAGAGATGGCTAGGCAGTGGTGGTGCACGCCTTTAACCCCAGCACTTAGGAGGCAGAAGCAGGCCGGTCTCTGTGAGTTTGAGGCTAGACTGGTCTACAGAGTGATTCCAGGACAGCCAGGGCTACACGTTAAGAAACCTTGCCTCGAAAAACCAAACCAAAACACAAACAAACAAAAACAAAACAAAAACAAACAAAAAAACCCACCACCAAACAAACAAATCAAACCAAACCAAAAAAAAAAAAAAAAAATTAAAAGGAGAGTTGTTATAGTAGCCTCTATGCTGGGAACAGTTTGAACCAGAGCCTGATTGGCGGTGGTTTTTACAATGTAGTTATCTGCCAGGTTAGAAATTGGATGAGGCAGGGTGCCATAAAAAGTCAGGCTCCAATGGCCAGTGTGGGGCCAAAAGGGGGGAGAAGACAAGCTACCAGAGGGTCTGAGTACTGCGGGGTGGGGATGGGGGGAGCATATCACACCCGAAGACTCATTCTCTGAGCATTTGTATCTCTTGCTCCACTAGCCCTGATTCTTTGACACAGAAGCAGCATTCCTCCCCCAACACAATGCAAGTCCCTCCCTGTTCAGCAGTCAGTACGTCCAGAGCTCTCTGGTTTCCAGGACCAGGGACTGTCTGCAATGGAAGCCGTGGCCTGGTCAAGCTTGTCCTGAGAGTCACTGGCCAGATGGTGTGTTTGGACCAGGGGTGCTTCAGCAGCTCCCGTGACACCCACCGAGACCCTGAGGCCCAGCCCAATGAGCAGATGGATGAAGCTCTCTCTTTCCTTTCAATCTCCTCCCAGCTAGCTGTAAAGCGAGTTCATCAGGCTCATAAAGACAAACCTAGGGAACAATCATTACGGAGGTGCAGAAGCCTTGAAAACAGGGGGATTAACGCAGAAGCTGGTGGTGTTACTGTACCAGAGAAGAGCAGGGGTGTAGGGGTTAGGGTGGAAGGGGTGTAGCACACATTGGCTTTTCTTCTTCTTCTCCTTCTTCCTCTTCTTCTTTTTGGTTTTTGAAACAGGGTTTCTCTGTGTAGCCCTGGCTGTCCTGGACTCACTTTGTAGACCAGGCTGGCCTCGAACTCAGAGATCTACCTGCCTCTGCCTCCCGAGTGCTGGGATTACAGGCGTGCACTGCAGCACTCGGCTGCATAGGATGGATCTTGAAGAGGGCCCTACAAGGCCAAAAGGGAAAAATAGATTGGAGAGTCGTGTGGGTTAGGGTCCATGGGGCTCATGAAGAAGGCGTTAATGGGAGCAGCTGCCTATAGCTGCCAAGAGAGAGAAGCACAGAAGAGGCATCGAGAGGCATTGGGGTGCATGGTTAGGGGGAGGAGGTCGCAGACAGGAAAGGGTGTCATGGAACTCCTGAGTTCGATTCTCCTGTTGAAGAATGTTGATGTGACTAAAGACTGATTTGGAGGCGGGGACAAGCTGGCAAGAGACGCGTAGGTTGGCTACGGGGTGTTTAGCAGAGCTGTTGGGGTAGCGCTTACCCACAGCTCCCAGGCTCCCGCTCGCCCTTGTTCATCCCTGGCCTAGCTGATGGAAAGCTCAAAACGGGTTTTAACGTTGGCGAGTATGGTGCCACCACAACTGGTGGGTTCAACTCAGCATCCTCAGTGTCTGCGACCTCCATATATGGAGGCCTGCTGCAGGCAGTCACCTATGTTTGACAATGAAAGCAGAAGGGCTGGGGATAACAGAGATGGAATTGGGGTGTAGAGGGATCTCAATCCTGGTCTGGCATCCTTTTAAGTGGGCAGTTCTGGGTTCCTATGACTTTGTGGAGTCCGTTGTAGGTCTCCTTAACAAAGACTCTGCAGTGGTGGGTGTTAGGAGAGCTAGGGAAAGGCTGGGCAGTAGCAGGGTTAGAGTGAAGAGTTAGGAAAATGGTCATAATAAAACAGGAGGGGAAGTCTGTGGCGGGCACATGCCTTGGGCAGCAGCCACCAGATCAGGGATGTCCTGTTGGTGGTGGTACCTCCTCTGCTTCCTCGGTCCTTCTGCTGTATCCGTGAAAACACACACACTTTTAAGGTAACATTATGGATGCATTAACATATGTATGGAATGTGTGATGTGGGGTGCATGCATCAGCTAATGAGGATTCTCTGCGCTAAGTTTGAGCAGGTGACAGGCATCTGTTTGGACTGTATGACCAGACTACACATCACCTGTTTTGTTTCTTTCTGCGTTTCTTTCTTCATGTCTGAGCCACGATTTTCATGAGGTCTTTCCTGGTCAAATATACTTTTTATTAACTTTTAAGGAATCCACAGTCTTTTGCTTTCTGTTGAAATAAGAGAAAAACCTTTTCCCCAATGTCACATCTTTAGGGTATATAAGCTGATTTAATTCAGCATTCTATTCTAAAGTCTAGTGGGTTGTTTTGTTGTTGTTGTTTTGTTTTTTAGCAGCTTTGCTACCTGTCTTGTTGACACTTAAAATTTTTTGAGGTAGCCAGGCCCAGTGGCACATGCCTTTAATCCCAGCACTGCGGGAGGCAGAGGCAGGCAGATCTCTGTGAGTTCGAGGCCAGCCTGGTCTACAAAAGTAAGTCCAGGACAGCCAGGACTGTTACACAGAGAAACTGTCTCGAAAAACAAAACAAAACAAAACAAAAAACAAAACAAACTAACAAATAAGCAAAAACCCAACAACAATCAACAATAAGAAATAAGAATGCACACCTTTAGTTATGTTGATTGATACCTGAAGCAGCCTATTTATGATAGCATGTTTATAGGGAATTTTTAAAGTAGATTAGAATCTTGGCAGCCTTTACAAATCATAACTTTGTGTCTTTTTAATATTAAAATAAAGTACCTTTTAAAGAGTAAAGACATAGAACATAACCATGGTTTTCAAAAGCAAAAGAACCGAACTACATTCAAATTTGGATGCAAGCCACCCATCCCTTTAACTGAAGGATGTCAAGCCAGGACATGGTTCTCGTGCTTAACGGTTCACCCTGAGAAAGACACGGGGCTACACTGGGGTTCCTAGCACCCTGTGGAGTCACCAGGAAGCTAATAAAGCATTCTATTGGCTTAAACTCGTATCTGAGCAGTTTTCTCTAGTGGCTATCCCATGACACCTTTGGTCTATTGGGAAAAATATTTCTTTCCCTCCCCAAAACTATGGGCCAGCAATCCTCTAGCTGCCTACAGACTTTCTACTATAATATGGCCTGGTCCCTGTGTCTCTTGCCCACCTTTCAGATCCTTCAACAGAAAACCCCTCTCCTCCAGTCTCTTGTGTTTCTTAAAGGGACTTAATGGTTTTTCAGCCATGTGCCTCCAACACTAGCCATGTATCAAAGGAAACTGGCACTTTGAAATGGTTACACTTGGAGGCTTGTGTGAATTTGCATATGTCCAGAGATGAATTTTGGGAAAGCACAGATCCCAAGTGGGACCCAAAAAATAGATTTCCAAGTGTGTGGAGACCACCACAAAGACCAGGGCAAGTAGAGTCATCATCTGTTAGAAGAAGGAAATCTGGTTCAGTACAACACAGCTAGCTAGTACTGGTTCAAACTTCTAGAGTCTGACCTGGGCAGTTTATTTCAGACATATTTAAGTTCAGTACAACTTTTGGGGCAAAAAAAAAAAAAGCTTCCTGGTAACAATGATCTAAATCTCATGTGCATAAAAGCTTAAGGAGTGACAGCATTGAAACTCTTTGTGAAGATGTGTGACCTCTTATAGCTTAAGGGCCTGGGATGTGGTATATCAGTCATACAGATAGTATAGACATCACTGGGCTATAAAGTACATGTGGCATCTCCCTTCAGGATGGGTTCTGTTGACTGAGAAACTGTGCTTATTTCTTGTTAGCTTTTAATGCATTTTAATTAAATGGCACTGTTTAAGAATGCAAATCTTAAGCCGGGCCTGGTAGCACATGCCTTTAATCCCAGGAGGCAGAGGCAGGCAGATCTCTGTGAGTTCCAGGCCAGCCTGGTTTACAAAGTGAGTCCAGGACAGCTAAGGCTACACAGAGAAACCCCTGTCTTGAAAAAGCAAAGAAAAGCCAGGCGTAGTGGTGCATGCCTTTAATCCCAGCACTCAGGAAGCAGAGGCAGGTGGATCGCTGGGAGTTCAAGGCCAGCCTGGTCTACAAAGCAAGTATGGGACAGCGAAGGCTACACAGAGAAACCCTATCTTGGAAAAAGAGGAAGAAAAAAAAAAGACCAAAGAAAAAAGAAAAGAAGAGAAAGTTCTAGGGAGGAAGAGTCACAATGATCTGGGTGATCTGGGTGTGGCCTGGCCCTACAGAAAGCAGAGATCACCACTAACTACACTCACTCCCAGCTTTCTGTGTGGAACACAGGAGCACAGCTCTTCCCCTGACGAGACGAGGCTGGGCACCTAACATCGCTGGTTTCCCTAGTGTGTAGCTGTGGTCACAAGGACCTCGTGCCCCTCTACACTTTGCCAGATGCCAAAGATGCCCAACGTGTCTGAGGAGCTCTGATCTTTGGCCTAGTTTCTAAGTGACTCCACGGGGCCACTTCTTTAGGGAGGCAGAAAGGCAAAGTATCAACAAAGCCTTGTTTGAAGAAAAGAGTGTTTAAAATAAGCAAAGGTTTGTATGAACTATTAAATATAAACCTTTTCTAATCAAACACTATAAAAACTTATGTTTAGAACAAGGAATTAAAAAAAAAAAAAAGAACAAGGAATTAAAATCTTTTTATTGTCCCCATCCTGAAAGATTTTCTTTTGTGCAAACGTTTTAATCCTCACCGGGACAGATCACTATTAAGTGCGTCCACTGCCAGCATTCTGGGTGGAAGACAGGAGCACAGCTTTGTTTGTACACAGACCTTCTGTGGCACTCCAGGAATTTGATGGCCTGAGCTCTGACCCCTTCACTCTTCCTCCATTTCTTGTTCACCAATTACTTTGAGGCTAGTCAGCCAAATAAGACTCTGAAGTCAGACCTCAGCCAATGGGAAAAGGACACAGTCACCACTTTGTTGGGGTATCTACCCCCCCCCACACACACAGTGTATCAAATGGCTGTGTAGGTGAGCCCCTGTCCCTGTGCACACACACAGTGTATCAAATGGCTGTGTAGGTGTGCCCCTGTCCCTGTGTGCTCTCTCTTCTAACACTTGGACCCCTTCCTAAAGTGCCCTCATGTTCATTCACGACACAAACACTCCCGTCTCTGCAGACTATAAAGACTACTCCAGACAAGCCTCTTTGCCCTGCACACAGTAGTTAAAAGCACTGGACGGCTGTACTATCCTGGGTGTTCAGTAACCACATTTAGAGGACTCTCCTAATATCAACAGAGGAGTTAAAAAGGGACACTATTGCCCTTTGTCCTCTAAGATTAACTAGGTCCCAGCGGACTGAGGGCACCTCTCCACCTGTCTATAGTCCTGGTGAGTCACCTGTCCTTTTGTTCAGGACAGTCAAGGGCACCCCACTGTGTGGACTCTACAGCGCCAGTTCTGCAAAGGGAGTTTAACACAGAGGAGAATTGTCTTCTAAGCAAAGCCACAGTGGAGCAGGACCTTTGACTTATCCTCATATAGCTGGAACTGGTAAAAGCCGGTGGGAGAGGCTCATCACTACCCTAAATGACACCTGTGACCAGACCCTTAACTGGTCCTGAGAATAAAAAACAAAAATACTATTTAGAAAGGCAAGGGGGTGGGGTGCTGGAGAGATGGCTCAGAGATTAAGAGCACTGACTGCTCCTCCAGAGGTCCAGAGTTCAATTCCCAGCAACCACATGGTGGCTCACAACCATCTATAATGTGATCTGATGCTTTCTTCTGGCCTGCAGATGTACATGCAGCCAGAGCACTGTATACATAATAAATAAATAAATATTTTAAAACAACCCCCCCAAAAAACAAAAATACTCCATCTTGTCCTCCAGGGTCTAGCCCAATAAGTGTAGCTCTCACCCCTTACCAAGGAAAGTTCTCTTTGCAACAGACAGAGACCACAACCAATCAAAAGGCAGACTTGTCAAGCCCAGTCCCAAAGGACACATCCACAGTACACTGCACCTAGGGCTCAGGAGACACTATGGAAGAGGGGCTGGAAAGAGTGTAAGAGCCAAAGGCTCGGGGCGTTTCCCGTGAGATGGTGTCTCCTGGCAGTGTCAGAAGCTACACCCATGAAGTCTCACCAACATGACTGCCTGGACAGGAACATTAGCAGACATGTCACAGTGGAAGGGGTGGGGGTGGGGACACAGATGACCACTCAAGGCTGCCATGCTTTCCCAGAGCCCCGTGCCCAGCCTCAGCAGCTTCAGCTTCAGTAGAAATGTAGCCCAGGGGTTGATTGACACCTGCAGACAAAGAGGAGACTTTTGTCTACAAAGCTGGGACCCAAAAGGACGAGGCCATCAGCTTTAAGAACCACATGAAAACTCGCTTTAGAGCCAAGCGTGCATGAGAAAAAAGAAATTCTTGGAAAATCATAAATTAGATATATAGAGATTTATTTTCTGGAGTGACCTTTAGTCAACAAGTGAAAATGTAGTGCTTTGAAAAGAAGAGTGAAATTCATCAACTCTGAGAAAAAAACAAACAACAACAACAACAACAAAAACCAACAAAAAAAAGACACACAGTCACAGATGTAATTGCTATCAAAGCATCAAAGCACTGATAAAATCTGAACAGCTTTGGCCAATCCTGAAACTTTAGATAAAATAGACAAAGTGCTAGAAAAATGTTACTTACTGAAATAAATGTAAGAAATAATAAAGTATCTGAACTCAAAGGTCACAAGGTGAGACAGACGAAAGAACAAGACTTAAGATAGTCCAGGCCTGGGGCCGTGGTGGCTCACGCCTGTAATCCCAGC
>OU015742.1:108338294-108403681 GCA_907169655.1 Acomys percivali | reverse complement strand
GTGTGTGTGTGTGTGTGTGTGTGTGTGTGTGTGTGTGTGTGTGTGTGCAGGTACCCACTGGGCCAGAAGAGGGCGCTAGACTCTTGGGGCTGGAATTACAGGTTGCTGACGTGTGACTGCTGAACTCAGGTTTTCTGAAGTGGATTTGAGCTTGCTTGTCCTGGCACTCTGGGTTTTCCCACTATTTTCTCTGAAGACCTCCCACTTTTATTTTCTTTTAAAAGATTTAGTTATTTATTTGAGTGCTCTGTTTGCACATATGCCTCCATGACAGAAGAGGGCATCAGATTTCATTATAGATGGTTGTGAACCAGCATGTGGGTACTGGGAATTTTTCTCAGGGCCTCTGGAAGAACAGTCAGTGCTCTTAACTGCTGAGCCATCTCTCCAGCCCCATAAACAATTTTGTTTTTTTGTGTAACCTTGGCTGCCCTGAAACTCACTTTGTAGACCAGGCTGGCCTTGAACCCAAAGATCCACCTGCCTCTGCCTCCTGAGTTCTGGGGTGCACCACCACTGCCTGGCTTGAATTCCCACCATTCTATAGCCAATCCCAGACCTCCATTGTTGATTCTAACTCAAAATGCCTAGCTCTAGACATGGGTGCTTTGGAGTGGAACTCAGGTCCTCTGCAAGAGCAAGAAGTGCTCCAAAGTCCCTGAGCCATCATCTCTCCAGCCCCAGTGTCCTAGCATTTTACAACACAGATTTACATGTGGTGGCACAGAGGTATATATGCAAGGAGAATCACCAGAGGCCTCCCCCACTGCAAACATAAATTGGGGATTAAAAACAAAAAATGCCTGTCTCAGACAGGGCTCTTGGTTGCAAACAGCAGGTGTAATTGGTTGAAGAGTTAAAAGTGGTTTGTAATAGAGGTAACTGTTGGCAGGACTGGGGAGTGGGTTCAGGGCTAACTCTCATAAATAGAGCCGTAAACCACCCTTGCAAACAGCCTGATGAGTAAAGAAAGCGTTCAGAATGTTGGCCTCGGCCCAAGAACGGCATGCCACAATAAGCACAGGTCCTGGGAACTTGGCTGCAACTCTTAATGGTGTCAGTCCCGGGGACGTCTGTCTCTGTGCAGGAGGTACTCACGTGTAGTGGGTGGGGGGACGGATGGGACAGGGGCAGCAGAGGGAAGGACTGCCATGAAGCTGGGTAAACTGAGATCAGTTTCTGAAATCTACTTGATGGAAGGAGAGACCCAACTTCCACAAGTTGTCCTCTGACCTCCACACATGCTCTGTGGTATGGGTGCCCACATGCCTATGCAAACACACTAAATAAATAAAGTTTAAAAACAGAATAGGGTCTCACTTTCATATACCTATCTCCCTCCTCAGAAAAAAATAGAATTATAGGGCTAGGATATAACTCAGTTATCTAGTATATGCCGGGGTCCTGGGTTTCCTCTCCAGCACTTAAACAACAGCAACAATGTTTGAAAGGAGCCATCTCTATATGCAAGCTTCCAAGGCCTATACAGCTCTGGAGGGATACACAAAAAATCAGACAACCAGCGAGGGGGGTGGGAGGGAGAGGCTGGGAGGAGTGCAGGGAAGCCAAACTGCTTGTGATGTACAGCATGCAAAAAGAATAAATAGAAAAATAAATAAATAAATAAATAACTGATAACCCGTGGTTGCGTCAGAGAAGGGAAGAAGGAGACACAGATGGAGTTATTGATATGAATTCTACACGTGCACATGAAACTGTGGTAAACACGCTACAGTAAGAACACTCGACACACGTCGAAACCGTCTTATTAAACACCCGCTTGCGTCAGTTTATGCTTAGAATGTTTAGGAGAAAACCCCATCAAGCAGCTAGTACTGTCCACACTGTGATCGAAAGTGGTGGCACAGATGCCGCAGACACTGATGCTATCTCGGGGTCACCATCTCCAACTTCGAGGCTAAAGGTCCCTCCTTGCATGCCCACAGTTGTTAAATAGCATCCACTTGTCCCATGACATTGGCCTGCCTGGCTAGCACTTCCTGGTACAGACAGTTCAGCCTCTAAAGCTGTCAATGACCTTGAGGACACAGAACTGTTAGCAAAATTAGCTGTTCATCTGAGGAAGCAAAGCCTCTCTCTCTCTCTCTCTCTCTCTCTCTCTCTCTCTCTCTCTCTCTCTCTCTCTCTCTCCCTCTCTCTCTCTCTCTCTCTCTCTCTCTCTCTCTCTCTCACACACACACACACACACAGTCTGTGTAGAGTTTGTCATTTCTGAAGTGTGAGGCGTGCGGAAGACCCACACACAGCCACAGCCCAGGAGATCTCACAAGGGAACAGTGCTGTGCACATGTGACTGGAGGAAGGTTCGGCTGCTGAGCTCAGAGCACAGCCAGTTAACACCTGCTAAACGGACTTCCACTTCCCATCAGCTGGATCACTTAGGATGCTGCCAGCATCGTGAACAGACCACGCCACAGAAAGTGGTTCCCACAGGGAGGACATCATTATGTCACAGAACATGGTGTCTGGGGAAGAGAATTTCAGAACTCCTGACTCCAGTACTATGTCAGACACCTGGCTTGTTCTCTCTGAATCTATCTGGAGTTTTCCTTCCTAGTGATGAGATGACTCCTGCTGTATCAAAGACCACAAGTGGTCAGTGAAGGCAGGAAGCTTCAGTGCTTCCCACCTGTCCTCTTGCCTTATGACTTTAGTCTGAAGAAAAATCTTTCCCAGAAGCCTCCAGTGCACTTCTCCTCAGCTCTAGCTAGAGTTGTGTTTCACGCTCACACTCCAGATCCATTCCTGACAAGGCGTGAGGACATTTGACTTGCTTGTAGCTCATTTTTAGTGCCCGAGGAATAGGGTTCCCTCCTTTCTCCTCCTTTCTTTCCCTCTCTTCTCCTCCCCTCCATTTCCCTTCTTTTCCCCCTCCCCCCACCCCCCCTGCTTGACCGTCCTGCCTCTGCCTCCTGGGTGCTAGGGTGACAGGTGTGCTGCCATCATAGCCAGCTTGTTTATACCTTGTTTTACCTGAAATTCAGTTTTAACTGGATACTATGCCATTTTTTCCCCCTCCTTACTATATTGAGGATCAGACTCTAGGCCTTGTTCATGCTACGCAAGCCCTCCACAACTGAGCTCTAGCTGCACCTTTGAATCCTGTATTTTAACTGCTAAATGTGGTGACCCCACTGGGAGACATGGTTAGCCTCCCTGAGCCATTGTCAGCCCACCCTTGACAACCAGAGTTCTGCTAGCAAGAAGGCTGTAGACCCAGTGGATATGGTCTGCCTCATTTCTTCACAAGATGTTCTAAATTGTCAGTCAAGAAAACTGTAGACCCAGTGGATATGGTCTGCCTCATTTCTTCACAAGATGTTCTAAATTGTCAGTCAAGAAAACTCTGGTTGGGATGGCCAGATGGCTCGGTGGGTCAAAGCACTGCCCATCAGAGCCGACAGCCTGAATCCGTTCTCCAGAACTCACAGATGGAAGGAGAACGGATTCCTGCAAGCTGTCCTCTGACCTCCACATAGGTGCCATGGCACATGCACTCAACTACATGTGCGCACGTGTGCACACACACACACACACACACACACATACACACAGTGAATAAACAAATGTAATTTTAAAAAAAGGAAAAGTTTTATGAGCATAGAGGTGAGAGAGAGACAGAGAGAGAGAGAGACAGAGACAGAGAGATAGAGTCAGAGACAGCTAGGCATTGAGGAGAAATTAAAAAATCACATTTTTTAAAAAAGGCAGGATCTCACTCTGTATCCCAGGCTAGCCTGGAATTCCCTATGTAGATAAGGCTGGCCCCAAGCTCTCAGCAGCCTCCTTCTCTCTCCTTCTCTCAAGTGCTGGGAGCTGTGACATTTAGCCAAGATCACAGTTTCACATCACAGGATTAGCTGGTGACAATGCACAGTGACAGAGCTTTTAAAAATAAGCTGAGTGCAGGGCACAAGAACATTGCAGCTGTCACTTATGTGACCAGACGCCTTGAAAGCCGTCGCTCAGTGTCCTTTGGCTTTGCCACAGATGCACAGAGTGGGGTGCACACCTCTTCTGGAGACGCTGTGAACCTCTCTTTGTAGAAGACTTTTTTTTCCAGTACTCTGGCCTCTTTCAAGCCCACTATGGATAGAAGATCAAGATGCCAAAGAAATGGTGGGGATATTTTCTGCAGGAGCTGGTGCTGTTTCCACACTACATTTATGCTTTTTCATGAAGTGATAATTAGCATGCGGATTCTGACTACAGGCTGGATTCTGAATACTGGGGAGCCACTCACAGACAGACGCAAACCCACAACTCCTTTGCAAAGCCACCGTCTTTCCACTGTGGCCCCAGCTCAGGGAGGGGCAGGGGAAAACACTTGTTTGTCAGACCCTGTGAACTCTGGCCCACAGCCCAAGCAGTACTGGGAATCCTGGTTGCCAGATGGGAAACCGCATGACAACTTTGCTTAAAAACATGTCACCCTAGGGACAGAAAAACATCTAATGGCCAACACCTTTATTTTCTGAGGCAGGCCCGAGAACCTGGTTGCATAGATAACATTTTCCTCTTTATTTAAGAGAACATAGCATCGGTGTCCTAAACTGGATTTATGATGTACACTAAAGAAGAGCCTGTGTGAGAAAGGTGAGGTGGTCCACGCCTGCAACCCACGATTCAGAAGAGAGGGAAAGAAATTCCAGGAACTCAGGACCCTCTATTGCTATATGGGACTATTTTTTTTTTTTAAAAAAAGGAGTATTTGAGCAGCACAGGTTGAATTCAGTGGGTTAGTTTAAAAAAACAAAACAAAACTGAAGTTGAGAGAGGGTGAAGTAAGGGACGGATCTGGGAGGCCTGAGGTGGAGGGGCAAATATGAGCAAAATACATTTTTATATGAAATTATCAAAGAACTAATAACAGTATTATGTTTTTGAAAACCAGAAATGACATTTTCTGGTAGCATAATAAACACACGTTACAACACTGCTTGGACATGGGTTTAAGTCAATAGAAAGACTCTATTAGGCCGGGCAGTGGTGGCACACACCTGTAATCCCAGCATGCGGGAGGCAGAGGCAGACGGATCGCCATGAGTTCAAGGCCAGCCTGGTCTACAAAGTGAGTGCAGGACAGCCAAGGCTACACAGATAAACCCTGTCTTGAAAAACAGAGAGAGAGAGAGGGGGGGGGAGATTCTATGAGCCAGTCACGACTACCCAGATCCTACTATAGCTCCGAGTCTTGCTCAGGGTGAGCTGTCAGACACAAAAACCTTATTCTGAAAAAAAAAGGAAAAAAAAACTTATTCTGGGTTGACATACTTCAGTTAACAAGAACAGTTTTCCAGAAGCAGAATGAGAGAAGCTAAAAGGCAAGGTTGGTAATATTTAGAGATTTTTCCAGAACTATGGATGTTGATGGATCAGGCCTTTGCTTTTGTTTTGGCAGGTGGTGCTGTCTATGTGCTGGGTTTGTTTTGTTTTGTTTGAAGATTTATTTTACTTGTTTTACATATATGGGTGCTCTATCTTCATGGACACCTGCATGCCAGAAGAGGACTTCAGATCCCAGTATAGATGGGTGTGAGCCACCATGTGGATGCTGGGAATTGAACTCAGGACCTCTGGAAGAACAGACAGTGCTCTTAACTGCTGAGCCAACTCTCCAGCCCTTATGTGCTGAGTTTTATGGCCCAAATGACACTTCCATCATGAATTCAGTTGTGCAAGGGTCTAAGGGTCTCATAAGGCCTGGGGCCCTGTTATATACACTATTTTGTACTTCTTATTAATTAAAAGTATCTCAGATATATTTCCATATTAATCTCATAGTAATATCTAATACTTCTTTTCCCTTTTTAGAAAAATATTTTTAAAAAATTATGTGTATGGGAGAGGTGCTGGGGAGATGGCTATCAGCTAAGAGCACTGGCTGCTCTTCCAGAGGACCTGGGTTCAATTCCTAACACCCATATGGCAGCTCACAGTTGTCTGTAACTCAAGTTCCACAGGAGCCAACATCCTCACACATACAAAACACCAATACACATAAAATAAAAGCAAATAAATCATCTAAAAAATTGTGTGTATGTGCCTGTGTATACCATGCATACACAGGTACTTTCAGAGACCAAAAGAGAGGAGTGGATGGCCTGGAACTGGAGTTACAGTCAATTGCGAGCACCTGATGTGGGTGCTGGGAATCTAGGTCCTCTGCAAGTGTGGTACACGCTGAGCCGTCTCTCCATTCCTAAACTTTCAGATTGTTATCCACATGATAGTTGAGGTATTTCAAGTGTAGGGTGATAGTGTTTTAGTGATGCTTTCATCAACATGTCCTTTCATTGTGAATAAGCTGGTCCATCTCTTTGTACTGCCAAGTGGCTGTTTGTGTCCTGTCTTAGGTTTCTATTGTTGTGATAAAACACCGTGACTAAAAGCAACTTGTCTGGAGAGGGCTTATTGGACCATTTAGTTTGTAGTCCATGAAGGGAAGTCAGAGGAAGCTGGAGGCAGTAACTGAAACAGAGACCATGGAAGACTGCAAGCTACTGGCTTGCTCTCCCTGGTTGCTCAGTTTCTTTCCTTCCTCCCTCCCTCCCTCCCTCCCTCCCTCCCTCCCTCCCTTCCTTCCTTCCTCCCTTCTTTTGGTTTTTCAAGACAGAGTTCCTTTGGGTAGCCATTACTGTCCTGGAATTTACAGAGATCTGCCCACCTCTGCCTCCTGAGTGCTGGCATTAAAGATGTGTACCACCATTGCGAGGCTTCAGCTTGCTTTCATATTCAGCCACAGACCACCTGCCCAGGGATGGAACCCGTACCCCACATTCCCATCTCCGCCAAGAGTGCTGGACCCCTCCACATCAATCACCAACCTCGAAAACGCCCCACAGGCTTGATTACAGGCCAATCTGATGAGGGCCTTCTCTTAGCCGAGGTGCCCTCTTCTCACATGACTCCAGCTTGTATCAAGTTGACAAAACAAAACAACAACAGGTGCCCCTTGCCTGGCCCGTCTCTCTGTATTCTCTCCTCACTCCGCTTCTGGGTCATTTGGACTAGAACACTGGCCTTTTTTCTTGTTTGTTTTTAGAGGATATTTAAATACTAGGGAAGTTATTTCCATGTCCATGGTGACCTGCAAATCCTGTGGCACAGCTGTCAACAGTCTACAGACTTTGGTTATAGCAATTTTCTCCTTGATTGTTTGCCCTACACTCTTCCGTTTGTTTGTTTGTTTGTTTGTTTGTTTGTTTGAGACAGTCTTTCAGTATGTAAGCATTGCTGGTCTGGAACTCTCTAAAAAGACCAGGTTGGCCTTGAACTTAGTCGTCTTCTACCTCCACCCCTAATGCTAAGACTACAGATATGTGTCATTGTGCCTGGTTCACTTTTATCTATTTTTATACTTATCAGGCTTTCCCCCATTAGGTAAGGGGGGGTCTCACTATGTAGTCCTGGCTGGTTATGAACTCGATATTAGACCAGACTGGTCTTGAACTCATGGACATTTGCCTGCCTCTGCCTCCTGAGTCCTGGGAGTAAAGGCGTGAACCGCTACACATGGCTTTATTGGTTCTTTTGAGACAGGGTCTCATGTCAAGGCTGGCCTCAGAGTCACTCTGTAGTTGAGGTTGGTATTGAACTCTTGGTCCTCTTGTTTCTATCTGCAGAGTACTACGACTAGAGGCATATACCACCATACTCCAGCCATCCTCTGTTGTATATGTGTGTGGTTTATATCTTTCCTTTTGTAGATATGTACATACGTATTGGGGGGATGACATGCTCTGGCCATGTTCTTGTGTGTGTGTCACACACACACACGTAGTATGTGTATGTGTTTGTATGGGCTTGTGAATGTATGTACATGCAAGTTCTTGTGTATGTATGTACATGTGCAAGAGTTCAGAGGTCAATTTTGCATGTTTTCCTCCAACTCGCTCCACCTTATATGTTTGAATGTAGGGGAAACATGAGATAACTGCTAGTAAGTTGAGATTTTTAGATTGAGAATTTCAAGGAAATCAAATGAATACTGTTGTATATTCAGGTAAAGTGTGGAGAGAAAGGATGTGAACGGTAAGGAGTCTGTGGGACAATGGTGGGAGAGACATAGGGATAAAGATATTTCCTTCCTTCCTTCTTCCTTCCTTCCTTCCTTCCTTCCTTCCTTCCTTCCTTCCTTCCTCCTCCCTCCTTCTTTCCTTTCTTCCTTTCTTTTTGGCAGGGTTTCTCTGTGTAATAACTCTGACTACCCTGGAACTCACTTTGTAGACCAGACTAGCCTCGAACTCAGAGACTCTGGCTCCCATGTGCTGGGATTAAAGGCGTGTGCCACCATGCTTGGTAGATAAAGATCTTTTCAAAGGAGCAACCACAGTACTATGGAATCTAAGATGGATCCACTGCAGGAAATCCTGGACAGCAAAGTGCTGGCCTGCACGATGGGAGGATAAGAGGTAGGAATCAACATGACAAGTCACAATACTTGAAGCAGATTTTGAAAATGGTGGAGACCCTGGCCATTCTAAAGGAAAGGGTGTGACCAGGAGAAGTAGCTAAAAGGGAGGGAACAGGAAATTTCATTTCAGGAGTCTGAAGCTGAGAACTCATGGTGTTGTATAAATCAACATTTGGATGTTGAAACTAACAGATTGGTGACAAAAATAAGAAGAGAAGGGGCAGGGGAAAGGGACTCAGTGGGGAAAGGTGATTGCTGCCAAGCCTGACAATCTGAGTTCAATCCCCAGGTCCCACACGGTGGAAGAGAAGAACAGACTCCTGAAAGTTATTTTTCACTTCCTTTGGCCCTGTCTCTTTAGAAATTACTTGCATGAATTGTTCAGCTTGTTTTGTTTTGTTTTGTTTCTAGACATGGTCTCTCTATGTTGTCTTGTCTGTCCCAAAACTCACTACATAGACCAGGTTTGTCTTTTGAGACAGAATTCTGTATGTAACCTTGGCTATTCTGGAACTCACTCTGTAGACCAGGGTGACCTTGAACTCAGAGATCTGCCTCCTCTACCTCCTGAGTGCTGGGATTAAAGGCGTGCACCACAACTGCCCAGATTTGTCTTGAACTCAGAAATCTAATGCCTTCTGCTTCACGAGTGCTGGTGCCTCCATACCTGGTCTTGAGTCATCCAAAACAGGCTTTCAGGGCCTGTCAGAGACCAAGGTAACACACCCAAGATGAGAAGCTAGTCATTTTAAACTCATGGGTGGAAGCTGAAAAGCTCCCCAGTTGTGAGCCCTAGATGGCTGGGAGAGGACAAGGAAGGAGGCCGCCCAGGGCTGGAGCACACAGGACCCAGCAGCTGCTCCATCTCCCCCTTAACACAGGGTCTCACTATGTAACCATGAAGACCAAGCTGGTCTTGAACTCACAGAGATCCACCTGCCTCTGCCACCTGTGTGCTGCTGGGTTTAAAGGCCTGCACCACCACATCTAGCTTCTCCATGGCTTTCCGTGGCTCTGAGGTGACACAGTTTAACAGCGAGCAGATCATGACCCACCGTCAAGAGGACCCGACGAAGCTGGCCAAGAGCATCTCTCCTGAGTTTATATCTTTGTTCCAGGCTTCCAGGAGGGGAAGACTTATCTCTAACCCTTGTGTCACACCCAGGACCATAAAAACAAAGTCCCATACAGTCTTCTGGGGATCAGTCTCCAGTGGGAATGAATTAGGTTCCTGGGGCCTTTAAGAAGCTCAGTAGGAGCCAAGTATGGTGGTGCACGCCTTTAATCCCAGCACTTGGGAGGCAGAGGCAGGCAGATCGCTGTGAGTTCGAGGCTAGCCTGGTCTACAAAGTGAGTATAGGACAGCCAAGGCTACACAGAAAGACCCTGTCTCGAAAAACTAAAAACAAAACAAAATAAAATCATCTCTCATGGCAGTGTGACTTTCCTTACACACTGCATAACTTTCTGGCAAGTTGGCTGGGACAATCGCCACACACAGGCTCACATCCTGATAAAAGAATCAGCCTTTAAGTGGAACGTGGTGTTGCAGGCCTGAAATCCCAGCACTCAAGGAGACAAAGGCAGGTGGATCTTTGTGATTTCGAGGCCAGCCTGGTCTACAAAGCGAGTCCAGGACAGCCAAGGTTACACAGAGAAACCCTGTCTCAAACAAAAACAAAAACAAAAAACCCCAACAAAACAAAAAGCCCAAAAGAAAACAAAACAAGAAGAATCAGCCTTTACAAAAATGTTATTAAACACACAATGGTGGCCACAGCAGCAGCAAGCTGCCTCTTGCCATGGTCTTTCTCAGTCACAGCACCAACCTAAAGAGTGGTGAAGACTTTAAGAAAGATGCCATTTTAGAGTCAACCATAGCGCTCACCCTTAATCCCAACACTCAAGAGGCAGAGGCAGGGGATTGCTGTGAGTTTGAGGCCAGCCTGGTCTACAGAGTGAGCCATTTTCTACGTGTATCTTTATAGGCAAGAGGGAAACTGTTCGGCCAGATAGTGTCCGTGCAGACCGATGCTCCTCTAACCTGCAGGCCAGAAGCCACATCCATGATGCTTTGCTCTCAGAGGCCCAGTTTCCTGTAACCATGCCAACACAACGTGGGCAATCAACTAACTGTGCAGATCTGAATTTTCATTGTACCCCTCAGTTTTTCTTGGTTTTGTTTTTGTTTGAAACAGGGTCTCATTATGTAGCCCTGGCTGTCCTGGAACTCACTTTGTAGACCAAAGATGTCATGTCTTTGAACTCACAGAAATTCTTCTGCCTCTGCTTCCTGAGAGCTGGGGTGAAAGGCGTGTGCCACCACACTCAGCCAGTTTTCCTATTTAAAAGCGAAGTACTAACAAATTAAGAAAGAAGAAAAGGGGCTAGAGATATGGCTGCTCTTCTGAAGGTCCTGAGTTCAATTCCCAGCAACCGCATGATGTCTCACAATCATTTAGAATGAGATCTGGTGCCCTCTGCTGGCATGTAGGTGTACATGCAGGCAGAACATCGTATACTTCATCATCTATTATTATCATCATCATCATCATCATCATCATTATTTTGTTTCTTTTTCTATTTTGAGACAAGGTTTATCTGTGTAGCCTTGGCTGTCCTGGACTCACTTTGTAGACTAGGCTGGCCTTGAACTCACAGAGATCCTCCTGCCTCTGTCTCCTGAGTGTGGGGATTAAAGGTGTGTGCCACTACACCTGGCCAATAAATAAATCTTAAAAAAAAAAAGAAAGAAAGAAGAAAAGGTACTATTGATTTATTATTATTACTATTATTAAAAAGCAGGCCAGATACCCATAGAATATAGCATTTAGTCCAATTGGGGACATAAAAACATAACTAATTTTTAATCAATGTATTACTTACTTATTTATACTTTATTGTTTGTGTGTGTGCTTGCATGATATTGCATGATGGTAGTGTACTCAAGCCATAACACACGTCTGGAGGTCAGAGGGCAACTCCATGAGGTCAGTTCTCTCTTTCCACCATCTTGTGAAAGGAGGGACTCCAGGAAAGTGCCTTCATCTGCTGAGCCATCCCATTGACCCTACTCACTTAGTCTTTTAAAGATTCATTTATTTATTTATTATTTATGTAGTATTCTGCCCCTATGAAGAGGGCACCAGATCTCATTATAGATGGTTGTGAGCCACTATGTGGTTGCTGGGAATTTGAACTCGGGACCTTTGGAAGAGCAGCCAGTGTTGTTTTTAAATTATTTGTATTCGTAATATTATCAGTATGCCTGGCTAGCAATCAATTAAGACACTGACACTTGTATCTATCTATCTATCTATCTATCTATCTATCTATCTATCTATCCATCCACACACATATGTATATATACCCATATATATACATATATACATATACACAATATACATATATGTATATATGTGTATATATATTTTTAACACATTTTTATTGAAAAATAAAATAATTCATATTACATCTCATTTGCTATCCCATCCCCTGCATCCTCCCTCCCTCCCTCCCTCCTTCCCTCCCGCTTTCATCCCATCCCCCTTCCCTATGACTGTGACTGAAGGGGACCTCCTCCCCCTGAATATGATGCTAGGGTATCAAGTCTTTTCTTGGTAATCTGCTATCCTTCCTCCAAGTGCTATTGGGCCTCCCCAACAAGGGGACATGGCCAAATATGGGGCACCAGAGATCATGTGAAAGTCAGTCTCCAGTCTCCACTTAACTGTGGAGAATGTTCTGTCCCTTGGCTAGATCTGGGTAGGGGTTTGATGATGACTGCACATATTGTCCTTGGTTGGTGCCTTAGATCGAGCAGAACCCCTGGGCCCAGACCCACCCATCATAGTGTTCTTCTTGTAGGTTTCTAGGACCCTCTGGATCCATCTATTTCTCTATCTCCTATATTTTTCTCACCTAGAGTCTCAATAGGATGTCCTCCCCTCTGTCCCACTTTCCTGGTAAGTGAAAATTTTCATGGGACCTGCCCCTTGGGCTAGTGTCCGGTTATAAGTGAGTATATACCATTTGAGTCTCTCTGCTTCTGGGTTAGCTCACTCATTATGATCATTTCTAGTTCAATCCATTTGTCCACAAATTTTGGAAATTCCTTGTTTTTAATAGCTGTTTCCATGTTCTGGCTATTATGAATAAGGCTGCTGTGAATATGGTTGAGCATATGTCCCTGTTGTGTGCTGGAGCATCTTTTGGGTATATTCCAAGGAGTGGAATGGCCGGGTCTTGAGGAAGCCCTATTCCCAGTTTTCTGAGAAAGCGCCAGATAGATTTCCAAAGTGGCTGCACTAGTTTGCATTCTTACCAGCAATGAAGGAGTGTTCCTCTCTCTCCACATCCTTGCCAGTATGTGCTGTCACTTGAATTTTTGATCTTAGCCATTCTGATGAGTGTAAGATGGAATTTCAGAGTTTTTTGAGACAAAGTCTCTCTGTTTAGCCTTGGCTTTCCTAAACTTGCTTTGTAGACCAGGCTGGCCTCGAACTCACAGTGATCTGCCTGCCTCTGCCTCCCAAGTGCTGGGATTAAAGATGTATGCCACCAAGCCAGGCTCAACACTTGTTATATTTTAAAATAGCCTTAGTTAACCTGGGGCAGGGCAGATATCAATCCTCTAAACTATTCCATAGTGGGACAGGTATCACATGCCGCAATCCCATGCCATCTGCTTCTAATAATTTCTATCAAGCTACCTCCCACCCATAATCCCAAATGCTAATGTTCTTCATCTGAGCTGGATTCTCTATCCATGCCAGCCATGTGCTTCTTCTCTATCTAACCCGTGGCGGCCTTCCTCTCCTCTTTGGGTCTTTGTCCTTCCTCCTCATGGCGGTCTTTTGCTTTCTCCTCTTGGGACCCTCTCCTCTGGTCCCTCCTTCTTCCCCAAATTCCCCTAAACCAGGGAATCTTAGCCACATCTCTGTCTCCTTTGCCCTGCCCAAGTGGGATGGCTTTTTATTAATCAAAAAGTGGGTCACAGAGACAGCAAGCGGTAATTAGCATCAAAATACATCAGACCACCCCCCAACATGTCAGTGCTCTTAACTTCTGAGCCATCTCTCCAGCCCCTAGTTGATTATTTGAGGTAAAGTTTCATGTACTCTACATGGCCTTGAACTCACTCCCTGTTAGCCAAGATGACCTTCTGACCTCCTGCCTCTACCTCCTGAGTGTGCCTGGTGCCTGTGGTACTGGAGATTAAAACCCAGAGCTTCACATGCAGTAGGCAAGCAGTTTACCCACTAAGCTACAGCCCAAACCCTGTTTATCTATTTCTTTTGAGACAGTGTCTCACTTCTTAGCAAAGGCAGACCCTGGGCTCACCATCCTTCTGCCTTGGGGTCCCCAGCGACATAATTACAGGGTGTACTATCACACCCAGAACACTAGAAGCTTGAAGGAGTGCAATAAAAGTTGAATTCGAGAGGGAGGAAAAGCTGGAAACTCAGCCAAGTGCAGCTGCTGGGATAAATACCTGTCACCACCATGACAGTTGGCTGTGCCTGCCTCTCTCCTCCAGCCCTGTGGCTTCCTGTAGCTCCCTCTACTGGTGAAGCCTTACAAAGTGCTTGTTGTTAAATCTGAAACCTGCAGAGTGTGGTTGGGAGAAGTACAACCCATCAATCAACACCTCCATCCAAGCAATAACAACGGGATTTGCAGAATCCCGCAGCCCCAGGAACCTAGGAGCTTCCCAGGCTGGGGCTTTTCTCAGTCTCATGTCTGTTGCTGAGATAAGACAGCCGGAGAAAAAGCAACTTAGAGGAGAAAAGGGTTTATTCCATCTTGAAATACCAGATTGCAGTCCATCGTTAGGGAGACGACAAGGCAGGAACTTCAAACATCTGGTCAGACCACACCCACAGCCAAGAGCAGAGAGAAACGAATGTATGATGCTACCATGCATGCCTGCTTGTGCTCAGCTCAATTTCTCCATCCATACAGTTTGGTACTCCCTGCCTGGGAATGGTGCTGCCCACAGTGGGCTGAGGGTTCCCATGTCAACTAACTTAAGACAATATTGTGTGCACGCCTTTAATTCCAGCATGCAGGGGCAGAGGCAGGCAGATGTCTGTGAGTTTGAGGCTAGCTTGGTCTAATATATCGAACTCCAGGCTAGCCAAGGCTACACAACAAAACTGTCTCAAAATAAACACACACACAGTCTCCCCATAAACATGCCTACATGCTAAACCAATGTAGACAATCCCTCATTAAGACTCTATTTCCAGGTAACTCTAGGTTGTACCAAGTTGACAGTTGAAACTAAATCATCATAGGGATGTTTCAAATAATGCCATCAGGAGCATTTTTGTAGACATTTAAAATCATTCGTAAAGATCATGGTGTAGGCAAGCCTGTAGAGCATTTTGTTGTTGTTGTTGTTGTTTTGAGACACGATTTCTCTGTGTAGCCTTAGCTGTCCTGGACTTGCTTTGTAGACCAAACTGGCCTCAAATTCACAGTGATCCACCTGCCTCTGCTTCCCGAATGCTGGGATTAAAGGTTTGCGCCACCACGCCTGGCCCCTGTAGAGCATTTTTTAAAACCAGAATTGATGGAGGACAGCCAGCCCACTGTGGGTGGGGCCATCCCTGGGCTAGTGGTCCTGGGCTGTATAAGAAAAAAGGCTGAGCAAGCCATGAAAAACAAGCCAGTAAACAGCACTCCTCCATGACCTCTGCATCAGTTCCTGCCTTCAGGTTCCTGCCCTGCCTGAGTTCCTGCCCTCACTGCTTCTAATATGAACTGTTATATGGAACTGTAAGTAAAATAAACCCTTCCTCCCCAAGTCGCTTTTGGTCATGGTGTTTCAATCACAGCAGTGGTACCCTTAACCAAGACACAGGTATTAGCAATTCTGGTGGGTTTGTCCTGTTATCTAGTGATTTTAACCTGCATTTTTAAAAATTACTTTTTGATACAGGGTCTCTCTATGTAGCCTGACTGTCCTGGAACTCAGAGAGATCCGCCTGCTTCTGTCTCCCAAGTCTTGGAACTAAAGGCATGCACCACCATGCCTGGTGAGCTTTCTTATTTTTGAGACATGGTCTTATGTAGCCCAGGCTGGCCTCAAACTCAATGTGTTTGTTGCCAAGGATGATCTTGAACTCCTGATCCTTCCAAGTGCCAAGATAACAGGCATTTACCACCACTCCCAGCTGAAATTAAGCATCATTTGCCATTAGATACATTTTTATAAAGTAATTATTAAGTTTCTAGTCCATTTACTCTGTGCAGTTTTTCTTTTTTTTTTTTCTTTTTTGCAGTTTTTCTTTTTTAAAGATTTGTTTATTTATTATGTATACAGTATTCTGCCTGCTTGTACACCTGCAGGCAGGAAGAGGGCATCAGATCACATTATAGATGGATGTGAGCCACCATGTGGCTGCTGGGAATTGAACTCAGGATCTCTGGAAGAGCAGCCAGTGCTTTTAACTGCTTAACCATCTCTCCAGCCCACCACCACCCTTTTATAATCTATTTATTTTATTTGTATGAATGTTTTAATTTTTCTTTTTTTCTTTTTTTGAGACAAGGTTTCTCTGTGTAGCCTTGGCTGTCCTGGAACTCACTTTGTAGACCAGGCTGGCCTCGAACTCACAGAGATCTGCCTGTCTCTGCCTCTCAAGTGCTGCGATTAAAGTCCTGTGCCACCAAACCCAGATGAGTGTTTTAAATGGACTTATTTTATGTACATAAGTGTCTCAATCACATGTATGTGTGTGCAGTGTGCATGCCTGGTACCTGTGAGGGCCAGGAGAGGGCGCCAAATCCTCTGACACTGAAGTTAAGGCTGGTTGCCAGCCAAGCTACCTGTAGGTTTTAGGAACTAAAATCCTAACCCTCAAAAGAGCAAAAAAGTCTGTCCAGGCCGAGCCATCTCACCAGTCCCTCTGTGGGAATTTTAACTTCATCCTTCAGGGTGAGAAGTGAAGTTCTGGGTGGTCACACTTGTGCTTAGGAGCATATAGCCCACTTTGGCCTTTGCCAGGCGGAGCATTGACATTGTGAAGCAGTAATTGCTGCAAATGAGGAAGCTAAAGCTGCCTCTGGCTCCCTTTAGCTCCACCCCATCTCTTATGCACTGTGTTTGGCCTTGAAGTGTTAGAGATTTAACCCAGGGTATCACAAGAGCTACAGCCCCAGCCCTCAGTCCTGTACTGTGTGTGTGTGTGTGCCCATGGAGCCCAGAGAGATTGGATGGCTCTGAAGGGGTGCTGGGATTATAGGTGTGCATCACCACCACTGGGTTTTAATACTTTTTTTTTTTTTTTGCATTGCTTAAATAACTTGTGCACTTATATAACTGAATGTGCACTTATAATAATAGTACTTATAATAATAGTGCACTGTGTGCACCCTTGCACCCTTGCTCACCCTGCTTCTTGCTCCCCATGCCAGGCTTGGCTGGCTCCCTCAAGGAGAGTCTCTCAGCTCTCGGCATGCCTTCCTGTACCTGCCCTTGCCGCCCCGCCCATGCCATCTCTACCCTGCTCTGCATGTTCCCCAAGAGAAGAAAGGGGTTGGAGTACAGCAGGACAGCAGAAACAGAGGAGACAGCTGAGTCCTCATGTACTGGGGTGCAGCACTACTACCTACCTTGTTCTGGAAGTCTGGGAGCCTGTAGCCCTTACTAGTCAGCCAGGATAGTCGAATTGTTGAACTAACTTCAGGTTCAGTGAGGGACTTTCTACTGGAGCTCAGCAGTTAAGAGCACTGCTTTTCCAGAGGACCTGGGTTCAATTCTCGACACCCATCTGGTAGCTAATGACAGTCTCTAACTCCAGTTTCAAAAGATCCATTTCATTTCTCGCCTCTGCAGATGCTGTACCCACATGCTGCACAGACATACATGCATGAAAACACATAAATAACTGAGACACCTGATATCAACCACTTGCCTTCACATACATGTACACTCACACTCTCATGTACATGTGCATACGTGCCCCAACATGCACACACACAGACTACCCTAAGACACACTCAGGAAAATATAAAGACTCCAAAACATGAATTGACCTGAGCATGGTGACGAAAGAGGAGGTATAAGGGGGAAGATCCAGGGTTTAAGGCCATCTTTGGCTACATGGTGATTTGAAGGCCAAGCTGGGCTACATGAGACCCCATCTTAGAAAAGCACAAAAAGAAAGAAAGAGGGCTGAAGAGTTAGCACACCTGGTAAAGAACCTGCATTACAAGCATAAAGACCTGAGTTCAACTCCCCAGAACCCACATAAAAAGGCAACTGCAGGGTGGTCCATGGCTGTAATGCCCATGCTGGGAAGACAGACACAGGAGCCTCGGGCCAGCCGGTCTCACCTGTTTGGTGTCAGGCCAATAAGAGACACTATGGTGGGTGACATTCCTGCGGATGATGTCCAAGAGTGTCCTCTGGCCTTAACATTCATTGGTGAGTGTGAGTGGGCACGCGCGCACATACACACACATGAATACCTGTAGCTGGATGTGGTAATAGACTGAGGCCAGAGGACTCTGCTGAGTTCAAGGGCAACCTGTTCCACGTAGGGAATCCCTGTCTCAAAAACAACAACAACAACAAGAGAGCTGGTGAGATAGTCCAGCGGGCACAGGCTCTTGGCGCCAAGCTCACGTGAGCTCAGGCTCTGCAGCCCACTCGGTGGGAGGAGGGCAACTGCCATGTGTGTGCCATGGCATCCACCAACACAAAGATAAAAAAATAGGAATAAGTTTTTAAAACGGAGAGAAGAAAAGGATGAGAAACAAGAGAGGAACAAGACGTATAGCATTTTGTCTTCTTATATTATGAAAATAGTTTTGGCTACTTAGATTACCCAGGATTCCCAGAAACCTTGGAATACCCACGGTGTTTTTCAGGTACAGGCAAGGCAGGGCTCAGAAATGTTCTATACAGTCTAGATAACCAATGTTCTAGAATTTTCAGTATCTGTCTCAGCTCTTCATCCTCGGTATGAGAAAGGCAACCATAATAATGTTGGCAAGTGTACGGGGCTGTCCCAATAAAACTTTATTTACACAACAGGTAAAGGCTGGGTTTGACCTCCTAGCCCCGATTTGCCTCAGCCTAGAATAGAATAAGGGAGAGGCTAACATTATCAACTCCCCCTAGCTAGGCTCTTTCCAGGAGGAGAAGGCAGGATTAGTTCTTAGAAAACATCTTGACCTTCTTACTATCCTGTAGAGTTCACATCGCAGTGACCAAATTCTGAATAAAACAACGTAAAGTAGGAAAGATTTATTTTGGTCCCAAGTCTCAGAGAGATCCGTCCACGGCTTCTTGGTCTCATGGGTTTGGACAGAAAAACATGATATCAGGAGTATGTGCAAGGGGAGGCAGGAGCATAGCAGTAACAGGGAGGGTGTCGGGGATGATACACAGCCCCAAGCGCGTGGCCCCAGCCCCCTCCTTCCAGCCTGTTCACAATTCCACTCCCACCCAATAGTCTAATTTTGAGACTGGCCTGGCTGGCCTGCCTGGTCTCCAACTCACAGTGAGCCTCCTGCCTCTGCCTCCTGAGTGCTAGGACAAAAGGTATGCGGCCCCACGCCCAGCTTATCAATAGTCTGTTTCGAAGCCATCCATGGGCCAAGCCATTCGGTAGGTAACAGTCCTCCCAGACACATCCAGATGTACACTTTACTAAACCTCTAACCATCTCTCCATCCAATGAAGTTCACAGTCAAGATTAGTCGTCCTTCATCCCCAGATGGTCAACGTCACAGTCACCGAGGACGAACCCCTTCACTGGGCTGAATAAGCTCTGCCCTCCCCTAGCTCCATCTAAGGCACAGTCCTGATCTCTTGCAGCACACCCAGCTGGGTGGAGGGAGGCATCAGTCTTGCATACCACTCTACCTGCACCTCACCTGGGAGGGAATGGACTAGGCTCACTGGGCACAGCCATCCCTCTGCCATCCTCAACCAGGGCACCTTCACCCCACTTGTCGTCTGTACGCCTTAACTTCTGCATGGTCTTCCTGCACACGCTTGTCCCTAGGGAACACTAGCTATTGTTGGAGACAGACTTCAGCTCCATCTACTGCCTCCAACTGCTCTTAGCCACTAAGTCTCCAGCACAGGGGAGCATAGGTCTCTCAGTCAGTAGGAGTTTGTCTTCCTCTGCCATGGTTCTGCTTGGCTTACAGACCTGGGCCCTCCGCGTGATATTCCTTGAGGGCAGCATTGTGTTGGTTGGGGAAGGTGAGGCCCTAGTCATGCCCTGGGTCTTTATTTGGCTCCCCTCCCCACTGCCAACCCCTCTGGCTCCCAGGGGTAACCGTGCCAGGTGATTTCCTGGTCACTAGAAAAAACAGATTTCCCCAGAAACAACCTTACAAAAGTGTCCTAGTTGGGCAGAGTGGTCCAGGCCTGTGAGCTCATAAGAATCCCTGCTGAGACAGAAATATTTCAAATTCAAGGACAGCCTGCACCACACAATGAATCATGTCAAACAAAACAAAAAGAACCAAACAAGCAAACAAAACCTCCTGAGGGGACTTGTTCTTCTTTAGCCAACCCTCTACCAGCTTCATCCTCCTTACCTTCCCTGGCTTCTCCACCAGGATGCTATTATGTGGTCAGCCCTGAAGGGTTTGCCAAAACAAGGCAAAAGCTTGAGTCTGCACAGGGTGGGCACTTCAAGCTCCAGATCAGACTAGACTCAATTACTAAAAGATGCTCTAGTCTATGAGGGGGGCCTCCCAGTGTGAACCCAAAGCCAATCCCCTGCCTGCCCCGGGATGGATTGGATCACATGCCACTGACTGGGAGGAAACCATGCACACTTCTTCACCATCCTCCAACTCAACCAGGGAGGTGATGCTATTGGTTTTAAAAATAGAACACCCAGGCTGGACTTTTATGGTCTTGTGAAGAGTACTGCTGCTCCTGGCCTCCTACACCTGGTCTCTGCCCCTGCCTGGCCCCGTCCAGCTGCCCGGATCGGCTCTGTACAAGTTCTCAGGGTCCCTTAGCAGAAATGTGGGACCAGGCAGATTTATGAGTTTGGCCTTGGCTGAGGCCTTCTGCCATGGCTCCTAGCCACAGCCCAGCTGCTCTCTCACAGCTATGCGGCTCAGACTGGGACGTTCTGTGTCTTCTATCTCCACCCCAGCTTGCTGAGTCACCCCCTTTAACCCCCTTTTCCTGGATGCTCTAGAGGGTCAGCCCTATGGCATCTCCCAGCCTGACCAAGCCTCCGCTCGACTCATGATCACCCTGCTGGGACTCTAACCAGCCTCAGTTGCTGAAACATGACAGGAAGGTGGTTCCTTCCGTGTTTAGACCTCAGGGGCCAATCTGAAGCTCTCCCTGACTTGGAAAGACCATCTCATTGCATGCTCTGTCCTCCAGTGACTTCTTCAGGGCCAAGGACAAGCACCGCAAAGGCTCTCGAAAAAATAGTTGGCACTTGTACCAGGACTTGGGGTACAAGCCTGGGATGTCATTGCCTATGGGGAGAAGTTGGCCTTGGGAGCTGATCTTTAGAAATGTACAGATTATACCCAAACCAATAATATCCCCATCACTGATGGCACAGGAAACACCCTGAAGGCTACCTTGTCTAATATTTCCTTGACGTGAGGTTTCTAACATAACAGAAAGAGAACACCGGTCACCACCCCATGAAAGGGACACACAAGCCTTGCTTTAGGCCTTCAAGGTGATAATGCTGAGTGCATCAATGTCCTTTGTAGGCAGGGCTGTGAGTGGCTGCCTGGATGAGTGAAGGTAGAGCTGCCTTTGGGAGAAGATGATCTGGCCCCTAGCCAGCTGGGACTAAGTTTCCCTGGATTGTAAGCCATTAGGTCTGGAGGCTTCACCTGCTGAGAAGGTGTAAAGGGGTGCAGGGCCCTGGATCAGGAATTTGGTGATGAAGGGCCCACTGGTAAGACCACAGCCCAGGGCGAAGGACCCTAAGCTCTTCTCTGCGTCTTTGCTGTTGGATAAGCATCTTGTAGGGCAGTTAAAAAAAATCACACTCCATCCTTCAGTTTCCTCTCTGGTTCTGTGCGCTGATCCCAGATGTGTTCACACTTACTGCTACCCAAAGCCCTTCAGGACCCCTGGTACACCCACGAGGACCCCTGGTGTGCCTATGAGAACTTGTGGCTATGGGTTTCCTAAGCCCTGCTTGGTACTAGAGAGCAATTTCTGTCTTCTTGCTATGTGACGGGCCCTAGGGGAGAAAAGTGAGGGGTGATCCCATAAGCTGACTTTGAGCCATGTCAAACACTTTTCCTCTTTCACTCCTGTCGCTACCATAGGTGAAGAGCCAAAGGCGAAGGTCTCCAACCTGGCTTCTCTCGGAACTCTATACCAATGACGTCATCACTGCCACTTCTGCCTGCTGGGGGCTTGAAAGTTGAGCTTGAGTCAAATCCAAAGGCTGAGAATCAGGGGAAGACAGGTAGAATGGGTAGAAAATCCTGGTCCTTGAATGAGAGTCACAGTCTAAGAGATAGGATGAGTGTGTTGGTCATTTGTTACCAAGAGCTGGAGAGGCTGGGGTGGCGAGGAGCATATCTGCTGCTACAGAGCCCTGGGACCCCACCTCTGCATCCCGGGTTCTTTGGCCAGTAGCGATGGCTGTGGTGGACTCGAGGCCAGAGCATCCCAAGCCTCCTGCGTAAAGACGAGATCGCATGGGCCACTTCTGAAAAGACATAAGATGGGAAATGACTAACACAGCTACAGGGGCCCTACATGGCGCAGAACCTTCCCTGGCATTCCCTGCTTGACATGTCCCCCAGAGATCACAGCCTTAAACTATCTCCCAACTGTCTGGCAGAGGCACTGGGGGCAGCAGGGCTTTAAGAGGAGCTGGAGAGATTGGGGGAGAGAGAAGAGGTGCACTGGCCCGAGCACTGTGAGAGGGAGTAGAGGTTGAGGATGCGGGGAGCGAGTCTTCAGCTCACACCCTGCAAGGATGCCAAGGCAGCTGCATCAGGAGCAAGGGTGGTTTCTGAAAAATGCCATGCTAGCTGCAGAGTAGGAGTGTCACACACCTTTAATCCCAACACTCGGGAGGCAGAGAGGCAGGTGGATCTCTCTGAGCCCAGCCTGGTCAATAGAGCAAGTTCCAGGACAGCCAGGGCTACAGAGAAACCCTGTCTCAAAAAACAAACACAAACACAAACACAAACACAAACAAATGGATGGATGAAAAAAATGCAAGGATTACTCTGCTCAGAGTTCCTCCTGCTCTCTGTCATCCCCCATTTGGGGGGCTCAATGCTTCTCTCCTCTACCTGTCAGAGTTCTAGACCTCGCCTCCCTCCCCTCTCCTTTCCTCTCCTCCCTTCCCCTCCCTTCCCCTCCCCTTTCCTTCCTTCCCCCCTTACTTTCCCTTTCCTCCCCTCCTCTCTCATTCCTTCTTGTCCCCTCTCCTTCCTTTTCCTCCTCCCGTCCTCTCCTGTCCCCTCCCCTCCCCTCCCCACTCTTCTCCTCTGTTCTTTAACCAGCATACTTATTGTTCACCTATAACTCACAAGGGCTTTGTTTTATATTGATCACTGTTTTACAGACAAGGACCATATTATCTTATCCTATGCCCCTGTGCCCAGTGCTACCTATAGCATTTTAGACCTACCCCATTTAGTCTCAGAAGTTTGTATTCCAGCTCTATTCTCAAGGGAAATAAAAGTTATATTTCAAGATATTTCAGAAGTACAATATGTAGGAGAAAGGGTGATTTAAAAAAATCCATTATAAGGTCAGCCTGGTCTACAAAGTGAGTCCAGGACAGCCGTTACACAGAGAAACTCTATATCAAAAAAAAAAAAAAAAAAGAAAAAAGAAAAAAACACACCACAAAACAAAACAAACAAACAAAACCAAGAAAAAACAGTCAAATAAAAAGAACCCATCATAAAAATAAAGTTGAGGGCTAGCAATGTGGCTCGATTGGTGAAGTGCTTGACTAGGATGCGTGAGGCCCTGGGTTCAATCCCCAGCATAGTGTAAACCGAGTGTGGTGGGCAGACTTGAATTCCAAGCACTCAGGCAGTGGAGGTGGGAGACACGAAGTTTAAGGTTACATCCATTATACTGGCTACATATTGAGTTTGAGGCCAGCTTGGAATATATGACATATTATCTTTAAAAAAAAGAAAGGAAGAAAGAAAAGAAAAGTGATTCTGTTAGAAGGCAAAGATCGCTCTTCTTTTATAACACAGCAGGATCTTTTTTGTTTGCTTGCTTTGTTTGTTCATGTTGCAGTTTTGGAGATGGGGTTTCTCTGTGTAGCTCCGGCTGTTCTGGAACTCACTTTGTAGATCACACTGGCCTTGAATTCACAGAGATCTGCCTGCCTCTGCCTCCTGAGTGCCTCCTGCCTGGCTTTTTAAAAATTTTATTTTATAAAAGACAGATTTGCTACATTGCTAGACAGGCCTGGAACTGGTAATCCTCCTGCCTCGGTTTCCTGAATACTGAGACACCACACCTGGCTCATAGCATAATCTACACAGGTCCCTGTGAGGCACCTTGGGGCCTTTCATGGTGGCTGAGAGCAAGTAGTCCGCAGTCAGATGCCTGGGTTCAAGCTGCACCCGGCCATGGTGCCCTTGTTCTCCTCATCTGCAATCTTTCTTTAGCCTTTGCAGGAGATAAGTTTTGAGACAGGGTTTCTCTGTGTGGCCCTGGCTGTCCTGGGCTCACTTTGTAGACCAGGCTGGCCTCGAACTCATTACAGAGATCCGCCTGCCTCTGCCTCCCCGAGTGCTGGGATCACAGGGGTGTACCACGGCGCCCGACTGCCTCTAGCTTTTTTTAGCATCCAACTGTAGTGGCCGCTCTGCTGTGTGGTTACTTACTGCCCCTTATCCCTTTCACTCAGTATGTACTCCAAAAGAGAAGGCCAGCTCCTGCCTTGTTTCCACCTTGCCCACCCTCCAGCTGAGGTTCAGGAAAACTAGGTAACCCGGTTGGCATAGTGCAAGCTGGAGGCCTTCCAACCCATATCGCTCGCCTTCCAATCTGGTTGCTTCTGCACTGTGGGTTTAGGCTGTTGTCCTCCGAGAGAGCAGCTGTCTGCAGCAACGGTAGTCCAGAGAGAAGACAGACGCCATGGGAGCAGCTGCTTGGAGATGGATGGCTCTCCTGGGTTCCGGGCCTCAGACCAGGAACCTGCTCCTCTCTTCCCCTGACACTAAGAATCTGTTTCCCTCCTCCCGGAGCAAGCACGTTCCCCCGCAAACACACACAGTCACCACCCCACCCCCAAGCGCCAGCCTCCATCCTCCTCCTGAGCGAACAGGAAGAAAAAGACCCCAATTGCCATCTCCCTCCCCAAGATTCCCGACCTACCTTGAGAGGATGCAAGTAGCAGAGTCCACGCAGAAAGGGCGGCCAGGCAGGGCCAGGCAGCTCTTGGCCGAGTGTTCGGGTGAGGTGGGCTATGTAGCTTGTGGCCAGCACCAGCACATCCAACTTGGAAAGCTTGGTGTCGGGTGGTACTGCAGGCAGAGCAGCCTGCAGGGCCAGAAAGGCCTGGCGTAGAGTCTTCACCCGGGTCCGCTCCCGTGCTGCGTTCTCAGGGCTGGCCTCGCTCTGCAGAAAGGGCCCCGGGAGTGCATCTGACCCAGCTTCCCATCCACCCCTGGCTTCCTGTTGTTGCTGCTGTTGCTGGGACAGAGTTTCGCGCGTCAGGTGGCACTGCAGCCCACGCTGGACTTGAACTCTCTGTGTATGCTAGGATGACCTTTATCTTGGGATCTGCCTGCTTCCACCTCCCAAGCCAACAACACTGAGTGAGGCCGGGGTTCCAGGGACATACTGCCAGCCTGGTTGACCTTGACTTCTAAGGGCCCATTAGCGTCTTCCGCTGGAGTTAATGGGCCTCGCTGGTTTTAAGCCATCCTCATAATATAAACGAAGGACTGCCTGGGCTGGGGTCAGAGGACCAGAAGGTAGCAACTCTTGGCTCAGAACCCCAAGAGTCTCATTTTCCACTAACTTCTGTTCCACCCTCAAGTCTTGTGCCTGCTTATCAGAGTACCTTGGAGGCCATAAGAAGCATAGAGCCATACGGCTGACCTTTGAACCCAACTAGGTCCTGAGATGAAGAGGTTGCTACGGTAAAGTGGGAAGGACTCTGCACCAGGGATCAAAACCCACACTCCTGGGCTGAGGACGTAGCTCAGTTGGTAGAACGTGTGTCTACCATGTGTGAGGCCCAGGGTTCAATCTCCAATTGCTGCATAAACCAGGTGTGGTAGCACAGACTCCTAGCTCTTGGAATGTGGAGGCAGAAGGGCCAAAGGTCCAAGTTCTAGATTACAGGGGAAATTTGAGACCAGCCTGGGATACATGAGACTCTGATTCAAAAACAGGTGGGTTGGTGGTAGATAGATAGATAGATAGAAAGATAGAAAGATAGATAATAGATAGATAGATCTCAGTCTAGGCCGCCTGCCAGTGGCTGCTGCTGCTCAGGGACATTAGGCAAGTCACATCTTTCCTCTGGGCCTGTTTCCTCAGCAGAAATAAAAGTCATGTCAACTCTCTGAGCTGTGCTCTGATGAGACTCTGACCTGTCCTGCCCACCCCCAGCATGGTACCACGGACCTAAGGAGCCAGCATCCTGCTCTTGGCGGAGCCATCAACACTGAGCAAGGCTCTGCCTTCAGAGGTGGCATCTCACTGCCCTCCAAACCCTCCTTTCCCCAGCTCCCTCCTGTGGTCCAGAGTGTCCTTACCCTGCCATGAGCTGTTCCCCTAGCTCTGGTGCCTCGAGGGGCAGAGGTGGCTCTGCTCAACCTGGGATTGCTCCAGCTGGTGTCTTCCCATAGGTCCTGCCGCATCCTGGTGAGGCGGCTCTTCTTCTTGTCAGTGCCCAGAAGTAACCGCGCCTTGCCCTTAGTCTGGCCATGCCCTGCTCCTGGCATTTCCAGTGTGTCTGTGGCCTCCTGTGACATGTCGCTGTCTTGGAGTATGGGGCTTGTAGGCCCTAGAGCGGGAACACAGTGCCCGAAGGAGCCCTGGGCTCAAGCTAGCCCGGACGGGCTGACCATCCAGCCAGCAAAGCGTGTATCTGAACAAGCTGGCGCCAACTCAATCCTGCTTCACTCCTTGCTCTGGGAAAACTGCCCACCCGGCACAGCCCCCACAAAAAGCCTCCGCCCGCCTCCCATCCCAGCTGAGGGGTGGGGGCCGATGCATGCTGGGAGTGGCCAAGCCCTAGGACAAGGCCCTGTGCTAAGAAGGCAGGAGGATGGGTAAGAAGAGCGTGCCCTATCACGCCATGACTGACCCTAACAGAATGATTCTCCGATCGAGCTACCACTTCAGGTTTGGGGCCCAAGTCTGTAGTCCGGGGCTGTGGATCTCCCCCCTTGTGCCAGAGGCTGCCGGCATATATCTCACAACTGCCTTTCTTCTTCCCATCAAAGAACGTGCGCCGAGGAGCTACTTCCAACTCCTCAAACATGCCTCCCAATTCTAACTTCTGCCTTTCCATGCCCCGGTGCCTTCCTCCCATGCTTCCAAAGGAATGGTGCCACCTTTAGGGTTCTGCCCTTCTCTTACATGGATTTTAACCCCACCCTGCCTCCAGCCTATATCCCTGTTTGATTGGCAGGACCACAGCCTGGCTAGTAGCCTAATAACACGCAGATGTTTCACTCTATGCCCTGTGCTATGCTCTGCACTTGATACAAGCATCTTATTTGTTCTCTAGAGCAACCACAAAGAAAAGAAATCATGTGTATGTGTTCATGTGTGTGTTTGAGCGTAGGTGTACCTGTGTGCACATGTGTGTGGAGGTAAAGAGGTCAACCTCAAGTGTCTTTCCTCGGGTGCTGTCCACCTCATTTTTAAAAAATTTAATTAAAATATAATTACATCCCACCCCCACATGCTGTTTTAGACAGATTGTCTCTGGGACCTGGGCTTGCAGATTAGGATAGGCAGGTTGGCCAGTGAAGCTGCAAGAAACCTTCTGTAAAACAAAACAAACAAACAAACAAGCAAACAAATCCCACTTGTTTTGGATGTAGGAAACTGCAGTGCGAGGAGATGAAATAACTTGGCCATTGTGTTTTGGTCTGGTTTTTGTTTGTAATGACACTATGCTGTATAATCTTGGATGGCCAGAGACTTGTTGCATAGCCCAGGCTGGCCTTGATACACAGCAGCCCTCCAGCCTCAGTTCTCCCAAGTGCTGGGATTACAGTACAAGGTCAAATCCAGGGAGTAGTGAGGCTAGAGATGCCCACAGGATGAGGGGCAAGTTCTCTTAGCTTTCAGAGCAATGTTCTCATAAAGGCCTTCTTCCAGAAGCATTGCCCAGAGCCCTTTAGAAGCTGGATCTGGCCAGGGCTGAGGCTACATTGACAGGGATGCCGGGAAAGCCCTCAGCACACAGGAACTGGTCCTTTCTCTCTGCTGGGAGTCGCCATCAGTGAGGGAGAAAGGTCTGGTAAGATCCGCTGACTTTAAGGGCACAGTGCAGGGAGGAAGCAGGCATTAAAGCCACACAGTAGCTGCATGGAAGGAGATTCTGTGCCTAAGTATGTTCTCAGAGCCAGGTGGCCTGAACACTTCCAAAAGGCTCCTCTACTGTTGAGTGCTCAGTCCTTGGTAGGTCTGCAAAGTCATAGTCATGTGAAGCTGCAGCCTCTCAGAGACATGTCCTCAGTGTAGGTACCACCCAGTGAAAAGCGGTGTCACAGGCTGAGGGGGATGGTGCAATGTGACAGTGTCTGCTTAGAGTGGGTGAGGCTGTGAGTGTGATTCCCGGTATACAGAGAGAGACAGAGACAGAGACAGAGATGACAGAGAGAGGGAGCTATGTGGGAGGCTAAGACAGGATCACCTCAAGTTCGTGGCCAGGCTGGGCTACAGAGTGAGGCTCTGTTTAAAGAAGGAAGGAAGGAAGGAAGGAAGGAAGGAAGGAAGGAAGGAAGGATGAACAAGCAGAATATCACTTCAATTTTGAGGCCAGCCTGGGCTACATAGTCTCAGGATGGCCTAGGAGTCTCTTCCCACAGAAAGAAGAAACAACAAAGAGCAAGAAAGGGAAGACAGACAGAAGAAATACATCTGTCCCAGTAAATAAGAGCAAGGTGAGAGGGATGCACAGAGTTGTGGTTCCCGTGCCAACAGGTGCAGGGGCCATGCCTAGCATCCCAGTATCTTGTATAAATATTCCTGCAGGCAGCAGAGAAGGCACCGGGCCTATGGGAGAGCTGGCTCTGAAGGGCTTTGCATGCTGTGACCATCCTCTGAGGGTGTAGCTCGGGCCAAGTGGGGCTTGGATATCTGCTGACCTGGCACCACCTGGGTGCGTGGATAACGGCAGCTGGGGGATGCACTTTTGGAGAACAGTCTCTGTGAGAACTGTGTCTCAGCCCTGTGCCTCAGCTCATTTTCTGGGAGATGGACCCAGCAGGGCAGTAGGCTCCCTGTGGGCTCTATCGAGGATGGAGACAGCAGCCAGGCAGGAACACACAACGTGCTACTCCTCAGCCTCAAACATGCTCCTTGCTTCCGGCTGGTACTGCTTCAGCTCATGAAAGTTGGGCTTTGTGGCTTCCGCTGTGGCTTCTAGTGAGTGACAGCAGGTCTACTCCTTCTAGGTTCTCCTTCATGCCTGCTCCATCGGCCCCCCGTGATAGTGGGACTGACTCTCCAAGGATGTGAAGACAAAATGATGCCAGACGTGTTGCCCTGTGTGTCTGATACAATAAGCCCTTGATGTTACATTTGTCAGCAAGCAGTTGTGGTTTAGTTGCGATGGCCAAGTGCACATTTCCAATCTGAGATGTAAAAGGTCAGATGGCACAACCATTGCGGAGTGAATTCATCTGCCAAAGTATATGAACCGTGACCCCCAGCATGGTAAGCTTGTGAGTGGCAATTAGTGGCAATGGCTTTGCCCTTCTACGTGGATGGAAGGCAGGGATGTGGACACAGCCCAGTTGGCAGGGTGCTTGCCTTGAGCCCCGGTTGATCTCCAGCATCTCATTAACAGAGCTGAAGTGTATTCCTGGAACCCCTGCAGTCAGGCTGTGGCAGCTGGGAGACCTAAAGTTCAAGGCTATCATCAGCTACCTAAGGAGTTCAAGGCCAGCCTGGCCTGCATGAGACCCTGCCACAAACAACAGCAAACACTTTAAGGTGATTTATGTTTGAGAACTCATGTTCTTGGCTGTGTCTTACTTTCTCCTGAGCACTGCTCTTTCTCTCAACCTTCATTCTTAAGGCCTAGGTCAAAAATATCTTCTAATAAACTGCAGCCCTCTCATAAAAATTAAAAAGTAAGTAAAGAGATTATTGTCATGGCCGCTCTTTTGTTTGTTTTTTGAGACAGGGTTTCTCTGTGTAGCCTTGGCTAGCCTAGACTCGCTTTGTAGACCAGGCTGGCCTGGAACTCACAGCGATCCCGCCTGCCTCTGCCTCCCAAGTGCTGAGAGTAAAGGCCTGTGCCACCACGCCTGGCTTGTGACCACTTTTTAATTTATTTATGAAGGTTTATTATGTTTATGTGTCTGTCTTGGTGTGGTGGCATACACCTTTAATCCCAGAACTCAGGAGGCAGAGGCAGTTAGATCTCTGTGAGTTCAAGACCAGCCTGGTCTACAAATCAAGGCCAGGACAGCCAAAACTACACAGAGAAACCCTGTCTCAAAAAAAAAATATGTCTGTGTGTGAGTGTGTACTGTAAGTGCAGGTACTGGTAGAAGGCAGAGGCCTCTTGGAATTGATGCTCAGTAGTGTGAGGTGCCCAGTGTGGGTGCTAGGAACTAGATTCAGGGGCAGTGAGGTGGCTAATTTTAAGTAAACTTGACACAAACCATAGCCATCCAAGGGGAAGGAACCTCAGTGGAGAAAATGACTCCATAACATCAGCTGTAACAAACCTCTAGGGCATTAAAAAAAATATTTGTTTATTATGTATGTAGTATTTTGCCTGCGTGTATACCTGCACACCAGAAGAGGGCACCAGATCTCACCATGGATGGCCATGAGCCACCATGTGGTTGCTGGGAATTGAACTCAGGACCTCTGGAAGAGCAGTCAGTGTCCCCATCCTCTGAGCCATCTCTCCAGCCTTCTAGGGCATTTTCTTAATTAGTGATCAGTGCAGGAGGGTGAAGCCCGTGGAGAGTGACAACCTCCCTGGGCTGGTGGTCCTGGATTCTTTAAGAAAACAGTCTGAGGAGGCCATGAGGGGCAAGCCAGTACTCAGGGCTACTCCATGGCCTCTGCATCAGCTCTTGTCTCCCGGTTCCTGCCCTGATTTCCTTCCATGAAGAAGAGTGACATGGAAATATAAGCTAATGAAACCTTTCCTCCCCAAGTTGCTTTTGGTCATGGTGTTTCACCACAGCAACAGTGACCTTGATTAAGACAGGCAGCAATTCCTCTTAATTGCTGAGCCAGCATTCCTGAGCCCCACTGTCTTGTGTGCAGTCCTGTGTGCTCTCCCTAATTCCCCACAGAGGGTACTCTGTACCCTCCCGCTTTTCACTATGAGATGGTACAATAAAAAGGTCTGGCCAGGCTTGATGGCATGTCTTTATTTCTAGGAGTTTGAGGCTAGCCTGGTCTACATAGTGAGTTCCAGGCCAGCCAAGGCTGTATAGTGTCTAAAAAAAAAAAAAAAAAAAAAAAAAAAAAAAAAAAAAAAAAAAAAACTTTAAGAAAAAGGAGGGGGAGAAGGAAAAGGAGAGGAGGAGGCCAGCCAGCCTTCATAATAATAGAGACCCTTGACCTTAGATCTCCCAGAACGGTTAGAAGCATCTCTTTTCTTTAAAAAAAAAAAAAAGGATTGACTATGTATACAGAGCTCTGCCTGCATGCACACCTGCAGGCCAGAAGAGGGCACCAGATCTCACTATAGATGGTTGTGAGCCACCATGTGGTTGCTGGGACTTGAACTCTGGACCTTTGAAAGAGCATAGAGTGCGCTTAACTTCTGAGCCATCTCTCCAGCACTAGGAACATCTCTTGTTCCTCATTAAATTGCCCAGTCTCAAGTATTCTTTTATAGCAACACAAAGCACGCTAGGACATCTGAGGACATGGCATATAAGCCAGATGGAAGAAGAGCACCACACATTGTGTTCTTGCATCCATTCGGCCATATCCTAAAGGCATTTTTGTATCGTTTAATAGTGTGGTTGAAAATGTTGTTGACCAGCAGCTAGAGATGTACTGGTTTGAAGTTTTGGACATTCTGTTTTCTCTCTTTGAATACTTACCTATCTACAATTGCTTGGCACCTTTTTCATGGTCATAATTCCCCCAAGAATGGTTAGTTCTTCAAGTGGCTTCATTTTCTTCCCCTGCCCCGTACATAATGTACAACTCCAATAGGAGGAGAGAGGCTAGAGAGGAAACTCCGAAGGTAAAAGTTCTTGCCCTGCGATCCTGACATCTTGAGTTGGATCCACGTGTTTTTTTTTTAAAGGCAGGGCAGGGGTGTCTTGGTGTGGTGGCAATCTCACATTCCTATGGTGAGATGGTAGGCAGAGACATGAGGAATCAGCCAGAAACTCAAGGACCAGCTAGCCTAGAGTACACAGGGCTGTGGCAGAAATAATGAGATTCTGCCTCAAAAACAAGATAGTCTTCTGGTGGTTGGTGGAACACATCTTTAATCCCCAGCACTTAGGAGACAGAGGCAGGTGGATCTCATGAGTTTGCGCCCAGGCTGGTCTACGGAGTGAGTTCCAGGACGGCCAGGGCTACACAGAAAAACCCTGTCTTGAAAAAAGAAAGAAAGAATGAGAAGGAGGAGGAGGAGAAGAGGAAGCAAACAAAAACCACGATAAGCTATTCTTCTCTCTGCCATGGTGGGCTGTCCATTTGACTTGCTTTCCCAACATGTCTCTTCTCACAACCGTTTCAGAACCAAGTTCTGGCCAAAAAACAAAAGCAAAAGGTAACAGGTCACCAAAGGTTTTCTAGTGAAACCTGGTAACAAAATCAGGTATTTCGGCAAGAGATGACACTGGAGGACAGCCACTAGTCACGTCTGTAAATGGCATCACAGCTTATGTTGACTCTCAGCCAAGGAGCAATCCTAGTGGGTGGAGCTGAAAGTTTTCACCTCTGAAGATTTGGGCATGCTTAATTAAGAGCCTGAGTTGATGTTTATCTGCCCTACAAAAGTTGATCTGCTCAGTAATAAACACACAGAAACTTCGGTGGGGGAGAGATGGAAAGTGATTACTGACTTCTGAAAGATGTCCCCTGACCACATGCACACCATAGCACATGAGCACCCTCACTCTCTGCCTCACACACATGAAAACAAGATATAAAAGGGAAGGAAAGGTGATAGGGTCAAACTCTTGTAGCCAACTGCAGTTAGCATATTCACAGCAACCATTTGTAGGTTTCAGGGTAGAACATTCAAAAGAAATAGCACATGATGTTCCTGAGCCCAGAGTTGGAGGAATTTGGGTGGGAAGAAGATGTGGTAGATAATATCTACAACAGGAAATGACCAGCAAACTAAAACAACTGCGTTACAACCCCCGCTGCCAAGTGATTTGAGGCTTCCTTTCACTTGCTCAGCAAATGTGTTAACAAACAGTCATTACCACGGAAGAGAATTGGTCATCGTGAACTCGAGTTCCCCTGGTTTTTCATTCACCCAGTGAGAAGTTCCGATTCTAACGTTTCTGAAACCAAATGTGCAGTGTTTCAGACACGGCTGCTCCAGTGCTCCAGCCGTCAACTGGGTGTCCAACAATTCAATGACATTCTAGCACCATGTATCCAGAGGCTCCCATAGATCAAAGGGACAGATCCTATAGTCTGGGACCATTTGTACTTCTAAAGGACTGGCCGTGGACCAGAATTTCCCATGACTTCCTCTGTCTGTCTGACAAATCATCAGAACAGCTCATAGAATCCAGGGCTCAACCTTCCTTAGGCTTTCTCTTTTGTCATAAAGGATAGAACCCAGGAATAGCCAAAGGGAAGAGACGTGTAGGGCAAGGTACATGGAGGATGAAGGGTAAGGGATGCCATGCTTCCTTGCCCTCTCTGGGCACACCATCCATCCAGCACCTCCATGAGACCACCAGCCCTATTGTTTAGGGTTTTTTTTTAAATGAATATTCATCATATGGGCACAGTGATTACACTATTGGCCATCGATGACTGAATCCAGTGTCAAGTTCCTCTCCTCTTCCTGAAGGTCAGTAAACAGGGCTGGAGTTTGCCTCCTACTAATCACCCTGTTTACTCTTCTGGCTATGGGCCCACCAATAGACATCATGGTAGCATAAATTGATGTACAGTTGACTGGGGCTCATTATGAAAATCAAGACAGCAAATTCTATAATACAAGCGATCTTCAAATTATGGTTCCCATATCCCTAGAACATAAACACTTTCCAAAAAGACTCAAATAGTATGGTAACCAAACAGCCCAGTTTATGTGGGATTTTGTGAGTCTTTGTGCTGAAAGTCTCAAGTCTTGTCGGTCCTGGTGGCCAGGTCTCAACCTCTATATTCACTCCTTTCTAAAACTGATATGGCTAAAGTTTTAACTAGTTTTCCATTCCTACTACACACCCTTTTATAAGTGCCCTTCTATTGTGTGCATGTGTGTATCAAGGGGGAGAAATATGGAGGAGAGGGTTCAATTGCCCTTGCGTGGGTATGAAGGTCAGAGGTCAGGGTCAGGTGTTTTCATCTATTGCTGTCCACCTTATTTATTGAAAGCCTTTCTTACTAAACCTGGAGTCACCATTTCAGCTAGGGTGGCTGGCCAGCAAGCCCCCAGAATCCACCTGTCTCTGCTCCCCAGAGCTGGGGGCCTGGAGATGTGAGTCTCCACGCCCAGCTCTCATGTGGGTGCCGGGGATCCCAAGTCAGGTCTTCTTGCTTGTACAACAAGAACTTTACCATCTCCCCAGCCTCCCCTTTTCCAATTTTACACAAGCCATGCCTTTTACTCATTCCTAATTTTATTATGGTCCATTATTTGGGGTGAAAATGCTCAGGGCACCCAAAAGGAGGCAATAAAAAAATATTGGGGCCAGCAAGATGGCTCAGAGGGTACAAAGCACTTGCTGTAAGTTTGACAACTCTAGGACCTGCATGGGGGAAGGAGGGGACCAACTTGTCCTTTGGCTTC
Organism: Acomys percivali; assembly: GCA_907169655.1. Taxonomy (NCBI): domain Eukaryota; kingdom Metazoa; phylum Chordata; class Mammalia; order Rodentia; family Muridae; genus Acomys; species Acomys percivali. The sequence goes on along the minus strand of OU015742.1, from coordinate 108,369,115 downwards.
CACATGTGTGCTACGTGATATGTGTGCCCATGCACATAAAATGAATAAATGCAAGGGTTGGAGAGACTGCTCAGCAGTTAGGAACATTGGCTGCTCTTCCAGAGGACCCGGGGTTCAATTCCCAGCACCCACACATGGTGGCTCACAACCATCTATACATTCAGTTACAAGGGCTCCAATGACCTCTTCGGGCATCTGAGGGCACCATGCGTGCACATGGTGTACAGACAGACCCATACACATAAACATTTAAATAAATTCAATAACAAAACAATTGAATGGTGGGCCAAAGATTTTAATATAAACAATGTATGAACATGTGGAAATACTTTGTAAGACTGGCTAGGAAGAAAGCTTAATTGATAAAGTGTTTGCTTTGCAAGCAGAAGAAACTGAGTTGGTTCCCCAGAACCCAGCAGTGGGGAGGCTGAGACAGGCAGATCACTGGAATTCATTGGCTGCTTAGATGAAGGAAACGAATTGGTAAGCCCCAGGCCCAGTGAGAGACCCTGTCTCAAAAAATAAACTGGAGAAGTGACCCAGAAAGACATCTGACAACAAGCTCTAGCTTCCACATGTATACACACATATGTACATTAACTCACACACATGAACACAGACACCACACAGTGTTAAGAAAATACCTAGGAAGCCGGGGAGGCAGAGGTAGGAGAATTACTGTATGTTCGAGGCCAGCCTGGTCTACAAAGTAAGTCCAGGACAGCCTAGGTTACACAGAGAAATAGCTAGGGCTATAGAGATGGCACAGTGGCTAAGACCATTGGCTGTTCTTCCAGAGGACCCGGTTCTCAGAACCCACACGGAGGCTCTCACAACTGTCTGTGACTCCAGTGCCAAGGGATCTGACACCCTGCACTGGCTGGTTTTGTGTATCAACTTGACATAAGCTGGAGTCATCGGAAAGAAAGGCGCCTCAGTTGAAGAAATGTATCCATGAGATCCAGCTGTAGGCCCCAGGCTGTTGTGGATGGTGCCATCCCTCTGCTGATGGTCCTGAGCCAGCCCTGTGAAGCAAGCCTGTAGGCAGCGCCCCTCCATCAGCCTCTGGGCCAGCTCCTGCCTCCAGGTTCCATCCTGTCCTGACTTTCTCTAATAATGTGGCAATGTAACCCAAATAAACCCTTTCCTCTCTCCCCAGCTTGCTTTTTGGTCATGGTGTTCTCATCATAGCAATAGAAACCTTGAGACACACCCTTATACAGTCATACATACAGGCAAAACACCAACGCACATAAAATAAGCAAATAAATAAACCATTTAATAAAAATTTTAAAAAGAAAATAGCTATGGGACTGAAAGATGCTCATGGGTTAAGAGCACTTGCTGCTCAGTTCCCAGCGCCCATATTAGCAACTCTATCAAGCTCCAGGGGATCCAACACCCTCTTCAGGCCTTCACAGGCACATGCACACATATGACACTCACGAGACAGACAGAAACACACACACACACACACATCTAAATAAAATCTTTAAAAATAGCCGTTAAAACAGTAATATTCACAAGGACGAAAGAGCATGGAACACAACTCCTTTCCTGAGAAAGCAAGTGGAGGAGGACATTTGGAAGGCTCAGCCCCAGCCTCTGGGGAGTGCTGAGAACTGTTAGGCTCATGAGCAGAAGAAGCAGAGCTAGGTTTGTGGGGGTGCATTAAACAGTTCTGTCTACTTGACAATTTTACCAAAACAGCCCAGCAATGTCCCTGAGAACCAGCCAGAGCTTTGAGGGGGAGGGGGAAGGCAGAATCTATGACGTCATTGTCCAAGCTCTGTGACATAGGCTTTTGATGCCAGCGAGAGCTGCTTTCAGGGAATGAACTCCTCAGCTCCCATTAGGGGCGGCAACGCCACCCCTTAGGCAAAGCCTCGGTCTCTTGGAGCCTTTTTACCACCTGGCCCCAGTGTTGCCTTCACCGAGTCTGATAATCTTTCTCAGCCAAGACCAGGCTGAGCAAGAGGGACACCAGTGTTAAGGGTGACAAGAGGCCAGGCGAACCAGCATGCCAACAAAACAGGATGCTTACAAAATCTGTGTGTGAGGGTTAAAGGGCAAGCCCTGTACCACAGAAGAGCGCTGTGTGTCTGAACAAGGACTGAGCACCTTTCAGACTGGAATTCTCGGTCAGAGTCGGCTCAGGGGTGAAAGGGGGATGGTGGGGGGGTGTGGATATATAGACTGTTTTGTGACTCTGCTTTCTCTCCCAGGTCCCCTATCTGATGAAGTGTCTTGCAAAACGGCAGAAGGAATCCACATTGGTAAAACTCCCCGCACAGTCCTTTCCATCCTTTTCTGGTCTTGGTCCTCTTTGCCCTGTGCTGCCTCTTTCAGCTCTGCCCCTCCCGCCTTCCAGCCATCGCTGCTTTTTTTTTTTTTTTTTCTTTTAAACTTTCTCTAGGGTAGCTTGCCTGATTTTTCTGTCCTCAAAGGTGGCAGACAGCTAGTGTCTTTGCTGTCTGGGGACAGACTCACATAACCCAGGCTAGTCTTGAGTGCCTTACATATCCCTGCTAGGATTACAGGCTTATGCCAGCAGGCCCTGTGTGTGGTGTTGGGGAATCAAACTGAGGACTTCATGCATGCCAGGCAGGCAGCCCACCAGCTGAACTCCACCCAAAGACTTCACATCTGGACACGAGCGCCGGAAGTTGAGTCCAGAAGTCGACCAGCCATCCCAACATTTTGACCTCTCTCTCTCTCTCTCTCTCTCTCTCTGCAGGTCCTACAGACCGTATCTTCCCGATTCCACCAAAATAGCTGCAGCTGTCCCTCAGCCCCCCAAGGGACAGCTCTCCTTCCCCATCTCCATACATCCCCAGCGAATGGCTAAGACAAAGTGAAGAGCGCAGCTTAGATGCAGGCTCTGGGCTGAGCACGCCACAGCTGAGGAGAAGAGGCTGTGGGCCCTTGGCCTGCTGCTGACACCTGCAGCAGAACAAGGCTGCAGCCACCCTGCACACAGAAGGCAGTCTTGATTGCCAGCCATAGCTGGCCTCAGAGACACACAACCCCCCCACCCCCCCAACCCCCCCAGCCCTGACTCTGTTAGGTCTCCACTCTCCGGTCTTGTTACCCCATTCACTCCTCTCCTGGATTTGAGGCAATGTTACCTCACAACAAGGACCAGGTGCTGCAACAGACCACAGTGCCCCCAGCGTGCCCCCCACTGGTCCTCTCAAAATTTGTGGATTCCCCTCCACCCAACTTAGGCCCTGGTTCTCCTCTCCATCAATCCTTCCCTCCTTTCCACCTCTCCTCTTTGCCCTCTGCCACGCAGGGCCCCCCAAGTTTCCCCACTCTCACCCACCAAAACTATACTTCTTTTGGTGAAAACCCCCTCTCCCTATACCCGACCTCTCCGGCCAACTATCAGCTGTGCCTCTCTTCTTCTCTCATCCAGTCCTATCTTTCTCAGCTACAAAACTCCTCTCCTCACGCTTGCCAGTCTCCGCCCCATAGCTCCAGGCTCACTTCCGGTAGGCACCGCTCACCTCCTGGGGGGACAAGAGGATGTGTGGCAAGCAAGTTGGATCCTGCATTATTCAAGGACCTAGACGCCATCATCCAAACCCTGGTGGGTCGTCTGGGGCCCCACAGAATTGCTATAGACCTGCAGCTACTGTTTCTGCAGCACATGTGGCTAGGCACAGAAGGCCAGGTCCCAGTCGTGGCGTATCCTGTATGTCTAGTGTGCCTCCAGTACCGCACCCCATCTTGCCCCACCACCAAGTACAAGACTGTACCCCGGCTGCTTGCCTACCCTCAACTACGGGTTCCAGTGCGGGGCCAGGAAGCTGGGCCTCTCCAAGTAAGCATTGGCTTCGGCCTCTGCCTGCCTCGGGGCCAGGCGAAGGCTTTACATCTGCTGCCAAAAAAAAAGCGGGAGGGAGCAGAGTCTCGGGGAGAGGCCCTCCAGAGACAAAAGCCTGCCACCCAGGCACCATCAGCTCAGACCACAGGCGCATACTCCCAGGCCAGGAGGCTCAGGTCTGCAGGTCTTCAGTCACCAAAATCCAGGCAGTGCCCCAGGCCTCCACCAAGGCAGGCCACTGCCCCCCCAAGGCCCAGGACTTCTCCTGCCCCAAAGAGGTCTATTCTTCGAAAGTTGCTATCTTAAATCCAGAGCAGCGGAGATCCTCTGGAGCACCCCTTCCAAACCCTACCTTTCCTACCAGGACTTCTCAGATCTTGGGGAGCCAGAGAGACACCTTGAAGGGCTGGCTGGCTGGAGGCCAGGTGTGTGCTCCTGCCCTGAACCCTGGGAACCCCTTGTGGAGCCTGCTCTCCCCTAGTTGAGACTAGGGCACCCCTAGGCCTCATTCAGCCTTCAGTGTGTCCAATAAAGCCTGAGAAGCTTGTGTTTGTGGATGGAACGGTTGCCTATAGGATAAAGCCTGTCCCCCAAAAGGCTAGTGGTGGGGATGGAGGTGGGGTGGGGTGGGGGAGGACAGGAGGATTAAGGACAGCAAGTGCCATGCACTTGAGTACACCCCAGTACTTGAGCTGTTTAGAGGCCTCTACAAGGCTCTTTTCAGGTTTAAATTCAAGTCTGTGGACGATAATTGGAGCCAAAGATTAGGCCAACGAATGGGTCTATTTCTCTGTGGACAGGCTGGCGGCATGGTAAGGGCGCAGCTTTTCCTCACAAGGAAGGACATTGTTAACTCATTCACAGGGGAGCATAAGTCCATGCACAGACTGGAAACCAGAAGGCTCCCTCAGAAGGGTGGAGGAGCCAGGGGCTGGAGAGATGGCTGCTGGGGAAAAGACCGCTAGCTGCTCTTCCAGCAGATTCAGCTTCAAATCTCACCATCCAAATGGCAGCTTATAACTACAGTTCCAAGGGGATCCAATTGCCCTCTTCTGGCTTCAGGGGGCACCTACAAGCAATCCGCCCCTCCCCTGCCCCCCCCCGTCTCCCCACAGGATGGGGAGGGGCAAAAACTTTAGCGGGGGACTGGTGCCACGCACAGCATACACCTGTCGAAGAGCAAGTGCCACCCAGAAGTAGATGTCAAGCTGTAAGGACCCAATGAGGCGCGGAGGAGGTTGTGAAAGTGAGGAGTGCAGTGAAATCTGATTTGAAACCAGGCTTGTTTTGGAGCCTTTGCCTTCGCTGTGACCTGAGAGAAATTTCCTCTCTGGAGTAACATAAAGGGCCAACTCCCAAGAGTCCGTGTATCTCTCCTGAAAGAGGGGCCGTTCCGATTCGAGACGCGTTTAATTCCAGGTTTACTGATCTTCAGTAATCTCTCCCCGCCTCACCTCTCATGCCCCACACAAAGATGGCAGATCCGCCGTCCTTCGGGATTAGGAACCGGATCCGAAGCCGGGGTTCCGTGGCAGCAAGTCCCGCTAGTGCTGACGCGGATTGGCGTCCTGCGCTTGCGCGGAGAAAGCCGAGGAGCGCGGCGCGTGCGCACTAAGCGTCCGCGCGACCCGGTCAGTCGCGCGAGCGCAGATCGGTGGTTTGAAGTGGTGGTGAACCGCCGGGCTCAGAGGGGTCCCCTGTCGTCCCAGCGACTGCGGCACCGATTTCGGCAGCTTTCAAAGGCGGGGCGCGGCATGTCGTGGGTTCCGCGGGGCTGGCAGTGAACGCGCGGGCGGGATGGGTCGGCGCCGGGGTGTGGAGCTGTACCGGGCCCCGTTCCCGTTGTACGCGCTTCGGGTGGACCCCAAGACTGGGCTGCTCATCGCTGCGGGCGGAGGCGGCGCTGCCAAGACCGGCATAAAGAATGGCGTGGTGAGAACGCAGAGCCACAGAGAATAGGTCTTATCGTGGCCGAGGGCGATTCCGGGGTGGCCGGGGGATGCAGGGCTGAGCGATACCCCTGCTTTAGACCCTACCCGTTCTTGTGGGAAAACCCCGCATAGACGCTTGGGTGCTGGTTTCACCTGAGCAGAGTGGTGGAGACATCCAAAATTAGACTGAAGCTGTGTAGGTCTAAGGCTAGACCGCCTACCCGCCGGACCAGGGGAGCTGGTCCAGGGCTCTTATTCTAACCTTTTCCAGGAAGTCATATTGTCTTGTCTGCCCTCAAGCAGCTGAATTCCTCTCTTTCTGTAAACCGAACCTAGTAATCTAAGCCCTGCTTGCTGTTTAAATTGGGGTGCTCCAGTAAGGGGATAAAGCTCTAAACCACAACAGCAAACCACAAGAGTTGGAGGTGCAGGAAGCAAAGAAGTACAACCGAGGCTCAAAGTGACTTCCGGACTCGCCTGAACTTTGCCCACTTTGGTTCCCTCACAGCACTTTCTGCAGCTAGAGCAAATCAACGGGTGCCTGAGCGCCTCCCTGCTGCACTCTCATGACACAGAGACGCGGGCTACTATGAACTTGGCACTGTCAGGTGACATCCTTGCTGCGGGACAGGATGCCCGATGTCAGCTTCTACGTTTCCAGGTCCATCAGCAGAAGGGCAGTAAAGCAGAGAAGTCGGGTAAGAAGCGTTGGAAAAAGTCACGCTAATCTTGGTCTTTAAAAAGGAGATTAGATGCCGGGCGCGGTGGCACACGCCTTTAATCCCAGCACTTGGGAGGCAGAGGCAGGTGAATCGCTGTGAGATCGAGGCCAGCCTGGTCTACAAAAGCAAGTCAAGGCTACACAGAGAAACCTTGTCTCGAAAAAACAAACAAACAAAGGATTAGATGAACTCTGCTCCTGTCAGTAGAGGACTCGTTAACATAGAAGCCTGTGGGTATACACACCTGTAAACCTCAGTGCTTAGGAGTAGAGGCAAGAGAATATTTAAAGCTAGTCTGAGGTACATAGCAAGTCGCTGCCTTCAAAAACAGCAGCCAAGAAGTCTGGATCCTGGCAAATTGTTTGTGTTGCAGGTTCCAAGGAGCAGGGACCTCGACAGAGGAAGGGGACAGCTCCAGCAGAGAAATCAGGAGCGGAAATTCACCCCGAAGGAGTCGAACTCAAAGTGAAGAACTTGGAGGCGGTGCAGACAGATTTCAGTGCTGAACCGCTGCAGAAGGCTGTGTGCTTTAACCACGATAGCACACTGCTTGCCACCGGAGGGACTGACGGTCACGTTCGTGTCTGGAAGGTACGGTTTTAGGAGCTTAAGGGAGATGACTATCAGGTACAAGAACACCAAATTTGTGAAGACCTGCATGTGCCTTCTGGGAAGCTTGTGGGCGGCGATTAGGATAAGAGGGATTGGAATTGTGATGCCCTTGCTGTCCAGTCTGTAACCGTGATGCTGGCTTGGCTGTAGGTACCTAGCCTGGAGAAAGTTCTGGAGTTCAAAGCCCATGAAGGGGAGATTGGAGATTTGGCTTTGGGTCCTGATGGCAAGGTAAGGAGGTGGGGGAGGGGGAGGCTCTTAGGCTGTCTGCACATTAAGCAGATGTCCTAACGGCCCGCCTTTGCCATCTTTACTCCTGCCCAGTTGGTTACTGTGGGCTGGGACTTTAAGGCCTCTGTGTGGCAGAAGGATCAACTCGTGACACAGCTACAGTGGGAAGAGAATGGACCCACCTCTGCTAACACACCATACCGCTACCAGGCCTGCAGGTGTGTAGATCACAGAGGGTGGCTAAAGAGGGAAGTGGGAAGAGACTGGAGGGAGCTGGCCGTGACTGCAGCCATGTTGGAGGTTGTCCCAGGTGTGACAAGGGTCCAGCAAGGCACACACCTGAGGGCCAACAGGAGCTAAAAAGCTTTTTGCCCGGCTTCCAGGTTTGGGCAGGTTCCGGACCAGCCTGGTGGGCTGCGGCTCTTCACAGTGCAGATACCCCACAAGCGCCTACGTCAGCCCCCGCCCTGCTACCTCACAGCCTGGGACAGTTCCACCTTCTTGCCGCTTCGGACCAGGGCCTGTGGCCATGAAGTCATCTCCTGCCTCAGCGTCAGGTGTGAGGGTGCCGCTTGGCTGGATAGAGTGTGCTTGACAGAGCTCGGGAATGAGTCGAGTCCTGGCTTAGTCTCTGGAGGACCACTGCTGGGGTGAGAGGGTTTTTTCAGAAGCTTCCAGAACAACGAGTACTTTGTTGTATGTTACAGTGAATCGGGGACCTTCCTAGGCCTAGGCACGGTCACTGGCTCTGTCGCCATCTACATAGCTTTCTCTCTCCAGGTAAAGGGTAGTGGTTGGCACAACCCTATGGGAGGGCTGCAGGCTTACTCTGCCCTGAGGACACAGGAAGGAGTCTGGCCCAGTCCATAGGGGAAGCCTGCTCCAAGAAAGGAGCCTGCAACCAGGCTCTCCACACTGTTTTCTCCCCTCCCAGCGCCTCTATTATGTGAAGGAGGCCCACGGCATTGTGGTGACAGATGTGACCTTCCTGCCTGAGAAGGGTTGCGGTCCACAGCTTCTTGGGCCCCATGAAACTGCCCTTTTCTCTGTGGCTGTGGATAGTCGTTGCCAGTTGCACCTGCTGCCCTCACGGCGTGAGTCATTGTGGCCTGTGGGTGTGTGGGTGGGTAGGTGGGTGGGTGGTGGTGGTATCACTTCATCTTTAGCTATAGCAGAACTTGGCCTCTGGAAAATGGGCTGTTTTTAATCCATCCACCTGCCCCTCCTTGGATTAGAGAGGTTAAGGGTTCTGGCTTTCAAGCTTTGAGGCTCCTTTGCCCACTCGTGTCTTCCCTTGTCCCACCCTCAGGGAGTGTTCCTGTGTGGCTCCTGCTCCTGCTGTGTGTCGGCCTTATTATTGTGACCATCCTGCTGCTCCAGAGTGCCTTTCCAGGTTTCCTTTAGCCTCCCTTGAGCAATGGGAAACAGGCTTGGACACTGCCACCTTCCCAAGCAGAATCATTGAGGTCCATGGCTGAGGCTGCCTCCGATGAGACTGATGGGTACTGCCTGTCTCTCAGCTAAAGTTTGCCCGTGGCCCCTATCACGGGTCTTGGGAGTCTTGCTTTCAACACCTGTGGATCCATTCAGGACAGTGTGTCCGAAGCCCAGGCCGCACTATCTGCCTCCTTCCCTCTGCCTCCCAGAGCTCCAGAGCTGAGCTCCTTTTCTAGAAATCTGTGAAGATGCACAAGAGCCTGGATGCGTTGCCAGCCTCCGTACAGAAACTGTTTCTCCCCCTCCCCTTACAGCCTTCACACCAGGTCCTTGGCTTTTGTTGAGACAAAGTCTGGGCTGGCACTTGCTGTTAGGGCAGGACGAGGCAAAAGGAAGACTCAGATAGCAGTGATCTGTGGGCTCCGGTGGGTAGCAGCAAGCTAGCCAGGCTAGATCCGCAGTAAGCTCCTGGGTGGTTTGCTCCAGGCTGGGGAAAGGGACAGGGAACCTCAGCTCAGCAGGAAGAGTTGATATTTAATAAACAGAGAGATATGGAACTGAGACCCCAAGCAGTCCTCTGGTCAGCTCTTTCCACCCTGAGGAGGGAGTGCTCCAAGGCCAGGCAGCTCCTCTGAGTGCTGGAAGATGGCGCGGGCATACTGGTGTAGGACACGGTTCATGTAGCAGTGCTGCCAAGGCAGCAGCCCTTCCAGGAAGCCAATGTGGCCGCCCCGAGCTGTGATGAGCAGTGCGACACAGGGAGACTTCTGGGCAGCCTGCAGGGGGAAGGCTGGGAGGGAGTCAGGAGATGAGAAAGCTGCCCTGCAGTGAGGACCCAGGCTCAGGTCCAGCCGACATCTGGGGTTTACTTACCGTGGACTGGGGAGAAGGGATCATCTGCTGCATTGAGGCAAAGGATAGGGGTACGGATGGTATCCACCTTGGTTCTTGGGCTTGAGGCTTGGTAATAGGCCGCAGCGTCTTTATACCCAAAAGCAGGGGCTGTGTAGCGCTCATCCAGCTGACGGATTGTGCGGGCCTGTGTGGTAGAGGTATGATAGGCTATGATAATAGAAAAGAGGAGGCCGGGGCAGGAGAGGGCTCAGTGGTTAAGAGCATTGTCTGCTCTTCTAAACGACCTGGGTTTGAGTCCCAACACCCACAGGGCAGGTCACAACTATCTGTAACTCCAGTTACTAGGAATCTGACACCCTCCCGACAATGTACATAAAATAAAATTAACTTTAAAAAAAAGATAGGAAATAGGAGACCAACACTGGGGTAAGGGAGTGGTTGAAAGATACCTTTATCGCAAAGTCCACATCCAACACCTTTTCAATTGGCTTTCTGTTTCTGAAAAAGAATACATCAGGGTTTGTCTGGACTCCTGCCTGCACCTAACCCAGAGCTCACAGCTTCCGTGTTCTTACCTCCTCAAGAAAGCACAGTGTGGAACTCACCCAAACACCAGCAGGGCCTGGTATGTGCAGCGTCCTACCTCTCCACGAGCCGGCAGAGTCCAGCAGTGAGGGGCTGATTGAAGAGCAGTGAGTTGAGTGGGGTCTCCAAGGAGTCAACAGTCTCAAAGGAATCCCAGCACGCAGACATTGTCAATCCTGCCACCAACCCGCTGGCCTTCCCGGTGTGTGCCAGGTAGTTGAGTATCAGTATGCTGTAAAATGGGATGAAGGGCCGTGCAAAGTGTTGGCCAGAGTAAACTGGGGCAGCGGAGGAGGAAAAGCTAAGATGAACAACTGGGCCTCTGCAATAAGCCCAGACAACTATTACCCTCCAAAAGAGATGCCCACAGCCAGCAGCGGAGCTTGGGGGTAGCGGTGCTTTACGTGCTTCACAACTGTTTCTAGATCTTCAGTGTTGCTGGCACAGTAAGCCCTGTGAGTCTGAGGGCAGATTGGGTCATTGGCTGGGGGTGGGGGTGGGGGTGGGGGTGGGGGGCTCTTGCAAGAGGGCAACCAAATGGAAGGGCTCAGGAGCGGGGTGGGAGGGGGAGCTAAGTAGGTAGAGCCCTAGGGCCAGTGGTCTCTAAAGGGAAGGGGTGGAGGGATGGGGGGTGGGGGAGGAACTGAGGGCTACCACAGGGAAGCGGGGGTACTCACCAGCAGTTCTTCCCCTCGGCAGCCACGGTTATTAAACACAACAGCCCTGGGGTAACACAGGGATGTGAGGCAAACCTTCCCAAGAAGAGCCTCCACTGTGGTGATGGAGTACTGCATCAGGGTCAGGTCCACCTTTCCCTTCCCAAGGTCTGCACCCCCATCCTTACCTATAGCCATCCTTCAAAGCTTGCTCAGCCAGGTGTAAGATGTACGGCTCCTGGCTGCTGCCACTGATGCCTGGAAGCAGCAGTACTATGGGCTGGGTGGTGGGGTCCCGGTAGTGACTGCTGGTAGGCTGCTCAGCCCAGTCTAGGAGGACCTGGCCTCCATCTGAGGTCTGGAGGACCTCACTGGGGGTTAAGAGAAAGAGAGGAATACAGAGAGCAGGCTTCAAAGGTCTACCCTCTGCCTCACCCACAAGCTCTGCAGCCTGTCACGGGTATTACTTGAAGGCATGCTTTATATTAACAAATAGAATGGATAGGCCAACTGGAAAGCCGTTCCATACACCCAGTCTCATGCCCTCATCACACCTTAGGGCAAAGAGGTGCATCAGTTTCTCCTGGATACCCATAACGTCGTGTTCACCTGGTTCTGACCTGTCTTACCTTTGGTAAGGGACCACAGGCTGAGACTGCAGTAGGACTCGAAAGATGGTCTGCAGCCGCCCCTCAAAGCACCACAGTGTGGGGTAGAAAGTCTCCACAGTGACCGGACAGTGCTGCTCCAGGAAGGCCAGAAACTGGGGGCCAGCCACCAGACGAGGCCTCTGTAATCACAACACAGTTGGCCTCTGGAGGGTGAGTGGGCCCTTCCCCACGGTGCAGCCTTAAGGACACCACTTTGACACAGTGACGTCTCCAGCACAGCTCAGACTGGAGTGGCCAGGTCACCCTAAATAAAGTTATCTGGTGACCCCCAGAAAAACACCAGTTGTAAAGTGTCACCTCCCAAACTGACCCTGCAGGGGGGCTGCTGCAGTTGACTGGACACCGACCCTCTCACTCAGCCTGCCCCCTCACACCATTTGTGGGAGAGCATATAGTATAAACTGCAAATTGATCCCCTACAATCCGGGCTGTGGTCCTCCAGTGGGTTGCAATTTGGGCTTTGCTTTCTTTTCCTGATTTGGTTTTAATTTTAACCATGTGCCTCTGTGTGTGGGAGTGGGCACACAGGTGCAGATCTTGCCTACGGGGTCCTGAAAAGGGGTGTCAGATCCTCTGGAGCTGGAGTTACAGGCAGTTGAGAGTGCCACAACATGGGTGCTAGGAAATAAACTGCTCCTCAGGGGCAGACATGCTCCAGCCCTGGGTGCTTGGGTGTTTTGAGACCAAGTTGTGCTACATAGCCCAGGCTGGCCTTGAACTCATCATAATCCTCCTGCCTCCCAGCTGGCTGCCTGTCACCGTTGCGTACTGGTTGGGATTCTTGACCAGGCAAAGAAATGTGAGCACCATTCAATCTGAGATCTTCATGTTGCAGCTCGAGTGTCCAAGTGCATCTCCCTGAAGCCTGCTCCGTCACTCTGGCAGCCCCTGCACCCCCACTGTCTTCAGTACCCCATTGTCTTCATATCTCTGCCAGCCTGGCATGTGTGTGCTCAGTGAGGAAGGGCATCCCATATTCTCCTGTGGAGGCCCAGATCTTAGGTGTGCTCTACAGTAGGAAGCATCCTAACGTGAACAAACACTTCCTTTCTTCCTGCCAACTAGGGCAAAGGGAAAAGTGACGGGATAATAGGGACAAACGAGGTCAGTGGGCAGTAAGCCCTGACTCAGCCTCTTTGCTTGGTTCTGCATAGCCCTGTAAGTAAGTGAGGGGGCCTGGCCTCCTAGACTTAAGAAGAGTATGCTGAACAAGATCAGAGGACTCTAGCTCAAGACCGGAATGGAAGGGTTGGGTTGCAAAGTAGTAGCTCAGGGGTAAACCCTAGGCTCAATCTCCAGCATTGAGGAAGTCATTTTTTTAATCATAAATTGCATTTGTAAGGAACCTAATGGCATCCTGTTTATCTTACAGTCCTGCTACTCAGAAGGGGCTAGGCCAATGATATGCTAAAGAGGCCCAGTTGATAACTGACTTGGACCCTGGTCCTTAAACCCTGGAATAGCGACAATGAGCTCACTGTGCTATACTGCAGACTAATGCCAACCTTATTCAATAAGATGGAAGTAAAGAAATTATGACTCACATAGGGAAGTTGTGAGTCTGCCCAAAGATAGAGCAAATAAGAGCAAGGCAGAATTAATCATCACAGTTTCAACAGTAACAACTGGGTAAAATGTGTTGACTGCTCATTGCATTCCAGGTATTGTGTTCAGTGAGCATTTTATGTGATTTTTAAAAACATTTTTAATCTTTACTATTTATATGTTAGATTTGTTTTTATTTAATTTATGATTTTCCCTGTATATTTGTGTACTACATATATGCCTGGAAGCCAGAGAGAGAGTTACAGATAGTTGTGAACTGGAAGTGCCATGGAGTTGCCAGGACCAAGGCTTGGTGCCCTTAAACACTGAACCACCTCTTTCCTCCCGATTTACACTACATTCCTCTACCAGTGGCCACAAGAGTTCTCTAAAACAGGCCCCATGACCTCACTGTATGGGCACAGGGCCTTGCCATATTGCCTGTTGCCCAGAATGGCTCAAAACTCTTGGGCTCAAATGATGTCTTAACCTTCCCAGGATCCGGGACTAAGTGTTTACCTCCTATTGAGCTTTTGTAAAAAGTTGAATCAAGGGGCTTCTTGTTAAGATTCAGTGACATAAATAGATTTTAATGAGCTCCAAAACCTTAGCTTTCCTGGGTAATCTATGTATTTTATCTTCAGTTCAGTTGAGGTAATCAACAAATTGATTTAAACAAACAACAACAAGAGGCTTGACTCTCAGCCTTTTCCCACTGGATACACAAAGAGTCTAGAACTTAAAACATGGCTGAGTGTGTAGGGATAGAATTCTCATCTGTCCTAAGCCTGGAAGGAACCTCAGCCAGTCCTCAAGGGAGAGGAGCCCCCGCTAAGCTGATGGACTGGTGCCACAACCACACAGGCATCCGTCCCATTATTATTCTGTGCAGCTGGCGAACATAATTACATATTTTAGTTAGGCCACCTAAAAAGAAAAGGACAGCAGAAAGCGCAGATCTCTGACACTTGGGGGTATCCTCCATCCCACCTTTATCCAACGGTCAGACAAGAGCATAGGGGGAGCACCCTTCCTGTGCTCCAAAGACCCAGCGGGCAGGGGAAGATTCCGAGAATCTAAAGACGCAGAACCGGCTCTCCAGTAGGTCATAATAGCAAAATTCACGTGGTGCGGCAGAACTAACTCTCCAAGCTCAACCCCAACCTGGAGACTATCCCATTACCCCAAACACCCCGGCCAGAGCTCGGCCCTCACCCACCTGGGGCACACATGCCCAGTAGTAGCCCAAGTAGAGAGCAAGGCCGACAGCTAGGAGCAGAGAGACAGTGTCTGACCAGGTGCCATTCTTCAGGCTCAGGGAGGAACTCAGCATCTTGGTTATGTAGGGGTATTCCATTTCCCAGGCTCCCGGCTGGCTCTAGCTCCTGAACTTTGACTCTTCCGTTTGCGGTTTGCCGTGGACCCACCTCTCGCACGCCATTGGCTGCAGACCCCACGCCGCCCCGCCCACCGCCTTGGGGAGGCAAGGGCGGTGTTTGGCTCTCAGACAACCTTCTCAATCCCGGGCCACACCAGCCCTGTCCCCCTAGCCCCGCCACTCCTCCTGCTTCCCGTTGGTATTGCAAAGCACTGCAGGCCCAGGGCAAGCAGCGCCCCCGCAGCTGCCATCTTGGTGCGTTCCGTCCCTGGAAGGCAAAGGGTGAAGCAGGTGGCCTGGGATGGTTCTGCAGCCCCTCCTGTTTGATTGCTCTGTGCAGTCACAGAGTACAACCATTCACCGTGACCCTCACACAGTGGGCACGAGCCCTCCCAAGAGCCCTCCCAAGCAATTGTTACGTACTGAGGCTTCAGCGCTCAGTGGTGACGTTCTTCTCCCTAGGTTATGTCTCTACGTCAACAGAAAGGGTGCAACAGATGATTGCTCTGTGGCAGGCATTGGTTATAAATGTCCCAGGCATCCATCCTGCCCTTGTTTTCATTACTTGACTAGGGACTGCGCTAGAGCCTTGGCTTCCTATGGTATCTGTAGACTAGAATCATCTAGGAGTTGAGCCGCTCTTGGTCCAGGGACCAGCCAAGGGGTGGATATATCAACACATGTCATACTAAAATCTCTCTCTGAGATTTCAATATTCCTTGGGCCTGAACTCTTAGGATAAGGTACTAGAAAAAGAAAGTGCTCCCTGCTACTGTGCGGGAGCAGGTGAAGTAATGCCCAGACTTTAATGGGGAGAGGCAGAAGGAGGAGTAGGAATTTCCCAGGCAAGTGGGAGACAAGAGTGACAGCTCCAGGACAAGTGGAAATCTGGAGGTTAGGGGCTTACCAAAAGACACGTGTGGCTGAGTGTGTGGGTGCCTAGCAGCTTCCTGAGGGCAGAGGAAACCCCATCAGAGGGCTCGGGGAGAAGGGGGGAGTATCAGCTACTTAGAGATCAAGGAAGGGAAAGACAGAAAAAAAGGGCCAACTTGGACCCTGTTAAGAGCATTCCGGGTGGCCAGGCATGGTGGGACAATCCTTTAATCCCAGCACTCAGGAGGCAGAGGCAGCCAGATCACTGGGAGTTCAAGACCAGCCTGATCTACAAAGCAAGTCAAGGACAGCTAGGGCTACCCAGAGAAACCCTGTCTTGTCAAACCAAAACAACAAACCAAAACAAAGAAACAAAAAGAGCATCCTGGGCACAGAAAACAGCTGGCTGTACTGTGCCACCACCAGAAGAGTGAAGATCTTCAAGACGGAAGGCAGATCTGGCAAGGTTCTCTAATGGGGTGGAGATGAGGCAGAGGAGGAGGAGGAGCAGGGATGACCCTCAGGTTCCTGAGTGTACAGATGCAGTTGTGTCTATCCCTGGGTGTGAGAGACCTAGGAGGGAAAGGCTACAGGAGGAAGATAACACACCCAGAGGCAGACATGTTGGACTAGAATGCTGGCACGTGCTCTCTTTTCCTAGACTCAGAAGCCCAAGCCAGCAAGCACAGCCTCTATGCTCCAGAGCCCTATCCAACCCTCTCCGATGACTGACCTGGCTCATGCTAGGCCTGCCCTTGCCTTGTTTCCTTCAGAAAAAGACTATGGACTTGAGCCTGCCCTTTGCTACTGTCCACCTTCTGAGGGGCGTGGTGCTTCCCCCTTGACACTGTGCACAGTTTGGCTCCACTTTTGTCTCCAAGGTAACTGAAGATCCTTAAGCTTTTTCTTTGAAATCGTTGACGCCTTCAGTGCCAGCACACAGCCACAAACCTGGACCTAGGCATGATCAGTAGGATGTTGAATTCCTGAGGTCTAGGCCTTTTAGGCTAGAGCTAGAGATCTTGGAATGCTTTCTACTTAGTTGGGGTTGCTTTGGTTTTGTGGTATTTTGTGTTTTGTTTGTTTGTTTTAGGGTTTTGGGGGGTTGTTGTTTGGTTGGTTTGGTTTTTTTTTTAAAGATTTATTTACTTATTATTTGTACAGTAAGTATTCTGCCCGCATGTACGCCTGCACACCAGAAGAGGGCACCAGATCTTATTATAGATGGTTGTGAGCCACCATGTGGTTGCTGGGAATTGAACTCAGGACCTTTGAAAGAACAGACAGTGTTCTTAACCTCTAAACCATCTCTCCTACCCCCTTGCTTTGGTTTTTTGACACAGGTTTCTTTGTGTAGCTAAGCTGACCTGATAATTGTCCTGGAATTCTGTAGACCAGGCTGCCCTTGAACTCAATCACAGACATCTGACAGCCTCTGCTACCCACGTGCTGGCATTAAAGGTGTTAGGAGCCCTCACCTGGCTTGTTTTGCATTTATTTATTTATTTATTTATTTATTTATTTATTTATTTATTTGAGACAGTGTCCCACTGTGTTTTCCTGACTGGCCCAGTGACTGCTATGTAGACCAGGCTGGCCTTGAACCTGAGCTGGTTTCCGTCTCTGCCTAAGTGCTGGGGTTACAAAGTGTAAACCATTATGTTTGGCTCATCAGCATTTAAATGATGAATTTGTTCATTCAGTTGGTTTTACAAAGTACTGCAAACTGGATGTTCTAACAGATGTGTATTCTCACAGTGGACACAGCATCAAGGCGTCATTAGAGTTGTTTCCTTAAGGACTTAATGGTTTGCTGATCAGTGTTCGCAGGCTCTCTGATGTCTGTCTCTGTCTGCATATGGTGATCCTGTAACAAAACCACAGACTGGACAGTTTTTTTAAATATAGTTTATTAATTTATTCATATTATATCTCAATTGTTATCCCATCCCTTGTATCCTCCCATTCCTCCCTCCCTCCCTCCCTCCCATTTTCCCCTTACTCCCCTCCCCTATGACTGTGACTGAGGGGGACCTCTTCCCCCTGTATATGCTCATAGGGTATCAGGTCTCTTCTTGGTAGCCTGCTATCCTTCCTCTGAGTGCCACCAGGTCTCCCCATCCAGGAGACGTGGTCAAATATGAGGCACCAGAGTTCATGTGAAAGTCAGTCCCCACTCTCCACTCAACTGTGAAGAATGTCCTGAGACTGGACAGTTTTATAAAGGTTACTTTTCATTGTGTCTTTGCACGTGTTTGTTTGTCCATGTGTGTGTATTGGGGGTGCACGTGACTACAGAAGCCTGAGGAGGCATGAGGGGGGGCCATTGGGTCTCCTGAAGCTGGAGTTATAGGCAGTTGTGAGCCACCTGACATGGGTGCTGGGAAGGAAACTTGGGTCCTCTGCAAGAGCACACTAGGCTCTCTCAACCCCTACCCCACCTCTCCAGCCGTACCCTGCCCAGTCTATAAGCAAGAAAGATTGTTGCTCACAGTTTTGGAGTGTGAAAAGTCCACAATCGGATGCTAACAGGGCCTAGTGTCTGGTCATGGCAGTTCTTCAGGAACGATGCCACTCATGTGTCCTCACACAGTGGACAGAACAGGGCAAGAGAGAAGAAGATCCAGCGGTCTGCAGCCTCTCCCACAAGGGCATTGGTCCATGGCCAAGGGCAGAGTTTTTTATTTAATTGCATCAGAGTGTCCCTGCCCCTTAGCACCATGACCAGGGTACCTCTCAAGACGTACATTTTGGGAAATGTTTCAGGCCATGGCAGTGTTATTTCTGCATGTGTTCAAACATTCTCTTTTGCTAAGGACACAGGTCATGTAGCATCATAGCCTCTGGTGTGACGTCATCTAAATCAATCCCATCTGCCTTTATCTTCTTTCCAAATAAGATGGAATGTCTGGAGGTTACAGCTTCAACAGATGAAGGTCTGGAAAACACATCTGAGCACCTGACAGATAATGACGGAGGTTATATGAACAGAATGACAAACACATGAGCAAGGGGAGTCTGAGGAGGGACTCCCAGGGAACACCAGTGCCCACAGAAACCTGAAACCAACTGACCAGGCAGAGGCGAGTAACGTGGTGGTGGAAGGTCAGTCTGAGGGGCTCGTGGCTGTGATGGCTGCTGACTGAAGGCTCTAAGGCATGAAATTATTAAGACAAAACCCAAAAAACATGCCGGGCGTGGTAGTGCACGCCTTTAATCCCAGCACTCCGGAGGCTGAGGCAGGCAGATCGCCGTGAATTCAAGGTCAGCCTGGTCTACAAAGCAAGTCCAGGACAGGCAAGGCTACACAGAGAAACCCTGTCTCGGACAACAAAACAAAACCAAAACCACTAAATGCATGGGCCAGTGAGTGAGGATGTAGCCCAGAGCTTAGACCGATGGACTCGCCGCTGGGATAAAAGTAGGTGACACTCCATTTTGATTATAAAGCTGTGCCCATAGAGCTGCACCACTTAAAAGAACGGCTCCTATGGCGATGAATTCTTCTGACACGTGGCCCCGTCTGCCTCTCCTTCATGTGTAGGGAACCAGTGACACACTGATACCTTCCCTGGATCTCAGCTCCAACAACGTGAGAGGAGTTTGTTCTGAGGCCTTGATGCCTAGAGCCTGTTCACACTCATACTGTCAGACTCCTGGATAACGGGCCATGGACTGGCCGCACTGCTCTTTGCAGTAAAGGCCACAACCACTCACACTAACGGTAAGTCACATTCTATTTAGTCACAAATGAGTTTCTCAGATAAAGGCGGTGGTTTTAATGAAAAGCAGCCACACAACTGTCTAGTTCTATCTATGTCTTTCTCTGTCTCACAACAGCTCCACCTCATCGCTGTATGTCTTCTGTGTCTATCTTATGCAGGCATGCACTTCGGTCGCACCATTTTGTGACACTGTCTTATACACTAGCAGGACTCACTATCTGACTCCATCTCTTGGATATATGCCTTCTATATATGCCTCACCAGCCGGGCGCACGCGCACACACACACACACTCACAAATCCCTCCAGTCTGTCATACACTCAAGCTCTGCCTGTCACCCACACAAGCACAACCCAGACTGCCTCCTTCTGGGTCACAGTGATACGTGCTGAGGACTCCATCCATCTTCCCTCAGAGCCACATGGAACAAGGCCAGGTGGAGGCGCTGCGGGACAGGTCTGGGCAAGGCGGGGAGGTGGCCCTCGGATGTCTGTTGCTGGCTCGGACTCTGCCCAAGCTTGGGCGGCGGCTGCAGCAGGAGGGCGACGTGGACCGGCCACGTGGAGCCGCCAGGGGCGGGGAGGGCCGGCTGCGGGCAGCCTGGCGAGGGCGGCGCGGTGCCTATATAGCAAACACGAGCCCGGAGCCCCAATTGCTCACAGCGCCGCCGCAGCAGGTGGGTCGGGCTAGGGCCGGGGCTGGGACCCTGTGGGCGGTGGGGGCACCCCGCATCATTGGGATGAGGGTGGAGACCTTCTGCCTGCGGTTAGGATGCAGAGAGCGCAGTCCTCTGCATCTCCTGCGGCTTGGACTCCGCTGGGAGGTGGCCTAGCCTAGTACCACTGGGAAAGAGGTCATCTCTGTCAGCAGAAAGAGGGAAAGCGGAAAGCGGCCCCGAGACCCCTGGGGTTGATGGTAGGTCCAAGGGCCCTGGCAGGTGGTGTTGTGATTAACTGGCCAGGGTTCCACCCTGGAGATGATTGAAGGACACTGTCCATCGGTGGTGGGTCATGGTCTAGCTCAGGTGTCCACGCCTTTGGCTGCACAGCAGCAGTCTCTTAAGACTCCCCTTCCCTAGACACGGATACTGGCTAAAGCCAGGAAGATGCCTAGATACAGATAACTTCTCCACTTGTTTAAGAATGAAATGGATGCCCTTCATGGTGCAGCTCCTGTCCTGGAAAGAGTCAGGAGAGGTGTTATGGTTACTTGACAGGGATGCTGTCCATGGGATGGGAAGCCATATGAGAGAAGCCCCAAAGACCTCCCTGCCAGATCATGGAGCATCCACTGGCCCTCGCTTAACCTATATTATCTCATTGTACCTTCCCCAAGCCCCGAGGGAACATCCTCATCCTAAAAAGACCCCAGGCCTAAGATAGGCTAAGACACCTGCCTGGAGCACATAACAGGGCAGGGAATGACCAAAGGTCCAACCTTAAGGCCAAAGTCTCCTCCTGCAAGCTAGGGCAGTGGCTTAAAGAAAGGGAAGGCAGAAGGTCATTGTGGAAGTGTGTGTGTGTGTGTGTGTGTGTGTGTGTGTGTGTGTGTGTGTCTGACTTGAATAACCTCACTGAACTATATCACAACTGTTAACTAGCAGTTATGGTGGCTTTCAAGTGTTTATTTGAGTTGTTATGTTATTGCATGTTATAACTATAAGAAATGCTTAGGACCAATTTTTACAAGCAATCGTTCAGTGACCACTCTGTTTCTGTTGCTTACAAAAGCTCTTACAAGCGCTTAAAACTGTGTTAGTACGAGCAAGTCAAGTTACACCACCATTATTATACCTCAGGTGAAATTTTGGCTAGATTCTCTTAAACAATGGCTGGACACATCAAGAGACTATTAGACTCAAAGTCCCCATGCAGTGGTTTTAATTTTTGAGGTTAGACTGCAACTGAATGCTAAGGTTATCAGGAGGGTCCAGCTTGAAGGTGGAACAGGTTAGGACAAAAACACTAAAAAAAGAAATTTTTTTAAGTAAGAAAATCGTGTATGCCACTGTTGGAAACAGTACTTGCTGTAATGGTGCACTAGAGGGTGAGACAATGACGGTGTGACACCTGAGCCACAGGTGGGGACTCTGGACTATGACAAAATCATAGAACTAATAAAGATCTCAGAGTTGCTGGGCGGTGTACACAGGTAACTCTAGTACTTGGATCAGGAGTTCAAGGGTATTCTCAGCTACATGGTGACTTAGAGGCTAGCCTGGGATACAGGGGACCCTGTGGGATTTTTCAGTAACTAATTAATTGCAGCACTGTCTCACTATAGCCCTTGATGTCCTGAAACTTGCTTTGTAGGCCAGGCTGGCCTGGAACTCAAGAGATGCACCTGTCTCACCACGCCTGGCCTTTGTTGTGTTTACTTTATATGTGTGGGTGTTTGGCCTGTGTGTACGTCTGTATACCACTTGTACGATATTCCCTCAGAGGAGATTGGGGGGAGGGGCGGATGGGACAGAAAAGAACATCAGGTCCTCTAGAACTGAAGTCACTGATATTTCATATTGACAACCAGAGCCAGGCATGGAGGTACGTGGCTATGATGCCAGGCAGGCTGCAACAAGAGGGGTTCTGTGGGTTTAAGGCTAGTTTGAGCTAGGCTGAGTTCAAAGCCAGCCTGGGTTGCATAGCAAGCCCTAGTCTCATAAAACCACTCAAACTAAACATCTTAGTAGCTTCAGATGGTGACCTTAGCTTTAGTCATGACTGCTGTCTAGGCAGGGCCGAGGAGACCAGCGTTCTTCCTTTCATGCTGTTGGCTGGGATAGCTAGAAGGCTCACAACTGGACATGGTAGGGTCATTCTCTCACCTGACTGGCTGGTGCGTAGCAGGGCCCCAAGATCTCTAAGAGGTGTTTTTAGTTTTTGAGATAAAGACATTGCCTGGATTTGGCAGTCTTTTCAGCCACCTTAGTCGCCTGGAAGCCAATCGCTAAGTCCAAACGTATGAGAGAGGGGATTAGACTTCAGGGATAGAGGGAAGGAAAGTAAAAACAGACTGTAGACATGGACCCGCAAGATGGATAGTAAAGACCTTTGACCTGAGTCTGATCCCAGGACCTACATGGTGGGAGAAGAGAACTGACTCCGGAAAGTTGTTCTCTGACGTCCATTTGTGCACTGTGGTACACATGTCCACAGACAGGCAGACAGATACACGCACACACAGCAACAACAAACAAACAACTCCCCTCAAAAAAAAAAAAACCCCCAACCAAACAAAACTGTAAGCATGCTTTGGGGACCCCCTACACTCAGCCTAAGGAGTGACTGGATTAGTGGTTACTTCCTGCTAGGCCCAAAGTGCCACTTAGGGTGGGTCTTTGGCACTCTGCTAGATTCTTCTAAAAAGCACAGATTCAGTGCAGATAATTTCTAAGTGTTGACAGCTCTGAGGGATTTAGATTGTGTGAGTCTGCTGCTGAGCCAGGTAACGAATGGGGAGGAGAAAGTCATCTGAAGGGCTCCTGTGTGGGCAGGAATGTGTGACGCCACTGCAGATGTGGCCCTCAGAAAGCTTTCTGTCAGCCTGCATTGCAGATGGAGACCTGAGATAGAGCACGCAGCCAGTGCAAGGCAGAGGCTGCACCAGGACCTGGGCAGCCTTCGGTTAGGGCCTTCAGGCCTGACCTTTGGGTTATGCCTCCTTTACCTTACAGCAATTGTGCATTTCTGTGGACCTCCCTTCTGTCAGCATCTTTAAAAAAAAAAAAAAGTTTTATATATTTATTATTACGTAGACAGTGTTCCGCCTGCATGTGCACCTGTAGTCCAGAAGAGGGCACCAGATCTCATTACAGATAGTTGTTAACCACTGTGTGGTTGCTGGGAATTGAAGTCATTTGGAAGAGAAGGCAGCGCTCTTAACCACCGAGCCATCTCTCCTGCCCTCTGTCAGGATCTTATTGCTTTGCCTAGGCTGGCCTTGAACTCACGACTCCCATCCCTCAGCCTCCAGGGGAGCTGGGATTATAGGTATGTACCACTGCACTTGGCTTCTGTCCATCTGTTCTTTGTTCAAACACGCGTATCTTTTCCTGTCTGTATCATTTTGCAAGCCTTAAAGAGGAAAAGAGATAGTTTGATCTCATACCTTCAGCTGACTGATAAGAGATAACCTCATTTATAAGTAGGCACTTAGGAAACAGTAAAGAAATGGGCTGGGCATAATGGCGCAACATTTAAGAGTACCTGGTGTTGCTCTTGCAGAGAACTCACAGTTCAGTTCTCAGCATCCACATAAGCCGTTCCCAACCTGCAGGCACGAGCCTTTGGAGGTCACCGACTCTTTCACGGTGGTCACATATCAGATATCCTGCATATCAGGTATTTGCATTGCAGTTCATAACAGTAGCAAAATTACAGTTGTGAAGTAGCAATGAAAATACTTTTATAGTTGGGGGGTCGCCACGACTTAGGAACTGTGTTACAAGGTTGAAGCAGTAAGAAGCTTGAGAACCGCTGACCCACATGGTGGCTCACAACTATCTTTATCCTAGTTCTAGGGGATCTGATAACCTCTTCCAATTGTTTTGGGTACCAGGCACTCACATGGTACACATAGACACATGCAAATAAAACACTCATATTCATACATACGTACGTCTTTAAAGTTCTTTGGGTTTTGTTTCTTTTTGTTTGTTTGTTTGGTTGGTTGGTTTTTGGTTTGGTTTGGTTCGGCTTGGCTTTTTGAGACAGGGTTTCTCTGTATAACTGCTCTAGCTGTCCAGGAACTCTCTCTGTAGACCAGGCTGGTCTCAGACTCACAGAGATCCTCCTGCTTCTGCCTCCCAAGTGCTGAGATTAAAGGCATGCACCACCATTGCCTGACTTAAAGTATTTTATTTTATATATCAATTTTATTTTGGTTTTTCAAGACAGGGTGTCTCTGTGTTGCCCTGGCAGTCCTAGAACTTGCTCTGTAGACCAGGCTGGCCTCAAACTCACAGAGATCTGCCTGCCTCTGCCTCTGCCTCCCTGAGTGCTGGCATTACAGGTGTGCTCCATCATGCCTGGCTGAGCTGTTCATTTCTTCTTTACCATGGAGTCTCAGGCAGCACCAGGCCGTGGCATGTCATCAGAATAGCAATAGGCCGCACTAGTCTTAGAGCTGTCTGTTGGGCAGCCAGGTCAGAAACCCAGCAGTGGAGGACAGCAATTTGTAGTGGAAGCCAAACAGCCTCTAGAGGGGATTTTTTTTTTCTTAAATAATCTTTTTCCCAGTGGTGAGAAACCTCCTTTCTCTCTAGATCATACCGTAGATATGCCAGGTAGGAAAAACATACTCAGGAGACAGAGGCAGGTGGATCTCAGTGAATTTGGGGCCAGCCTGATCTACAGAGTGAGTTCCAGGATAGCCAGGTCTACACAGAGAAACCCTGTTTTGCAAAACTAATCCAACCAAACAAAAAGCATATCAACCGACCATAGAGTGGTGGACTTTCCTTTTCCCCATCTGAGAGGGAGCTTGGGTCAGATCACCCAGTTCTGCTCTCTGCACTGAGGTACCTACCTGGCTTGAGCCCAGATTGCTTCAGCTGAAGTAGTTATAGCAGCTCCCATGTACCTGGCTTCCTCCTTCACCCCAGGACAGTCACGGATGAGCACCTGTGGGTCGTCATCAGGCAAGGGGGTAGCAGGACTGATGGCGGTGGGGTTCTCAAACTGGACTCAAGGGTGGGCCAGGAGTAGGGCCTGGTACTGGGCCACACAGTCCTTAGGCAGCCGCTGTGCCGGTCCTCAGAGGAGCGCCTCAACCATGCCGTGGGTGCCCTGAGAATAAGAGCTCGAGCCGGAGTTAACCTGTTTGCTTTCTTTCAGTAAGCTAGCAGCTGCTGCCACAGCTCTTAGACAGGTGGGGCTGTCCTGTGGACACAGGGTCCAGTTGTTTGGACAGGTATGTCACAGGGCGCGACCCCATGTCTTTTGTTGAGTCTCAGTCCAGATTAGGGCTCAGTGTCCGCCAATCTTGCTATTTCCACAACCTCTGGCTTCCAGAGACAGCAACGTCCGGTTGCACCTGCCTCTCAAGCCTTAAACTTTCTCTCAGTCTTTGGAGTTGGGATCTGAAGGATGCAGCAGCCCTGCAGGCTCCTTTTGCCTCCTCTCAGCTGGTCGCGGAGATAGGCAGCCTCCGATGTACAAAGTTGGGCTTTCTTAGCTGACGTTTTGTAAGCTAAGTTCTGCAACTTGTGTAGCAGACCCTCGGTGGCCCTTTTATAACCTGTTTTCCCAGGAAACCTCTGACTGAAGGGCAGGAAGTCTGCATTTAGCATCTTTAAATCTTGGGGCAGCCTGGTCCAGCCATGTTGCCCACCACAACCTCTTTCTGGATCTGTCCATGTGAAAACAAAGATGGGTTGACTCAGCTCCACCAGTGGGAGGCTGAAGGAGACATTGTTTAGGTCCCAGACAGTGGACACCTGTTTCTCTGGAAGAACCAGACTCCTGAGGGTCAGAGGTCACGGGTTTCTTCAGAGACAGGAGAGGTGTGTTCTAGGGTGAGAGCAGGGCTCTGGGATGCCTGTCTCTTGAAGCCAGGCAGTATGGACTGCATTCCCGCTATTGTTTCCAGAGTCGTTGGTATTGTTTAATTAGGAAAGAGGTAGCTGAACTGGTTAGTCGAACAACTGTAGGAGCCTGGTGTTGGGCCAGTCCTGGGGCGTTGGTTTCTGCTGACACAGGGTGAAACACCCCTTTGCTAGATACCTGAAAGTCTATCTGCCACTCATCATTAGAGAAGGCGATGGTGAGCTGGGCGTGGTGGCGTACGCCTTTAATCCCAGCACTCGGGAGGCAGAGGAGGTGGAATCTCTGTGAGTTAGAGGCAGCCTGGTCTACAAAGTGAGTCCAGGACAACCAGGCCTGGTACACAGAGAAACCCTGTCTCAAAAAACAAAACAAAACAACAAAAAAGGTGCGGAGAAGCTGGACATGGTGGTGCATGCTTTTAATCCCAGCGCTCTGGAGGCAGAGGCAATCAGATTTTGCAAGTTCGAGACCAGCCTGGTCTACAAAGAGAGTACGGGACAGCCGAGGCAGTAGTGCCAAGCTGGTAATCACACCTTCACCTTTACTACATGAGCTTTTAGAGGACAATACGGATCCAAACTACCACACCACTGTGTCTTTTTTCTTATCCAGCCCAGGGTCTACATGCCCTGGCTTTCTCCTCCTGACTGCTCAAGCATCATGTGCCCTTTCTTTTCATGTTAGAGACGGGACCCTGCCTAGCCCATCCTTATCCCAGAGACTTTGCCTCCAAGAGCTTTTTAAAAAGTAGTCTTATTTTTTATTTTTATATTCTTATTTTATATTTTTAAATATATTCTTATTTTATGTGCATTGGTGTTTTGCCTGCATGAGTGTCTGTGTGAGGGTGTGGGGTCATGGCGTTACACACAGGAGTGAGCTGCCATGTGAGTGTTGGGATTTGAACCCAGGCCCTCTGGAAGAGCAGTACTCTTAACCACTAAGCCATCTCTCCAGATCCCAAAGAGAGCTTCTAAGATTGCCATCTACTTCCCTAGCCCACTGTCCCCTGCCACACAGGTCTCAAGGGCAGGGTGTCCTCTCTAATCTTCCTCTCTAACCCTCTAGAAAGGAAATAAGGTGCCAATTTGCAGAGTTTGGATTTCTGTTGCCATTTCTACCTTCCATTTCCGGTCGAGGCATCCAGGTGACCTCCAAACTCTGCCGTCCCTTGATTCCTTGAACCTCCATGACTGTAGAAATTTAGACTTTTGAAATTCTCAAATCTGCCTACCTTTTTCCTCTTAAATATTATAAGTTTATGGCTCAGCAGTTAAGAACTCTGCTTTTCCAGAGGACCCAGACTCAATTTGTAGCACCCACATGCTGGTTCACAGTCACAGTGGATCCGATGCCTTCTTCTGGCTTCTGCAGGCATGAGACACACATGTGGTACACAGGTACACATGAGTTTAGAGGTTTTATCTTTGTTGTTGTTGTTGTTGTTGTTGTTGTTTTGTTAATGGTGATTGTTTTATAGGACAGAGTCTCTCTCACTTTGTAGCCTTGGCTGGCCTGGAGTTGGAGTTCCAGCTAGCTGTGAGCTGCCTGACAAGGATGCTGGGACCCAAACTCAGGCCCTCTGAAAGGGCCACAACCACTCTTAACCACTGAGCCATCTCCCCAGCCTGCTCTGTTCACTTGCGCTGAGCACAGCTGTTTGGCATTTCAGCTCGATGTATGGACTCTCCTCTTATCCCATGCATATTAGGCGAGGCCATGCTTTACTTCTGGTCTCCTCTGCGGCTCGTAGCCCTTGGACGTATGGCTCTGGTCCACGTGCCTTGGCTTTGGCAGACACTCCCCTGATGAGGAGTCAGACTCACCATCCCCCACTGCTGCTCCCACTGTGCTTAGGTAAACTGAGAACGTCTTGTAACTCAGTGGTCCTGGAGGACTACTTACTGCTTAGTGTCAGCTTTCTAGTTACTTCCCTTGGGACATTTGCGATCACACTCTTGGGTGTGGCAGTATAGCTCACTCTGTCACTAGGTTGTGTCCCTCTGAAGGTTTTATGGATGGAGAACTCAGTTCTAGATGTCTACTTTAAGTGACCACGAGACCGTGTCATCTCTTCTCAGTACAACTAGAACCCAAGGCTCTATGGTACCAGCTAATGCTACAAATACCTTTCAGGTGGTGGCGGCTTCTGCATCCCTTTGGCCACTGGGACTCATGGAGGTCAACCAGCTACATCTTCTCAGTGTAGCTGTCAGGACCAATTGCATGCATAGACAAATGAAACCAGCAGAGAGGCTGGGGAGTGGGGGGTGGGGAGTGGGGAGATGGCCTAGTTGGTAAAACATAAGCACTCATGAAGAAAGCCAGGCTCAGCGCTGAGAGAAAGGTGCCTGCTGGGGACCTGAGTTCAGACACCGCCCCACCCCCCCAGAATTCATGCAAAAAGCCAGGTGCAGCCCTGCGGGGGAGTAGAAACAGGTGGATCCTTGAAGCTGATGGGGCAGCCAGGTTAGCTGAACTGATGTACTTGAAGTTCAGCGAGAGATCATACCTCAAAAAAATAAAGGTAGTTTGGCAGCTAAAGGCACTTACAGTGCAAGCCTTGGGGAACCAAGTTTAATCCCTGGAACCGATGAAAGTGCAGACTCCTCAAAGTTGACCTCTGACCTCCACATCACTCACAATAATAATATCTTTAAAAATTAATTAAAGTTCCTTGTGATCAACAATAGTGGTCAAGGGGCTGGAGAGATGGCTCAGTGGTTAAGAGCACTGACTGCTCTTTCAGAGGTCCTGAGTTCAATTCTTAGCAACCACATGATGGCTCACAACCATCTGTAATGTGATCTCATCATACTGTATACATAATAAATAAACCTTAAAAAAAAAAGTAGTGATCAAAGAAAGAGGGTCAACTTCTGACCCTCACATGTATGTGCACCTCTGTACTAACACACACACACACACACACACACACACAGCTGTGTGACTTGGAATCTCAGTGCTTGCGGGGTAGAGACAGGAAGATTCCTGGGGCTTGCAAGATGGCCAGTTTACCTAAATTGGTGAGCGTTCACATTCTTCGAGAGACTTGTCTCAAAAAGTTAAGGTGGGACAGTGACTGAGGACGACCCCAGGGTTGACCCCGGCCTCCACATGCATGGACACATGGACACACACACACACACACACACACACACAGTGGAAAAATGAACACAGGTTCTGTGTTTGTGATGACTTCATCTTTTTCTGGACTTTCACTTTTTGCTCAAGGCAGCTCAAAAAGGCAACCATTTTGCTCATCTTCCTGTGAGCCAGGTGCTTACCAGCTCTCCCTGTGAACTCTTAGGAACAGATGTCCACCCTGGATGTGGATCTGGACCTTCTTAGAATCACAGACCTCTTAGAGAATCTGCTAAAAGCTACAGAAGGTCCTTTAGGAAAATTTAGTGATCGCCAGAGTCTGTGGGCAGGAAGTCTGATTCTTTGCTTGGACCATCAAACATCTGTTTATTTCTCTGCACAGAGATAGTTTGGCGGAGGGCAGAGGATGCCTCAGTTTTGGTGGGCTTCTGTCTCCTTGGAAACTCACATTATATGTACATATCCCTGGGACGAACCAGGAAGCTTTACATTTTGTGTTTTCTTTTTCTTTTTCTTTTTTCTTTTTCTTTTTTTTCTTTTTTCTTTTGGTTTTGTGAGATAGGGTTTCTCTATGTAGCCTTGGCTGGACTCCCTTTGTAGGCCAGGCTGGGGCCTGGAACTCACAGAGATCCACCTGCCTCTGTCTCCTGAGAGCTGGGATTAAAGGCATGCGCCACCACACCCAGACCCAGCACACGCTTTGTGTTTTCAAGTGGTTCGTTTTACATTTGACCATTTCCATTTCCAAGTATGCATAATGTAGAGACAGATAGGCTGGTCTTGAACTCACAGTCCTCTTGCCTCAGACTCCTGAGTGCAGGGACTATAGGGCATGTACCACCACACCTGGCCTCAGTAACTGTCTCATGACTGCAAACTCAGTCCGTCTCCCTCTTTGTCTCTTTATATACACACAGGTCTTCAGTGAGTCCCAGCATTCTAATTTATCCTTTTGCCTTCTGTAAATAAAGTGGCCTGCTCTAGAGTAGACATACTTAAGCAGTGCCAGTGAGCCATCACAGCCAGAGCTACCTCCCACACTGCCTCCCACCAGAGCAGGATTTCAATATTTTCTTATATGCAGGACTTATCTCAAGCAAAGTTCCATGGAAGGCTGCCTATGTGCATGCATAGTCCTCTCTGACAGAGCAGGCGTCCTTTCTCCTGTTCTGCATGTTCCCACGTGCAAGGAGGGAAGTCATTTCTGTCTGATCCAACTGACCCCCGCCCTGAACACTGTGGCAGACATCCCTCCTCTGACTTCCTGATTCTGTTCCTAGCTCCAGTCTCCAGAAGGATGTTCCGGAGGCTGATGCAAGTGTTGATGCTGCCACTATTGCTGCTTCCTTTGGGTCAAGCAGCTCCCAAGGATGGAGCTGCAAGGTAAGAGGATTAAGAGGGCAGGACTGGGGTAGGGAGAGTTCTGGAAAGATGTCAGGACTCTAGGGAGCCAGGAGCTTGCAGCAATGTAGCCTCCTTCATTTCTGTGTTCAGGACCCCAACTTCCTGCCTTCTGATTATCAGAATGCCACACGTAGGGACTTAGTGTATGTCTGAAGACCGCTTTGCAACTAAGAGTTGAGCTCTACACTGGTATGAAGCATCAGAAGGAAGCTAGAAGCTGGGGCAGGGACTGTCATCTTAGAATCAGGAATAACAAAGAAACAGGGACCGTCATCTTACCGTCTCTGACTTACTAGAACTACTTTCCTACGGCCAGTACTGCAGCAGGATCATGGGAATGAGAGAGAATGATGCTGGGGCAGCCTTGGAGCTGGCAACGGTGACTGAAGTGTCTGCAACACCTCCTGTCAGTTCTGCCATTCTAGGCGGGTGTGGGCAAACAGTAGCCACATGCAGAAGTAGGAATAACGTTTTGAGGCCTTAGGCAGACTTAAAGTCTGGACTGCCATAGATACCCTCTGCTTGAAAAAGGATGAGATGGCATGGTGGCGCATGTCTTTAATCCCAGAACTTGGGAGGCAGAGGCAGGCGGATCGCTGTGAGTTCGAGGCCAGCCAGGTCTACAGAGTGAGTCCAGGACAGCCAAGGCTATACAGAGAGACCCTGTCTTGAAAGAAAGAAAGAAAGAAAGAAAGAAAGAAAGAAAGAAAGAAAGAA